>JAWNLV010000110.1:360000-960000 GCA_035042125.1 Drosophila longiperda | reverse complement strand
CATTTAATTAGGGGTATTCCGTTTAAATATGTGCAAATGCATTTCGTTATTTCCTTAATGTGTATGTGTGTATTTATTTCTGTTTGAATATATTTGCGCTTTTGAAATATGTATTTTTTGCTTGTCAACATGCAAATAGCCGCTTGCTGGTTAGGTAAACAAAAAAAGGACAAATGATGCGGAATTGAGAGGACCAGGACCGAAAAACTTGCTTACACATATATTTTTAAATACATATATACGTATAACAGCTGAGTCGTTGTGGGCGGTGGGACGTTCAGGGACGGACAGGTCGGACACGGCATTTTGCATGTTGTCTGTGATGCAATTGCTAACGAGCTGTCCAAGCATCCCGTTCACAAGAACACACACAAACACACACACCACACACCCCACACCCCACAGCCCAATCCCCAATCCCCATCCCCATCGTAGCACTCCACCGTACACATTGCTAGAGGAAGTTGTTTGTGTCAAAGGCTCCAGGCGCCTGGATCTGTATCTGTCAGTCTAGGAAATTGAAAGGAAAGAAAATTGAGCATACTTTTAAGGCCGACGGCAGCAGCGCAATTGCAAATTGCACATGGACTCTAAACCAAATAAATAGAATCCAAACCTGCCCATCTTTAGAATTTGTCCATTTCTCCCTTCCATTCTCTTGGAACTCTTGGTGGTTGGTAGACATTACGCGATTTCCGCTTAGCTCTAAATGCATTTCAACTTTTGCTGGTTCGTGCGTCAAAATTATATAAAATACCCGTTGGCTCCGCCATTTAATTGAATAATTGCCAAACGACTTGTAAACAACTTAGAAAATACACTTCCAACTTTCTTCAACTCGAGCCAATTTGCTTTTGGCTGGCCAGCCAGAGCACATACACCGCTGACGGGGTTGCCAAACTAATTGCTTGAAGACACACACACACACACACACACACGCACACACACACACACACGAACACACACACTGACATACACACACACACGTGCAAACGTGTCTTATGCATTTTCGCAGTTGTGTTGAGGGTTTATCAAATGTGAACGGGGCAAAAATTTAAGTGCCAACTCATTCGAACAAAATCATTACACCTGGGTAACTATTTTGATTGCATAACAGTCACAACTTAACTCACTATTTATAGAATGTCAGCAACTTTGAAGGGCAACCAGAACAATATAAGTGAAGGAAAATAACACGCTACAAATTGCATTTCCCTGTATTACGGAATCGAATTGCCGACATATACATTTCAGTATAAATTTATAAGATATACCGACTATTCCTATAAGAGCTATATGATATTGCAGTTCGATATTGAGTGCATAATAATACGCATATCTGTTGAGATTAAGCAAAAAAGTTTGTTATACAATAATTTATTTACGACCGATTGTTGGTGTGGGAATTACATGAGAAACTTATCGTATCTCTATAATTTTGTTGTCAAAATTTTAGAAATATACTTTTACATATATTATTGAAGTTTGGTTTCCATATCTGGCTAAGCAGAAAAGTTTTTCATACATCTTTTGGCCAATCCAGCCGGCTCCAACAAATGTCGTTTCAAAAGCGGAAAGTCGGAGATATGACAAGATTTATGATAGCAAAACAATTGAGGAACTTGAAACTAAAAACTGAGACATAGATGGACTGACAGTCGTATTTATATCTCCTCGTTTATCAATGCTGATCAAGAAAATATATAATCGATGGTTTAGAAGAAATTTCCTTTAATGCCTGCAGCACACAATTTTAGTACCCTCTACAAGATTATAATGAAAATCTAAGTAAAATCTTCAGTGATCAAGTTATCAATCAAGTCGAAAAAAATTAGTTAATTATATCTGGTTAAAAAAAGTCTCCCCTCTAAGCCGAGCCGATAAACAAGTTGTGAAAAAATACATTTATTTATATATATATATGTGTATAGAGGTAACTCGATGTGCATAATTAATAAACAGCTTGTTTAGTGGTGTTATTAACTATTTATCAACTCAATTAGCTAAAACTGCAAGCGTATTATTATTGCTAAGCGGTATAAGCTAAAATATCCGCTTGTTTTTCGACTTTGCTTCTCTTTTTAAATGGAATTTCTAAGCACGCAATTATTTACGTGCCTCATCTTTCCCTCTTCACAAGCAAACTAATTTCCATTCCTAAGCACTCGGTTTTCCCCATCCTGCAATTTTGGATATCTGCAAAGGTCTAGGGTTAACGGTTGATGGTGTTGGTTTTTTGTTTCCAACGGATAAAACACAAACCCAGATTTGACTTCAGCTCCATTTCCGCATGCCTCTCTAAATCTACTTATATTTCTGCTGTGCTTCCCTTATTTGATTTGATTGCTTCTTCTTAGTGAAATATTTGGCAGTGATTGCATTTTAAATATATATATATATTTTATTTTTATTAGATTTTTCAATTTGCAATTTCTGACTTGATTTGTAACTCACTCAGTGCGTCGTATTCTGTGTCTATGTGTTGCGGACATATGAGTATCTTATGTTTGACTCAGTTTTAAAGCCCTTAAATATTGTTAGTAAACAAAGCAAAGTTTTGCGTATTTTCTTTAAAATAAAAGTTCTACTGCAACCCATAGAAACACGCCTCAAGGAAGCCGCAGGTAAACCCTAGCAGAAAAACCGAAACTGAAACAAAACGTTTAGCAAAAGCAGCCAGTCCCAATAAAAAAAAAATAAAGAAAAACAAGTAAGAAAGCTGTAGTAGAGTAATCTCGACTATGATATACCCTGAACTCAGTTCACAAATTTATTCTAATTTTATTCAACAATTTCCCTTTAAAAAGTTTTACACTCAGATATGAGCAGGAAAAGTTATTTATTATATAGAAGAGTAATAATTATCGAATACAGAAAATGCTACATTTTCGACAATAACTTTGGTGTTTCTTTTCCGATCTTTAAAAAATTGGCAGTTGGTCAATGTTTTGCATATTTAATATATTTTATGTTACTAAGAAGATTATGCCTTTAAAATTGTGGCAATTCTTGCTATCGGAAATCGAAATGTAAAGATAATCAAGAATCGAATGAAGTTATCGATAAAAAAAAAATAAAGCAATAAATGTATATTAAAAATTTCAGGTATCTACTCCAATATTCTCTGTGATTCGCTTGTTCACACAGACAGACGGAGAAACGGGCTATTGAAACTGATCAAGAAGAATATATTTTATGGGTCGGAGATGATTCCTTCTGCCTGTTACGTACATTTGCACAACACCATTATATCCATTTTTATGGTGTAAGAACCCACGAACTACGAAATATTTCAACACATGTGTTTGGCTATTAACTGGCGCTGTAAATTATGCAAATACCAAACAAAAGCAACGTTTTGGTGAAAAACAGCAGCGGCAACACCAAAAGCAACGGCTATAGAAAAGTTTGCATAGTACTATATAAATAATCGTTGCTGGCCAGGAGAGCAACAGCAGGAGAAAAGCCAACAGCAGCAGCAGCAGAGGCAGAATCAGCAGCAGCAGCAGCAGAGGCAGCAGCAGAGGCAGCAGCCGTAAAGCAAGCGCGAATGAGAGAAACATTTGGAGCCGACACACGTGAGCCGAAGCATTTACATAACCTCTTCCATTCTGATTTGATTACATTCATTCAATTTCGTGTGCCACGCGAGCTGAGCGACCACAGCAGCAGCAAAAAACAACAACAGCAACGATATGAAAAACAACGGCGACAAAGCGCAACAGAAGTGAAAGAACAGAAAAATGAAGGCCAATAAACAGCATCACATTTTTTTTTTTTTTGGCCAACTTTCGTCCTCAACCAAAAACTAGGAGAAAAAAGAAAAATAATATTTTATTAGACAACGCCAGTGGGCGAGTATGTGTGTGTTTGTGTGTGTGTGTGTTTGTGTGTGTGTGTGTGTGTTGGCGTGTGACTGTTACCCTTTATGTCCTGGTTGGGCAGTCTATTAGGCTGCCTCTTTACTCCCACTTATTATGCAGGCAACGCTTAGCTCTAGCTCCATCTCTGTCTCTAGCCCTGTCCCGCTCACTCACCCACTCAGGTTGTGTCACTCACTCGTTATATTTTTGGGCAATGTTATTTTGTGTCCTCGTACCTCTCTATTTGACTAAGTAAGTCGTTAAGTTGTCAGACTCGTTTTTTAGTGTGGTCCTCCTACAGTTCGACCCTCCTTTCTCACATCCTTTACTCAATCTTTGTGGTTGTGTGTGTGTGTGTGTGTGTGTGTGTGTGTGTGTATGTGGTTTTATAAAGTAGTAGAGCCGTGTGTGTGTGTGTGTTGGCTTTATCAATAAAGTAACGTTCTATTGACTGGCATCGCCTGACATCTGCATTTTAGCTGTAACACACTTGACCGACCGAACTTTATTTTGCACAAGTCACCAGACAAAAAACAAATAACTGAGCAACATTTTTGACTACGAATATGTAAAAAAAAAAAATAGGAAAAAAAATATGAAGTCAGTCAGGAATTTTATTGAAATATATATACCTTATAGTAGTCGCTTGGAATCGAGCCACACAACACACACACAATAATATTAAGAGTGGCCAAAAAAAAAAACAACTGTTTTTGGTCTTAAGAAACACGCTGCATGCTGCTTGGGCGCTCGCTGTTGACTCCGCCGCAGCGCAGAACTTTTGTTCCGTTCGTGGCACGGTCTGAAAATCAACTAAAAAGCTTTGGTGCGCAATCAACAGTAGGTCGAATGTCCTTGTTGATACCACCGACGAGCAGGACGACCAGCGACGACGAAGCTCAGCCCTCTAAAGTTGAAGAGACGCGCATCGTTACGGGCGGGTTGTGCTCCTGGAGCGAGCTTTCAAGCGATTGCCCAAAAGAAAAAAGGCCAACAAAAAAAACATAACCCAAACTCGCTCGGGGCACAGCAGCCGCAGCCGCAGTCGCAGTCGCAGTCGCCGTCGCAGCAGCTGCCAGCTTCGCCGTCGCCATCGTTGGTGGTTTGCTAAAATAACATTGATATCGCCAGAATAGTTTAAATAATAAATAAATGCGCCACAAATCTGCATGCCAAAGCATTCCCAAATCTTGCCACGCAACTTTAGTCCCACAATTTGTGTGTGCACAACCACAAGTCACATAACCGGAACACGCAGTTCTTCAAAGTTTATTTAACTGCCAAAATAATAATCTATTTTAATACTACTTTTATTTAAGTCAAATTCGTCTTTATATTCTGTATTATTTAAATACTATTTATTTTCGTTAATTAATCCCTGAATGATATTGCTATTATTAATGACTTTATAAGTTCGATTCAACATTGAAAATTATTCAAATCGATATCCAATGTCAACTATTTCTTGGCTTTTCAGCTAATATCCCAAGTAAATGCAAAATTTATATTTATTATCTTATTGCTTAATTAAAAGCGAGATTATAATTAAGATAAAACTACTATTAGAAATCGCATTGCAATTAATTTTCAAGCGATTTTGCACTTTAAATAATTATTTAGAATGCAGATGAAATGCAAATCGACAAGGTTTCTTTATCCCAGGAGCTATACTAAGTATTCCCTTAAAGGACAAGACTGAGGTAAAAGTTGGCAACTAATCTAGTGAAAATACTTAATCACAAGCAAACATGGCCGAAAGGCAGAAGGCAGAAGTTGCCTGTGAGTTTAAGCCAAGCAAAATGCTGGCCAAATGTGGTTGTGGATTATATGCGAGTGTAATTGTAAGTGAAAATGTAACTGAAGCTAATTTGTGGTCAGCACTTGGAACTTACATCAATTGGGTCGGCTCCAGGCTGTCTGGCACTTGTCAACAATTTATTTCAATGCAGTTAATTAAGAGATAAACTTAATTAGCACCTACCAAAATTGGACAAATATACCAAAACGGTTACCAACAATGAAAAGACAATGTGTCTTAAATACATAATACGATTTATCTTATTGTCAGTTATCATTTTTATTCATTTTACTTGGATCTAAAAACTGAATAATATAAAAACTTAATGAAGAAACAGCCAATAGTCTATGCGGCGTATGAGTGATATTATCACATTAAAATATCTGAGAATAATCCGTTCACTACTGTGTGTGTGTGTGTGTAGGTGTGTGTGTGTGTGTGTGTAGGTGTGTGTGTGTGTGTGTGTAGGTGTGTGTGTTTGTTCTTTTGTTTGGGATGCAAACGTTGAGAAAAGGCACAGGCTTAAAAGTACTGCACACGGACTTAGAAGACAAGCAATTGACATTGGCAGCGTCAACTCCCACGCAGTTCCACCTAAGCTTACCCCTACTCCCTACTCTCCTCCCTACGCTCCCCCCCACCATCGTAGGCTCAAAGGCACCCTTTTTATGAGCTTTCAGTCTCTGTTTCGCTCTCGCTCTTTTTGAATTTACTCACCACAAGCTTTTCTTGAATCGAAAGCTTTGAGCTTTTCCCCGTTAGCAGTGCGGCAACATTTTTGGCGCCTGCCTTCAAGCCAAAAAAGCAAAAAATCACAAATCTCATCTATATAATCGCATCAAATCAGCAACACTCATTCCCTGGACCACAACTAGGGTCCGCCTCCCGCTCGATGGTTGTTATTTTAAGCCAGACACAGCAACAACAACAACAACAACAACAACAACAGCAACAACAATTTGCAGCACTTTCAGCAGTAAAAATATTTACCAAAGCATAGCGTAAGAAAACTGATTTGGAGCGCATATGAAAGCCGTTAAGAGTCCACTTAGTGAACTATATATATATATCAGAGGAGGTGTAAGAAACCCCCAAATGAAATATAGGTCGTATTACACATATATTTTGGCCAATTCAGATGGTAGTTTATTTCTCCAAGCAGACAGTTGGACAGATGGAGACAGCAATGTTGAGAATGGTAAACAAATTGCATCGAAAATTGTTCATTTCGAGCAAAAAGTATTTATCAAGTTTTCTACAGCAAAATAAAACGAAAACAGCAAAAAGAAATTACATCAAAATCGAAAAAAAAAATTGGAAAGTTTAGGAGCATCGTAATGGAATATTGTAGATGAAGGAATATAGTAGATGAAGCATTGCTTCCAAGCAAGACCAAGAGAGTCATCCATACCGAAAAGAGAAAAATGGACAATTAAATATTGTCCGAACAGAAATGTGAAAATGCCTTCCTGTGGAGCAGCTAAAGCAACAATCAGCGTAGTCAGTGGACAATATTGTCCAGTTCCATGAGCACCAGGCTGGAGCTGTATACCATTGCAATTCACTAAAGGGGTGATCCGCATCCGCAACCCGATGATGTAACCAATACTAAAGTCCTTCAGGCAGACTGAAGAACTTGGACATGCATTTTTCAATGCAGTATTTATATGCACAATTGCATAAATAATAAGTAGGGTACAAAAGTCTTCAGTTTCATAAAAGATAAAATAGTTATTTTAATAACACACACACACACACACACACATTCGCACACACACATTTATAAATACAGGTGCTGTGACTTATATGGTTGGTCTGGTCGCTGGTCTTTAGTCACAGATCTCTGGCATTTGCTATCTGATATGTGGGCTATGTGCTTTAGTCTCTGGTCTGAGGGTCGCTGGATGGCCATGTTTGCGCTGTACTTGAGGTGGGTCCACCTGGCCGCTGGGGCACCATATCGTTTAGCTGGCTCAGAGCCATTGTTAATTAGTGCACCGACCTTGTCGTAATTAGTGCGCACATTGCACAAATGCACACTGCACTCGGCACATGGCCGCCCGAGCATATCCCAGCTCAGTTCAGCTCAGCTCAGCTCAGCCCAGTCCAGCCCACCAAAGCAGGCGAAAACCAGCCGACAAATATCCGTTGAGTTTATGGCAAACGCCGTCGGCGGCAAACTGAACCAGCTACACAGCCTGCGCGATGGCGATGGCTATGTTGTTGGATGTGGAGGTGTTGATGTTGATGTAACTGGTGGCGCTGCTGGTAATGTTGCTGGGCTGAGCTTGTAAGCCCACAAAATTCGCATAATAAGTTTTACATTAAGCGACGACGAGCTGCTTAAACTGAGGCAATGCAATTTTGGTTTGGCTAATGTGACAGAGTATGTTGGCCCGAAAGCCAATGCCAGTCCCCGGGCCGGTTCAAATGAATGAACACATGCAGGGGGCGAGGGGGAAGGGCTTTGCCAAGTTGGGACAGTTGTTATAACGGTCTAATGAGCAGAGAGAAAGGGACTCAGAGAGAGAGAGAGAGAGAGAGAGAGAGAGCGGAGTGGCAGCTCCTCAAGCAGGCAGTTCAACTTGCAACACTGGCGTGAGTATTACTTTTGCCCCACTAATGGGTTTTTTGGTGGGTGTGGTTGCCAAAATTTAAGTAAAGCAAAATTTATGGATTTTTCCCCTCCTCTGTTTGGTTTTGTGAAATGCACTTGTTCGCAAATTTTGACACATTTAAGTGAGAACTTTACCCGAACCACTTTGTACACTGACCTCTTGTTCAATTTGATTAACTTGCAACATGCAACTTGCAACAAAGCCTATGCGTTGTGCGTCATGCGTTAATTGCATGGGACAAAATCGATGAAAAATGTCGAAAAACATGAAAGGCTTTAATAATATTGGCTAATATAATTTAAGTTTACAATACGATTAAAATTATGTGCAAAAGGATAATTTAATTATGGCCCATAATTTTGCACTGTTTAAAATGCAAAATATAAATATGGACGCACAACTTATTCATCATGCTGCCTAATGATCATTTATGTTTGTGCATCAAAGTTTTTTCAGAGAAATCAATTTAGCTACAAGAGGCTTAAATGGATTTCCTTGGTTCGCTGTCACTTTACCCATACTCTATTTGTTATGGTTTCTCTCTCTCTCTCTCTCTCTCTCTATCTCTTTATCTGTCTCCCTCTCCCTCTCTCTCTCCATTTCTATCTCTGGAAGCATTATTTAATGCCTGGCCAGCTGTCTGTTTAACTACAATTTTGAATTGAGCAAGATACAAATTAAAAAACAATTAAATATTGAGTTGGCTAAGACAAACCCTCAAAAACATCATCGCACTTTGGATTGTCCAAAAGAATGAATTGTTTTTGGTACAAATTACTCGCCGAAAATAATTAAGCGAATAATTATTTAATTTGTTGCGTGCGGCAGAAGAATTTGCCAAATGGCTCTCAACATCAATGCAAACGTATTCAATGGGCGTGGTCGCATTAGCCAACAAAGCATAATTATTGAGATATAGAACGGCAAATGGAAATTAATGGACGGATGGACGGACTGTAAATTGGACACACGCAACACACACACACACACACACACAGCTGAGTGTGAAGAGTGTTTTGAAGCATGCACTTAGCAGAGCTGTGTGCAGGGTGGGGGGGGGGGCTTAGGGGGGTATACTATGTAGAGGACTCAACTGTCCACGGGGCGAGAGTTCAGTCACACTCAGCAAATGGCGGCGCCAGCACGAGCCGCACTTTAACGCCAAACTCAAGCGATGAGCTCAACGTGGCGTATGCGTAATATTTGACACAGCCACAGTCACAGACTAAGACAGTCAGACAGTGAGAGAGAGATAGAGAGAGTGCGAGCGAGAGAGAAAGAACAAGAAAAAGAAATGAAAATGAAAATGGAAATGGAAATAGAGAGACAAACGGCGTGTGCCATTTGCCGGCGCGTTGTTTGTTTACAGTAAGAACTGCTTTCAATTGTCACGCCCCCAATTATTTACTTGCATAACTCCAAGCGATGCACTCAACTTATCCACTCAAGTGGTCCTTGTGCATTCTACTGACAGCTCTGAATCTAGCGTAGCTATCTTCATGTCAAGCACATAAATATATATATCAAAATTGGACTGATTTTTAATGATCAAAATTTGTTTTAGATTTATCGACAATATGTAATAAATTAAAGTTTAGATAAAACTGATCGGATTTTTATTATCCTATTTTAGGGATGAACTCGATAGTGTTCTGCACCTATTTATAAATGAATTATGGATAAATGAAAATACATTTTTTATCTTGGTTAGTTTTGTCATAAAATGTGCAACGCTTTTTTCTCTATCAGCATTAATAACCAACTCGAAATAGTCATGTCCTCTATGTAGACTGTCTAAATTCCATATTGACTTATTATGTCGAAGTCAACCGGATCGAAACAACATATTAACCGGTTACCATTTGTACAATTTGTCAAAAAAATATGTCTCAAAATATGCCTGTTGCTAAGATCTTCATATTTGTCAGATAAAAACCACATAATCTAAACACTATATCAAATAGCTGTCGAAAGATGATGTTAATCAATAACCACTCGAAAGTGGAATATTCGCTTCAAACAAATATATCAAACCGTTATTAAAGTCGGAAACTGAAATGCCCGATTGTCAATATAAATGAAGAAGCGCAATTAAAATCAATGCCAAAATATTTCTATTATTTGTTCCGGAAGCGAAATGCCGCCGGGGGACCATCATTATGGTAGATCCCGTTAGTTAGGTGTGCATCAGACTTTGATATATTTGTAATTAATCAATTAGTTTATCTTATTCCATAACTGATTACTGTAAAAGAGTTCTGATAATTATTCTAATATATATAGAGAAATTTGTATACTTAAATAAATTTATATTTTTGCTTGCCAAACTATTTAAAATCTATTAAAAAAACACAAGAAATGTAAAATGTAAAAAAATACGTTTCCATATTTTAGCCGATTTACTTCGATTCATTTAGATAAATGCTTTATCTTGTTAACCATAATTTTCGTCGAGAATTTCGACTAATAAACAGAGCTATGAGAGAACTGCATTTAATGGAAGCCATCTGCTGTCTGAACTGTAGTCAAGGATATCGATTTAAATGTTTATAGCCAGTTATTCACATTTTTCAGTGGCAAGTTGCTGGATGAGAGGGAGGGGAGGGATTGGAATGACCAGATGCCACCTGATCAAGTCAATTGTGAAAGTAATCAGGCTACTTATTTAAAGTCATGTCTTGGCGGCGTAAGTGATGCAAGAACACAATCAATATAAGTACACAAACACACACACACACACACACACACACACACACTGGCAGACCCGCACGCACAAACGTGCTCAGCGAGACTCAGTTAGCAACATGTGAGCCATTTGGTCCCAGTCAAAGGTGGAAGATGTCTAGAAACAAGAGCAGCGGCAGCAGCAGCTAAAGTAGCAAGTAGCAAGTAGCAAGAACACTCGTTTAGCCCAGTCATCGTCTAAATCTTTACCTCCACCTCCGCCCACATTACAGCCTGGTCACCCAGATGAAGCTGTCCCCCTTGTCCCACCCCGTCTCAACCAATCTCTAACACTGTGCGTCGTTTGCTGAATGGCTGCGGGTAAACAGAATTCGAGTGTAGTGTAAACAATCATTGACCTCGTTCATATTTCTCGGGGCGTTCGCTCATTTGCCTTTGGCCTCAGCCTCAGTCGCAGTCGCAGTCGCCGTCGCAGTCGCCGTCGCCGTCGACGTCGCCGTTGCAGCCGCCTTCTCCACTTCCGTCTCTGTCTCCGTTTCAGTCTGAGCAAATGATGGCGACGATGACGGCAACTTAGCCCGGGCACAATTAAAAATTGTTGTTCAGTTTGTTTAGTTGCTTAGTTGCCTCTTGGCCAACAACATTGACAGTTTCAGTTGGAAATCAATTAGGCCGGGGTCCCAGGCAGCAACTGTGTAACTTGGCCATTTGACCATTTGGCCATTTGGCAACTTGGCAACTAGGCTTGACTTGTGGGCCCGTGTGTAACACCAATGAAATTTCAATGAGTTCTTTGTTTGGCCTGTTGGCAAATGATGATGAGTACACGGCCAACACAAAGCAGACAGGCCAAAGTCCAAATAAAAACCATAACAACAAAAACAACAAAAATAAAGGGCAAAATCACGATAGACTCACAGACAAAAAAAAAATAAAAAGGGAATAAAGGAAAAACAAGAAAAAAAAATAAGAAAATAAGAAAAGAAAAAAAAAAAAGCTGAGCGGCTTGTTTGCAGCCGTCTCATATCCTCCTATCGTAGCAGGCAATCAAGGATAACGCGCATTATACTGCGTCTAACCACCCCAACTACCCCCCCCCCCTCCCACCCACCACACACACTCACACACACATTGCCATAGATGTACATATGAGTTGGGTGTTTGCGTCGTTGCGACGCCAGCATAGCGCTGGTTTAGCATTTTTATGTGCCCCGCCCACAAGCCACGATTATGCCCCGAGCTCACCCTGGCCTACAGTGATATTATGTAGTTGGCTTTATCGCAAACGATTTGCCAAACACAATATGACGACGACCAGGACCAAATGCAAGGAGCAAGTCGAACCCGAGCTCAAGATGAAGGCAATAACACTGAGAACATTCTACAGCAACCGCAGAAGCTCGCACACACAGAATCACACACACACACTTACACACAAGAGCACACACACACACTATCACACACACACACACAATCGCACACAAATTATACTGATAGTTGACAGGCGACTAATTTGTCAATTTTATATAAGAAATTTTCTCATCTTTCATTTAAAAAAAAAAACAAGCGAATTTTTTTAAATACTTCGCATATTTAGCAAAAGACTAGTTTTAAATGTAAATCTGCAAGAAAAAACTTTAAATTGTTCTACTTGAAATTGTTTAAAAAATATAAATAATATAAATAAATAATAAAATAAATAATAATAAATAAATTAATTAATTATTTTATACATATTGAACAGAAAATGTTTAACTTAAATATTTGCAGTAAATTTTTATTCTTCGAGTTTACTGCTTTAATTCAATTTTTAGAACGCAACGCAGCTGACAAATGAATTGTGCAAATTTTGAAGAATGGGGCAATAAGATTGTTTGCGTCCAGACACAATCACACACACATATGTAGTTCTTTGTGTGGTGCCCCAAATTGTTGTGGGGCAACAGCAGCCGTTGTCAAGGACATTTTTGTAGTCGGTGGCAGCTATGTTTACTTGACGCCGGTGACTTTTAGGTCTACCGTTTATGTGGCACACAAAATGCGAAACGACAAGAACAACATTAACCCAAAGGAAGTAGTCGAGTCGGAAATGCTTGACTACCACATACCCATCAGAGCCTCCTTCTCCAGATCTCTCCATGTCTTGCATAGCCACGACAACGATTCATAGCCTGATGTATATTTTGATGTAAGACAAGCTGTACATCAGTGTGGTATACGCCCACTCTAGGCATTTGATAAGTAGAGGGTAGAACAACTACTGCTTTTGTTAGAGCAGCAAGTAAGCCTCAACCAAGTCAGGGATTGGAGTGTATCATCAAAGGGAGTGGGGAATTGGGGTGCCCTATCTGCTCCTTTTCCAATGAGCATGTGTAATGACAGCTTTTGCTTAGCCATAAGCCAAGGGTTAGCTAGTGTGTGCATGTGTGTGTGTGTGTGTGTGTGTGTGTGTGTGTGGGAACTACAATGGACAACCATGCGCTCCCCATTCCATTTACCGTCTACTGATTTGACAGAGAAATTGATTTTTTGCCAAGTCCCTGTGCCATGAGCCAGCACATTTATGCAAACTGCATGGGTAATTCCTCAGATATATATATATATACATTTGTATATATATATATATATATATATATATATTTTTTTTTTTTTTGAAAGTTACTAGCTGAAAACAGAATTGCTCAAAATGCTTGCATCGAAGTCGATTGAACTTTTTAACAATAAACATTGCAAAACTCACAAAAATTTTATCCGTTAAAAATGACACTGATTCTGTGATCAAAATAAGATGTTAAATATATATGAGAAATATATCTGTTTAAGTCAAAAATTACGTAGAGCTTATCCATGTGTTATAATGCCACCAAATAGGAGATATCTTTAAATCTGCCAGAGGTGTCAGCGGTGTCAAGTTTGAGCTTTAATCAAATGTAAATCTTAAATATTAATAATATAAATCCTACTCCGATAACTTTGACGATTGTCATGGCACCATTAAGCAGGCGAAGGATGCAGTGGCGATCCTGGGAAGTTGTGCGTGATTTCTATGAATCAATGTTGATTTTGATGGCAGAACTGCAGATGCAGTGGAACCAGTGGCATGTGGAGCGGACAGTCAATGCCAAGTTGTTGCTCAATGAGCTGCAGCTGAAGGAGCGGTCTTTCAGTTGGTCAAACATATTCCACGCGGGTGGCCTGCTGTTAACCTTGGACCAGTATCGTCCAAGGTGGATCAAGCGGCGTGGTGCAGAGGCACTTGATGATGCTGCTTGAGCTGTTCGCCATGCTCTTTATAGTGGATTATGTATAGTTTTCCATATGGCAACCATTTTATATATATATATCTTCGAATAGGAGCTGCACGCCGTTGGCAATTCCAAATGGGCGTGGCCAAAATTCATTTTCCACAATTTTTCCGGACTTTCCGCATGGCTGGTTTCGCATTAATGCGCTTGGCGGCATCGCTATCGTGGTTCCTGCTCGCCATCAAGGTGCCATGTAAGTATTTCCCCAATCAGTACAACTTCACCACCCTCCCACTCTTCCACTTCACTGCAGCTCCTCGATGGCGTCTCGCAATTGATTTTGTGCTGCTGGGCCAACTCTTTGAGATGGATGCACCACCGAGCAATCGACGACGCAATCGTCATCTGTCCAAGAGCCAACCTAGCCAAAACTAACTTTGCCTTGATTCACTCTGGGGATTCAGTTGGAAACTGTGAGTGCAACCATAATTAAATACGCCAAATGCTATTTAAGTTCAAAAAATCATCTAGCAATAAATCAACACAAATAAAATTCAAAGTTTAAATTTAAAAAATTATTACAACTAATAAATGTATAGATAAATGCGATAATCTTTAGGCAATGTCGTGAAAAAGTTGAAGTTTTATTCAGTTTGACAGTTCAATGCAAACTTTATTTAAAGAGATTGAAGAAAAATTTAAGTAAACTTAAAGAAAATATTGCTTTTTTTGATCAGACCAGAAATATACAAATTATTATTCTGATCACTAAAAATAATTTTTAGATAAATGTATAATTTTCTGACACATTTAATATAAATTAGAAAATATTTACAAAAACTTAAAATGCAATCTGTTATTTTTTGAAAAAATGTTTTCTAAAATGCAGAAAATCTTAATGCAATTTGAATGTTATGTTAGAATTTAGTCAGTTGACTTGACTCATCGGAAAATCGTTCGTTTTGTAAATTAAATTATTTGAATAAAATACTAATGTTTAATAATACTATAGAAATAAGAAAAAAAAATAAAAAAAATAAAATTAGAAAAATGCTTTCTGAAAAATGAGGTGAGAAACGCTTTTCGCTAAAGATATGGCGATATTTCAAATCAAGTTAATTTATTTTCTAAGTGTATTTATATATGCAAGATGTGTATGTGTGCATTGCCAATTTCCCCATCTCTTTATCGCCATTTCGCTCTTGACCATGTCCCTCTCAATGGCCTGTTTGCTTGGCCATCTCGTGCATTGCAACAATTTTGATTGCCTGCATCATTATTTAATTATGAAATACGCGAGATTTCTGACACCACACACAACCACATGAATGCAAATGGGAAAAATAGAAAGAGATGGAGATAGCTGGGATTATGCCTAATTTGAAAGCGTATTAACATACCTGTCTGCAATTCTGACCACGCTCGTTGTCGGTGATTTAAAAAATTGGTGTTGTTGTGGCCGGGCTAAGCGCTCTTTGCGGCCAAGCAGTTCAATATATGATAATGACAAATAATATTAATTATGATAATTACAAATGTATGCAAATGTGTATGTGACAAAATTAAATCCGCACACAAACGCTATACAAAGTCAACAGTTGACAGCTTCAATGCCCTGGATTAGATAACAAAATAAAGTAAATAAATACACCCAGAAAAACACACACACACGAAAAAAAAAAAAAGCAAAAACAGTTTAAGGGCTTTGCGCGGAGATTTAATTAAACAGGGCAAGAGATGCGGAATAACTAAACCAGTTTTGGCTATTTGCACGGCACCACGAAACAAATGAAATGAAAACAATTTAAACAAAATATCTGCCAAACACCAGATAAATGGCAAACAGCACAAAAATAAGAAATGTGGAAAGAACTGAGAATTAAATGTACTTTCAAATATGCACAACGCACGCGAGTCTAAAATAAAAATAACAATGAGAAGTCAACGGCAACGGGAAAATCGCATGCAACTTGTGCGAATGGCAAACGGTTGCCGAGTGGCCCACAATCTGCCAAGTGCGCCAAGTCCGCCCGGTAGCCATTGGCAGCGGCGTCGACAGCAACAGCAATAGTAACAGCAGCAGCAGCAGCAGCAGCGGAAGAGCTGCCACAGCGCCGACATGGGCGGAACTACAATAAGAAATTTAATATTGAGAATTGGGAATTGAGCATTTACTTTGCATTTTTATGCAAGTGCCGACAATTGTTGTTGTTGTTGCTGCTGTTGTTGCTGTTGTTGTTGTTGCTGTTGCTGTTCTTGTTGTTGTTGCTGTTGTTGTTACTTAGTGCCTAATTGCAATGAACTAGAGAAACAATAATGCTTAATGAACGCAAGTGCTGGCATCGTTAGTTTCTATTGGACTCACTGACCAAATATAGTAAATAATGAAGCCCATACGAGACGCCCATTGTCGGAGCTTAATGCTAAAAAAAGGCGCAACAGAAAAATATAAAAACAAAAAATAAACAGCTAAACAGGAAAACAATAAAACGCAAACAGATATGGCAAACCCCAAGTTTTCTTACCACAATTAGCCAATGAACACCCAATGGCACAAACACGAATTGTGTAGACGCTACGCAACGGCAGGTGGCGCTGTATACTTACAAAAGGTGTTTTAACTTTCAACGGAAATCGAAATGGAAAGCAATAATTGTGATTTCATTATATATTTACCTGAAATAACGAAAAGCTAAGCTTAAAATTTTGCTTTATCTTTGCTTTATATATATTATGTTAAAAAAAAAACGAACTATAAATGTATACGTATAATTCAGTATGCTCGATCCTAACTTTTTGGCACAATAAATAAATAAAAATCACTTTGAAGAAAAGTGTGTAGGAACTCTTTACACTTTGCCAGCCAATTTGGAATAGTAATAAATGAGCTCATTAGTTAAACAGTTCAGTGAACATAAATCAAATGCTAATGTTTTTCTGAAAACCGCTTAAACAGCAATAAATCAGATGCTTGGCAAGGAATCAGCAACAGTTGCACAAATTTAACTAGACTCAGTAATAAAAATAGTTTTTTTTAGTATCTTACCTTAATTCTTAGTTGTATAATATATAAATACAGAATCCATATACAACCCCAACTTTAGTCCGGTGGTTTGCGGTGAGCTCGTCGACTTTTGTGTAGCACCTTTAAAATTCGAAACGCACAAAGAATAAATTGGGATTTGGATAGTGAGGCTCATTTGATGGGAAGCTATCGACGCACCTCAGCGGATACGATGCGGAATTGCTTACTTGCTGGCTGACGCTGCTGGCTGACGCTGCTACAGTCGCTGCTACAGTCGCTGTTACTGCCGCTGCTACCGTCGCTGATAAAAACGAACGCGTCACTGGGCAGCAGCAACCGTCGTCGCAGCAGCAGCCGTCGCAGCCGCCGTCGCAGTCCCAATCGACGCGTCGCAGTGGCAATAAACGGAAAGCATGTACGAAATGCTGAGGAATTGAACGGAGCCAATTATTGTTTATTTGTCTTAGTTGAACTGTGGGCTGTAGTCCGGTGTGTGTGGGTAAGGTTAAGGGGTGGGGGGGGAAGAGTGCTGGGTTGGCTGGAATTAGGTGCTTTGCAAGCAATGCGAAGAATGCTACGCTGTAAAATTGATAATTTGAATTTCATGTTCATCGAGAGAAAATCATGTACATGTGGCATTGTTTTGCATTCATTGTTGCCACATTTATCTGTTTCGTTTCGTCTAGTTTCGTACCGTTTATTTGCCTATTAGCCCATTGCCGGGAGCAGCAGCTGCTGCGCAGCAACCGATCTATGGCAGCATCAATTTTATAGACACAAATACAAAAAACAAAAACGATACAAAAGCTATTTTCATTTTTATTTGGCAGCCTTTTCATTATAAATAGTCGGGCTGCCTAGATAAACAGACGACGAATGCTGCCCGCAGAACATTACAAACAAAGACACGCATACACACACATACACACTCATACACACACGATATTTGCATAGCTAGTAAGTAAATGTCATTGTTTCAATTAAATTATTATGCACGATGTGTTTGCATGCAACATGCAGCACCGCAATGCCAAAAACTGGTGCTCTCGTTTCCATTAGTATTTTATGCTCGATTTGCCAGCTCGAAACTGTAAACCGCAACACACAAAAGGTAATTAAGGCATACATTTCTACACCTACACCTACACCCACACTTAGAGCGACCACATTCAAATGTCAACATTTTGTAACAACATACCCAAAATATCCAACCAGACGGAAAGTCAGACCCGTCTGACAGAAATCTGGGTGGGGATAGCTTATGCACAAGGATGTGGTTTTCATTTCAACAGCTGGCCAAGCCACCCACCCGTTTCGACTAAAAATATGCAAAAATTCCACATTTAATCGAATCAAGTGAAAACGAGCCGTTTAAATGAATGACCACTAAAACTATTGAACTGCATTTGTGAAACGAACTCGGAATGTTTTAAATGCCAAATGAACTGAATGCAATGCCAAACTGGCAACAAACCGCAAATAGCAGGAGTCCAATGCAAAGTCAACCGCAAAATGGGAAAATGTATAATGAACTTGTCGCACTTTGTACAAACTGAACCTTGAATTTTGACGCAAAATAACTTTAAAATAGGCTAATTGCTCATGGCCAAAAGTTGTCTTCTTCAATATACATTGAAAATGGCCGATAAGAGCCAGAGACTTCATTTTAATGAAACGATAACTTTTGCCAGCTTCGCGAATATCGATACAAATCGATTTCTTATATTATCTTTTTCGTATGCTGAAATTCAGCGTATTTCCTAGTTGAAAATGTTCACTTGTTGTTTTTGTAACAAACTAACTGTAAATATAAACACGCTAATTTTATATCAAAAATTCGGGAACTGCACACAGCAAATTTATGTAAATTACTTTTTCGAATAGCTATTAATCAGAATCAATTCGAATGCAAATTAGACTCGTTGCAATAATGACATTAGTTGATTAAGTCAATGCGACAGCTTCGAGTTAATAATTATTTGAACTAATCTCTGATTTGGCGTGATTTTAGGGCATTACCATGTCGTTCATAAGTACTTACCAGGCCTGGTGGTGACCCTCATTAATTATGTAATTGCGGATTTATTATAAGCAATCCATGGGATTCATGCTGTAATTTAGTAAAATTGTGTATACGCCGAGTAATCGTTTGTTGCACGTTGTTAACCGAAATGGTCGTTAAGCCGAGTTAACAGAAACTATGGCAGCTGCCGGCTGCTGCTTGTCGATTTACTTTGCGCCACTCGAGCCAATTAAAAGGCTTATGTTGCGCCCAGGCAAGTAAATACCTGGCCCCAAACAGCTGTTCCAGTTCGCACAGCGGACTTTTCAGGTGGGTCCTCGATTGGATTTGTGCTTCGGCTGGGGGATGTGCACGGTGAAAGATCTAAATACATGCTGGGACTTACCTTATGTGAATTTTAATAATAGCAGTAAGCCGGAGTTATGTACTTAAGGTAATCGCTGTTGCAAGACTGTGGAAAAAGGACTACACACACAAGACACCGATTTGGCATATCGTTTTAAAATGTTTATTTGAAGTAAGTAATATTTCTGACAGTAACAAGATAAATTGTCCCTTTTTCGTTTCGTTTCCTTTCGTTTTAGTTTTTTTTATTACATAAAAAAAAAAATATATATGTGGTAAAAGAATTTCGCATTTTTTTCTTTGTTGTTTGTTGTGGTTTATAAGTAAGTATGTATATAAGTATGTATGTGTATACATAATAAACATCATCGTTGTAATAATAAATAACAGTAAATAGTTATAAAAATCAAATCAGAACAAAAGGGAAATAGTTATCATATTTATCTTCTTGTCTTTTTTTCTGTTTTTGTTTTTCATATTATATTTCTAGTTTTGTATTCTTAACGTTTCTTAGCAAAGAAATCAGATTTTGAGTTTTGCTAAGGAGTATCACTAAAAATGTGTTGTATGTTTTTTTTTTTCTTTTCTTTTCTTTTCTTCATTTAATTATATATATATACACATATCTCTATATATATATATGTAAGCATATTATATATGTATATGTATATAATTATTACGGTTTAATGTAAATGTTGCGTTCTCATCAGACAATGCACATAAAATATCTATTACAATATTTGATTTGTTTTACCAATTGTCAAATGTCAAATTTTGTGAACCATTTTTTTTTTTTTTTTTGTATGTATTGTATATTATTTTGTTATACAATCTTGTATATTTTTATATATTAATATTTCTCATATATATGCACACATATATATATATATATATATATATATATATATAATTGTATATTTAAAAAATATTGCTTGTGAAACGTGTAACTTGACATTCGAATTTTTTTTTTTTTCAACGGCGTCTGAAATTTGCCACCGCTCATTTCAAAAAATTATTATTTTTGTATTTATTTCTAGCTGTTTGTAAGTATTATATGCTATTTTGTATGGTAACTAAGTTTTTTCTCATTCTTTGTATTACAATTGACTTCAATGCCTTGCTGGATGCCAATTTCGATTAGCAGCATGGCCACAAAAAAAAAAACAATTAACTTACTTACTGATACTTAAGACCCGTCATTTTTGGTGTTAACAAACTTATATTGTAGTTCTGGGCCTTTAGGGCCATAACAAAGCCTCAGTTTATTTATGTAGCTGTGGTTGGTGTTGTGATATTGTGAGTGTGCGTGCGGCTGTGTGTGTGTGTGTGTGTGTATGTCTGGGTGTGCGTGTGACAGTAAATGTTTTTTGTTTTATTTACAGCTATTTCATTCTGTATGCGACTTAGTTTTTGGAAAAAAAAATTGTAACGTTTTTTTTTTTTATTTCTTTTCATATAATTTTTGTTACTTTATTAATTTTTTATTTTCTTTACGTTTAACTACTAAACTACAGACACAATTCTTTTTTGTCAGCTATATCACTTTCGAATTATTTAATTATTGATTACGGTTTTTTTCTTTTTAATTTTCCCATTTTGTTTATTCATATATTCGTGTGTGTGTGTGTGAGTGTGTTTGTTTGTTGTGTGTTTATTGTGTGTATTTATTTATATGTTAGTTTATTAGTATATATAATTATTTCTGGTTTCGAAGAATTTCAGTGAGGTTCTTAGAAGCGTTTGTTCTTTGTTTGTTGTTATTTGACTTTTCTTTAGATTATAGTGCTAACTATAGGTAGTATATATTTTAGCATGTAAGTATATATATATATATAGGTAGGTATATAGCTATATGCATATATATATGTGTATATGTATATCTATGCCGTTTCATTATTTTTTTTTTTTTTATTTGAGTTTTTAGCTATTTGAGTTTAGGCGACAGTTTGCTTTTGATTTTTTTTTTTTATTTACGGTATCTTTTTTTTTTTTTGTTTGGCGTGCGCTTAGTAAGTCAAAAAGAATTGTAAGAAAATTTAAGAAAATATTGCAGAAATTGCATAGAAAACTTTATACGATTATTTATGCTTATAGGCATATAGGGATGTATTTATATTTGTATATAGATTCGATGCTGGTGCCGATAAAAATTTTGAAGCGATTTAACAAATAGTAAGTCAAGGCCACTCATTAAAGTAGACAAAGTAGCAAATCAAAATTAAATAAAAATGCGTGTCAGCCAAGTCCAAAATGTAGTTATGGTTTGGTATCGAATGGTATGATTTGGGTGTGGATATGGAAGTGATGACAAATATGGGCATATTTGTAGACATTAGATATCTAGGCATGTATATATTTTACTATAAATAAACTATATGCATACACACCGAGATGTATATGTATTTTTTGGGTGTTGCTTTAATTTCAATATTTAGCAAATGGTTTGTGCGAATGTTCGTTTGTTTTTTTTTTTTATACTGTCCATGTCCATGTGCATGATTAGCCATAAGAAGTAGCAAATATGTATTCAAGTATATAGATATATATATATATATATTTGTATATAAATAGATAGATTGTAATAAAATAGTAACTGGGTTATTAAATCAATGCAATAATAAAGCTGAACCGCATATAGAATAGAAATTAAATCGCATGATGTATCTGTTTTGGGCTCTCAAACGAGGCTTTTAGCTTTCACACAGGAGGATAGACAGAGATAGAGATAAAAAGAGCTGGATATTTTGTTGCTGTTGTTGTTCTTGTTGTTGTTGTTGTTCTTGTTGTTGTAGTTGCTTATGTGGCTGTTGTTGTTGTTCTTGTTTTTTGTTGCTGTTGCTGTAGTTGTTTCATTTTCTTTGAGCTTAGTATTAGTTTATAATATTCAAGAGCATTAAACATTTGTTGTTTCTTTGTTTGTTTTGTTTGTTTGTGCGTTGGTTGCTTTTTTCCTGCTGTTTTGCATCAAATTATTTTTTTTTTCTTTTTTTTTTATTGTAATAATAAATAATGTATTGAAGAATTGGAGGGTATAGTTAAATATGCGCAAGGAAAAAATAAACAATTTCGAAAAACATAAAACACAGATGAGCACTGATTTTTTGCGCTCTCATCTCTGGGCATGTGGGTGTATGTGTGTGTGCTTGTAAGTGTGTATGTGTGTGGATGTGAGTGTGCGTGCGTGTGTGCCTAAACGAAAATATGTCGTTAAATTTGCGCGGCTTTTGCACTTGGCATTGATTAATGCCTCTTTTATTATTTAATTAATTAATTACGTTTTCTTTTTCTTTTTTTTTATGATTAATTTATCTTTTTTTTTTTTGCTGCTGTTGCAGTTGCTGCTGCATGTCCATATGAGGTATATATATATATATATACATATGTATATATTAGTATATATATAATTTATCCATTGTTACTTGCTTTTGTAAATCAAGAATGCTTAAGTTTTATTATTAATTTTATTATTATTAATTTTTATAAATGTCTCGAAGGCTTTTTCGTTAATATTTGTTGTTTTTCGTGTGAATGTTATTGTATTTTTTTACTATTCTTTTATATTATGTATGTAATGATTTTGATTTTTTTTTCACGACTAATTGGTGTATTCTCAAAAGTTTATTTACGTTATTCGCATTTTTAATACATTTAATTTTTTTGTATGTATATATATATATTTTGAAATATATATATATATGTATATATATATACATATGTATTTGTTACCTACGCCAGGATCTAAATTGTAGATAGATCTTGTGAGTATATATATATATATGTGTATACGAATACATACATATGTAAATACGTACATGAATTTTTCAATTGTTTTCCATATCCTTATATATCAAAAAATTATTATCATTTTGAATGTTAATCGACGCGCAAAATCGAGAAAACTTAATTTTTTTTTTTTTGCTTGTAATTATTTTTCTTGTTGATTGAAACTTTTTTTTTGTGCGATTCTGATTGCTTTAACGGTTGTTTTTATATTTGTAGCATTTATTTTAATCGTTTAACTTTTATCATTGTTATATAAGTTTTGATGTGTAGGAAAGTGTAACATGGTAGCCAAAAAAAAACAGAAGCGCTGCTATTTTTGTTATTTGTTTTGTTTTGATTTGTTTCGTTCTGTTGAGAAACATTTAGCTGCGATTTTCATCTGCTCTGCTGCATTATTAAACATTTTGTTCTTTTTGTTAATATTGTTGTTGTTCTTGTTGTTGTTGTTGTTGTTGCGCGTTTCTATTGAATTGTTTAACCACCACCTAAACTTAACGCCTGAACTATACGTGGATCAGCTTTACTACCCTCACGAAATTCTTCTAATGTTAATTTGCCGTCATGATTCTTATCCATCTGATCGAAAATTTTGTCCACACGCTTCTGCGGCGTGTTCTCATCCTCCGACTGGGGCTGCTGGCCCTACATAAATAATACCATAATACTGTCATAAATTGCTCAATGACCAACAATACCAATTGACAATTGTGGGCGTTGACATTTTGGGGGGGGGGGGGATACTTGTACTTGTTTACTTACCACCATCTGATAGATTGCATCCACAATGTTGTACATCTCCTCGCGCGTTATGTAGCCATCATTGTCGACATCGTAGAGACGGAAAGCCCCTGCACGGAATGAAAACAAATCAAATATGTTTGTATGTCAATTGACATTAATTGAAGAAATTCGAGAGCACAGTCGAGAATGACGACAGTGATTGCTCTCATTATAATTATTATCGAACCAAAAACTTACATTGCAATTTCTCGTCTAGGTTGCCTTTCGATGTGACGGATAAGGCGCGTATGAACTCCTCGAACTCGATTGACCCATCCTGGCGAGCACAAAAGTAATAACAAACAAGCGAAAAGAAACGAAACGAAACGAAACGACGAAAACAAAACAGAACAGAGGAGAAGAGAAGATAAACAGAAGGAGAAATAGAAGGTCACAGAAGGAGGACAATAGCATGGCAAATCAGTGCAGAACCCAGACAACAAGTTTTGGGCGCCATCGTCACCGCCTCCACCGCAAGTCATAAATAATAAAAGTTAAGGGTGGGGCTGGGATTGGGAGGATGAGTCACTTTATGAGTCTTTTTGAGGGGTTGCCAGCAAGAATAGGGCATTGTACGTATATATCTATGTCCAATGAATATCGTATTCATTCACAGTTAAAATCTGCTCCCAGCAATCGAAATCGACTTAAAAATTTACTGATTGATAATTTTATAATTAATTTGTAACGAAAAAATGAATATAACTTGACAAGTCCTGTATTCTGTCCAAATTCAACAAATTCAATATTCTAAATTTAAATTTGTTAAATATTATTTATTGAATTTGTCAAGAAAATTGTCAAA
Source organism: Drosophila longiperda (assembly GCA_035042125.1). NCBI lineage: Eukaryota > Metazoa > Arthropoda > Insecta > Diptera > Drosophilidae > Drosophila > Drosophila longiperda. Next base: position 935,030 of record JAWNLV010000110.1, on the reverse strand, counting down.
GTTTCTATTTTCAGCTCGCCTTAAGGGATATACACATTTTATATTTAGAATCTCAAAGAACAATCTTAGCTGGCACAAAAGTGCCAAAAGTGCCACATTTAACCGTTCCTAACCATTCGCTGCCTCATTATATAATAGAATTTTTGGCTAATTGGCTCAAATCGTTAACTTTCGCGCTCGACTTACGTAGAAATACAGCAACAATGTCAAAGAGGCTGCGAAGCAAGGCCAAAAATTGGCTGACTAACTGGCTAACTGGCTGACGGTGGGTGGTGGGTGGTGGTGGGTGGTGAGGGCTGGTTGGGGTTTGAGACAGAATTCGGAATGAATGGGGTACGTGCGGGGGATGGCGGTGTGCGAGGACAAGGACTGATGGCCTTAATACTCACATTGTTCTCGTCGAAGACACGAAACACAAGCGATGCAAATTTGCTGGGATCGCCTTGTGGAAAGAATTGTTTGTAGATTTTGATAAATCCCTGGCAAAAGATGGAAAACAATTAGGGCGCTGCTGCGTGTGGTTTCACTGAGTGTGTGTGTGTCCGTGTGTGTGTGATTGTGTGTGTGTATGAGCTATTTTGCAATGCGGCGCGCATTAATAAATTTCATTATCAACAGCAGTCGACAGCAATATGAACAACAACAACAAACAACAAACAACAACAACAACAGCAAACAACAACAAACAACAACTGCAAAACGTTGCCTTCAACACATTCGAAATGGCCTGTCATTCATTTTGGCAAAAAGACGAAGTTCTGCACCAGACACACAAAGATGCCAAACCTGAACAATTTGCAGGATATGTTATTGTTGTTGTTGTTGTTGTTATTGTTGTTGTTGCTGTTTTTGTTGTTGTTATTGTTGCCATTTCAAGAAATTAGTGTTCACATATTGAAGCGATTAACTTAATTAACTGTATGACTTGAATGAATTGAAGCGGCTTAAACATATCACTTCACTTTATAAACATGACTGAGTCTGTGAATTTATGTGTGTGTCAGTGTGTGTGTGTCAGTGTGTGTGTATGTGTGTGTGTAATACATACTTGCTCTGTGAGTAAGCCATTCGGACAGTCTTTTAGAAATCCTTTGTGCCTGTATTTATAGTATATTTCAAATATATTCAAATGGAATTAATCATTTATCATTTAGTTTTTATTCATCACAAATAAAATTCAATACTCACCATTGACGAATTTCTTTTTCTGTAACTAAAAATCAAAATGAATAGGTTATTATATATAATAATAAAACATATTTTATTTTAACAATTTTACTGTAAATTTGGTATTATCAAACAGGAAACCGAATCGGAAACTGAATCGGAACCGAAACCACATTTTTAACAATTGCTTAATAAAAATTTTTGTGTAAATGATTCATAAATTTACTGGAACTTAAACTGCACCAATTCAACTTTATACGACAAAAAAAAATTCGAGTTTCATTTGGGTATATAATACCCAAAAAGCAACCAAAAAATGTGGCACAAATACTGAGCCTCCACCGGAAGTGACACCGGAACAAATATACAATCTGATTTGTCCGACTGATTGTACATGACTCAAATTAATTTTAAAATAAATTTAGACATTTGACAATTTTTTACTAATTTTTCATACTCAAATTTAATCACAATAGAAAATACTTGCAGATTATTTAGAGATATCGAGTTTTGAGCTCGAGCGAACACTTAAATTGTGAATTACATAAGCCACTTGAATTAAACCTTGTAAATAATCCCTTTTCGCAATGTGGTAATTAGCAAAAATACATAAATTTAACTTATGCTTATTTAAGTTGGGGTTCATTATATGGAATTAACGAGCAACTGAATAAACCGCCCCAAAGAAGATGCAAGAACACAGGCGCCACACACATAAACAATTTAAAGTAAGCCACATGCGTTACTTGCCACACTAATACACTTATTCATTGGCCCCTGGCAACTGGCAAATGGAAACTGGCAACTGGGAAATGTGGTCTATACTCGGACATTGAACATCTTCAGTAAGCGCTTGTACTTACATTTTTCCCATTGTCTTCTGACCACGCCCGAGGCAAACAAGTTTTGCCTATTGCCATTAACATTTCTATACTTTGGTTGGTTTTATGTTTTGCTGCCCTTTTGTTGCTGTTGTTCTTTTTATTATTATTATTATTTTTGGTCATGGCTGCCATTGCAGTGGCCTAATGGCCGTTTACAAAACGCTTAAGCTGCGGTCTCCCAATCCCAGGCCAGTGCCCAGCTCCCATTGTGACCGTTATGAGCGTGTGAATGGCGCACATGTTACGGCGGAACTCACAGCTACGTGTGGGCTATGCAACGTACAAAAAAAAAATATATATATATTTATATATATATATATATATATGGTTAGGTAGACCAAGGCATAAATTCACGCAAAATTACACACATTGCAATTGACGTTAAGCGCCGGGCCAGCGGACACCACTCGAGTCCCATGGGTGATAACACCAAAAGACCAACACCAGGAGCAGCGCAGAGGCTTACAGTATTGACTGCCTTGCACGGTTAACTGGCTACCCAAATGCCGACCTCCATCATTTTTCATGCCGTTATGGCGCTTCCTTCTGTGTTTCTGGCAAGGCACAGCTGTGGACCCAACTTTCGATGTCTTTCGTAGCATCATTTTCGACGTGGCAACTTTTTGTCGTTTTTTTCTATAATTAATTGTGCAGCTCCTTTGTTCTGTAGGTGTTCGCATTTGTACACAATATCCCCGTGCAACCACGGCGCGGCGGCGGCAAACGAATAAAGTCAACAATTGCCAAAGCTGTTACTGAATTGATTGGTAATCGATAGCCCGTCACGGAGACAGACTAACAAACACACAAAAACAGACAGAGAGATGGACAGAGTCGGGGCAAGTCAACAGCAACTCGTTCGCATTCATCCCAGCTCCCAGCACCCAGCATGTGGCTTTGTGTCCGCATATATATTGCCGTGTATTATTGACGTGTGTCATGTCAAAATAAACCATCATTTGCTGGCGCAGGGTGTGCGTTGTGGGGATTGTAAATAAAGCGCATATTGCTCATACGACTTGTTGCCAGCGCCATCATTGAATGCTTCTGTCAGCCGCTGATGACGCTGCTCATCATGTTATCCGGTCGCTATTTATACACAACTCAAGATACACCTTTGAATGCTTTTGACATCAAACAGTTTTCCCCATCTTCTTTTCATATTAAGTCTTACGTCGATTGAAATTTGTTTAATGTAAGTGCAAAGCGATAAAGCCAACAATATTCAATACGAATCCTTTATTGATTCTCTTCATCTATCAATTAGCATGTTAAAACTGTGCCTTGAGGCGCTTTTATTACCTGTTTCTTCAAATCCCAAATTTGTTTATCAATAGAAATTTTGTTTATGTTAAAATGTGAATAGCAGCATGCTTAAGTTTCATTTAAGATGTATGAAGAATTCAGTAATTTATCTATTAAATGCATTTTTTTTTTAAATCTGTTTGAACATTTAGTCCAACAACAAGTTAGTTTCAATTTATCGGAATAAGTGCGGAATACTTTAAAATATCTTCTTCGATTGAGACTCATGGAAAATGTCTGCTGTAGATTTAATTGCAGATGTAATATACATTCTGGTTGTTGCAATATCCTACAATCTTGCAATCAGCCAGCCACATGCTGCACACTCAATGTGGCATCAACGAGAATTTGCGGCAGATGTCGTTGCCGCTCAAATGGAACCGTGCAAATTGCAAAACTGAGAGCCAAACTGCATTTCTGATTTTCATTTCCCCAAAAAATACCCATAAAAACACGCACGCACAAATACATCTGTGCCTCACTCCGAGGCATCCACACAAATGTAGACACATTTGTGTACAGATGTCGATGTTTTCACATGAGACTCTATGGGACTCTCCATTTCGCAATTGCTCCATTGCAACATGAAATATGAGTGTAATCGCTGCCATCAATATGTGTTTTTACAATACCATTTTAATTGCATTCTGTGTGTGGATGTGTGTGTGTGTGTGTGTGTGCAGCATAAAGACTGAAAATATTTACGATTCGGTTTCCCATTTTATACCTGAACCCATTCATTATGGCCCAAATGGAACACATTCAAGTTGTAACAGTCAGCTCCATTCGCCTTTTGTCCTTCCGTCACATAATTATTCAATACGAATAATTGTGGCAGAAACTTAAATCGAAAATGGCAACAAATTTTATTGCCATTTTCAGAACAAATTTCGTTTTCTTTCCGATGAGAAATCTATTGCCAATAAAACTAAAAGCCACAAATTTATTGAGATACCTTTTATAATTTACAATTTATATACTAAAATGTGTTTCTGCTCCAATTCGACTCTCTCGATTTCAAAATTCTTCCTTATTTGTTTGTATTTCTGTGTGAATCATTTAATTTCACTTGCACGACTGCAGCTGGAAAATAATTTGTTGTTTTGTGGACCATATCGAAACAATGTGACCCGGTTTACGGGGTGTGACTGACATACAAATGGCAACCGAAAGAATTTTTATGGAATTCAAAAACACTTACAAATTATTATTCAAAAGTTATTTTCCTTGACAATTAATGTCAATTTTTTTATTGTTCCAAATGAGAACATAAATACTATTAAATATTTTTTAACAAGTTCTACAACAATTTAAATATCAAATCAGTAATGTTTTGACAGTGTATAAATTAGTCGTATATAATATTAGGACTTTTATAGATGCATGTTAATTTTGTAACATTATTTTTAATGTGAAAAAAGAGCATTTTAATATGTAGAAATTGTTGCACATGAACAAAATTGCATTGGGATTGTCAATTGGGAAATACATTAATTTGCACACCAATAAAATGGAAAAATCTGTATCAATAGATGCATAAAATCTGTTAAGTTATTCTGGTCAGCAAATATTTAATTTAATTGTGAATACAAACAAATTAAATGACAGTTCCAAATACTCAAAGCCAATTGGCAATTTTAATTGTGCAAGTTGAAATGTTATCAATTGCAAGTGGAAACAAGTGATGCTTGTAATCCAATGTGTTATGCTGCTTATCCGAAATCACAATCGGCATTTAGCTGTAATCCAAACTAAATCGGTTACACATAGATTATCTTTCACTTTGGTCAACTAATGACCAAGTTGTTTTATTGCTTGACAAATTGAACGCATCTGGAGGAATATATGCATGAGTGTGTGTGTGTGTGTGTGTGTGCGTGTGTGTGTGCGTGTGTGTGTGTGTGTGTGCGTGTGTGCGTGTGTGTGTGTGTGCGTGTGTGTGTGCATTTGTTTGCTGAATGATTTTAAAATCAATTAAACTTTGCTAATTGGCCGTCATGTAAAACATGGTCAAAAGCAAACACCTGTGGACCGAGACAACCAGACAACCAGACAGACAGACAACCAACTAAAGTGACAAGCATACAAACAAATACACACACACTCGCACACACACACACACATGGAGCATAGATTCATCTGATAGTTATAGAATATTGTGGCTACCGATGACCCTATCCCGATTGCCCTTGCCCTGTCCTGCCCTGCCCTGCCCAGCCCTGACCAGCGACGACCGTAATTTGTCTCTATTTTATACATATAGTTTTGGGATTTGGATTTTATTGCTGGGGTCATTCGATTCTCGCAACCCATCCGAAACTAATCAAATTTTTTAGCTATTTATTTATTCACTCGTTGGCCTGCAATCAGCCGGAATATGGCACAGAGGGAGTCCAGTCCAATACATCTAAAGCAATTTATACATTTCTACATATGTACGGGGGTGGGTGTGTGTGTGTGTATGGGTATATGATTGAGTGTGTATGTGCGCATATAAACGGTATCATTATGTAATTCCCAATTGATTGGCAAAACGGCAACTCAATGAACAACCTTCAATTTTGAGCCCGACTAGGTGTTCCGGGTCTAAAAACTTTTCCATATTGCGCATACGAACCGATGTCTCACTGAGCTCATAAATTGAATTTCAGTTCATTTGTTTGCCGAATAAATAAAATTGAATTCACTCGTCTCTCTTCTTCTACTTTATGTTGTTTTTGTTGTTGTTGTTGTTGTTGTTGTTGTTGACTTTGGTTAAGCTGGTATCAGGTGCAGGAAACAATTTGGAATTTTCAATTGAGTTTCGGGCAAAAGTTGTTCGCTTCAAACTGAAAGGACACAAACCAAGATTATGGCAAAATGATATTGGGCCGAAACCCAACAAATAAAACTGCAACTGATTACATTTGATTTATAATATTCGTAAAGATCTAATCTGAGATAATCACTTGTTAGCTGTACATAAACATTTCAAATAATTAATCCACAGCATTTTGTAGATTATTGAGTTGCACAGCAAAGTGGTATATAAATTTCTTGAAAATGTTGTTTTCTTAGGGCTGTGTTTACACTGTAGAGAAGGACAGAGATAGTGAAAGACAGAGAGAGAGAGATGGATGTGGATGAATCGAGAAGCGAGAAGCGAGCTCGACCCAAGAGGCGCAAGACAAATTGCTTGGACCAGGACATTAAGAACTGGCAGAACTTGGCAGTAATCTGTCAACACTTTGAGAGGACCCCGCCACTGCCACTGCCACTGCCACTGTTCCACTCAAGCAGGTGCACCACCAAATGCCCCTCGGCAACCGTAATTATTTATATGCCCGTCCGTTGCCTTCAACATTGGTTGTGGTCCGCATCAGCGGCATCAGCGGAGCACGAAATGCGAAAAAATACTTTAAAAAGCAATTAGTCAACAAAGTTTTGAAGGCGCAAAGTTGCTGACTTGCATTTTTAAGTAACCCACAAAGAATCTAAATAAAAATATACATACAAAAATAACATTTAGAATTATAACAAATGAAATGCTAAATACCCTTTAAAGGGAACTATTTTTTATAAACCAAATCACATCGCGATTATGGTTCCGGTGAAACTTATAAATTGGTTACATAATTTTTGGTTATTCGGTTTCGAAATGATATTAAATGGATTCAGCCTTTCGATTGTCATACAAAATATATATGCATATTTTCAGTAAGAACTCTTTTTTTTTAAACATTTAATGAAAATATATTCTGGCATTGGGACAACAAATTGATAAAATTCGGAACAATGGGTTTTTTTTCAGTGTAGTCACTGTCTCTCAAAAGAAATGTGCTCAATCAGTTTCAATTTAAAGCGGAATAATAATTTCGAAACGGTTCGGTTTGGCTGAGCAACTTAATCTTCATATCCAATTTGCTATAGCTGCATATCTTTGGGTTACACTAATTAAGCCTGGTAAAGTGAATCTAAAACCCTGCTCAAAATAGGAAGCGACGATAGGAAAAAAGGGGCCATTAGCACCATAATCAGCTGAAGTTGGACAGATATTTTGGACTGCGATGAACTACGAAGGACTTGGCTTGCGTGTCTTGTGTTGTTTTGTTGTCCTTATGTTGTCTTGCCAACACATTTAGAATAACGCACAACCCGTTTCGTGTCTAGGGAAAGGGAGGGGGGGATTTGGTCCGTGTTGTAGGCTAATTGATAAGTGCGTTGCTTTTAATTGGCTTGTCTGAATGTTGCACAAAGACAAAGAGTTCTCAGCGTGCCACTGCCCAAGTGGCAGCAACAATAACACTAACAATTAACATTAAAAGGTGCTATAAAATGTGGGAAAACTCTTTTAGATTGAGCCCAGACTGGTTGAGTGCCACAACCACGCAAACGTGTTCCACCTTGCAACAACCACCAAAAGAAATGCTTCACTTTCCATTTGTATAAAAATGAATATTTTATTGTTGTTTGTTTTATTGAAATGGTTCAGTTTGATTGATGCGTGCCAATAATTGAAGTACATAGGCAGTGAATTAAATAATTATAAATATTACATAAATATTAATATTGATGGATGGGTACTCACAATATGTGTCGGTTGTTAAGCGATCGATGGTATCCTGTTTCAATTTCGAGCTCTTTTTTCCCATGTTGTTGTTTTTGTTGTTGTTGCCGCTGCTGGTGGTTGTTTTTTTTTGTTTTTATTTTTTTTTTTTTTGTTACGGCGCCTCTTGACTGCACTTGACTGCAATTGCTCTTTGGGGCCAAACTTTTAAGTTGCTTAAATTTTGTTGTTCACAACTTTTCCGCAAGTATTTTAATTTGCTTTATATTATTTATTTAAAACAATAAAAAAAAAATCAACAAAAATTATGCCAATAACAAGAAGTGCAACAAATGAAAGCGCCAATTCTCACTGGCATTTTATTGCGTTAAACTCTTTTAGTTTTCACAATAAGGCAGGTTGAATAAAATTTCTACGATATATATATATATAAAGCCAAATAATATTGCATTTAATATATATTATTTTCATTGAAGTTTATAATACGATTTTGTATAGTTATGAGCAGATTTATCACAGCATTCGAAACTCTAAGCACGAAATTGGATGGCCATATAGATAGATTGACGGAATGACAGGGTCTTTAGTTTGATCCATTGTGCAATGCATTTATCAAGCATAATGGATCACGTATCCCTCGTTCTCCTTCTCCCATTCTCGCTTTCTCTCTCGCTAAGAGACAATTAATTTGCTCAGTTGTGCAATTTGCATGATATCCAACTCTAAGCCAACAGTCGACATTTTGATGAGTCTAGCAGTGCTTGCTTGGGGGTGTGGCCGGCTTGGCTTACTGTTCAATTTGAGAAACGGCCTTGCCGTAGCTGACATCGAATAATGAACACGATACAGCACACACACACCCACACACACACAGTCACACACACAATCACACACGCACACAGCTCACATTTTTCACATTTCAGGTCAACTCTAGACTCGAACTTTTCATGACAGTTGCCAACGGCAACAGCAACAACTAAAAATTTGCCGGAACGAGAAGCTGTTGCTAACAAAAGCGCATAAAAACTCAAACAAAAAAATAAAAAAAAAAAAAAAGACAAAAAACTTAACCCTGCATATGAAGATGAACGATAAGGGGATTCGGGTGGGAGCTGGTTTATAGCAATGCTGGTGCCTGCTGCTGCTGCTGCTGCTGCTGCTGCTACTGCTGCTGCTGCTGTTGTCTCTGCGGCTGACGCGCATCGCATAAAAATAAGTTGCCTTTGTTTTGCCTGGCACAGACATGAGTGACGGTGACAATGACGACGGCAACAGCAACAGCAACAGCAACGGCAACAGCAACAACAACGGCAACGGCAATGTTGACAATGTCACCCACAATGAGGCGCATAAAAATGCAATGAAATAAATGCTGTTAATTTTAGACGCAGACAACACACAACTACACACAACTATTTCATCAAGGCTGGCACTGTGCCACTAAATTGTGGCATATAAAGTACGCGCCAGCAGCCAAAAAATAAAAAAACACACATTTAACCAGCCCATAAAAGTAGGCAACGCTTTTTGATGTGCCACAAGCATCTTCAGTATCTGCAGCCTATAAAAGTTCTTCAGACGTAACCTAACATTAACAGTTATTTAATATGTCGTTGGGTTTATATAAATAGAACCCAATAACAATTTGAAATATTTTAACTAATGCAAATAATTGTAAATCAAAGAACCTTACTTTTTTTAAATTTATTTCAATTATTCAAAAATTTAAGATATATGGTTATTAATTCACATTTTTAAGCCATAAAGGTTCATATAATTATTTCGACAGAATCTTTAATTCTTGATTTGAATTGAATTTTTTTTTTCTATTATAGAATATTGATAACAGTAAATAAATGAACGAACATTTAATAAACGATCTGTGAAAACTGCATTCCATTATTTTTATAGCTCATTTTGTAGAGTTTTGTTTACAAAACTGACCGAAACAGACTCTAGCAACAGTAACAGAGCCCTTCTCCCACTTACTCATACACACACCAACACACACACACATACACACACACGAACATTTAGAACAACAAATACGGTGACTTTGTTTTTTTTTTGGCACACAAGGTATTGGAATTTCCGACTTACCTTGTGTGTGTAAATGTGTGTGTTGCTGTCTGTTATCTTGTCAGGTGTTCGTATGGTCGAGTAAGTGTGTGTGTTTGTGTGTGGGTGTGTGTGGGTGTGTGTGGGTGTGTGTATGCATGTTGTCTATGTGCGTTCGTGTGTTATGCCGTGCGAAAAGTTTTCTCAGTATTTCAGTTCGCGCTTTCCGTTTTTGCAAAAAAAATTTTCGCACTAAAAATATTTTTACGTTTATTTCGTTCACAGTTGGCTGCTAATGCAGTGTTAGACAGAGATGCAGATAGTCGCATCAGCAATAACCCAACCTCTCCCAACCAACCTCGCCACCCACTCAAATCGTGCCTCCGGCTGACTCGTAGGTGTAACTCGACTCTTTTATCTAAATGAATGTCTATCTAACTTTTCATATGTGTGTGTGTGTTATATACGGGGTGTGTATGTGTGTGTGTGTTACTTTTGTTTTAGCTACATCGTTTATTTCTCGTGCTATTGCAGTTTTATTGCAGCATTTTTGTGTTCATCTTTTACTTTGGGCGGCCCCTCAAAAGATTTGCAGCCTGAACGTATGCTACACTTTTTTTGTATTTTCTTGTTTGAATACATTTTGCACTTGCTGCTAACTGGTAACTGGTAACTTTGTCGCAATGGCGCTGTTACCCCTAAAACCCCTTAACCCACACCCCAACGAGTTATTTGAATTAAATGGATTGTAAATTATATTTTGTGCGGCACTAAGATGGCCATCCAATCATAAAAAAAAACTCTTATGAATGCGATTGCTTCTGTGAAAGCGATTGCAAGTGCAGAATTTGAGTACTCGAGTGCTCGCCACATTAATTTCGATACCCTTGCCACATTTATATGCCAACAAAGGCAAATTAATTTAGCCAAACTATATAAAAGCACATATGTAAAATGTGGTCTCATTTAGAATTATGAATCACTTATAGCTATGGGGAAAGCAAAAGTGATTTTTTCAAGCTAATACGCTTTAATGTATAATGTGAATAATGGGCAATATAAATTAGAGGGTATCTACAAGTCGATGACATGAGTCTAGGGCACACTCGACTATAATTTCATTTTTATTTGGCTGCTGTCATTGTTGAAATATTATGCACAGCGAAATCTTGAAGTGGGTAGTAAAGGCAAATATTGTGCGAAACATGGGCTGAAAATGGATTCTCACAAAAATATAAATATTTATATATATATATATATATATGAATTTTTATATTGTATATGTACTGAATTAAACGAAAATTTGCAATACTTTTAAAGATATCATAGGAAGCCATTGGCATTTTAAAATTTTTATTTTGAAGCATTTGAACTGGCTACGAATGTCATAATTCATAATGGTATTATCTGAGTCAGTTTAACGCCAAATATTCAAATTGTAATCAAATTGTGGAAATTGCATTTAATCGAATTAAAATTGCTGTGAGTAGTAAACGGTTTGTCAATTAACTAACAAATTCAGAATGCAAAGCGATTTGTTGCATGGCCAATTGTTTAGTAATTGATGTAAATTAAAAAGGCACTCGCCGAATCTGTGGCAGGGGCATTTGTTGTTGTTGTTGTTGTTGCTGCCACAATGGGCAGCACTCGATTGACGCTCGGCACGCAAGCATTATGGCATCCAGCCGCATATTGCGTTGCACTTGCAACACCCAACCACACACCTAAGCCCCTCCACACCTCCACACCCACCTGTCTTAGCTTGATATATATATATATATATATATATATCTATACATTTTTTTTTTCACTTTGTATCTATTATGATTATATGGCATTTGTGTGGGTGATTGCACCCATTGAGATAGAGTGTGCTGCGGGTTCATCGTGTTCAGAGAGAAAAGGCAACTCATCAGAGTGACAGACTTACAATATGACAGACTGACAGGCGGACATGCAAACAGACAGACAGACAGACAGACGGACAGACGGACAGACAGTAGCAACAGCACCTGCTATTTGCGTGGAAGCGAATCAACTTATTTTTGTTTACATAATCCTTGCACCTTGTCTCTTTGTGTGCATGTGTCTCTCTCTCTGTAAGTGTATGTGTGTGGGCGTGTGTGTGTGTGTCTGTGTGCTAGCTGGCTGACTGTGCAAGTCACATCGCAGCTTCCACCTGCAGCCCGTTCGAGCTGCTTTGACTGGACCGCACAACGTAAATTTGGGTCAAGTCTTGTAAGCGTTTTGAATGCCAACCCCTCAGAATTATATATATATATATATATATATATATATATATATGTATATAAATATAGTTCAACTCAACGGGTGTCCCTCTTTTGTTATGTGTACAAAAAACATATAAAAAAAAATTAATCTGTTTTAGGGCTTGGCGCAGCACAAAAGCATGCAACACCAACACAAACAAAAAACAAAAAAAAAACACAAACACAAATACAAATACAAATACAAATACGAATATTAAAATACACATATTTATCGCAAGTAACAAATAAACACTTGATGTTTTGTCCTTTTGTTTTGTGTCTCGGCTTTATCATTGCCACTTTTGTTTAGCTTTTGGTATTGTTATTGTTATTGTTACTGCGGTTGTTACTCTTGCTGTTATCATTGTTGTTATTGTGAATTGTTGCTGAGTGTGATTTGTGTTTAATGTTTTCATTTGCAAATTGCAATATTGGCATATTTTTTTTTTTGTTTGCTTTGGTTGTCATTGGAATTGTTTATTTTGCGAACTTTTGTTTATCTCTTAACTTTCACTTGTTTTCCTTACATTTCAAAAACTTTATTGAGTTTTACAACAACTTTTTTTTTAAGGCACTTATTGTGCAAAAAATTTAAATTTCAGAAAAAAAATATGTAAAAAAAAAACGATTTATATGAAATATTTGATTATTATTTGTTGCTGTTGCTGTTTATGTTGGCTTTATTTGTTGTTGGCTGCGTTTTGACTGCGGTTGCTGCTCTTGTTGTTTTCTTGAGTACGTTCGACGTGGCACCCGCGAGTTGCGTTGCGTTTGTTTGGCGGTCAAATCAACGACTGAAAGCGTTGCCACGTTCCACGAGCGAACCAACCAGCAAATATTTAATGGTGTGCCAGATGAGAGTCGAGTGTGCCTCTGAGTTTTCCCAGTCTCTCAATCCTGTTCCCTCTGCGTGTGCGTGTGTCTGCATGTGTGTGTGTGTGGCAACTACATACACACAGACAAATACTAGCCCATGCAGTATGAATGGCTGCATAGAGCTGCCAACTCAGCCAGTGGTGAATACATATTTATATATATATATGTATGTATATGTGTTTTTACAGTTCTGCAAGTTACATGTGGTGAGAGCAGCGCGGGTTGCGGTTCATAGCCGACTTATATAACTCATACTAGCGCAGCCCAATGTAAAAACTCACCACGCGCAGAGACACAAGAACACACCACGCCACAGCATAGTACACGAAGGCATGCTGCTGGCGCTGCAAGCTTTTCACCACACTCACACCGACAGCGACGAGCTGAGGGCAGACGCATTTGTTTGAGTGTTAGCTGCGTTTGTATGCGTGTTAAAAGCTGCACCACAGACAAGAACTTACCCAACAACCCAACACCAGCAACAACAGCAACAACGACAACAATACTAAATCTTCAGCTACATATAATAAGCATTGCCTAATATCAGGCGTTTAATTTAAAAATAAAATAATTAAATAAAGAGAAAATTTTATGTATATAGAAGCAAAATGAAAAAAATAAAACTTGAATTAAAACCTTATTAAAAAAAAGAATAATAAGTATCGAAAATAATATCAGTTTGCTTGAATGAACTTCTCGTGCGTCAAGCATTGGGCGCTTGGTCTGACGTACGCACTGCTGTCAGTCAGTCAGTCAGTTAGTCAGTCAATCAGGCAACCAAACAAACAAACCAACAAACAACCAACAATAACAACAAGCAGCAGAAACAGCAGCACTCGCGTAACATAATAATGAAAACATTTGCTTTTTGCCAAGTTGCGTGTCTTTAAATGACGTAATCACCTTCGACAGCAGCCCCAACACACATAACGGACCACGGTACCGTCGCGACGCCCCCTCACTCCAACCGGCGTGGGTGGGTGGGTCCTGTCGCCCAGCCGTATGCCTCATTCATTGAGAGTTGCTCGCCCAGTTAGAAATTTACATTTACATTTATTTTGTTTTGGTTTTTTTTTGTACATTTGTTGCTGTTGTTCTTTTTCTGACACGCTTGTTAATTGCCCAGTCAGTTTTTATAGTCCCGGACCCAAGCAGCCAATAAGTGTTCATTTGAAGGAGGCGGCCTGAGACCAAATAACTAGACATATCTGGAGAGAGAGTCAGGAAAGGAAGGAATATGAATAATAGCATCATCAGACTTTTGACTTGCTCACCAAATTTATAGAGATTTTAACAACAAAAATATATATATTTTTTTGCTTACAAGTTGTGTTCACTTCAAGGCATGGAAAATTTCGATGTCAAAGCAAAATTATAAATCTTTCACAGGATTTATTTAAAAGGTGTTATTTTAAAATTGTTTTTAAGTGTATTTATATTTATAAACTTTGATATTCCTCAAACCTCTTCATAAATGTTGGTTCAATTTGTATATTGTTTATCTTCCTCAAACCAAACCTTATCCGGCGACCTCAAATTTTGATGTCCCGAGTACCTCTCAGAAAACACAATTTCGTTTAGAAAAGGTGAATGCTCCCCAGTCAAGCAACGTGTCCTGAATAATAATTGTTGAGTTTGATGTGAGACAGTTGCCTCTTCGAAGAACAATAGAATCACTGTGAGTCTCCCATTATCGAAAACTCACCTGGATGATTTGGAGCACGTTGATACAACTTTAATTTAAATTCCCTTGCACTCAGTGCACATAATTTAAATATTTTATGTGTAAAAGAATTATTGAGAAATTTAATCCAACAATTTCTAAATTAAGTAAAAATTATTCCAAATTGCTTTTGAGTCAAAAGCTGAAAATACAATATTTCGATACATTTCGAGAAGAGCACGTCGTATTTTTCAGAAAATCAGTTTATTGTATCTTTGAATTTAAATTCTGATTTTGAATTCTACAATCTCTTCACACTCTATTTGGATTAATAGTCATCAGTTCATTTTGTTGCTTAACGCCCAAAGTTTAACAGAAAAATGGCCAATAAACTAGAAAAATATTAAACCATAAAATTATAAGTGAATTGCGCAACAAATAAATTTATGTGTATCTAATGCTTGATTTTAATGAGCACCATTCAAATATCTTGAAAGTGAATTTAGCCTTTGCTCTTTGCATTGTGTGTTAAAATGAACAAGCCAAAATCATTATTCATTAACAAATTTTTTGGCTTGTGCTGTTTATTTTGCATTTGTGTTTACACCCAAAATTGATTACAATTTATCAAATTTGAACTTAAGACTGATTTAGGTTTACTACCAGCAATTAGGTAATTGAAATTAGCTCACAACAATTTCGGCCATTCTATTTGTTATACAATTGTGCAGAGTATGTTAACTTTATCGTGGATCCCATTAATATGTAAGTATGGTTCCCAGGTTGAAATATAGGTGCAGAGTGTAAGGGTATTTAAACATCGGTGTGCCCAAAAGTATTCGTTTTTACATCATATAAATTTGTTTGTTTTGCACAGTGCAGGCAAAACGTAGGACTAACAGCAAAAATAAATATCTAAAATGATGGAAATGTTTATGTTTAGACATAAAAATAGTCGAGAGCTCCAATAATTTATAGAATACACACAGCGCTAGCTAACTTTTGTTTTTAGCCCCTCGACCCCCCCCCCCCCCCCTCATTCTTTCTACTATTTATCGTTTATTTTGCTCTCACAACAAACATTTTGTATCCATGGGTGCCAATCCAAATGTATGAAAATCTTAGCCATGAATGCAGCTGATTAGGTGGGAACATAAATATTTCTTTTTAAGCGAAATACTAAAAAAAAAAGTTCTGCTACGAAAAATTAATACTCTTGCAAATATAGAAATTTATTTGGCAGATTTTCGATGGTTAACATTGGCTTTAGGCATAAACCGAATAAATTTCTCGACATCATCACAGGTATTAGGGAGACAAATATTTTTTGTTTTTTTATGGAACACTAAGAGTTATATTACCCATAACAGTGGCATCCAATGGAGCTAAAGCTATGGTTAATTTGCATTTGATTTGGCCGATAAATTAGCATTAAAGTGTTTTGCATCAACAATGGTAAAATAGAAGCAACAAAAAGCATGTGATTTTTTTTGCATTCGTCACGAGTACACTTAGAAAAAAAAATACCTATAATTCAGAAATCATTCTGAAATCTATAAAAATCTGATTAGAAAATATTAACAAATTGAACAAATCTTTTGTGCTATGAAATTTCGAAAATTGCGAAAAATGTACGCTTAAGTTAATAATAGAAAAACCCTGTTTTCTTTAAGTGTAGATGAAATATGTGGCGACGAGTATAAAAGATTAATTTGTTCTTAATTTGGCACGGCTGTTGTGGATATTTGTGGATATGTGCAGGGTAAGGGAACCGGAAGGTCGTTTTTGGCCAGTAGGCAGCCAAAAATTGGCAAATTGTGCGAAAGGTCGTTCATGCTGATATATGAGTGTCATAGTAAGCCAGAGGGTATTGGAGGATTGGTGGATTGGATGATTGCGTCATTCAGATGGAAGGCTTTAAAGTCTCTGTTAGCTGTTCCAGCGACCGTTCCCTGGCGACAAGCAGTGCCATCATAGATAAGAAGCAGACAGAGAACACTAGACGACCAAAATGAAGAAAAACAACCAGAAGCAGAAAATGAAAAAGAAGAACAGAAAAACAGAAAAAGAAGTAAGGAAAAAAAATGAGAATAAAGCAAAACAAGCAACAAAAAAATAAGAAGACATCCTGAAGTTGTCGTAAGCGCTGACTAATCAGTGTCATTATCAAAAAAGCCATGAAAGCACCAACAAGGGCTTAACAAGCACAAAAACAATAACAGCTGAGCGAAAAGGGGTGCAACAACAATGCAAGGGGAGTGTCGGTGGTGGGGGGGGGGGGTGGATGATGGGGGTGCAAAAGTAAAGTTAGGTAAAGACAACGTAACGCAGTCGTAACGTCAGCGATTATCATTCCAGTGTTTTTTGGGGGAAAGTGCTTTTTAATGTCTGTGAGCATTTTAAATAATTAGCTAATGTTGGCGGCAAGTGCGGCAAGGAGGCGTGGCTACATGACTGGGCGCACAGTGGCTGTAATTAGACTGGCGGCGTCCAAAGGGAGACAAAAAAGCAAATGTTGCTGTTGCTGCTGTTTTTTGTTGTTTTTTTTTTTTTTTGTTTGTTGCTGATGATAACACAGCCGATTAAAAAGAATATTGCCAGGGCTGTTGTAGATCGATTTATGAAATCGAGTCTCAAAAACTGTACTTGGCCCATTTTTATAGCCATGGGCGATTGTCACGAATCGAAGGCACAATTCAAAAGTGAATTGAAACAATTTTGAACTGTAAAGGCAACTGATACAGCCAGCCCTGAGCTAAACACGCACCAAGTGTATATGTGTGTGCGAGTGTGTATATGTGCATGTGTGTGTGTGTGTGTAGTTTATGACCGATAAGGCGTTTCACATGGCGTATGCGCATTGTTTGCCGCATGTTGGCTTTTATGGCTTACATTTTTTGGTTTTACTCGGCAGCTACACAAAATTAATTTTCAGCATATTAGGAATGGAAATGGGAAATGGGAATGGGAATGGCAATGGGATATTCAGAGGATTGTGCGGGCGTGCGTCTGAGGCAAGACCTCCATAAAAATGTAACAGGACGACGAGGACAAAAAAAAAAAATGAAATAATAATAAATAAATTCATTAACATAAAACACAACGGGTGGTTGGGTGTCTGGGATGGTTGTGGGAGAGGGGAAGAGTGGAAGAGCGGAATAGGGGCTTTTTTGGGGGGGTAGTCGGATAGGCGGCAGCTCCTGGTGCGTGTCGGAAGCTCGGGGCTGGCTCGTTACCTGACTTAGATTATCATCAGCGAATTGTTGTTTGTGGAGGATTTGCATTGTTGCCTTTGCTGTTGCTTTTTGTTGTTTTTGTTTTTGTTTTTTGTGCCCAGCGACAACGTCGATTCGTTAGCAGCTCCTCAGCTATGGATTCAGAGGAGGAACTTCAGCTTAAACTGCGTTTATTTACATAATTTTTAAGCAATTTGGTCTGTGTGTGTGTGTGCGTGTGTGTGTGTGTGTGTGTGTGTGTGTGTGTGTGTGTGTGTGTGTGTGTGTGTGTGTGTGTGTGTGTGTGTGTGTGTGTGTGTGTGTGTGTGTGTGTGTGTGTGTGTGTGTGTGTGTGTTGTTGTGCTTTTCAGTTGAGTGCCCCATCAATTTGGCAATCTAATCAAATATCAAGCCGTTTTGAAGGTTGACCATTTGTGGCGTCGCCTGGCATCGATTACACGCTCCACAAATGCCATTGGCATTACACATGCCACAGCAAGGTGCAAGGTCCGGACCGGGTTAAGGGTTAAACTCTTTTACGCCTCATCAACGCACTTTTCCGCTGTCTGCGGTCGTAAACTTTATTAATTGAGTTTGTATTATGTGTAAAGCGGTGACCAAGCATATACACATGCACACCCACACACACACACACACACACAAACACACAGTTTGCGCATGAGTGTCGTCTTACACAAAAGTGCCGCATCATTGGCCATGGGACACTTTTAGTCAACGCTCAATGAATACTTTACGCTTTACACACACACACACACACACACACACACACACACATCCAATGAAGCGTTCAAAATGTGCGCAACAAAATCCAAAGTTTGTCTTATGATAATGCAAATTTGTAATAAACATGACATTCTATAAATTGTATATAGATTGGATATAGACAATATATTTAAGAGGTTTGTTTCAAAAGCTTTTGTTCTCCTCCCTTTTCATGTTTTGCAAATGCTTTTCCATTGTTTTAAGCAAAATTACATAATATATATATATATATATTTGAGAAATCGGAAGCCGTAAACTAAAGATACAAGTTTCAAATAATTTAGTTTTTACTTACATTTGGATTGGGCTTGGATTTCGTAGAAAGGAAAGTGGTATTCCAATAATTAAATGGTCTAAAATGTACATGACTAAAATAAACTATTAAATATATGTATGCCTTGGAAAAGATAGTGATAAAGATAAACAAGTTAGTGATAAACATGATAGTGATTTCATGTCTATTCCATGCTTGATAGTTAACTACAGCTCTGATTGCAGTCAACTGTAGATATGAAGAGAAATATATTTAGACGAGTGATTATAATCTAGTCGAGATAATAATCTATTTACAGTTGATCATAAAAAAGAAGTCTGTGTAATATATATATAAATTGGAAAGCTATATCATCACAAGTAGACACTATTGCTCTCAACGAAAAAACGGGGGCAATAATCGATAAAATGAAATGAATTTGATTTCCAAGCTAACTTGAATAGTCTGCGAAATGAACTTTTTCATATATGATCAGGAATATTTATAATTCTGAAATCCTTCTGCCTGTTACACACTTTTACTTCGTTATGCCATTATTCACATTTTCCATGGGCTCAAGAAACTAACAAAAATAATATGTTAATTAAATTAACTTATTACCTTCGCATCATAACTTCTGACATTCTTCTACAATGGACATGTGCATGCAAACCAAAGTAAAATGTTATATAAAAAAAAAAACCAAAAAAAAAAAAAATTGCGTGGGCGAGCACCATAAAGTATTTGTGACATTCTATGGGTCCGGCTATGAGTTTTGTGTTCCAAAATGGTTTCATATGATGCCCATAAAAATCTCGCAACACTTTTCTTGATTGCCATTACGGCAACAGCAGAAGCAGAAGCAGAAGGACCTCAGCAACCAGCAGGAGCAGCCTCTGGGCAAATATTTTGCGAGTTTAACTGGTATTTCTTATTTGAGGGGTTGGGAGATGGGGATGGGAATGGGAATGGGGATGGTGCTTGCGACGGGGGCCACTGGCAAGCGCAAACGAACCGCCACGCTACATACGGAAGTGGACAGCTATAAAATATTTGGCAGCAGCAGCAACAAAAACAAAACCAAAAAACAAAAACAACAACAACAATAACTAAAACTTTAACCATAACAAACTCCAAACGCCAAATGACGACGACGACGACGATTCTGCTTATCAGCAATCTCCACCAAAAAGAATGCTACACTTGCTATGAGTATGTGTGTGTGTGGTGTGTGTGTATGTGTGTGTGTATGTGTGTGTGTGTGTGTGGTGTGTGCGTGTGTACTTGTGCTTAGAGTTTCGATAACAAACTGGCATACATTAACAATATTCCACATAAATTTGCTGCGGTACTTCAATTGTCTATTTTATCTGTAATATTATTTTTCCTCTTTTAAGTAAAAGTAACATTGCAATAAGTCTGAGATTATGTTTGCCGCACATATTAAGTTATTATATTCCAATTGGTAAGTTTGTTATATAGATTAGTAAAAGAAGCTTACCAAATTAATAACAGAATAAAAACAACCCCAAAATCTTTATTTCTTATAAGAAAAAAAATACTTTCTGATATTCAGAAAATAATAATTAAATGTTCCCTCTGAAATTTTTGGATTTAAACTGTACTTTTTTTTAGCAAATTAAACAACATAAATTTATAAATTATTAAAATGCTACATTTTTCCAAGTGTACCTCTAAATTGGTGGAGCATACATTATATATATATTCATAAATCATAAGCAAATGTTCCACTTAAATACTACAAATATACTTTACAAAATGATTGATACAATTTAATTAAATATTACAAATTATTTCAATATATCGATTTTCTTGTTTTTGAAGAGCATTGGCTACGCTACTTTCTGTAGTTAAGTTTTGGGTTTGTTTTTAGTTGGTTTTGAGGAACCTGCGTGCGATGTGGGCACACCTCTGGTGTAGCTTATCTGGCGGCTCGATTACAGGCACCCCCCGCCCCCTCGCTGACGACAACCAGTCATCGTTTCCCCCAAATAACCCTGCCAACATAAGGAATACCCACACCCATTGACGACTCCATTTTATGTAGCAGCACTAATGGCGCTTTATTATTGGCAAAGTTGCTTGGCGCGCTACGGCCTGGAGCGTAGGATGCTCCACGACAGCCAATTTATATGGAAATAGATGCGCGGCCCGTTTTCAATGCGGATTTTTCTATCCCATCCAGCAATCCACTTTCGAGGCGAAAATCGATGTGGATGCCAATGAGGCTGATGGTCTGGGGCCAAAGATTGCTTTGCCTCGCTTTACTTTGCACTTGGCCGTAATTTTTTTATTTTTTATTTCGTGCTGTTTTTATTTGTTTTTCGTTTTTTATTTTTTGCTCTTTTCTTTGTGAATTGCAAAATCGTATTAGAACAAATTACACGGGAAGTGATGCCAAAGAAAAATCAAATGCCCAAACAGAAAGGAGTTGGCATAAGTGAAAAAGAAGGCCAAAAGGGCTACAATGAAAGTGGCTGGTCGGGGAATGGTCAGAGTTTGGCCGATGGTTTTTAATGGCGCCAGCGCAAAGCCCTCAAAATAGAGAAAGAAATATAAAAAAAAGAAAAGAAAAATTACAATGCGTACGTGCGTGCCGCGGCTCACCTCCTCACCTCGCCACCACACCCCCCACTTAGTAGCACAGTCATAGATATCCCACCACAGCCCAGGCACAGTGCTGGTAATTGGTTTTCGCATGGCTAGAAAATGCTTAACTTTAGCCAAGACAGCAACCTTAACAAAAAAAAAAAACAAAAAAAAACCAACAAATACTTTCACTACTATCTACACTTCGATGCGCATCCTTTGTCCTTGCTTGGCTTGGCTATTGATAAAATCAATTACACAATCATATGCCAAGCTTGGCACCACGCCTCCATTACGCCCACACACAAGCACACCGCTTCTTTTTCCTTCTCGCTCTCTTTCTGTTTATGTCTCTCTCTCTCTCTCTCTCTGTGCCTTTATATCGACATTTGCCTCGACTTTCAATCAAATCAAGCCCGCCAACAATTACCCTTACACGCGCCACACCCCGCACACACAGTAAACAGCACCGCAAAACCTGCTGCGAACCGCTAACCCTCTGCAACCGCACTCACCCTCGCCATCGTCAACGCAATCGCCCTCACCCTCGCCATTCCCCTCGCTTTCGGCCCCAAATACAGGGCTGCAAATCGCCTTAAAAGCAGATACAGATATAACATCCCCAAAACGTTAAGAGTAATTCGATTTAACAACTAATTTATCTCGACTTAAGATTGAAATACCTCGATCATAATTAGATTACAATCATCAATTGCCAGCGCCAATTGGAACATGTTGCTCAATTGAATGCAGAAAACTCAATTTGTCTGTTTGTCATGTCAAAAATATATTGAATATTAATTATTTTCGACAGAGATAAGATATTTATATCTTAAATGTGAATTGTCATTGCGATAGATAATCCTCATATAAATATTTTAGATATTAGATATTCAAGTCTAACAGTTGGCTAACAATAAGTGTATAGGAAACATGACAATTCAAGTTAATAAAAAGCTGATATCGATGATTGCATTCACTCAGCCCTGGCTTAGCAAGAAATACCAAAATGCCAAAATGCCAAAATTTCTTTATTTTTTCATTTTTAACACTTACTGCAAGGGGAGGCAAGGTGGCAAGGTGGCTAGGTGGTAAGGATGATTGGAATGGTTGGAATGGTTGGTTGCTTGGTGTGAGAATTTCAAATGAATTTTACGCTTGATTTTTGTTTCAATTTCGATTTTGTGAATTGCCTTCTAAGCACAGTGGGAACACTAATTAATTACAAGATTGAAAACATATAAGTCAAAGAGTAACTTCAAATTGGTTTTGACAAACAGAACCAGCTGAAGGTTAACACACATTTAATATGTCTTCATTTGCTGTATTTCGAAATACAAATACTACTTTGAAATGTTTTGTATGTCGGCCAACAAAGTGTTATTTCCCATAAGTAATATATAAGTATTTGCTGTAACGAACCCACATCGCAAATTGCAATTTGTACACTTAACAAGATTGGTCCATTCGACCATTGTGCAGGACGAGGACAACGTTTGAAACGTTTTCAACATTCCAACTTGCAGCAAATAAATGTAGCCAGTGTTTTCAAAAGGTAACTTGCCTTGGTGGTGTGCAGCGGTTGGATAAGGACAGAATAGTCAATGGTCTGATATTCAGTTAGTATTGGTAACTTTAAATTGAGTGACATTTTGCCGCAATTGACTGTGCCAAAAGTTTTGTGGCAGCAGCAACTGATGAACAGCCCAAAATCCAAGTTAAGTTTCTCAATTTCGCACGTCTCTCACTTGCTCTCTCTCTCTCTCTCTCTATCTCTCTCTCTGTCTTTCTTGCTCTCCCCTTTCTCTGTGCGCTTTTATAGTCCTTGTCGATTCTCGTTTTGTGGATGTTGTATGGCTGTGAAACCTGAAGCCTCACAGACAACACATCTATCACTTAGCTTTGGTGTGTTGCTCAATTTGTAAGTGGGCACTGAACCAGCAGCAGTATCAAAAGCAAGACTAGCACCAGCAGCGGCAGCAGCAGGACATAGACTTGGACGTGGACGTGGACATGGACATAGACATGGACATGACTTCGAACAGTTGTAGTAACAGTAACATGAATAAGGTTCAGCTGTCACTTGGCTGAGATAGGAGCGATTGTCCCATATCATCATTAAAAGCACAAAAAAGATACATAAATGTGTTGAAAAGTTTGTGCGTAAAGGAAAAGGACATTTTCAGTTACGTTTATTAGTCATCGCATATCAAGTTTAATCACTTTAGATCCTTGAGATATTTACTTACTCTGGTGCTTAGTGGCCAGCAATGCTCTCATATTCGAATTGAATTTCATATGTTTGCTCTATGAAAACATTGCTAACAAGATGTGATAGATACAAAATGTTTGAGAACTTGGAAATGTACCAAATATACTTTGTCCATCTTTTCACTGTCGACGGATATTAACCTAAATTAAGTTAAATATCATATACTAAAAAAAAATTATTCAAATTATAAATTATTCAAGTAAATTAAATAATTAAAAGGATAAATTAAATTAAATAAATAACATTACTAAGAATATATCAAGTAAATAAGTATATGAAGTATTTTATTTCTGATCAGCTATAATTACATAGATCTAGACATAGTTTGTGATACTTAATTTCAAAAAAAAAAAAACTATATATGAAATTAAACATGTTAAATAACAAATAAATTAAATATGTGAATTGAATCAATTCCATAATATATCTAAATAGGTAGAGTATTACAAAAAAATATATATATATATTTAGTTTGGGCTACTCGACATGAGGCATAATATCCGATTCGTATATTATTATTTAGGATTCGGTTAGTTGGTGAACTTAAATCCAATTAAGGAGCAATTAGGATCTAAAACTTTATGTTCAATTTCGCAAGCAGTTTTCTTGATAAGAGGATCAGTTTTCGTTTGCTTTTTATATGCCAGCCAAGCCCAAAAGTAAATGCCATTTCGAGTCCTGAAGCCGTTTGCACTCAATTAAAAACAATAGAAGTGGAAGAACGTTGCCATCGACAGCAATACGACTACAGAATACTCTTTCTTTTCACACTGCAACATCAGTCACAAATATAAGTGAGTTTGCCCCTTAATCAGTTTTAGCTTTCAAATTTGTTTATCTCTATGAAGAAATATTACGTATACGAATGAGTATCTCGAACGTTCCCAAATTTATAGAGTATGCAAACGAACTTTCAATTAAATTTTTTGTGAATCGAATTTTACGCAATTTTCCCTTTAGTTTTGGCTGTGGTTGTGTCCATTGTTGTTGTTATTGTTGCTCCAGTTGTGTTGTGGCGTTTTTTTTAAATTTGTTATGTGAATTGTTGTTTTTTAGCATTTATTGATTGGTTTTTTTTTCTTTTTGGTTTTTATGTGATTTTTTTGTTTGCCGCTCGCCATGACCAGAGCTTTAGGTTTGAGGCTCTCCGCCCTGGGGTTCTGGTCCCTTTAGCTGCCCTTGACTTTTGCCTGGCGCTCACTTTGCGAATACTTTTGGCAGCCTCGTCGCCAGCAACTGGCTCCTGGCGCATTGTGTTCTTATTGTTGTTATTGTTATTATTGTTGCCCTTTCCAAGTTGCCAAAAGTTTGAAAATAGTTTTTGCACGTTTTGGCCGAGTGACTTCTCTTTGTGTGTTTGTCGACTCTTAGGCAATTTTTCGGCTTTGTTTCCGTTTTGTTGCCTGCCTTGAAAATGTTGCACTATTCATTGTTGTAGTACTGATAGTTGTTTTTGTTTTTGTTATTGTTGTGGTCGGTTTTTTTGTTGCCGCCTCCTGCTTTGGCATAGTCGTTAACTTGTTGGGGGCGCGTTTACTTTGAAAAAGTGGCCATTGTCTATTTTGGACACTCTGACAAAAGTCAAGCTGAAATTTTTGGTTGTTTATGTTTTCGCATTGAGACTAACATTTCGGCAATGTTAAAGTCTTTGCCCTGTGGCCACAGTGTGCTCAGTAAGTATATGCTCAGCAAATATGAAATTTTTGTCTTACAATATTAATATATATATAAATTTTACCCAAAAACTTATTTTGGCTTGCAGATGCCATGAATTCAATTAATTAAATGTACATTCTTAAACAGCCAACAATCGTTCTTATATACAAATGTTGTATGAAAACAATGTTCGAAATTGAAAATAAATTGTACTGATTGTTACAAGAAAGAAACTTTCAAACTTTGACTGTCCAAAGATAGCAGTTGTCGCATTTTCTAAATGCGCTGTATTTCAACTGCTGACACATGATCGCAAATGCGTGTGCACATGTGTGTGTGTGTGTGTGTGTGTATGCAACTTATATAATGTGATTCTATTTAAAAAGTATGTACATATATAAATATATATATATATATATTTAGGTAGTGGTTGCCCAACACGAAGCTGCCTTTCAAATGTTTTTAAAAAATTTAGTAAAACTAAAAAGCACAAAAAGCACAAAACTTTACCAAACTTGTTCAGGCGAAAGTTACAACACACACACATATACACTCACATACACACACACAACACACACACAACGCACACACACCCACATTGAAGCACACATAGACATGAACGTGTGTTGCCTCAATTAATTTGTGCCTTGCTTTTGCAATCTTTTTTTTTCATCATTTAATTTCTTTTTTTTTTTCTCTTTTTTGTTGCGCTCTTTGCTTTGCTTATTATTATTTATTAGGTTTTTTGTCCCGTTTTTTGCTAGGTTGAACTAAGTAATTATTAAGCTCATTTCTGTGGCATTTAATTATGCATCTCTGCACACACACACGCACACACATACGCACACACATACGCACACACACACATGACGTACACACATATGTGCGTGGACACAGTAAATACTCGCGTGTGTGAATGCCATCCACGTGGCGTATGTGTAATGGCTTTACTTGCTCTGGGAGCATGTACTGGCTGTTGTTGTTGTTGCCGCTGACCGCTAGATGGCATGCACAAATAAATCAGCTAAGAATTGGCAGCTAGAACGAATGTGGCCCACGAGCTAAACACACATATAATTTGCACACAACCATTGGGATTTTCCTTATAACATAATTAAGCACTTATTTGCATAAACCAGACCTTGAAAACAATCATTCTGCTCAGCTATATTTGATGGCGTTACTTTTGTTTGGGCATGGCTAAATTGTGCTTAGTTTCGTAGCTAACTTGTGCCATTGTGCAACATCAGTTTTGATGCAAACATATTTCGTGTGTATTAGAGAGACATTTCTCAGGGTTAGCTATTTATTTTACAAAGTTGTCCTTGTTGCTGCTGCTGCTGCTGCTGCTGCTTTCACACTCCGCTCGAGGCAATTGGGGAGTAATGAATAAAAATGACCGCAACGCATCGTCCATTGCTTGTTTGCACTTTGTACCACAGGGTGGTAACAAACTTTTTGCATTTGCCACATTATTTATTTAGTTTAGTTTTTTTTTTAATTTTCTCTGTTTTTTTTTTGTGGTTTTGTCTTTGCCCATTTTGCTTTGGCAGCTCTGGCGCTCGTGAAGTCCTTAAAGATGCTTGGCGTTTGTCTAGGGAGACGCCAGGCAAGGGCATCCTCCGAAAGTTAATTGCTCAATAGTCGAGACATTCATAAATCAAAGAAATATGCGAGTAAGCATAAAGCAAAGCGGCGACAACAACGCGCACAAAGAATGCCAAAGGCAAAATGTGCGGTGGCACACATCTCCAGAAGCGGGGGGCAAGTACACGCTTTGCGGCTTGGCGGGGTGTGTGTGTGTGTGTGTGTTTTTTTGACTGTGCAATGTGCTGCTTGGCGGCGTTTGGCTTTCTGTGGCTAAATGCAAACAGACTGATTGATGGCGCCAAGTGATTTATTTATGTTAATGCCAGCAGCAACAACAACAACAACAATAACAACAACAACAACATCAGCAGCAGCAGCAGCCGCAGCCACAAACGAAATCTAATTAGCTACCTGAGACTTGACGCCCATTTGAGCGACGCCCAATCACCCCGCCTCCACCCCCACTGTTGACCTCTGTGAGCCGTTTTAGCTGCGACATTCGTTTGTGTACGTGTTTTGAGTCACTTTTGTTGGTTGTGCCATATTGATGGCTCGCTAAAGGGACTGTACTGATTTTCATACTGTACACAAATAACAGACATGCTTACACATAAGAGAGTACAAGATGATGTGGACGTGGCTGCCTTCTGACCTGGATCTAAAGTTAAAAGCACTGGTTACCAAATTGAAATCATTCATCTTACTTTTCGCATTCATTTGCACTCACATGAGAGCACTTGCACACCCGCACATCCTCACCCCTCACACCCGCACACTCATTAACGCACACACTTTTATATACAACATGCCCCTTCTTCCACTGGAACCGATAATGTGGGCATTTGAAATTCGCCTGGCCAGCCAATAGCATAAAAATATTGGGTTTTTTTGGGCTTTCCTCTGTGCACCCAGGTAATCCCCGCCTGCTGCCAAGTGCATATTTATTAGGGAAACTACCAAAGACGAGCGACAGACAGTCGGTCAGTCGGACTGTCGCACAGCCGTAACCAGGTCTAAGCAACTCTCTCTTTTAGCTAATCTGAAATAAAAATTGTGTTTTGACGGGGCTTAGTAAATAAAGTAGGCAATGAATTATTTAGCAAAACTTTATCTGAATAATACTCAAAAATGGAGAATCTTAAATCTTATATACGTATTAAAGATTTTCCGAAAACCGTTATCGGGACTTACGTTAATCAATTGAAATTAAAGTTCCCACAGATAACTGTTGAGTATTATTATGAAAAATATCCTAAATTTAACATATGGTATATTGTTGTAGCATGTGTTGTTGCAACTTTGTTATTTTTGTGTTTTGTGTTATACGATTGTCGAAGACTCTTAAAAGTAAGTCACCATTGTAAGTAACCTTAATTTTTATTTATATTAATTAACAATTCTTAAGAGTAAGGAAAAAATTGATAAGGATGCTACCCCTAGAGATGACAAAATAATACAAGATGACAAAATGAATGATAATAATGCTACCCCTAGAGGTGACAAATTTATTCCAGACGATCAAATGAAGGGTAATAATGATAATGCGCTCAATGAACTTGCCGGCTGCAGGAGCAGCATGCGGCTTCCGAGTGGATCAATATTTAAACCGGGCAAAACCTCGTGCATTGAGAATGCCAAAGGCCACTGGGGCGAAACCTATTGCATCGATAAGGCCAAATGCCACTATGGCAAAACATTTTATCTTGATAAACCAATGACCACTGACGAGGGTTGCACGCAGAAAAAAATATTTAAAAAAAATAAAAATAAAAAATCAAGCACGAAAGAACTTCAGTCGCAAGTTCTGAAATGGAAGCTATAAAAATATGCCATAATAAAAATAAAAAAACCAATCAATTCGCCGCTTCAGGTTAAATTTTAGACATAACAGTAAGAAGAAACAAAGAGTAAGAAAATTAGGATTATGGGTGTATATATTAAAGAAACTTTTATGGTAGACATCGCAGATTCTTAAGTCTTCACAAATTCAAAGCACATGTTTATTTAAACGCGTCACTGATTTGCAATAACTCAAGAAATGTGGGAGAGGTGTAAGCTCATCTGCTCGATAGATTGTGTAAAGGAGGAGCAGTGAAAAAATGAAGAGCAGGCCAACTTGCAAGCTACATTTGAGCAGAAAACCCTAGCAAAACAATTACACAGCGATTGTACGCGGTGCGCGAATATTCAAGTGAATCAATTTATCACAATCTGTCGCAATGGCTTTTTATATTTTGCTTGCCATCGATTTTTATCATACTGTCTTTACTTGATTTGTGCATTTCAGCTTTTAAAATACGGACGAAGAGTGAAAATAAAATACTTTCTTCGTCAAACGAGTATGTTACTGAACAGAAAGAAGAAAGAAAGAGATGTTTCTTCTAAGGACCCTCTCCGGAGCATGTATGTAGAGAATATATACTTTATGTGGTCGGAGATGCATTATACTGTTAAACTTTTACATTTATTTACACAACTTGTTAAAACCCATTTCAACTAGAAGCTGGGTATGATAAGTTAGTGGCATGCAATCCACGCTGTACTTGAACTTATTGTTCTTGTAAGGTGTACATTATTGTTATCGAAGCATAAAGTTATTTTCTTTATTTTTTGGTTGCTCTTGCTGCTCATGCTTTGTTTATGACCACTGCAGGCAACTATAAAAAACAGCTGCGCTGGCCATACCACAAAAGAGCATCTGAGCTATATTACATACTTCGAGTGCGGCTTTTGCTCCCGCACTACAAACAATATACTTTGAGCGTAAATATATTAATCCTGTTTTAAAATTAAGACTGAAATGTGTTGCTTTTATGGTTGACATCGCAGATTCTAAAGCAGTTCCCATAAGCACATGTGGCGTAGTCTTCACAAAAACCTGAAAAATATTTGTGTTTCAGAGTGTTATTATTGTTAACTGGATTTCGATTTGTCGGAATGACATCCAAAACTATAGCTTAATAATACAAAAAAAAAATGGAGAAAGAGAATCTTTTATTTTGTATACGTATTGAAGACTTTCCGAAGACCGTTAACGGACTTACACTGATCAACTGAAATTCAAGTTTCTGACGTTTATCTTTCCACCGTATGCTAAAATAACGGTTGTGTTGTACCATGGAAAAGATCCTAAATTCAACATATGGGATATTGTTATTATTTGTATATTTGGGCAATTATACGCTTATCGAAGACTCTTAAAGTAAGTCACCATTGTAAGTAATCTTAATTTTTATGTATATTAATTAACAATTCTTAAGAGTAAGGAAAGAAATAATTATGCTGCTACCCCAAGAGGTGACCAAATAATACAAGAAGACCAAATGAATGATAATAATGCTATCCCAAGAGGTGCGCTCAATCGACTTGTGGGCTGCAGCAGCAGCATGCGGCAAGCACTTTCGAGTGGATGGCTATTAAAACGGGCCAAAACCTGTGAGAATAAAGTAGCAGAAATCATTGCACCAATTCTTAAGAGTATTGAAAGAATAATAATGATGCTACCCCAAGGGGTGACCAAATATTACAAGAAGACCAAATGAATGACAAAATGTCATTTTAAGCTGAAATGAGATGCCAATATTTTTGAACTTGCTATAAAAGTTACATATTGATTTCCATAAAATCTGTATCAACCGTCAAAAGAATATTAATAGATTTAAAGCTGTTCCCCCTTGATATAAGCCTATAAATGGTAAATCTGTTACAACAAAACAAATAATTTTACAAACTTTATAAATTATTTACGAATATTTGGTTTGTGGACATATAATTTTATCTTCTATTAAGCTCGCGTTGAGAAAAATCATGATTTTTAATTTAAATGAAGCATGAAATACAAAAAACGCAACTATGGTACAGCGAGCTATCTTAATCGATAAGATATATCGCAAACGAAATTCATTTCAATGCCATTTTGAGTAAAACAGTACCACTTTGAGTTTCACAGTGGGTAAGTGAGTTAACAGTGTTATTTAGCCATCAACTAAATTTTGTTGCAACTTGTAAAAAATTGCATAAAGAACGCAATTTCATGTAGCAATTTAATTTGTAATATCGAAATATCGATAGTAGAGAAAATAGAAAATCAATCGATATTAACAACAACCGAAACCGCATTCTTTCAGCTGTATGCGTGCAGGTTTGTTTGAATGTGTGTGCGTGCCATGTTTGTGTGTGTGTCATGTGTTTGTAAGCGCCTCCGTGCAATCTAAGAAGTGTGGAATAGCAAATATCAATTAAAAATAGAGGAGAAATCAAATGAGCGTCCGACCGCTCGTGTTCACATCAAGTCGTTGTTGTTTTTAGTGCGAATTTCCGCAGTTGTCGCCGTCGCCGTCGCAATCAGTGTTATTGTTCTTGTTCATATTGTTGTTGTTGTTGTAACTGTGTATCTGTTGACGGCAACGCGCAACGGCCAACTGATGAATTTCAATTGTTTTCATTAAACGCAGCAGCAAAAAAACAAAAATTTATGCGCGCGCCGCACGCCCTAATCGACGCCCCGTCACCGTCACTGCTACCCGATCCGCCCCAACCGCTAACAGTTGAAGCACTTTAACAGTAGCATCACACGCAGTAGCAGCACCTGCAAACAACACACCCCAGTTTCTAGCACTAGCTGCATTCCCCCACCCACCCAATTCAAGTGATAAACGATGGCCACCAACAGTTTTGGCAACATTGCTGGCACTGCAGGCGCGATGACCTCGACCTCAGTTTCTGCCACGGCCTCGGCAGCAGCAGCAGCGGCAGCTGGTGTCAATGCAGATTTGTGGCGTGAATGCGTTGCGTGGCTGGTGCGCTGCAAGGTTATACCCGTTGACCATAAGGCCGCTCTGCCCGACGCCGAGGTACGCATACTGGCCATGATACTGCGCGATGGCGTCCTGCTCTGCAATCTGATCATCCATTTGGATGCAAGCAGCATGGATGCACGCGAATTCAATCGCAAGCCCCAAATGGCCCAGGTAGATATATACACATCAGATACGAGAATTATTTATTAATTGGAAATTTGTTGATTTCAGTTTCTGTGCTGCAAGAATATTAAATTGTTTCTGGATGTGTGCCGCAATCATTTCAATATACGTGATGTGGATCTCTTTGAGCCAACGATGCTCTACGATTTAACCAACTTTCATCGTGTGCTCATCACGCTCTCCAAGCTGTCGCAGTGCCGCAAGGTGCAACAAATGCATCCAGAATTGCTGTAAGTTTTCATTTTTTGAGCTTGCACATTTGAAGTGTTAACTTGGCTGTTTTTTTTTGTACTTGCCAGCGGCTTCAATTTGCAAGTGTCGCCCAGCGAGCGTTCCCATTCCGATGAGGCCATCTACAAGGATTTGCATTCCACGTAAGTGTCGTTGCCGTGACCTGCTTGCCCTTTTCTTTTGTTATCTTTAGTTCGTTTTCTATGCCACAACGTCTATGCCCCAGACCACCACCGTTTACCCCGTCTCTCTTCCACATAACGCCTTGACACTCCGCCCACCCCGCATTCATCACCTTGCATCTGCTGCAAGTTGAAATGTGTTGGTTTTTTTTTGTATTTTGCATTTCCTGTTTAAGAAACACTTTGTTCAGATCTGCAGTCTCTTCAGTCTTATTATGCGCTCACGTTTGTTCAGAGAACCCGCTTAAGCCCATGTCTAACCGCTTATCGTGAACAACAACAACAGCAACACAAATAAAAAAAACCAACAAGAACAACAACAACATAATATCCATGCCCAAGAGTTATCTAACACTCTCTCTCCTCTCTCTCTCGACTAGCAGCAACCAACTCAAGACAACGGGCAGCTTGGATGCAACTTGATCCTCATCCTAGGATTATTACGAGCACAACTCGCACACCTCGCTCTCCGTCGAGGATGAGAATAGCGACATAACGATCGAGAATGGCACCGAGGACATTGACGACTATATCGAGGATTCACTGTCGAACATATGCGATTCTACAATTGGTCCGGATGCCATTAACGTTGATATTGTGCATCGATCCGTTCAGGGACAGTTGCGCGCTCTCTCCTTCGATATGTCGCTCAGCGTGGTCAGCAGCAGCAACACAACCGACTGTATTACGGCCACACCCCAACTGGACTCGCCAAAGCCCAGCACATCAGCAGCAGCTGTAGCAGCAGCTGTAGCAGCAGCGGCAGCGGCAGGAATGTCAGCATCGCCGGAAGTATCATCATTTGCGGGTACAAACTATAGCTTTGATGGGCGATATTATCCGTCCAGCAGCTCATCATCGTCGTCGCTGCTGTTCCTGAGCGAAAGCCAGCGTTTGCAGCGTGCCGCTGCTGCCGTCTACAATTATCGCTCATCGCTGCTAATGTCAACGGAGCCGGCGCATGGAAATGAGCACGAGTACGCATACATCAATGACATCTATAGCGAGGATGACGAGAAGGTCTACGAGGATCTCTGCTACGTTACGTTCCAGTCAAAGGTCAAACCAGAGGTGTGCTGCCATATACTCCCTACTCTGTATCTCTCTTTCTTTCTTTCTCTCTCTCTCTCACTCACTCACGCTCTGTCTCTCTTTTCACACATATTATTACTCGGTTCTAAAACTCTGTATTCCACCAACCACCCAATCAATCAATAAACCATCCATAACCACCTGTTCCTGTGCCTATACCACGGCCGCTTTCTTGTAACTTGCAACTTGCATCTTGCAACTCGCAGCTCGCTACTTGCAATTTGCAACTTGCGAACCACCTTGACTCTACTCGTATATGTATGCGTGTATCCAAACTGGCTATGTCTGCTTCACAGTTATAAATCACACTATAGCAATCCTAACACAATCCTCCAATCACATACATATATTTTCACACATACATATCATGCCATCAACCATTAACACAGTGATCTCTCGCAAATGGCAACCAAATCGACAATACATCAAATATTGAAATAGTAAATTTCACATTCACATTTTTGTTTTTATGCGAATGGTTTTTTGTTTTTGGTAACTATATATAGAACCGATTGAACTATCAAATGTATATAAATTCTACAATGATTAAGTATATTCCAATGTTGTACATTGTTGTACATGCCTATAAAATAATTGTTTGATATTTTTTGTTCGCTTTATTTTTGATTTCAAAAACTATAAAATTATTTTGCAATCTATAAACTTGATTCTGTTTTAAAATGAAGACTGAAATGAGTTGCTGTTATGGTTGACATCACAGATTCTAAAGCAGTTCCCATAAGCACATGTTGCGTGGTCTTCTCAAAAACCTGAAAAATATTTTTGTTTCAGAGTGTTATTGTTATTTACTGGACTTCGATTTGTCGGAATGACATCCAAAATGGTCCGATTTTGAAAATTATGCTTTTGACGGGGCTTAGTAAATAAAGTAGGCAATGAATTATTTAGCAAAACTTTATCTGAATAATACTCAAAAATGGAGAATCTTAAATCTTATATACGTATTAAAGATTTTCCGAAAACCGTTATCGGGACTTACGTTAATCAATTGAAATTAAAGTTCCCACAGATAACTGTTGAGTATTATTATGAAAAATATCCTAAATTTAACATATGGTATATTGTTGTAGCATGTGTTGTTGCAACTTTGTTATTTTTGTGTTTTGTGTTATACGATTGTCGAAGACTCTTAAAAGTAAGTCACCATTGTAAGTAACCTTAATTTTTATTTATATTAATTAACAATTCTTAAGAGTAAGGAAAAAATTGATAAGGATGCTACCCCTAGAGATGACAAAATAATACAAGATGACAAAATGAATGATAATAATGCTACCCCTAGAGGTGACAAATTTATTCCAGACGATCAAATGAAGGGTAATAATGATAATGCGCTCAATGAACTTGCCGGCTGCAGGAGCAGCATGCGGCTTCCGAGTGGATCAATATTTAAACCGGGCAAAACCTCGTGCATTGAGAATGCCAAAGGCCACTGGGGCGAAACCTATTGCATCGATAAGGCCAAATGCCACTATGGCAAAACATTTTATCTTGATAAACCAATGACCACTGACGAGGGTTGCACGCAGAAAAAAATATTTAAAAAAAATAAAAATAAAAAATCAAGCACGAAAGAACTTCAGTCGCAAGTTCTGAAATGGAAGCTATAAAAATATGCCATAATAAAAATAAAAAAACCAATCAATTCGCCGCTTCAGGTTAAATTTTAGACATAACAGTAAGAAGAAACAAAGATTAAGAAAATTAGGATTATGGGTGTATATATTAAAGAAACTTTTATGGTAGACATCGCAGATTCTTAAGTCTTCACAAAAGATTGGGAAATAAATTTCACGTGCAATGTTTTCTAAAAACCTGAAAAATATTTTTGTTTCAGAGTTTTGTTATTATTTACTGGACAATGATTTGTCGGAATGACATCCAAAACTTTAGCTTAATAATACTAAAAAATGGAGAAAGAGAATCTTATATCTTGTATACGTATTGAAAATTTTCCGAAGACCGTTAACGGGACTTACACTGATCAACTAAAATTCAAGTTTCTGAAGTTTATCTTTCCACCGTATGCTAAGATAACGGTTGTGTCGTACCATGGAAAAGATCCTAAATTCAACATATGGGATATTGTTATACCATGTTTTGTTACGGTTATTTGTATATTTGGGCAATTATACGCTTATCGAAGACTCTTAAAGTAAGTCACCATTGTAAGTAATCTTAATTTTTATGTATATTAATTAACAATTCTTAAGAGTAAGGAAAGAAATAATTATGCTGCTACCCCAAGAGGTGACCAAATAATACAAGAAGACCAAATGAATGATAATAATGCTATCCCAAGAGGTGCGCTCAATCGACTTGTGGGCTGCAGCAGCAGCATGCGGCAAGCACTTTCGAGTGGATGGCTATTAAAACGGGCCAAAACCTGTCAGAATAAAGTAGCAGAAATCATTGCACCAATTCTTAAGAGTTTTGAAAGAATAATAATGATGCTACCCCAAGGGGTGACCAAATATTACAAGAAGACCAAATGAATGACAAAATGTCATTTTAAGCTGAAATGAGATGCCAATATTTTTGAACTTGCTATAAAAGTTACATATTGATTTCCATCAAATCTGTATCAACCGTCAAAAGAATATTAATAGATTTAAAGCTGTTCCCCCTTGATATAAGCCTATATATGTTATATCTGTTACAACAATTTCAATATAAATAGAGCATAAAAAACAAAACAAATAATTTTACAAACTTTATAAATTATTTACGAATATTTGGTTTGTGGACATATAATTTTATCTTCTATTAAGCTCGCGTTGAGAAAAATCATGATTTTTAATTTAAATGAAGCATGAAATACAAAAAACGTAACTATGGTACAGCGAGCTATCTTAATCGATAAGATATATCGCAAACGAAATTCATTTCAATGCCATTTTGAGTAAAACAGTACCACTTTGAGTTTCACAGTGGGTAAGTGAGTTAACAGTGTTATTTAGCCATCAACTAAATTTTGTTGCAACTTGTAAAAAATTGCATAAAGAACGCAATTTCATGTAGCAATTTAATTTGTAATATCGAAATATCGATAGTAGAGAAAATAGAAAATCAATCGATATTAACAACAACCGAAACCGCATTCTTTCAGCTGTATGCGTGCAGGTTTGTTTGAATGTGTGTGCGTGCCATGTTTGTGTGTGTGTCATGTGTTTGTAAGCGCCTCCGTGCAATCTAAGAAGTGTGGAATAGCAAATATCAATTAAAAATAGAGGAGAAATCAAATGAGCGTCCGACCGCTCGTGTTCACATCAAGTCGTTGTTGTTTTTAGTGCGAATTTCCGCAGTTGTCGCCGTCGCCGTCGCAATCAGTGTTATTGTTCTTGTTCATATTGTTGTTGTTGTTGTAACTGTGTATCTGTTGACGGCAACGCGCAACGGCCAACTGATGAATTTCAATTGTTTTCATTAAACGCAGCAGCAAAAAAACAAAAATTTACGCGCGCGCCCCGCACGCCCTAATCGACGCCCCGTCACCGTCACTGCTACCCGATCCGCCCCAACCGCTAACAGTTGAAGCACTTTAACAGTAGCATCACACGCAGTAGCAGCACCTGCAAACAACACACCCCAGTTTCTAGCACTAGCTGCATTCCCCCACCCACCCAATTCAAGTGATAAACGATGGCCACCAACAGTTTTGGCAACATTGCTGGCACTGCAGGCGCGATGACCTCAACGCGAATGCGTTGCGTGGCTGGTGTGCTGCAAGGTTATACCCGTTGACCATAAGGCCGCTCTGCCCGACGCCGAGGTACGCATACTGGCCATGATACTGCGCGATGGCGTCCTGCTCTGCAATCTGATCATCCATTTGGATGCAAGCAGCATGGATGCACGCGAATTCAATCGCAAGCCCCAAATGGCCCAGGTAGATATATACACATCAGATACGAGAATTATTTATTAATTGGAAATTTGTTGATTTCAGTTTCTGTGCTGCAAGAATATTAAATTGTTTCTGGATGTGTGCCGCAATCATTTCAATATACGTGATGTGGATCTCTTTGAGCCAACGATGCTCTACGATTTAACCAACTTTCATCGTGTGCTCATCACGCTCTCCAAGCTGTCGCAGTGCCGCAAGGTGCAACAAATGCATCCAGAATTGCTGTAAGTTTTCATTTTTTGAGCTTGCACATTTGAAGTGTTAACTTGGCTGTTTTTTTTTGTACTTGCCAGCGGCTTCAATTTGCAAGTGTCGCCCAGCGAGCGTTCCCATTCCGATGAGGCCATCTACAAGGATTTGCATTCCACGTAAGTGTCTTTGCCGTGACCTGCTTGCCCTTTTCTTTTGTTATCATTAGTTCGTTTTCTATGCCACAACGTCTATGCCCCAGACCACCACCGTTTACCCCGTCTCTCTTCCACATAACGCCTTGACACTCCGCCCACCCCGCATTCATCACCTTGCATCTGCTGCAAGTTGAAATGTGTTGGTTTTTTTTTGTATTTTGCATTTCCTGTTTAAGAAACACATTGTTCAGATCTGCAGTCTCTTCAGTCTTATTATGCGCTCACGTTTGTTCAGAGAACCCGCTTAAGCCCATGTCTAACCGCTTATCGTGAACAACAACAACAGCAACACAAATAAAAAAAACCAACAAGAACAACAACAACATAATATCCATGCCCAAGAGTTATCTAACACTCTCTCTCCTCTCTCTCTCGACTAGCAGCAACCAACTCAAGACAACGGGCAGCTTGGATGCAACTTGATCCTCATCCTAGGATTATTACGAGCACAACTCGCACACCTCGCTCTCCGTCGAGGATGAGAATAGCGACATAACGATCGAGAATGGCACCGAGGACATTGACGACTATATCGAGGATTCACTGTCGAACATATGCGATTCTACAATTGGTCCGGATGCCATTAACGTTGATATTGTGCATCGATCCGTTCAGGGACAGTTGCGCGCTCTCTCCTTCGATATGTCGCTCAGCGTGGTCAGCAGCAGCAACACAACCGACTGTATTACGGCCACACCCCAACTGGACTCGCCAAAGCCCAGCACATCAGCAGCAGCTGTAGCAGCAGCGGCAGCGGCAGGAATGTCAGCATAGCCGGAAGTATCATCATTTGCGGGTACAAACTATAGCTTTGATGGGCGATATTATCCGTCCAGCAGCTCATCATCCGTCCAGCAGCTCATCATCGTCGTCGCTGCTGTTCCTAAGCGAAAGCCAGCGTTTGCAGCGTGCCGCTGCTGCCGTCTACAATTATCGCTCATCGCTGCTAATGTCCACGGAGCCGGCGCATGGAAATGAGCACGAGTACGCATACATCAATGACATCTATAGCGAGGATGACGAGAAGGTCTACGAGGATCTCTGCTACGTTACGTTCCAGTCAAAGGTCAAACCAGAGGTGTGCTGCCATATACTCCCTACTCTGTATCTCTCTTTCTTTCTTTCTCTCTCTCTCTCTCTCACTCACTCACGCTCTGTCTCTCTTTTCACACATATTATTACTCGGTTCTAAAACTCTGTATTCCACCAACCACCCAATCAATCAATAAACCATCCATAACCACCTGTTCCTGTGCCTATACCACGGCCGCTTTCTTGTAACTTGCAACTTGCATCTTGCAACTCGCAGCTCGCTACTTGCAATTTGCAACTTGCGAACCACCTTGACTCTACTCGTATATGTATGCGTGTATCCAAACTGGCTATGTCTGCTTCACAGTTATAAATCACACTATAGCAATCCTAACACAATCCTCCAATCACATACATATATTTTCACACATACATATCACGCCATCAACCATTAACACAGTGATCTCTCGCAAATTGCAACCAAATCGACAATACATCAAATATTGAAATAGTAAATTTCACATTCACATTTTTGTTTTTATGCGAATGGTTTTTTGTTTTTGGTAACTATATATAGAACCGATTGAACTATCAAATGTATATAAATTCTACAATGATTAAGTATATTCCAATGTTGTACATTGTTGTACATGCCTATAAAATAATTGTTTGATATTTTTTGTTCGCTTTATTTTTGATTTCAAAAACTATAAAATTATTTTGCAATCTATAAACTTGATTCTGTTTTAAAATGAAGACTGAAATGAGTTGCTGTTATGGTTGACATCACAGATTCTAAAGCAGTTCCCATAAGCACATGTTGCGTGGTCTTCTCAAAAACCTGAAAAATATTTTTGTTTCAGAGTGTTATTGTTATTTACTGGACTTCGATTTGTCGGAATGACATCCAAAATGGTCCGATTTTGAAAATTATGCTTTTGACGGGGCTTAGTAAATAAAGTAGGCAATGAATTATTTAGCAAAACTTTATCTGAATAATACTCAAAAATGGAGAATCTTAAATCTTATATACGTATTAAAGATTTTCCGAAAACCGTTATCGGGACTTACGTTAATCAATTGAAATTAAAGTTCCCACAGATAACTGTTGAGTATTATTATGAAAAATATCCTAAATTTAACATATGGTATATTGTTGTAGCATGTGTTGTTGCAACTTTGTTATTTTTGTGTTTTGTGTTATACGATTGTCGAAGACTCTTAAAAGTAAGTCACCATTGTAAGTAACCTTAATTTTTATTTATATTAATTAACAATTCTTAAGAGTAAGGAAAAAATTGATAAGGATGCTACCCCTAGAGATGACAAAATAATACAAGATGACAAAATGAATGATAATAATGCTACCCCTAGAGGTGACAAATTTATTCCAGACGATCAAATGAAGGGTAATAATGATAATGCGCTCAATGAACTTGCCGGCTGCAGGAGCAGTATGC
This sequence comes from Drosophila longiperda, assembly GCA_035042125.1. Lineage (NCBI taxonomy): Eukaryota > Metazoa > Arthropoda > Insecta > Diptera > Drosophilidae > Drosophila > Drosophila longiperda. Next base: position 894,568 of record JAWNLV010000110.1, on the reverse strand, counting down.
GGCTTCCGAGTGGATCAATATTTAAACCGGGCAAAACCTCGTGCATTGAGAATGCCAAAGGCCACTGGGGCGAAACCTATTGCATCGATAAGGCCAAATGCCACTATGGCAAAACATTTTATCTTGATAAACCAATGACCACTGACGAGGGTTGCACGCAGAAAAAAATATTTAAAAAAAATAAAAATAAAAAATCAAGCACGAAAGAACTTCAGTCGCAAGTTCTGAAATGGAAGCTATAAAAATATGCCATAATAAAAATAAAAAAACCAATCAATTCGCCGCTTCAGGTTAAATTTTAGACATAACAGTAAGAAGAAACAAAGAGTAAGAAAATTAGGATTATGGGTGTATATATTAAAGAAACTTTTATGGTAGACATCGCAGATTCTTAAGTCTTCACAAAAGATTGGGAAATAAATTTCACGTGCAATGTTTTCTAAAAACCTGAAAAATATTTTTGTTTCAGAGTTTTGTTATTATTTACTGGACAATGATTTGTCGGAATGACATCCAAAACTTTAGCTTAATAATACTAAAAAATGGAGAAAGAGAATCTTATATCTTGTATACGTATTGAAAATTTTCCGAAGACCGTTAACGGGACTTACACTGATCAACTAAAATTCAAGTTTCTGAAGTTTATCTTTCCACCGTATGCTAAGATAACGGTTGTGTCGTACCATGGAAAAGATCCTAAATTCAACATATGGGATATTGTTATACCATGTTTTGTTACGGTTATTTGTATATTTGGGCAATTATACGCTTATCGAAGACTCTTAAAGTAAGTCACCATTGTAAGTAATCTTAATTTTTATGTATATTAATTAACAATTCTTAAGAGTAAGGAAAGAAATAATTATGCTGCTACCCCAAGAGGTGACCAAATAATACAAGAAGACCAAATGAATGATAATAATGCTATCCCAAGAGGTGCGCTCAATCGACTTGTGGGCTGCAGCAGCAGCATGCGGCAAGCACTTTCGAGTGGATGGCTATTAAAACGGGCCAAAACCTGTCAGAATAAAGTAGCAGAAATCATTGCACCAATTCTTAAGAGTATTGAAAGAATAATAATGATGCTACCCCAAGGGGTGACCAAATATTACAAGAAGACCAAATGAATGACAAAATGTCATTTTAAGCTGAAATGAGATGCCAATATTTTTGAACTTGCAATAAAAATTACATATTGATTTCCATCAAATCTGTATCAACCGTCAAAAGAATATTAATAGATTTAAAGCTGTTCCCCCTTGATATAAGCCTATATATGTTATATCTGTTACAACAATTTCAATATAAATAGAGCATAAAAAACAAAACAAATAATTTTACAAACTTTATAAATTATTTACGAATATTTGGTTTGTGGACATATAATTTTATCTTCTATTAAGCTCGCGTTGAGAAAAATCATGATTTTTAATTTAAATGAAGCATGAAATACAAAAAACGCAACTATGGTACAGCGAGCTATCTTAATCGATAAGATATATCGCAAACGAAATTCATTTCAATACCATTTTGAGTAAAACAGTACCACTTTGAGTTTCACAGTGGGTAAGTGAGTTAACAGTGTTATTTAGCCATCAACTAAATTTTGTTGCAACTTGTAAAAAATTGCATAAAGAACGCAATTTCATGTAGCAATTTAATTTGTAATATCGAAATATCGATAGTAGAGAAAATAGAAAATCAATCGATATTAACAACAACCGAAACCGCATTCTTTCAGCTGTATGCGTGCAGGTTTGTTTGAATGTGTGTGCGTGCCATGTTTGTGTGTGTGTCATGTGTTTGTAAGCGCCTCCGTGCAATCTAAGAAGTGTGGAATAGCAAATATCAATTAAAAATAGAGGAGAAATCAAATGAGCGTCCGACCGCTCGTGTTCACATCAAGTCGTTGTTGTTTTTAGTGCGAATTTCCGCAGTTGTCGCCGTCGCCGTCGCAATCAGTGTTATTGTTCTTGTTCATATTGTTGTTGTTGTTGTAACTGTGTATCTGTTGACGGCAACGCGCAACGGCCAACTGATGAATTTCAATTGTTTTCATTAAACGCAGCAGCAAAAAAACAAAAATTTATGCGCGCGCCGCACGCCCTAATCGACGCCCCGTCACCGTCACTGCTACCCGATCCGCCCCAACCGCTAACAGTTGAAGCACTTTAACAGTAGCATCACACGCAGTAGCAGCACCTGCAAACAACACACCCCAGTTTCTAGCACTAGCTGCATTCCCCCACCCACCCAATTCAAGTGATAAACGATGGCCACCAACAGTTTTGGCAACATTGCTGGCACTGCAGGCGCGATGACCTCAACGCGAATGCGTTGCGTGGCTGGTGTGCTGCAAGGTTATACCCGTTGACCATAAGGCCGCTCTGCCCGACGCCGAGGTACGCATACTGGCCATGATACTGCGCGATGGCGTCCTGCTCTGCAATCTGATCATCCATTTGGATGCAAGCAGCATGGATGCACGCGAATTCAATCGCAAGCCCCAAATGGCCCAGGTAGATATATACACATCAGATACGAGAATTATTTATTAATTGGAAATTTGTTGATTTCAGTTTCTGTGCTGCAAGAATATTAAATTGTTTCTGGATGTGTGCCGCAATCATTTCAATATACGTGATGTGGATCTCTTTGAGCCAACGATGCTCTACGATTTAACCAACTTTCATCGTGTGCTCATCACGCTCTCCAAGCTGTCGCAGTGCCGCAAGGTGCAACAAATGCATCCAGAATTGCTGTAAGTTTTCATTTTTTGAGCTTGCACATTTGAAGTGTTAACTTGGCTGTTTTTTTTTGTACTTGCCAGCGGCTTCAATTTGCAAGTGTCGCCCAGCGAGCGTTCCCATTCCGATGAGGCCATCTACAAGGATTTGCATTCCACGTAAGTGTCTTTGCCGTGACCTGCTTGCCCTTTTCTTTTGTTATCATTAGTTCGTTTTCTATGCCACAACGTCTATGCCCCAGACCACCACCGTTTACCCCGTCTCTCTTCCACATAACGCCTTGACACTCCGCCCACCCCGCATTCATCACCTTGCATCTGCTGCAAGTTGAAATGTGTTGGTTTTTTTTTGTATTTTGCATTTCCTGTTTAAGAAACACATTGTTCAGATCTGCAGTCTCTTCAGTCTTATTATGCGCTCACGTTTGTTCAGAGAACCCGCTTAAGCCCATGTCTAACCGCTTATCGTGAACAACAACAACAGCAACACAAATAAAAAAAACCAACAAGAACAACAACAACATAATATCCATGCCCAAGAGTTATCTAACACTCTCTCTCCTCTCTCTCTCGACTAGCAGCAACCAACTCAAGACAACGGGCAGCTTGGATGCAACTTGATCCTCATCCTAGGATTATTACGAGCACAACTCGCACACCTCGCTCTCCGTCGAGGATGAGAATAGCGACATAACGATCGAGAATGGCACCGAGGACATTGACGACTATATCGAGGATTCACAGTCGAACATATGCGATTCTACAATTGGTCCGGATGCCATTAACGTTGATATTGTGCATCGATCCGTTCAGGGACAGTTGCGCGCTCTCTCCTTCGATATGTCGCTCAGCGTGGTCAGCAGCAGCAACACAACCGACTGTATTACGGCCACACCCCAACTGGACTCGCCAAAGCCCAGCACAGCAGCAGCTGCTGTAGCAGCAGCGGCAGCGGCAGGAATGTCAGCATAGCCGGAAGTATCATCATTTGCGGGTACAAACTATAGCTTTGATGGGCGATATTATCCGTCCAGCAGCTCATCATCCGTCCAGCAGCTCATCATCGTCGTCGCTGCTGTTCCTAAGCGAAAGCCAGCGTTTGCCGTCTACAATTATCGCTCATCGCTGCTAATGTCCACGGAGCCGGCGCATGGAAATGAGCACGAGTACGCATACATCAATGACATCTATAGCGAGGATGACGAGAAGGTCTACGAGGATCTCTGCTACGTTACGTTCCAGTCAAAGGTCAAACCAGAGGTGTGCTGCCATATACTCCCTACTCTGTATCTCTCTTTCTTTCTTTCTCTCTCTCTCTCTCACTCACTCACGCTCTGTCTCTCTTTTCACACATATTATTACTCGGTTCTAAAACTCTGTATTCCACCAACCACCCAATCAATCAATAAACCATCCATAACCACCTGTTCCTGTGCCTATACCACGGCCGCTTTCTTGTAACTTGCAACTTGCATCTTGCAACTCGCAGCTCGCTACTTGCAATTTGCAACTTGCGAACCACCTTGACTCTACTCGTATATGTATGTGTGTATCCAAACTGGCTATGTCTGCTTCACAGTTATAAATCACACTATAGCAATCCTAACACAATCCTCCAATCACATACATATATTTTCACACATACATATCACGCCATCAACCATTAACACAGTGATCTCTCGCAAATTGCAACCAAATCGACAATACATCAAATATTGAAATAGTAAATTTCACATTCACATTTTTGTTTTTATGCGAATGGTTTTTTGTTTTTGGTAACTATATATAGAACCGATTGAACTATCAAATGTATATAAATTCTACAATGATTAAGTATATTCCAATGTTGTACATTGTTGTACATGCCTATAAAATAATTGTTTGATATTTGTTGTTCGCTTTATTTTTGATTTCAAAAACTATAAAATTATTTTGCAATCTATAAACTTGATTCTGTTTTAAAATGAAGACTGAAATGAGTTGCTGTTATGGTTGACATCACAGATTCTAAAGCAGTTCCCATAAGCACATGTTGCGTGGTCTTCTCAAAAACCTGAAAAATATTTTTGTTTCAGAGTGTTATTGTTATTTACTGGACTTCGATTTGTCGGAATGACATCCAAAATGGTCCGATTTTGAAAATTATGCTTTTGACGGGGCTTAGTAAATAAAGTAGGCAATGAATTATTTAGCAAAACTTTATCTGAATAATACTCAAAAATGGAGAATCTTAAATCTTATATACGTATTAAAGATTTTCCGAAAACCGTTATCGGGACTTACGTTAATCAATTGAAATTAAAGTTTCCGAAGTTTTGCTTCCCACAGATAACTGTTGAGTATTATTATGAAAAATATCCCAAATTTAACATTTGGTATATTGCTGTAGCATGTGTTGTTGCAACTTTGTTATTTTTGGGTTTTGTGTTATACGATTGTCGAAGACTCTTAAAAGTAAGTCACCATTGTAAGTAATCTTAATTTTTATTTATATTAATTAACAATTCTTAAGAGTAAGAACAAAATTGATAAGGATGCTACCCTAGAGATGACAAAATAATACAAGATGACCAAATGAATGATAATAATGCTACCCCAAGAGGTGACCAAATAATACAAGAAGACCAAATGAATGATAATAATGCTACCCCAAGAGGTGACCAAATAATACAAGAAGACCAAATGAATGATAATAATGCTACCCCAAGAGGTGACCAAATAATACAAGAAGACCAAATGAATGATAATAATGCTACCCCAAGAGGTGACCAAATAACACAAGAAGACCAAATGAATGATAATAATGCCACCCCTAGAGGTGACAAATTTATTCCAGACGATCATATGAAGGATAATAATGATAATGCGCTCAATGAACTTGCCGGCTGCAGGAGCAGCATGCGGCTTCCGAGTGGATCAATATTTAAACCGAGCAAAACCTTGTGCATTGAGAACGCCAAAGGCCACTGGGGCGAAACCTATTGCATCGATAAGGCCAAATGCCACTATGGCAAAACATTTTACCTTGATAAACCAATGACCACTGACGAGGGTTGCACGCAGAAAAAAATATTAAAAAAAAAAAAAAAAAAAAACAAGCACGAAAGAACTTCAGTTGCAAGTTCTGAAATGGAAGCTATAAAAATATGCCATAATAAAAATAAAAAAATAGATAGCGAGTTAAGTAATAAAGCTTGAATTATCAGAGTTCAAATTATAACAAATATATATAACAGACAAGTTAATCATCTTTCTCTCTCTCTTTCTGGACAATGTCTCTCTCTTTCTCTCTTATTTTTTCTTATTACTACTTCTTCTGATAACTGAAATTGTTTCACAGATTAATTATGTATTTTTGCAAATGGGGTTTGACCAATCAATTCGCCGCTTCAGGTTAAATTTTAGACATAACAGTAAGAAGAAACAAAGAGTAAGAAAATTAGGATTATGGGTGTATATATTAAAGAAACTTTTATGGTAGACATCGCCGATTCTTAAGTCTTCACAAAAGATTGGGAAATAAATTTCAAGCGCAATGTTTTCTAAAAACCTGAAAAATATTTTTGTTTCAGAGTTTTGTTATTATTTACTGGACAATGATTTGTCGGAATGACATCCAAAACTTTAGCTTAATAATACTAAAAAATGGAGAAAGAGAATCTTATATCTTGTATACGTATTGAAAATTTTCCGAAGACCGTTAACGGGACTTACACTGATCAACTAAAATTCAAGTTTCTGAAGTTTATCTTTCCACCGTATGCTAAGATAACGGTTGTGTCGTACCATGGAAAAGATCCTAAATTCAACATATGGGATATTGTTATACCATGTTTTGTTACGGTTATTTGTATATTTGGGCTATTATACGCTTATCGAAGACTCTTAAAAGTAAGTCACCATTGTAAGTAATCATAATTTTTATGTATATTAATTAACAATTCTTAAGAGTATTGAAAGAATAATAATGATGCTACCCCAAGGGGTGACCAAATATTACAAGAAGACCAAATGAATGACAAAATGTCATTTTAAGATGAAATGAGTTGCCAATATTTTTCAACTTGCTATAAAAGTTACATATTGATTTCAATCAAATCTGTATCAACCGTCAAAAGAATATTAATAGATTAAAAGCTGTTTCCCCTTGATATAAGCCTATAAATGTTAAATCTGTTACAACAAAACAAATAATTTGACAAACTTTATAAATTATTTACGAATATTTGGTTTGTGGACATATAATTTTATCTTCTATCAAGCTCGCGTTGAGAAAAATCATGATTTGTAATTTAAACGAAGCACGAAATACAAAAAACGCAACCATGGTACAGCGAGCCATCTTAATCGATATGATATATCGCAAGCGAAATTCATTTCAATGCCATTTTGAGTAAAACAGTACCACTTTTAGTTTCACAGTGGGTAAGTGAGTTAACAGTGTTATTTAGCCATCAACTAAACTTTGTTGCAATTTGTAAAAAATTGCATAAAGAACGCAATTTCATGTAGCAATTTAATTTGTAATATCGAAATATCGATAGTAGAGAAAATAGAAAAGCCAATCGATATTAACAACAACCGAAACCGCATCCTTTCAGCTGTATGCGTGCAGGTTTGTTTGAATGTGTGTGCGTGCCATGTTTGTGTGTGTGTCATGTGTTTGTAAGCGCCTCCGTGCAATCTAAGAAGTGTGGAATAGCAAATATCAATTAAAAATAGAGGAGAAATCAAATGAGCGTCCGACCGCTCGCGTTCACATCAAGTCGTTGTTGTTTTTAGTGCGAATTTCCGCAGTTGTCGCCGTCGCCGTCGCAATCAGTGTTATTGTTCTTGTTCATATTGTTGTTGTTGTTGTAACTGTGTATCTGTTGACGGCAACGCGCAACGGCCAACTGATGAATTTCAATTGTTTTCATTAAACGCAACAGCAAAAAAAAAAAATTTATGCGCGCGCCGCACGCCCTAATCGACGCCCCGTCACCGTCACTGCTACCCGATCCGCCCCAACCGCTAACAGTTGAAGCACTTTAACAGTAGCATCACACGCAGTAGCAGCACCTGCAAACAACACACCCCAGTTTCTAGCACTAGCTGCATTCCCCCATCCACCCAATTCAAGTGATAAACGATGGCCACCAACAGTTTTGGCAACATTGCTGGCACTGCAGGCGCGATGACCTCGACCTCAGTTTCTGCCACGGCCTCGGCAGCAGCAGCAGCGGCAGCTGGTGTCAATGCAGATTTGTGGCGTGAATGCGTTGCGTGGCTGGTGCGCTGCAAGGTTATACCCGTTGACCACAAGGCCGCTCTGCCCGACGCCGAGATACGCATACTGGCCATGACACTGCGCGATGGCGTCCTGCTCTGCAATCTGATCATCCATTTGGATGCAAGCAGCATGGATGCACGCGAATTCAATCGCAAGCCCCAAATGGCCCAGGAAGATATATACACATCAGATACGAGAATTATTTATTAATTGGAAATTTGTTGATTTCAGTTTCTGTGCTGCAAGAATATTAAATTGTTTCTGGATGTGTGCCGCAATCATTTCAATATACGTGATGTGGATCTCTTTGAGCCAACGATGCTCTACGATTTAACCAACTTTCATCGTGTGCTCATCACGCTCTCCAAGCTGTCGCAGTGCCGCAAGGTGCAACAAATGCATCCAGAATTGCTGTAAGTTTTCATTTTTTGAGCTTGCACATTTGAAGTGTTAACTTGGCTGTTTTTTTTTTGTACTTGCCAGCGGCTTCAATTTGCAAGTGTCGCCCAGCGAGCGTTCCCATTCCGATGAGGCCATCTACAAGGATTTGCATTCCACGTATGTGTCGTTGCCGTGACCTGCTTGCCCTTTTCTTTTGTTATCTTTAGTTCGTTTTCTATGCCACAACGTCTATGCCCCAGACCACCACCGTTTACCCCGTCTCTCTTCCACATAACGCCTTGACACTCCGCCCACCCCGCATTCATCACCTTGCATCTGCTGCAAGTTGAAATGTGTTGGTTTTTTTTTGTATTTTGCATTTCCTGTTTGAGAAACACTTTGTTCAGATCTGCAGTCTCTTCAGTCTTATTATGCGCTCACGTTTGTTCAGAGAACCCGCTTAAGCCCATGTCTAACCGCTTATCGTGAACAACAACAACAGCAACACAAATAAAAAAAACCAACAAGAACAACAACAACATAATATCCATGCCCAAGAGTTATCTAACACTCTCTCTCCTCTCTCTCTCGACTAGCAGCAACCAACTCAAGACAACGGGCAGCTTGGATGCAACTTGATCCTCATCCTAGGATTATTACGAGCACAACTCGCACACCTCGCTCTCCGTCGAGGATGAGAATAGCGACATAACGATCGAGAATGGCACCGAGGACATTAACGACTATATCGAGGATTCACTGTCGAACATATGCGATTCTACAATTGGTCCGGATGCCATTAACGTTGATATTGTGCATCGATCCGTTCAGGGACAGTTGCGCGCTCTCTCCTTCGATATGTCGCTCAGCGTGGTCAGCAGCAGCAACACAACCGACTGTATTACGGCCACACCCCAACTGGACTCGCCAAAGCCCAGCACATCAGCAGCAGCTGTAGCAGCAGCGGCAGCGGCAGGAATGTCAGCATCGCCGGAAGTTTCATAATTTGCGGGTACAAACTATAGCTTTGATGGGCGATATTATCCGTCCAGCAGCTCATCATCCGTCCAGCAGCTCATCATCGTCGTCGCTGCTGTTCCTAAGCGAAAGCCAGCGTTTGCAGCGTGCCGCTGCTGCCGTCTACAATTATCGCTCATCGCTGCTAATGTCCACGGAGCCGGCGCATGGAAATGAGCACGAGTACGCATACATCAATGACATCTATAGCGAGGATGACGAGAAGGTCTACGAGGATCTCTGCTACGTTACGTTCCAGTCAAAGGTCAAACCAGAGGTGTGCTGCCATATACTCCCTACTCTGTATCTCTCTTTCTTTCTTTCTCTCTCTCTCTCACTCACTCACGCTCTGTCTCTCTTTTCACACATATTATTACTCGGTTCTAAAACTCTGTATTCCACCAACCACCCAATCAATCAATAAACCATCCATAACCACCTGTTCCTGTGCCTATACCACGGCCGCTTTCTTGTAACTTGCAACTTGCATCTTGCAACTCGCAGCTCGCTACTTGCAATTTGCAACTTGCGAACCACCTTGACTCTACTCGTATATGTATGTGTGTATCCAAACTGGCTATGTCTGCTTCACAGTTATTAATCACACTATAGCAATCCTAACACAATCCTCCAATCACATACATATATTTTCACACATACATATCATGCCATCAACCATTAACACAGTGATCTCTCGCAAATTGCAACCAAATCGACAATACATCAAATATTGAAATAGTAAATTTCACATTCACATTTTTGTTTTTATGCGAATGGTTTTTTGTTTTTGGTAACTATATATAGAACCGATTGAACTATCAAATGTATATAAATTCTACAATGATTAAGTATATTCCAATGTTGTACATTGTTGTACATGCCTATAAAATAATTGTTTGATATTTTTTGTTCGCTTTATTTTTGATTTCAAAAACTATAAAATTATTTTGCAATCTATAAACTTGATTCTGTTTTAAAATGAAGACTGAAATGAGTTGCTGTTATGGTTGACATCACAGATTCTAAAGCAGTTCCCATAAGCACATGTTGCGTGGTCTTCTCAAAAACCTGAAAAATATTTTTGTTTCAGAGTGTTATTGTTATTTACTGGACTTCGATTTGTCGGAATGACATCCAAAATGGTCCGATTTTGAAAATTATGCTTTTGACGGGGCTTAGTAAATAAAGTAGGCAATGAATTATTTAGCAAAACTTTATCTGAATAATACTCAAAAATGGAGAATCTTAAATCTTATATACGTATTAAAGATTTTCCGAAAACCGTTATCGGGACTTACGTTAATCAATTGAAATTAAAGTTTCCGAAGTTTTGCTTCCCACAGATAACTGTTGAGTATTATTATAAAAAATATCCTAAATTTAACGTATGGTATATTGCTGTAGCATGTGTTGTTGCAACTTTGTTATTTTTGGATTTTGGGTTATACGATTGTCGAAGACTCTTAAAAGTAAGTCACCATTGTAAGTAATCTTAATTTTTATTTATATTAATTAACAATTCTTAAGAGTAAGGAAAAAATTGATAGGGATGCTACCCCTAGAGGTGACAAAATAATACAAGATGACAAAATGAATGATAATAATGCTACCCCAAGAGGTGACCAAATAATACAAGAAGACCAAATGAATGATAATAATGCTACCCCAAGAGGTGACCAAATAATACAAGAAGACCAAATGAATGATAATAATGCTACCCCAAGAGGTGACCAAATAATACAAGAAGACCAAATGAATGATAATAATCCCGATGCAACTTTGTTATTTTTGGGTTTTGTGTTATACGATTGTCGAAGACTCTTAAAAGTAAGTCACCATTGTAAGTAATCTTAATTTTTATTTATATTAATTAACAATTTTTAAGAGTAAGGAAAAAATTGATAGGGATGCTACCCCTAGAGGTGACAAAATAATACAAGATGACAAAATGAATGATAATAATGCTACCCCAAGAGGTGACCAAATAATACAAGAAGACCAAATGAATGATAATAATGCTACCCCAAGAGGTGACCAAATAATACAAGAAGACCAAATGAATGATAATAATGCTACCCCAAGAGGTGACCAAATAATACAAGAAGACCAAATGAATGATAATAATGCTACCCCAAGAGGTGACCAAATAATACAAGAAGACCAAATGAATGATAATAATGCTACCCCAAGAGGTGACCAAATAATACAAGAAGACCAAATGAATGATAATAATGCTACCCCAAGAGGTGACCAAATAATACAAGAAGACCAAATGAATGATAATAATGCTACCCCAAGAGGTGACCAAATAATACAAGAAGACCAAATGAATGATAATAATGCTACCCCAAAAAATGACAAATTTATTCCAGACGATCATATGAAGGATAATAATGATAATGCGCTCAATGAACTTGCCGGCTGCAGGAGCAGCATGCGGCTTCCGAGTGGATCAATATTTAAACCGGGCAAACCTCGTGCATTGAGAACGCCAAAGGCCACTGGGGCGAAACCTATTGCATCGATAAGGCCAAATGCCACTTTGGCAAAACATTTTACCTTGATAAACCAATAACCACTGACGAGGGTTGCACGCAGAAAAAAATATTAAAAAAAAAAAAAAAAACAAGCACAAAAGAGCTTCAGTTGCAAGTTCTGAAATGGAAGCTATAAAAATATGCCATAATAAAAATAAAAAAATAGACTGCGAGTTAAGTAATAAAGCTTGAATTATCAGAGTTCAAATTATAACAAATATATATAACAGACAAGTTAATTACCAATCAATTCGCCGCTTCAGGTTAAATATTAGACATAACAGTAAGAAGAAACAAAGAGTAAGAAAATTAGGATTATGGGTGTATATATTAAAGAAACTTTTATGGTAGACATCGCCGATTCTTAAGTCTTCACAAAAGATTGGGAAATAAATTTCACGAGCAATGTTTTCTAAGAACCTGAAAAATATTTTTGTTTCAGAGTTTTGTTATTATTTACTGGACAATGATTTGTCGGAATGACATCCAAACTTTAGCTTAATAATACTAAAAAATGGAGAAAGAGAATCTTATATCTTGTATACGTATTGAAAATTTTCCGAAGACCGTTAACGGGACTTACACTGATCAACTAAAATTCAAGTTTCTGAAGTTTATCTTTCCACCGTATGCTAAGATAACGGTTGTGTAGTACCATGGAAAAGATCCTAAATTCAACATATGGGATATTGTTATACCATGTTTTGTTACGGTTATTTGTATATTTGGGCAATTATACGCTTATCGAAGACTCTTAAAGTAAGTCACCATTGTAAGTAATCTTAATTTTTATGTATATTAATTAACAATTCTTAAGAGTAAGGAAAGAAATAATTATGCTGCTACCCCAAGAGGTGACCAAATAATACAAGAAGACCAAATGAATGATAATAATGCTATCCCAAGAGGTGCGCTCAATCGACTTGTGGGCTGCAGCAGCAGCATGCGGCAAGCACTTTCGAGTGGATGGCTATTAAAACGGGCCAAAACCTGTCAGAATAAAGTAGCAGAAATCATTTGTCATTCAACCGTCAAAAGAATATTAATAGATTTAAAGCTGTTCCCCCTTGATATAAGCCTATATATGTTATATCTGTTACAACAATTTCAATATAAATAGAGCATAAAAAACAAAACAAATAATTTTACAAACTTTATAAATTATTTACGAATATTTGGTTTGTGGACATATAATTTTATCTTCTATTAAGCTCGCGTTGAGAAAAATCATGATTTTTAATTTAAATGAAGCATGAAATACAAAAAACGCAACTATGGTACAGCGAGCCATCTTAATCGATAAGATATATCGCAAACGAAATTCATTTCAATGCCATTTTGAGTAAAACAGTTCCACTTTGAGTTTCACAGTGGGTAAGTGAGTTAACAGTGTTATTTAGCCATCAACTAAATTTTGTTGCAATTTGTAAAAAATTGCATAAAGAACGCAATTTCATGTAGCAATTTAATTTGTAATATCGAAATATCGATAGTAGAGAAAATAGAAAATCAATCGATATTAACAACAACCGAACCCGCATTCTTTCAGCTGTATGCGTGCAGGTTTGTTTGAATGTGTGTGCGTGCCATGTTTGTGTGTGTGTCATGTGTTTGTAAGCGCCTCCGTGCAATCTAAGAAGTGTGGAATAGCAAATATCAATTAAAAATAGAGGAGAAATCAAATGAGCGTCCGACCGCTCGCGTTCACAACAAGTCGTTGTTGTTTTTAGTGCGATTTTCCGCAGTTGTCGCCGTCGCCGTCGCAATCAGTGTTATTGTTCTTGTTCATATTGTTGTTGTTGTTGTAACTGTGTATCTGTTGACGGCAACGCGCAACGGCCAACTGATGAATTTCAATTGTTTTCATTAAACGCAGCAGCAAAAAAACAAAAATATATGCGCGCGCCGCACGCCCTAATCGACGCCCCGTCACCGTCACTGCTACCCGATCCGCCCCAACCGCTTACAGTTGAAGCACTTTAACAGTAGCATCACACGCAGTAGCAGCACCTGCAAACAACACACCCCAGTTTCTAGCACTAGCTGCATTCCCCCACCCACCCAATTCAAGTGATAAACGATGGCCACCAACAGTTTTGGCAACATTGCTGGCACTGCAGGCGCGATGACCTCGACCTCAGTTTCTGCCACGGCCTCGGCAGCAGCAGCAGCGGCAGCTGGTGTCAATGCAGATTTGTGGCGCGAATGCGTTGCGTGGCTGGTGCGCTGCAAGGTTATACCCGTTGACCACAAGGCCGCTCTGCCCGACGCCGAGATACGCATACTGGCCATGACACTGCGCGATGGCGTCCTGCTCTGCAATCTGATCATCCATTTGGATGCAAGCAGCATGGATGATCGCGAATTTAATCGCAAGCCCCAAATGGCCCAGGTAGATATATACACATCAGATACGAGAATTATTTATTAATTGGAAATTTGTTGATTTCAGTTTCTGTGCTGCAAGAATATTAAATTGTTTCTGGATGTGTGCCGCAATCATTTCAATATACGTGATGTGGATCTCTTTGAGCCAACGATGCTCTACGATTTAACCAACTTTCATCGTGTGCTCATCACGCTCTCCAAGCTGTCGCAGTGCCGCAAGGTGCAACAAATGCATCCAGAATTGCTGTAAGTTTTCATTTTTTGAGCTTGTACATTTGAAGTGTTAACTTGGCTGTTTTTTTTTGTACTTGCCAGCGGCTTCAATTTGCAAGTGTCGCCCAGCGAGCGTTCCCATTCCGATGAGGCCATCTACAAGGATTTGCATTCCACGTAAGTGTCTTTGCCGTGACCTGCTTGCCCTTTTCTTTTGTTATCATTAGTTCGTTTTCTATGCCACAACGTCTATGCCCCAGACCACCACCGTTTACCCCGTCTCTCTTCCACATAACGCCCTGACACTCCGCCCACCCCGCATTCATCACCTTGCATCTGCTGCAAGTTGAAATGTGTTGGTTTTTTTTTGTATTTTGCATTTCCTGTTTAAGAAACACTTTGTTCAGATCTGCAGTCTCTTCAGTCTTATTATGCGCTCACGTTTGTTCAGAGAACCCGCTTAAGCCCATGTCTAACCGTTTATCGAGAACAACAACAACAGCAACACAAATAAGAAAAACCAACAAGAACAACAACAACATAATATCCATGCCCAAGCTTTATCTAACACTCTCTCTCTCTCTCTCTCTCTCTCTCTCTCTCTCTCTCTTTCTCTATCTCTATCTCTCTCTATCTTGCCAATATTTTTCTCCTATCTGTACAACTCCTCTCTCTCTCCCTTACTCACTCTTACTATCTCTGCTTTACTCACTCGCTGCCCTTAAAATGTTCACTGAATATCACATAACTTCCCCATCCCTCTGTGTGTGTGTGTGTGTGCGTGTGTGTTTTGTTTTCCCGCACTCCTGTTTGCAACCCACCATGCCCGCACCGCGCACCACCCACCACAATCCACGACTAGCAGCAACCAACTCAAGACAACGGGCAGTTTGGATGCAACTGGATCCTCATCCTCGGATTATTACGAGCACAACTCGCACACGTCGCACACCTCGCTCTCCGTCGAGGATGAGAATAGCGACATAACGATCGAGAATGGCACCGAGGACATTGACGACTATATCGAGGATTCACTGTCGAACATATGCGATTCTACAATTGATCCGGATGCCATCAACGTTGATATTGTGCATCGATCCGTTCAGGGACAGTTGCGCGCTCTCTCCTTTGATATGTCGCTCAGCGTGGTCAGCAGCAGCAACACAACCGACTGTATCACGCCCACACCCCAACTGGACTCGCCAAAGCCCAGCACATCAGCAGCAGCTGTAGCAGCAGCGGCAGCGGCAGGAATGTCAGCATCGCCGGAAGTATCATCATTTGCGGGTACAAACTATAGCTTTGATGGGCGATATTATCCGTCCAGCAGCTCATCATCGTCGTCGCTGCTGTTCCTGAGCGAAAGCCAGCGTTTGCAGCGTGCCGCTGCTGCCGTCTACAATTATCGCTCATCGCTGCTAATGTCAACGGAGCCGGCGCATGGAAATGAGCACGAGTACGCCTACATCAATGACATCTACAGCGAGGATGACGAGAAGGTCTACGAGGATCTCTGCTACGTTACGTTCCAGTCAAAGGTCAAACCAGAGGTGTGCTGCCATATACTCCCTACTCTGTATCTCTCTTTCTTTCTTTCTCTCTCTCTCTCTCACTCACTCACGCTCTGTCTCTCTTTTCACACATATTATTACTCGGTTCTAAAACTCTGTATTCCACCAACCACCCAATTAGTCAATTAACCATCCATAACCACCTGTTCCTGTGCCTATATCACGGCCGATTTCTTGTAACTTGCAACTTGCAACTCGCAGCTCGCTACTTGCAATTTGCAACTTGCGAACCACCTTGACTCTACTCGTATATGTATGTGTGTATCCAAACTGGCTATGTCTGCTTCACAGTTATAAATCACACTATAGCAATCCTAACACAATCCTCCATTCACATACATATATTTTCACACATACATATCATGCCATCAACCATTAACACAGTGATCTCTCGCAAATTGCAACCAAATCGACAATACATCAAATATTAAAATAGTAAATTTCACATTCACATTTTTGTTATTATGCGAATGGTTTTTTGTTTTTGGTAACTATATATAGAACCGATTGAACTATCAAATGTATATAAATTCTACAATGATTAAGTATATTCCAATGTTGTACATGCCTATAAAATAATTGTTTGATATTCTTTGTTCGATTTATTTGTGATTTTAAAAACTATAAAATTTTTTTTTGCAATCTATAAACTTGATATGCATATTTAGAAACAACTGAGGAACTGAAAAGTATCATATTGCGAGCGACTACTGTACCATAACCCCATATATACCCCATATACCACACATCCATCCCATATAATTTACCATATATATACCAACGTTCACAAGATCCACCTGCACTGCAAGTCTCAAGGCGGCTTCTTATATGTCGGTTAATGTTTTTGACTTCATCATATTGGTTTCTCATTGCTTTTGCTTTCTCCCGATGTTTATTTTCTCGTTATCTTTTTTTGTCACTTTACCCATATTTTTTTGAACGGACCATTCGCCCATCATAAATAATGCAATTCCATTGGGGCTAAAATGGTAAACGCTACAAGCGGAAATGGCCACATAACTCTTCCTCTTCTTTGTTAGTAAATTCCGTTAGTTTCGGGCTTATAATATATACTTATATGCGTATATGCTAGTCACGATTTAAGTGAGTCATCAGCAATGCAGGCGGATACAGCCCAAAAATGATATCGATCCAAAATGTTGTTAATTTTTTTTTTTTTTTGTCAGCTTCAGATAACAGCTAACCATGGGTAAATGGGTATCTCCCATGTAACCCCTTAATATGCTTTGAATCTGCAAATTTATACTTCGCGCAAAGAATTTGTCTATTTATTTGAGTTGAACTTTAATTAAGAGATCTCAAATTTATAATATGCGTATCTCGATATCTATTATTTTTTTTACATATATGCTAAGCAAACACTTATTTGACTCTTGCAGTGTTGTTTCAACCACTTAGCTATACTATATATGATATAATTGATCATAGTTAAAGGTAATTGTAGAAAATTTAACATTTCCTTAAGTATCCCAAATTAATTTTAAACATACACTTGGCAACTCTTGGAACGATCAAATAGAATTAGTTTATTGAGAAGCTCGAGCATATAACATATATATATATGTAAATATCTGATATATCAGAGTGTATGTGTGTGCATATAACAAATTTCCAATTGAAAAACTGCAATCGCAAAAGTCTTTACATTTATTGTCACACCTTCAGTTTTTCAACAACAACCAAATAGTTTAACAATTATTGCACTTTTATTTTGTGGTGCTGCTGCTATTATTAACATAAATTATTATGTATATTTCGTAAATCTGTCCGTGTGTTTTTTATATTTTTTATTTGATTTCCATTAACAATAAGCGAGTGTCTACAATAATTCTTTGTGATCTCGAGGAGATCGTACTTTGAACTATCTAGCGCTGAGCGATTCGTGCTCTTCAAGTCTTTTCTTTAAATACAGTTCCATTTTTAACCTGTCGTGTCCGCCTCTCCTCCTTCGTCTCCGTCTACAGTTTGCTCTGGGTGTATCCTCTTTTTTTTAGGCTCAGGTTTATTTTTATATATATATAATTTTTTTTTTTAATTTTGAGGAAGTTAACGATAATTTTTTGTTCAGCTTTATCTACTTTACGCTTGGGTATATTACGTTCAATATAGCTTAATAAATATGTCTATATTTGAATGTCGAATTTGACTAGACAACAGACATTTTGTAGTAAAATCGCTTAGAAGTCTAAGCTAAATCGCTTGGAAAATAACAGCCAGGATAGTGTTCTGTGTGTGTGTATATGTTAATTTTACTATATATATAATTTTTATATATATGTGGGATCGAGATAGGCGCAGACATGTTCAGCTAATTAGTCAACATCAAATAATATAACTTAAAAACATCACAATTTTTAATAATATCTCCATGTTTCATTTTAGTTCCTCTTATTATTATTCTGATTGGTTTTAATAATTTTACCACAGCTCTTGCACAAATGCAAGGATCTTTGCTGGTTTAATGGCTTTCATATCTTTAAATATATATTCATAAAATGCGTCCCTAGGATGCTGCAAATTTTCCTGGTTAAGGCGATACAATCTGCTAAAATGAGAATTTAAGAATATCTTAAGAATTTAAACTCGTTTAGACAAAACTGGCGTAGTTCATTAGCGATAAATACCTAGTTTAGTCCCACTTATACATTTATATATATATATATATATATATATATATATACATACATATTATTGATTCTTAGTGAGAGGAACATGATCTGTTTAGCATCTTAAGCTTGCATCAAAATCATTTGAAGCCAACTTATTGCTGGCCATTGTTCTTATCATTATCGTCTTTGTCATCCTCGGTGTCGTCATCGCCAGCGTCACAGCTGCTTGTGCAGTTGTAGTCGAAGTTGTTATTGATATTCATAAGCAGCGGCATCACATTCATGCCCGGCACCAAATGCTCCAATATTTGTCCAGCCACTTTGCAAAGACTGCCCAGACGCAACTCCATTCGATGCTCGTAGCGACGTCGATGCCTATAATATTTGTCCCGTTCGCTCATTGCCTTGTGCTTTTTTTTCATCGGCTTGGTCGGTGCCGTCGTATTGTCGACGAACGTTGCCAATCTCGTTGCCCAGTGTGCCCATGATTTGGCTGCCGTCTGCTCATCCACCGGCATTGATACAGATGCTGTCTCAAATGATGCGGGTATCGGTTCCGCTGTACTGGCCTCACATATTTCTGAGGCAGATTTTGCTGGCGATCCCATGATGGAATCTGCCTCCGACAAGTCGGACACCTCAACCGCCACCGGATCAGAAGGCTGTGAGCTCTCTTCCGACTCCGAGTCGCTAAACATTGTTGACTGTGACCCTTCCCCGGCTATTGTATTGAATTCATTGTAGGGTTGCGATATTATAATGTCGCCGGAAGTCTTTTCGAATTCCAGCGACTGCTGCTGCTCCTTACCCGGCACATCCAGCGATTCCACCTCCTCCTTAATGACCACAGCAGGTGCACTCAACTCTGATTTAACAGCACCAATCGATGCGCAAAAGCTGTGATCATTGACAACGCCCAGCATGGCCAAATTGTTGTCGCCGTTGGCTTTGTTGCTGGAGTGTTCGGGTAGTACGCTGGGCTCTTTGAGCGCATACGAGTGCAGATCGGTAGTCTTCTGGTTCATGTAGGCGTGTATCTCGCCAAAGTATTCCCACTCCCCGTTGAGCACATCGATGCATTGTTTGCTGAGCGGCGTCCCCTGCATGCTGGATTTCTGGACGCGATAGCGTTGCACCATATTCAGCCACTGTTTGCGCAGCGCGCGTTCGCTGTAATCGCCAATTTTGGCCATGTCCTTGAATTTTCTTCAATGCAAAAACAACAAGAATAACAAAGGAACTGTATATTCTATGCTATGCAACATATCAAACTTACTTCCACAGCTTTATTTGCTTGGATGAATATTTGGAAAATAAATCTTCGGCTGCGATGCGCTTGGTCACAAGTAGATGCTTTTCTTCCACAGACCCTGCAAATGTGATTCTTACGTTTAGCCAATGGATGCAAATACATTTGCATTGCTTACACTTTTTGGAGCCACTCTTAGCATAGGTGTGATGATCCATTGCGCAGTTAGCGCTTCAAAATGATTTCAACGCACGTGCACAATAATACAAACGAGCAAAAAGAAGTTGAAATTGGATGCTTGGCTGCTGTTGCTGTTTCTGTTGCGTTTCTCTGCCTGCCCTGGTTATTTTCAATGTATGTTAAGTTAACATGACGCTGTTAATCGCGCTGTTGTTGTACCTAATCGATGAACCACATTTTGTAGTATCAACCTATCGATATTTCTTTCGCTGTGTAAACGATATATTTTATGTAAGCGCCAAATGAATTAAATTTGAATTTAAAAATATGTTTATTTTACATCATATATTGCATTAGATATGAGTTTTTTTTCGTTTATAATTTGTTTTATTTTGTATTTTTTTTGTGTTTCATATAGTACCACCGACAATATTGCATGTAATGGAACCGCTTATGATCACACGAACACAAAGGAAGAGGAGGTCTATCAAGACTTGTGTGCGCTGCACAGAACAAGTAGAGGCCAGGTAGTAATACACATTATCTAAATAGCCTGCCGAACATTGTTAAGTGTATGCTTTGTTGCATGATTCTTGTGACGAGGCTGTTGCCTAATCTTAGCTCAAATTGATTAAAGGTTACCCATCTTTTCCCTACCCGTTCTCTTAGACCGCATCGGCAACCAGCTTTGAGCAGCGCGATTATGTCATACGCGAGCTCATCGACACCGAGTCCAACTATCTGGATGTGCTTAATGCGCTGAAAGCCAAATTTATGCTGCCACTCGAGCGACATCTCAATCAGGACGAACTTCGTTTAATCTTTCCGCGCATTCGGGTATGCATTCGATTTATACAATATATATAACTGAAATTTATGTGATTTCTCTGATGCTAGGAACTGGCTGATATTCACACCAAGTTTCTGGAGAAGCTGCACGAATCGGTGGTGCCAAACACAAAGCACAAAATGGGACAGGTATTCCTGGATTTTCGTGAACCCTTTCTTATCTATGGCGAGTATTGCTCCTGCCTGCTAAACGCCATCGATTATCTGGCCGATGTGTGCAAGAAGAACCAAATAATTGACCAGCTGGTGCAGAAATGTGAACGTGAATACAATGTGGGCAAGCTGCAGCTCCGGGATATCCTGTCGGTGCCGATGCAGCGCATACTTAAATACCACCTGCTGCTGGACAAGCTGGTGAAGGAGACATCGCCATTGCACGAGGACTATCGTTCGCTAGAGCGTGCCAAAGATGCCATGATCGATGTGTCGCAATATATTAACGAAGTTAAGCGCGATTCCGATCATCTGGTCATCATACAAAAGGTCAAGGACAGCATAGTTAATTTAAATCTACCGCAAAATGGCAATGATCTACTGCCTTATGGTCGCCTATTGCTCGACGGCGATCTGCATATTAAGGCGCACGAGGATCAGAAGACAAAAATGCGTTACGCCTTTGTCTTTGACAAGATTCTCATACTAGTCAAGGCGCTGCACATTAAAACCGGCGACATGCAGTACACATATCGAGACTCGCACAACCTCGCCGACTATCGCGTCGAGCAGAGCCATTCGCGTCGCACCCTTGGACGCGATACGCGCTTCAAATATCAGCTGCTGCTGGCACGCAAATCGGCCAAGACTGCTTTTACCCTATACCTAAAGTCGGAGCATGAGCGGGACAAGTGGCGCAAGGCACTGACCGAAGCCATGTAAGTGATGCACACAAATATTAGGATACGATAACTTATCTCTACTAAATATTAGTAGTAGTAGTAAAATATATCTTAACAAAACTGTATGTTTAAATTTAATGCTTTAATTTGTGTAGATTTTGGCAATCACAATTTTAACTTGACAATTTTTCTGAGTTACAGGGAAAGCCTGGATCCGCCTGGTTGTCGCAATACGGATCATAAAATGGAAATCTACACCTTTGATGCGCCCACAACGTGCCGGCATTGCTCGAAGTTTCTGAAGGGTCGCATCCATCAGGGCTATCGGTGCAAGGTGTGCCAGATAAGTGTACATCGTGGCTGCATCTCATCGACGGGCCGCTGCAAACAGAATCCGGTCAGCATACCGCCACCCGTCTGCGATCGCCAGTTGTCCGAGTTTAATTGGTTCGTGGGCAACATGGATCGCGAGACGGCCGCCAATCGATTGGAAAATCGACGCATTGGCACCTATCTGCTTCGTGTGCGTCCACAGGGTGCCTCCTCACCGCACGAGACGATGTATGCGCTAAGTTTGAAGTGAGTTCAAATCAACTCAACTCCGACTCGATATATTAACATTCTCTTTGTCTTTAATTGTCGAATAGAACCGATGATCATGTCATTAAGCACATGAAAATCAATCAGGAAAATGATGGCGAGGCCATGCTGTATTGTTTATCCTCCCGTCGCCATTTCAAGACCATCGTCGAGCTGGTTTCCTATTATGAGCGCAACGATCTAGGTGAAAACTTTGCCGGGTAAGTGGGCCTTTCAGCAGACGCTTTGATTATACAACTTGAATTAACATTGCTCGTTCCATGTGGCATCAGGCTCAATCAGTCATTGCAGTGGCCCTTTCGCGAGGTCATCGCCACCGCCCTATACGACTTTGATCCGAAGCAGGGCAGCAATCAGCTGCAGCTTCGCACCGATTGCCAGGTACTTGTAATTGGCAAGGACGGCGACAGCAAAGGCTGGTGGCGTGGTAAAATTGGTGATACGGTGAGCCCAAAAGCAATTCAATATATTATTACTACTAGCATAACATTTATCTATAAAGCCCATGAGTCTATTCTAAATGGGGATGGCATTTCCAGTTTATTTATTTGTTTGTCCACCTAGCTGTCTGTCCAATTGAATATCACTGACTTGAGCTCTATTCATAGGTTGGCTATTTTCCAAAGGAGTACGTTCAGGAGCATCCAGCTACTAGCGACGAGCTTTGATATTACAACTATGAGGTTTACTTTGCTTCAAACGCGAGTACACCGACAACGGCCATTTCTGAAATACCTGCTGCTGTGGTTGCAACAAAAGAGGAACCTATTCACAACTACAGCTACAGCTATAGCACCAACAACAGTAACAGCAACAGCAGCAACAATTCCAGGACCTGCAGTTAGAACAACAAATACAGCAATAATGACGAGGAAGCGATATTTGTTGCACTTAGTTCAAATATACAAAACAATTATTTTTAAAAACATATTTTTTTTTATATATATATATGCATATATATATATATAAATATTATTATTTTTTTGTCGATGCATTTAGAGTTTCTCGCATCGTTAGTGCCAACAACAGAACAGTTATGAAATGCATCCCGAAATGTTCTATAAAATTAAAAAAGTTTTTTTTATCTAATTGTATTTTACAATATTTATATATATACATCTTGTGTATGCATGTGTAAACTGTATTGGACTGTTCCAAACGGTTTCGTTTAATTAAGTTTTATGTGTACTATTTCCCGCAAAAATTCCTTCTTTCCCAAAAAATTTTATGTTGTAGATTGCGCTGAGTGTTTTAATTAGGTAAAACACGAAATCTAACAAAACAAAAGAAAAGAATAAAAGAACACACAAAAGTTATACATAAACAAATGCGCTGTGCGGCATTTCATACAAGAAGCTTTAAACTTTATATACATATACAAAAGCGCACATATACTACTATATAACGCATATATATATATATATATATATATATATATATACATATATTTATATATACCTACATATGTACGAACGTTTTATGTTATACGTATATTGTATTAATTTTATGTGTGTATAGTTCGAAATTCGAATCGCATATGTTAACAGGTCGAAAGCAAAGTAGCAACAAATTGTGCGACAACAACAGAAAGCTTTAGAAAATGACGATATAACGATAAATTAACAAACAAACAATTAAAAATTATATAAATAAGTAAATGCTGACAAACACACATATTTTAAAATAACTTATAGTGTACCTAGAGCCAACAAATATAGAAGAGTTAATGAATATTTTCGAAATGAGCATATATTCCATATACATATACATATACATAAATACTTATGATAAATTAAGAACAACTTCACACCACTTTCTGTCACAACAATAAGCAAATATTTACATTCTGTTCTTTTTGCACAGTGCACCACTTAAAACAATATTAACAAATATTTAAAAAAAAAAAAAAATTTAAAGAAAACACAACAACGACATCAACTGCCAACCAGCAGGACCTAAAGTAAATAAGAATGTTGGTTAATGACTTTTGTAAAAGTATATTTGTTGTGTGTGAATGTATTTGTGTGTATGGTTTCAAAATATAGTTGTGATCTTCAAATTCTTGATAACAATACACACTTATTTTGTGCAAGTCTATTTTATTTTTAGCAAACAATTCCAATCTGCATTTACATACTATTAGCAGATGTGCCCACTTTCTAGCTCCAGTTTTATCTATCTCTCTCTCTCTCACCCTCCCTCTCTCTCTCTCTCTCTCTCCCACTCTCTCTCTATCTCATTCGAAACGATATATGTATATGAATGTTTATGAAGTGAATAAAATGTGGAAGCTGAAATAAACTTATGAAAATATATTAGGAATAATCATGTCTAATAATGCCTATGCCCCAATGTTTTTGGGCTGCTTAAGTAATGTTTAAATTTAAATTTGTCGCTTCCAATTCGATGCCAATGTAACAAATGTATTAAATGTTAATAATTTTGCTTACCATAAATACGAGTAAACGTAAAAAGCAAACGCACAAAAAAAAAACCCGCTAATAAAGGACTTTGTATGTTTTGTTGTTCAATTCTAGACCATTTTATTTATTTTCATTACGGAATATAAACAGTAGAGATAATTGTCAATGTTCATTGATCACTTGGCAACCCAGATCGAACTAAAATAATTGGCACAAGATTTGATAGGATCTGCCAGGATATGACATATCTAACGGATATTTGGGCTGTAATCAAGTTCCTTAATGATAGCTTATTTAGAGACTTTACTTAAATCGTTGGGCTAATTACTGTCCCACAGATTATTCCATGTATTGCCAAGTTGCGACCGGTCCTTCGATATTTTGTCCATATTTATGTGGCCTTTATCGGCTACAGAATTTAGCCAAGGGCACAAAAAGCTTTGTGTGCAAGATAAAAATAATAAATCTCGCTGCATATTTCAGTTGGGTGGGTGTATTGGCTAAGCGATGGCGAGAACCTGGTTTCATTTGGGCTCACCTGTTGGCTCTGAGCGAGCACTTGCTAAAAGAAAATCAAGTTTGAAGAGCGGCATCGACATCGGCAGCAGCGAGCGAGCTGCTGGCAATGAGCGATGAGCGATGAGCGTTGCAAAAGCCTTTAGAAAGTTCGTAGCTGCAGCTGAAGGTGGACAAGGGGTGGTGTGGTGCAGTGAGGGGGCTACTGACTGAGTATCGGGCTGAGTATCTGACTGGGGCAGTCGTTGTTTAGTAAGCGGCGCAGAGTCAACAAGTTCGGTTCGGAGCGTTTGAGGGCAAAACCCGCGCTCGGCTAATTGTTTATCGCGCTTATTTTTGCTTCACGTTTTTTTTTTGTGTACTTGCAACTTTTATTATTGGCCATCGTTCGGCGAGTGTTTTTCTAGTTGTGTTTTTGTTTTTTTTTTATCGTTTAAAACAACTGCTGAAACTGCCACTGGAAACGGGTAACTGCAACTGCAACTGCAACAGCAACAGCAACTGCCAAATGTAAATAAATTGCTTTAGCCAGCAAGGTTGTGGCCCATCATTATGTATGTAACTGCGGTTGCTTCAAGTGCGGCCCAAATGTATCTCAAACCAAACCTGTCGCTGTAAAACAATCGCATCTGTGGCCAAGTGTTGTGTGTATTGTGTGTGTTTGTCCGCATTGTGCTGTCCCCGCTATAAACACTGCTCTGTATGCCCTAACATAAAACATAATAATCGCTGTACACAGTTTCGGCTGAGTGCTTGCAAAAAACACAAAAAATAATTATATATATATATATATTTTTATATAGATACATAGATACCAATGTATCTCGAGCACTGTTTTCAGTGTGTGTTTTTCAATTTCTGTTGTACATTTTGGCGCTCATTTCCATGCGTTACGCTTAACTGCAATCTCTGAGACTGTGTGTGTGTGTGTGTGTGTGTGTGTTTGCGTGTGTGCGTGTGTGTGTCCAGTTTAGCTTAGCTTACAAAATGCTTGGTTAAAAGCCGATGCCGCCGTAACAGCGTAAAGAAAAAAGCTATCGAAAAACTGCAAAAACTACAACAAAAAAAAAAAAAAAACAAGAAATTGTAATCGAAATTGAAAGTAAACGCGGCGAAGACTGCAACACTCATACCACAAATAGTAGCAAACATTCATGTAAATTTGCATATACTTATATACTCCAACAGATCCATTTATATAAAGCAAACATCGAACTGCTAACAATACACATTGTGCCGTCATTAGTATTGGGAGGCACTGGCCGCCCAAATGTCCACGCGAAATATGTCACAATTCCGAGATAATTCATGGGTGAGTCTGAGCTGAGCTCCAATTGATTGACGACGATTGCTAGCTTTAATTAATCAAAACAATAAGCCAATTGACCACTAACTGACCAACTAACTAACCAACTAGCTGCTTTTCGCATACTCCAAATATTTACTAATAAGTTATGCATGCAGCCAACAATTAACCCATAACAACCCAACTTTGCACAATTTATGACATTTAACTGCACCTCCCTCGTCCCACTCTGTGCAGCACAGTAGGCGTCCCTTGTCGCAGATGCGCAAGTTAATTAGTACAAATCGTTAATTAACCTGTCTTGTCATCTATGGCCCGATTGGCCAAATGGCCCCCACGCATCTGCATCTGACCTGCTTTGCGGATCGTCGCACGTTCCCCAAACAACAACAACAACAACAACATCAACAAACCACAAACATTCGACTACTGATCGAAAATTGCGATAGATGCTGCTTTATGATTTATGATCCACAGCTCTGGTCAACTTTTGTTTTCTTGTTTTTTGTTTTCTTGGTTTATTTTGTGCGTATTTCGATTCGCATTTGAAGTTGCCGTTACGCGCACAGTGGTACGAAAGTGAAAGAACATGCAAATACTATTCTTTGCAAATGATTCTGTGCTAAATTGCCAAATTGAATGAAATGGAAAGATATATTTTGTCAATATTGAAATTCAAATGCTAATCAATTTTTATTGTTAGTTGCTTAATGCGCAGCGAGAAATTTTAAGCTTGAGGTCACTGCATATATTATTGATCGTAGAAATTAACAAATATTATTTAAATACCCTAGTAGTGGGTATTACAAATTTGTCAGCTCCATCTTTCTGTGCAAACTAGTGCCCCAGTTTTCAAACTATCTGCATATCACTTGACATATACCCATAATTTTGCTGTAGGCAATGCATAAGCCAAAGACAACCTGATTGAATTACTATAACGTATAGCTGATATACGAACAATCGGCGAAAATATGATTTATCGCTTAAAGTACTTCTCACATTTGAGTGTAAAATGAAGAAGATCAGACTACAATATAATAATATTTTTATAGGAACAAACATTGCGAAAGCTGATTTCATTCATGAACAACTTGTATTATTCAAGATCCCCAGCAAATTTAGGCAACATGCTTTAAATTTAAAACCACTATATCATACACCATCAATAATTACAAACGGTAAATTATGAGCCCGGCTTTAAAGGGTATGCATTCCTCAGCGTGCCATAATTGTTTTTCCTTTTTTTTTTTTTTTTTAAGAAACATATCTTAAGTGATGTGTGCTTAATTTTGAATAAAATGCCGTAAGTCAATTTTTTGGCGCTGGCTCTAAAAAAAAAAATAACAAAAATACAACGCATTCACAGCTAATAGCTGTAAATCAAGAATGACTACCACTGTGAGATATTACTCAGCTCCGAATCCGTATTTAAATAAATGGTTTCTAAAAATCAGAGCTGAGTGTGTTAGTGGTAGTCATTCTTGATTATTGATATGTATATATATATATATATATATATATATATATATCGTATACAATTCTCATCGAACTGACTCATTTGTGACAAAATTAAAGTCCAACTCAGAGCGCGATTTGTTTGAAAGTTGCTCGATAATCGCAGTCGATTAGTAAAACGTTTGTTCGCATCATATTTTTAGTCGCAATCTGACAGCAGTTCAATTATGTATGTGTGTTGCATGAGGCATGTGGCATGTGGCTTGTGGCTTTTTGAGCAATCAGCGCGATAAGATCTAGTTTATGTGCTGCATTCTTTCTCGTCGCTCGTCTGTCATTTACGTTGCGTTCCACGTATTTTTTTTTATCTGTTTTTTTTTTTTTACCTTTTCTTACTTTATTTTTTTTTTTACCCATTGTCCACTGTGCTGCGTTGCGCTACTTTCTTTCCAAGCTTAGCAGGCAGGCAAAAAGAGCCAACAATGAGCCAACTTTCGTCTAGCCTCAAATGTTCTGCACACACACAAAATAACTACTCGCATTGTTATCTATGGGTCCCCCTCGTTACCCTTCCGCTAATTATTTGATGGCCACTAAAATGCTTTGGCATTCATGATAAGCAGCACTCCTCTGACGCCCCCACGCGACTGCCGGTTAATTTCGTTAGTCAGCCACACAGACAGACGGACAGACGGACAGACGGACTGACAGACAGACGCATTGATTGCGCAAATGTCGTGACTGAGTTGTTGGTGGGCGCATCTTTGTTGCAGGTGCAGCTGCAGCTGCATTGAGTCCATTTGCTTCCTAGAGTCAACTTCAAGTTCAATTACGGCAAATTGTCATCAGCTTAGCTAAGCCATTGGCCATTGGCCATTGGCCAGACAAGCAGCGGGGCTATCGGCCCAGAGCCAGGCCAGGCCATGGCCAACACAGGCAATAGTCAGAGCCAGAGCCAGAGCCAGAGCCAGAGCCAGCGTCGGGCAGCTGCTGCAACTTTCACTATGAGCATGGAACTTGGGTACGTGATCTTGGCGTATGCTTTTCCTGCCACTTGCAGCAAACAGCAACATGAGTGCCAATGACGATAGCGATGACGATGACGATGTCGATGGCGATGCCGATGACTTGATGATGCCTCCTCCAGCACATTTTGTCATAATTTTCAATGTGGGAAACTTTGTGGTTGTCTTTGGATGCGAGTATCTGAAAACGTTTTGTGTGTGTGGAAGTCTCATCAACTGGTTTGCTGGGCGGGTTTCCATTTTCTGTTTTTTGTTTTGTTTTTATTATTATTATTTCTTTCGTTTTTTTTTTATTTGGGCAGGCGTATTGCAAAATCGTTTCCACATTGTTGGCTAGCTAACCAAAAATAAAAAAAAAAACAACAACAAAAACTACTTGTATCAACAACCACGACAATGAACTTTTAATTACCTGACTTGTTTCGAAAAGAAAAAGAAAAGATATTTAAATTACCCATAAAAAGATAATGTTGGTAAAAAAAAAAAAAAAAAATTTGCTTGTAACAAAAGAGTGCGGAAAACTTTGGCCACCGGATGTGCAAATTCCGATCCCATTGCCACTGCCATATAATATTTTGGAAAAGGAAGAGGAGTATCCAAAGTACTCAACTCCACACATCCAAAGATGATGGATGTGCAATTTTACTGGCTCAAAATTGTTCGCAGCCAATGCACATTTTACCACCTGCATTCGACATGTGATTAGATACAAAAAAAAAAATAAATAAAAATATGGCTAGTTGATTTTGAGCCATGTTTTTTTTTATACAAGCCAAATTGATGACTCGTCCAATTTCAGCTGCCAACTAACTAACTCACTATAAGTGGTCCCAAATTAAGAAATACTCGCCGCAGATTGCCAATTTTCTGTTTTGATTTCAGCGAAAATTTGAAATCGAATATCGCTTTCAGCGAGTGGATCATGAATTCGTTTGTTGGGCTATTATAAACTGCTTCCGGTGTTTTTCCCCCATAATTATAATTCGATGGATTATCAATTAAAGAAAGCAAATTGCCCAAATTCGATTTTTATCTACTGTGCCCAAAGTCTTAATTATTTTAAATGATTGCTCTAAACAGATTTAGACTTAAAATCGTACTTCTATAGAAATTATTTGATATTGATAAAAAAAAAAAAAAACTAAATCAACTTCAAAAAACAATTGGAATGAAATACAACTTTCCACATAATCTGTCGATCCATTCAATTTTTTATACCGACAAAAAATACTCTTAATTCGAAGAACAGTAAAAGATCAATTTTCTCATATAAATATATATTTAATAATAGAAAATAATTTGAAAAAGTAGAAATAGAAA
This sequence comes from Drosophila longiperda, assembly GCA_035042125.1. Lineage (NCBI taxonomy): Eukaryota > Metazoa > Arthropoda > Insecta > Diptera > Drosophilidae > Drosophila > Drosophila longiperda. The sequence goes on along the minus strand of JAWNLV010000110.1, from coordinate 864,051 downwards.
AAAAAAGAAAATTCAAAATTTTTTCTGCAATTCTTGACTTAAAGTTTAGCTGCTGCATGTGCAAAAAATCCATTAAGATATAAAAACTTTCTGCATAATTATTTGAGTTACTGAAATGGCTTTGGCAGTATCTGATTGCGTTGCCTCATGGATCATATACACATACACATACATATATAGTTACATATTTACTAATGTTGGCACTTTATTGTGGAGCCTCGCGAATTGGCAAGTTGTAAGTTGGAAGCTGGCAATGCAAAGAAATTTTGCGACAATTAAGCAGTGAAAGTGGCGAAGTGGATCGTTTTTGTTATTGTATTATTACCATTTTTTTTTTTCCCGTCATGTCAGATTAAAAAGCAGAGCAGAAAAAAAAACCTTTACTGCAAAATGCGTTCAACACAAAAGTGGTTGTGATTGATGGGCAAAGGAGGGTTATTATGCTAAAAACAACAACAATAAAAACAACAAAAACAACAACAGCAAAGCGAATGACAAACAACTAAAATTATATGATAAACTGTTCGCATTCAGGAAAAACAATACAAAATCATGTGCTAAATATAATTTTTTTTTTATTATTGGTATGCTTATGATATATATATATTTTTATAAGGTTTTTACGACAGAGCGCGGTTTTTTTGTTATCTTTCAACAAGGCAGGCAATAATAGAAATAAAGAGAAATAAATTAAAAAAATAATAAAAAAAAAACAATCCCAGCTGAGATATGACTGACAGTTAAGTAAAGTGGAAAGCTACTGTGAAAATCAGTCTAAAAATAATCCAGTCATGGGCGGCCCACAAAATGCACTCAACACCGCTTTGCTTTGACCTTGAAACGGGGGCAACTAGCCACAATAAGCCACAACAACAACAGCAAATCACAGAAATAGAAACAGACCACAAACCGAAAATCAAAGACCAATGAGAGTTAAAGCCAAGTCACGTTCAATGCTACGATCAGGTCTGAATGGCCCATATACGCGTTCCACTGAGCAGCAAAAACAGCAGCAGCAGCAACAGTAGCTTTAGATTTTCAACTCGAGTCTTGGAGCGCTGTGGCAACAACAATGTTAATTGATTTTCAAGACAGACACAAAAATTGAAATTGAAATTAAAATTGTAACAAAAACGTGCCCAGACTTTGGCTTTGGCATAGCCGGCTGACCTCGTTACATGCAACATAAACATCAACAACAACAAAAACACCAACAACATCAGATTCTTAACAATAACAATTATTAGAAATTTCTTACCAGAAATGGATATTTTCACCCGCATGAATTGGCTTTTATTTGTATACTCTTGCCGAAGGTGTAACGTATTTTATAGAGAAGTTTGTCGGCTCCATTAAGCAAACATATATATTCCTGAGCAGCAATGCTGATATTTAAAAAAAATCATACTACAAATGGCATTACAAAAAGTTATCTGATTAAATTGCTAGCAACTCTGGTAGCAATTATTGCTATTGCTCTGCTACAACTACAGATAGTAAATGGAAATTTCTCTGCTATTGCTATTACTATCAACAGAGCAATCCTAAAAAAAAAATTCTTCGATTTCCCCAAGATAATCCATATTTCTTGTTAAAAAATTTCAAATAGTTTCAGTTTTGACCTATTTTGGTTAGCCTTGAACGTAGAAAGGGCATTTCTAGGGCCTTGAAATGTGTCGTGCTGAACGCCAATTGACACGCGCCTAAAACATATTCACACTAATTCGCCACAGTGTAGAAGCGCTCGAATTCTATTCAATAAGAACTCGCTTTGTTCAACCCACACTCATTTTGGGTTATTTGTATTTATTTTGCGTCGTTCGCTTTTTAGCTGAATGGCTTTAATTGTTGCTCACTGCTGATAAACAATTGCTAAAATGGTTAACATAAAATTAGCGAAATACTTTTTTAACTACGACCATTTGTCATACTCACAACAACGTTTACGAGTACAACAGTAATTATATTGTAAAATTCTTATAAAGTGGGATAGGGGGCGTGGCACACAGTTAGTCACTTCAATAGCCGTCACTGACCTACATCGCTTGACAATTGTTAGCAATTGTCCAGGAACTCATAATACAATTCGAAGTGTCGATAATAATCGACACGCAATAGTAATAGTTTACAACCATAATATAAGTAGGAATCTCACATAATCAGAAGCAATTAAAAGTACCAAAATATTCGAATAGGAAGCAATAAAATTTATAACCAAAATTAAGGGTTTTATATGAGTTACTTTTAGTTTTTAAATCTTTTGCACAGTGCGTTCAAATTGTTGTGTGCAATTGTGAAAGGAAGATGACTTAGTATGTAATTTTTCGTTTAAGTTAAAGAATCATTGGAATGACGTTGTTTTTTATACCCTGAACCCATTCAAAATAGATTAAAGATAAGTGTACAATCTCCAAACCAATATAGTATATAAGTCGACTTAGTCATTTTGATGGTCTATCCGATAATTTTAGCTCTTAAAGTTGCTGGGTTCAAATATTGCACCCAAACAGACTTGGATATATCAACTTGACTATTAATATTTTTTTATATATTATGTTTGAAGTTTACTTCAACTGTTCCCATTGTGGAATAATGTCACGACAATTTGATAAGCGATAGCATTGGATAACACAAATAAATATATAAATATATGTAATTGAAAATCGGTTGAGAAACAGGTAAACACTTTCGATCAGAGTATCTCTTGATCGAGCTCTCTGCATTTTCTACGTTTTTTTTTCTTCAAAATATTGCATTTATTTATTTAAATGCTAGTTTTGAAACTACGTTGTTTGTTTTGTATTTGTTAGTTAAGACAGGTATTTAATGAAGTTCTCCTTGTGCCACAGGAAGTTTGCTGAACTTTAAATTGCTTAAGAATGATAACGATAATGTGACAATACGATTTGAGTTCATTAGTCAGCTATGCGACTGTGTCAGACCCGATGATTAATCGAAACTCGAGCATTTCCCATTGATCGAGCAAGTTGCATTGAGCAATATTTAAAGGCTGACACATTGAAAGCCCAGTGAAGCGGAAAATACAATGTTATTTCAACAATGTTAGGCCATGTGCCCAGCGAGGGTTGCTTATTACGTTTATGTGAAACAAAACTTGCATTAATTAAAGTATAAAATTTTAAAACATCACAATTAGCATTTTGGCTGACTCTGCTTATCAAAGAATGCTAAATTAACTATTCAAACGTATTACAAAAAATTATTATTATTATCATTTGTCGCATATAAACGAAAATAAATATCTTGAAGATGTGTACAATGTATGTTTTTAATTTGTGTCAGAGACAGTTTAAAGGTAAACAATAGCAATTGTTTTTTTTTTTTTTGTTAACTTCTCAAGCAACCCTCTCCACGAGTTCCTAACAAGTTTGCCACGCCAGGTCGTCAATGACTTATTTTTGTTGTTCGCACAGGGCGTCAATTTGCGCCATACGTGCAATAGGCTTAAATCACCGAGAACCAAGCACCGATCACTGAGAATCAAGAACCGAGCACCGAGCACCGAGAATTGAGAACCGCGCTGAATACTCAGCTGTGAGGCTTTGTCTCACATTGTTGGCCTGTTAATTGCTGCCGTGCAATTCAAATTGTTGACTGGTTGCGAGTGTATCTGGTTCTGATACGAATGTTGGTGATTATGGTTCTAGTTCTGGTTCTCATTCTGTTACTGGTTAGACTTGTTCCACAAAATACAACTGTTTTCGAGATATACACAACAACTTTCTTTGATGGCGCACCATCGTTGGCCCACTTGAAAAACATACGCGGCGTATGCGCAACATTTGCCATCAGATGGTGTTGCTGCTGCTGCTGCTGCTGCTGCTGTTGCTGCTGCTGCTGCTGCTGAACACATGGTAAATGCGCAGTGCCTAACGAGTCATTAGTTATTCCAACTAAGCCAAGTTGCCGTGGCTGTTGATTGTTTAGTTCAATGCTTTTATCGGCACGGTAACATTTTGCAATCGCAGTCGACATCGGTCATTTGTCTATATATAGAAAGCGAACGTTGCTTGCAACTAAGCCCATTGAATCATCATTCAATGGCAGCCACAGCAGCAGCAGCAGCAGCAGCGTCTCATTTATACCCAAGACAGCAGCTAGTTGTAACTTGTAACTTGTAATTGTTGTTGTTGTTGTTGTTGTCTTTGACTTGTGCCGGAAGTTGGCAATGCCAAAGTTTTGGGCAACGCACTTGGGTTCAGAGACACGTCAACTGACACCAGTTGGACATGTCTATCTATGTACATATGTGCATGACAAATGCCAGCACATCGTCAATTGAATAGAAAGTGGACAGCATACCTCCAACAAATAAGCAACCACCAACACCATCCTCCATGACCCCACCTCTCACCTGCAGCACCTGCAACTGCAACCATTGCCACATACAACAACTAACTAAAATGCACTTCAAGCTTTACTCATCACAAGCATATTATTTGTATAAAGAAAAGATGCAATCTTAAGCAAAATCCTTTAAAAAACATACATTATTAACACAAAATAAAAAAATTCTTCCTCTGTAATACACTTTTTTTCTACTGACTTCTCTGATACATTTAACAGAGTACAGAAAAAAAAATAGACTTATTGCATTTTCTCATACTAATTAGTAGTTTTTAAGTGGCAAAGTGTGCTCTCAGCGTTTACCCCCTCTACCAACTGCACCATAAGTCATTGAAATTGGCACTCACAGATACAAACAATGAACATCAAACTTAACTTGTTACAATTTGCACCTTAGTTATTAAGTGTAAGTATGTATGTATATATATATATATATATATATATATTTGCCTATATATTTTGTGGATTATGTAAAGTTGATGATGATACTTAAATTGAGAAAAACCCCGTCACACACCCCTTGCTATGTGCAAACGCAAACGTGTGCTCCCTTTCTCTCTCTCTCTCTCTCTCTCTATGAATCTCTCTATGTCTTTCTCTGTTCATCTGTGAAAAGCTTGCCAATGCGCGCTCATATGGCGTGCTTAAAAGCTTGCGCTGCTCTGCTCGCTATGCAAAAAACAAATCCAAATCAGCGATCAATCTCAATGCGAATCTGAAACAAAAGCAGAAGAATCAAAAGTCAAAGGAACAACAAAAACAACAACAACAACCGGAAGAACAGGTGGAGGAGGCGTTATATGCCAATGTTGAAGAGCTCATCCAGGCTGAAGTTGAAGACGATGCTCTAATGGGTAATGCGCAGGTAAGCGATGATCTCGATCTCCTTTGTCGCTTCCATGTGTGTGTGTTCCATCACCAACTCCATACGTCGCCAACATCCAATCAACCAACCAACCAATTACCATCAAACAAACATCTCAACTCAACTCAACTTAATTCAACTTCTCGTCGCGCCAATTAATGGATATTCATTTTATTATGTTTTGCCCAAGCCATCGAACTAAAACTCCCTCAATGACAACCCAAATAGGTCCACCCTGCACCGCATTCATTCTACTCGCATTTTTTGTGTGATTTTATGTTATGGTTAAACTCGTTTGCCAATCCGTCAGTGTTTAGCAAGTAAGTGCAATTTATTTAAAAGCAGTTTCACTCAAAGTTCCTGCTACAGATAACTCAGCGCGCACACACACCGAAACATATTACCTTTTGCAAGGTCTTCTGATCGATATTACTGACCAGCGCTAATAAGCTGTCTGCGCAGCTGTAAAACTTGAATGAAATTAGCTTAAAGCTCGACAGCGCCAATCAAGCATAAAAGCTATATGCGAGCTTTCAGTACTAAAAATTTTGTGAAAAGCTCGCTCACTCACAGATGGCGCCAGTGTATTAGTAACAACAATTTGCTTAAATTGAAGTCTTTTGAGTAAAAATTTAAAATAATGGACCTGCTGAAGATAAAAAAAATCTCATTCATTTTCTCCTTTTTTCTCATATCCTTATTATACCTATAATAATAATAATAATATAATAATAATAATAATAAGATGGTAATTATGTTCATTGAGTAGAGTAAGCCAAAGAAAGTAGATCATTTTATTAGATAAATAAATTAATATTATCACAGGGCCTTCCATGGCTTAAAGATTATACGCTTACTTGTGTTCAAGGGTGTCGGTATTGGTAGTGGATTTTTTATCGTCTCTCAAATAACTCGCCCAATAACATGTCTATTAGCAAAACAAAAAATATCTGAACTAAGTTTTTGATTTCTCTATGATTCCAGGTAAGCTCAAGTAAATAACCAGTACCTTAACTCCCAGCCAAATCAAACAATGTCAGCCAAGTAAGTTGCAACATTTCATTAAATTCCTGATTAACAACAGATTGCCACATAAATGCCAAAAAAAAAAACAACAAATGTTGCTGCAAGAGAATTCAATAAATAAACAACAACTACAACAAAGGAAAAGGAAGTAAAAAGACAAACAACAACAAAACAAACCCGATAAACGGCTTTTTAGCAATTACCATTATTGTCACATCTGTTGGAGATGCTTGTAGAGAAGCACTTGTTGTTATTCCTGACTTGTGCAAGAACCCTGCGAATCTCGGTCAAGCGGCAAGTGCAGCAGTCGCAGTCGACGCCGACGTCGCGCCGTGTGAACTGCGGCTTCTGTGATAATCACGCGCTCAGTGCTAATGAAAATAAATACTTGCTTATATAAAACACACACAGCCATACACACACTGTGCTGCTGCTGCTGCTGCGGATGCGGTTGCTAAGCTGCATAAATTTGCAGCAGTTATGCAACTGCAACTGACATTGCCCATAATACCGGTACTTGTCAACCACGACGGTGACGGTGACGTCTGCAGCAGCACGTGCACATAGCAGTTTAAATTATTGTAGCGTTCATCAAGCACATTGGAACCAAAAACACATAGATTTTTTTCAATTATATATTATTATAACAATAAATGGTTCTATTGTCCACTACAGTTTCAGAGTCGATCACAGATGTTTTGTTATATTCCCGTTGTGTAAATATCATATTATCAATTTACGACTTAAAGTCCAATATGCAAAAATGTTTTCTAACTAATTATTGTTTTGTATAGCAATTATACTGCTATCAATGATTGAACATTAGCAGCTTGAAGCAACAGTTATTCGATCATTTGATTTTCATTTATTTGCTTTTGTAATTAGTTTAGCTGCAACGAATTATTTAACTTTGGTCGCACTGTGCGCCAAGGCAAACGGTAAATGTGCAGAGCCCAATCAGCGAGTACCACTTTACATGCTGCGTCGACAGATGCCGGCTGCTGGATGCTAGATGATGTACCGTAAGAGCGCACTCTCGTCCAAATATTTGGCCTACGCGTTGCCAAACATTGCAGCAGGTGTTGCAGCGGCTGCGGCAGCGCCAGTAGCAACGAAAGCGACGTCGCGTTGACGCAGCAGCGAGCAGCAATTCTGCAGCAACCGGCATAATGCGACTGCGCCTGCGCTTGTTACTCCATGCTCCACGTTCCGTGCTCCGCGCTTCATTCTTTTTAGAACTACTCTACGCTCTCCGCGTCTGTGCTCTCAGTTTTTTATACCCGTTCCCAATTTTATAATGGTGTCTGCTCGGTTCACTGTATTGTTAAAACAACATATTGCATGAATATTTTTCATTTTTTTTATTTATATTTAATAACGCTGAAAATGATTAAGAAAAAAAATACTAACAGGCTGCGCAAGTGCAGCAGATGCTTTTTTCTAAGTATTTGAGTAAGTTAACTTTATTGCAGACCACAAAACAAGTCAAAAATATAAAAGAATAGCTCTGCGTGAAATACAAAACATCTGCTAAAGAAAAATAAAACAAAATTCAATGAAATCGTATGTTATAATAATTATTCAGAAAGTAAATAATTTCGTTGTATTATTAGAACTTCCCTGGCTTCTTTGCTTAAATAACATATTTTTTTACATAGAATATTGATAAAACACTGCCTTGGTACGGGTATCTCTCTAGTCAGAACAGCTTCGCTCGCAGCGTTCTCATTATTTCTGTTTGCGTTAGTCGTTGCTGCTGCTGCTGCTGCTGCTACGACTGCTGTTGCTTTTGCTGCTTCAGCTGCTGTCGAGCTGGCTGCGCTTAGTCTGCCGCTGTGCGTCGTTGACGTCGCCTGTATTTGTAGCCCGTTCTAAATTTAGTTGGGAGTAACAGTCGCCGCGAGGGGCGTAGTAAATGTCGCTGTCGCCTCCAACGTCGTCGTCGTTCTCGACGTAAATTCTGTGTTCACTTAATTAAAATATAATTTATTTTCGGTAATTTGCTTTTACATAACGCACACACGAAAACTAATGCTAAATACATATATATATATATATATATAACGTTTTTTTTAAATAATTTTTTTTTTGTAATTTGTGTGTGTCAAATGTGTGAAAAAACAATATCAAATACCAAAGTGATCTAATTTTCGTTCATTGATTCGATTCGATTTCTGGCAGCCCCAAAAAACTGTGTGTGAAAAAAGAGAAGAAAAATACACTTGTAGCTGACACTATTATGGAATTGTGTAAATCGTGTAACTCTCTGTCATTTGTTTTGTTATCTAAAAATGCACATTGTGTTGCACTTGGCGCTTACAAAAGAAAACATAATTGACTTGTTAATATTTCCCTTTATTAACTCACTGAAGCCGCTTTTTATTGAGCGACCTTCAGTTGCATCCATCTTTCATCTTCCATCTCCATTTTTAATGTGACATGTGTCAAAATCAAACTTGAGCTTGATATGCCAACGCAATGTTCATGTTACTGATGGTCAACTGTGTGACAAATTACAAGATGCTTACATATATGAGGCAAACACTCATCTATTTCATTTGGTACCATAACGCACTGCAATCTTTGTGTTTCTAGTGTCGATCTTTTTCCTTGTAGTGTGTTTTCTGTGTTTTTGGCAGACAAATGCATTTTACGATCGCAACTTTTCCAAATGAAAATCTGAAAATTTTTCCTACTTTTTGCTCGGTTCTTGAAATTGTGCCAATTATTTTGTTTCGGTTTAGGCTAAAATAGAATACAATAACACGACGCAAAAAAAAAAGGCAAAAATATATTTTCATAGACGTTTTTGGGCCTGTATCTAAAATAGAAGTAGACACTTTGCAATCTGTTCAATATTTGCCTGGCTCCCTATCGACCCGACCCCATTATCATAAACACTGAGGCCCTTCAAGTTGTTGTTGTTTTTGTTTTTGCTGTTGCTGCTGCTGCTGCTGCTATTGTTGTTCATCAGTTTATTTAGCGCCGTCAGCAACCGTTAGTTAATTCTTTGAGACGACCAAGCATTCTTAATTAGGTACCTCTTTATTTTTCTATTCTTTCAACGGCAAGAAGAAGAAGAACAACAGCAATAAGACACATCAATGGCAACGACATAAATCCAGCATAGTTCTCAATCAGCAACGGCATAAGACAACCCAAAGAACAACAACAACACAAACTTTAGCAACATTCCAATGGGTCAACAAAGCATAAGCCGAATGCTCAATTCCAATCCAAATAAAATTCAGCCCTTTTTTAATAAGATTGAAAGCCACACAAAGTGCATGAGAGAGAGAGAAAGAAAAAGGGAAGGAGAATGTGTCATAGGAATATGCTAGCCACTCTCTTGTCTCCTTGCTTAGCGAGTTATCACTGTTGCATAGCAGGCAGCTTTTGCCTGCCACATGTCAATGACTCTTGGCCGGTAAATGATTTCAACTTCATTGAACCCCGCAGACCCCATGCAGTTTTCCCCCATTTGCAGCTCGCTCGCTCGAGGTTAATTATATTAACTGATGAATGTCTCATGCGTATGCACACACACACACACACTTGCCTACACATTAATGTCAGTTGAGTTGACAATCTAAAAACAATCTTAGTGGCAGCTACTTGACTTACTTCTGCATATTAGCAGCAGGCCACAACTTTAATTGAGCATTGGCTTGGTAACATTTCCGGTACGGGGCAAACCATGTGATGCTCAGTTATCTTAGCTTACTCAGTTCCACCTTATTTTTGCACAGCTGAAAAGGTGCCCGATAAAGATAAAACAAATAAAACAACAAAAAAAAAAAAAACGTGGCAATCTCTCGCTCACGATCTTTATCGGTGGAGATAATCAGTTGCTTTTGGCTTACTCAAGTTCAACATCATAAATGTGAGTGTTTATCGTATTATCTGGTTCATGCCCAGCTATATTACTCTCAGATACTTCAAATGCCTAACAAAGCAACTTTTAACTTATGTGTAATTAAATGATTCATTCGTTTTTTCATTCGTTTTCAGAAAAATACACAAAATATAAATAAATAAATAAAAGTATTATTTAAGTTAAGGCTTACTGTCTCCAAAGGGAAGACCTTTTCTGTTTTTGAATTCTTATTCACATTTAAAGTAGCCCATGAATTTTCTTATTCATGAATATTCCTATTATTATCACTTTGAGTAAATAATATAAATTCGGAATAACAACAATTCAACAATTAAGTGCCTCATTAGGTGAACTTTTCGCCTTGTTGCCACCACCACTCCCCCAACCCTGCACGACCTTTGTTGCAATTGACGCAAAATTTCGAGATAAGTTGCGAAAATATTTGTTTAAGTGAAACAGAAAGCGCCGCCAACTCACTCACTCACTCACTCAAACACATAGGCAAACTAAAAATATACAAGTGTGTATACATGTATGTACATAGGTACATCTATGTACATATTTACATAGTCCATACGCAAACTTATAGAAACTTGAATAAGTTGGCATCTGATCATATCGCGTTTACCTATTTTCAAAGAAATTTAACAACTATTTGCATTCCTACGCATATCATCTAAAGTACATAAAGCGTTTCTTTTTATATATATGTATATATATATATATATATATACATATATATGATAATCTGTATACACTGAAAGAACAAAGCAAATGGCACGTAAGTTATAATAACACAAATGTAACTTAAATCTTTCTGCAATTTTTACATATATATTTAAATGTTTATATAGACATACACATATGTATGGAAATCGAGACATTTTCACTTATTTATATTACAAACAAATATCAATTATATATTTGTAAATGTGATACTTCTTCTATAAATTTGATTTGCAACTGCTTAGAGCAGTTTTCTACAATTTAAAAAATAAATGCATTTTACATTTTCTCAGTGTACATTTGTCGTTTGTGGCTCTCTTTGATTTTGGCAACAAGTGCAAGTTGTTGGCCAACAAACAGTTTATCATTTACGAGACTAATTATGATAAATGCTACCCATAAGCGTAATGCATCTTTATAACTCAACTTTGCATCGACACACAAACTGGATACGCCTCTAAACTAATGCCACACATGACGGTGTAAGGTGCAACAGAATGTGTACTTTGCCAGCTGGCGACTTGTAATTGTTATGTAATCAACTCAAAATACTATTTCACGTCTGTGTTTATATATAATATAAATATTTGAAAACTAGCATTTTCGATTATTTATTCATTTGCAGCTTTCGCATAGAGTTTCAAAGAATTTCATTGGAAATATGACTCCCACATGAAATATTAGTGCAATAATCAAGTGTTTGCACTTATTTTGTTGTGCCACTTGTTGCAACATGTGAACATTTGTATATATATTTGTATATATATATATGTATATATATATATGTATATATTGTCAAATGGAATCTAACGATAGGTCATAAATAAATTGATTGTTCCATGTTCAACAGACAAAATGTATATATATATATATATATCGAACTGAAAACTGGGCCGCACTCTTGTACCATTTATTAATGAAGACTGCTGGAAATAAACTTGGGGGAATTGTGCTCTTCCAATGTATTCCATAAACATAAAGATGAATTTATAGTTTCAGATTATTGTATAATTATATAGACTGCATGTGCATAAATTTATTAAATAATAAATTAGCTTATGAAATGGGAATGCCATTATCAAATAGGCTTCGGCTGACTAAGGCTGATTTGGTAATTTTTTGCTGCTTTGAAGTAAAACATTCATTTTCATTATTTTTAATACACTTATCTATAGTTTTGCCATGAAATATAAATAACGCAAAAAGAAAAGTTTTCCGACCCCATAAAGTATATACATATTTATATATATATATATATATATATATCTTGGTCGGCATCACAAGCCGAAACGATATAGCCTTGCTTTCTTGTTATGCTTTACGTTTAAATGTTTTAATTTGGTATTTCTAATTTGACTGTTGATAATAATCAATGGTAAAAACAGCACAGCCAAAACGGAGCTACAAACTGCCTAGATCCACATAAGCAGAAAGCCATCTTTTGAAGGATGGCTGTTGACTTAGCGGCTGTAGCCTTGATGGCACTGATGACCTTGATTTTGCTCTTCGCTTACAAATTATGGGTGTTGCCCCCTTTTTTTTTGTTGCTTATTTACTAACCATAAATTGCCGTAATGAACAAAAAAAAAAGGATGCCGCTCCGCACGCACAGGCCAAAGGATTTTCAATTTTCAGATGTTGTTCTTGTTGCTTGTGTGGATGCAAACTGCAAGCTGCAAGTTGCAAGTTGCAAGTTGCAATTGCAATCGCTGGCTATTTATAGTATGTGGCAGCCAGCGGCTTGCCGCCACTCCACTGATTGTTTTCAGATGATTTTAATTTTTTTTTTTAACCGTCTTCGAATAATTTATGTTATTTGACTTTTTAACTCGACTTGTTGCAGTCGCCGCCGCCGCCCATAATTGCAGGCTTCACTGACTGCGGCAACTTCGGTGCGCCCTTTGCAATTAGCCTCCGACATTGCTGTGGTTGGTGGAGTAGACGCAGCAATCGTCGTCGCAGTGGCTTCTCAGCAGGTTCACTTAAGTGGCCCCTTCTGGCCAGACAGAGGCTAATAAGGCTCACACTCAGATTGAGATTCAGATTCTGATTCTGATCCAGTGCGTTCATTAGTTGAATTGTTGTTTTCTGTGACTTGTCACACTCCAGTTTAAGTTGCACTCCATTAGCATGCTACGTGACTTTCCCTCAAGTCTGTTTTTGCATTCATGTATAACATATACATACCCCTCATTAAATACATATATATATACATATATGTATATGTATATACACATATTACACATATATACTCCAAAGGACTCACGGAGTTGGGCAAATCCACAAATGTGATTGGCTTCCATAGTGATATCCATATCATTCAGGAACATCAGTCAGTCACAGGGTAGTCCCCAGTGGGCTGCCAAGCACATTTGTATTGGGCTTTGCTCTCCTTGCAAATAACAAATGCAATTAGGTGAAAAGCAGCAGCAGCAGCAGCAGCAGCAGCAATTCGCAAAATGTAATTAAATTGTTTTACTTACTACGGTTTCACATGTTGGCATCCAAATGGAAAATGCAGCGGCAGAACCGTAAACTGTGTTATAAGCAGAGCGCAGTTAATAAACAGACAAAACCGAGCCTAAACATGAACATGCACCTTACACCAATATTAGCTTACATCGACACAAGCAACAACAATATCGCATATACTTGTGTGTGTGTTTGTCCGTATGCTTGTACATCTGCGTGTGCGTGTATATGTAATCACTTATGTTTGCATAATAACAACAACAAGCAGAGCGAAGCTTAATCGGACAGCAGCCCTGTTTGCTAAATGCTACTTACCTCCGCCCCCACTTACCGATACTTTCTCGTTGACTTTCAATTGGAAGTTTGCCGATTCTACATCATGCATTAAAATATAACCTTACAAACATACAACAATATAGCGGGAAAAATACACATTAATTAAAAAAAAAAACATTACAAAAATTTCCACTTTAAACATAAACGAAATTATTTTGACATTTATTTTACTTATTTTAAAGAGACCAGCTGCCTTTTATTTGGGTTCTATTATGATTTGAATGCAATTTCAGTTTCAAATACTATTACAGTGCATTCGAAAGTCGAATTGGCGGAATAACAATGGAAAGCAATCAGCTTTGCTCAACTCAAACGTAAATAGTTCATAAATAAATGATTTCTATAATTACCAACACGAATTGCAAACACGAGCAATGAAACGAAAAAGCAAAAATACCCTAGTCAAGATTTCATCCCGCTATGAGATACCTCAGATCTAACACATGATATAAACACATATATATATAGAAATATATGGATAACATTAAAATAAAACATTTTAAGCCCTTGAGAATTATGTAAATTTTTCTTTGTGTAAATACAAATGTAACCATTGGAGCATACTGAATTTCAAATTTACAGAGTATATACGGCTAAATTCAGAGATGAGCATCGGCTCCTTAATCACATGCGTTCTGCGTGCTTACGTACAAGACACAAAACAGAGACAAACAGACGACGCATCGTTGAAGGCATTTCGGACAATTGCTGTCAATTTTTTGTATGCCAACGCGGCGATTCTCGGCATGCATAACAAACGCACATCACTGTTTAGCCCCGGTCGGTCTATCTCTGCCTTTTCCTCTTCTTCTTTCAGCCCACACGCCTATTCTTAACGCACTATACTCTCTTGCTGTCCGTTGTCGTTGCCTTCATCGCCGCGGTTCAATAAACAAACCGTTTTGTAATCTTTACCTGCACTGAAAGTGGAGCAAAGAACATTGATGTGGTATCGGGATCGGAGGGTCGCTGAGACCAAGCAATGTAAATGCATGAATATATACATACACACATACGTATGTGGCGATGTATTAATGTTTGTATGCACACATATGTGTGTGTGTAATCCTTTAAATTATAAGCAGGGGTCAAACATTGCGACATTTGTTTGTAAGAAAGAGAGAGATAGATAAAGTAAGTTTGTGTCGTTTTTATTCCTCTTTTTGACTGCAGCTCATTCTTATGCCCTTTTTCTCGTTTTTCAGTTAAGGTGTATGTATATTTGTGTGTGCGTGTGCATTTATGTGGAAGTGTTTGTGCGTGTGCATTTATGTGTATGCGTGTATGTGTATGTAGGTGCGCGTCGCAACTATGTTTTATGGTCTTAGAGTAGCATTCAGCGTATTAGATTTTAAACTGACATAATGCAGAGAGTTTACTGATTATTATTTTTTGTTTTGCCTTTTAACAATGCCGACTAAACTTTAACCAAGTGCATGACTATAGATGCACTTATGAAGGAATATAAAATGATAAATTGATAATTTAGCAATTATTGCCTAAAGGGTATAGACTCGTCGTTAGTAAGGTAAATGTAAGCACCCTCTACTCATCCGTGTTTATTCTTCTGCTTTGGCTTCCTTCTGCCCCGTCGCCTCTCCACTTCTTCTTCTTTGTTGACGCTTGCTTATGCACTTGCCGGCAGTTCTGTTTGCCTTATCCACACTCAGTTTAGTTTTCGAACAATTTACAGTGCTGCGCACGCAATGTCAGCGTTGACAAGATTGACACCGAGCTGCCAAATCGAATTCGAATCAAAGCCTTAATCGAAATTTAAGTAATTAAAATTAAATCGTATAGAATTATGAATCATTTACGCGTGCACAAATTCAAATTGGGCGGCAAGGACAATTCGGCTGTTGCCGATATTCCTACCGCCGACAACAACAACAGCATATGCAACAACAACAACAACCACAATAACAACAACAACAGCAATAATAATAATAATGGAAATAGCAGCGGCAAAGGATTTCTGACCCGCATCAAACGCTACTCGGTGCTAGGCAACAAACTGGGCCGACGCCATTTAGGCAGCATGACACTGCCGGGCGGAGGCGGAGGTGGTGGCTCTGGCAAGGATCGGTCCGGCTCACCCAGCAAATTGGCCACTGGCAGTTACAATATGACTGGCAGCAATTCGGAGGATCATCGTCTAGAGATTGGCGCCCCCATACTAATATCGACGACAACTCTGGACACGGATCGCTTTGGTGTAACAGAGGAGCGACTTAAGCAGATTGGTGGAGGCATTGCCAAGACATCGACGATGGTGAGGACGCTAACGCCGCGCAGCTCGGATGAAGAGGAGTTTGTCGATGCCTGCAGCACGATGCCACAAATCGAGCAACATACAGAGCCCGAAACGGAGGAAACGGAGCAGTTTGTAACGCCAACGCATCAACCAGAACAGGAAGAGAAACAGGACCAGAAACAGGATCAGAAACAGGATCAGAAAAAGGAGCAGGAACCGCAACTGCATCCGCAACAACAGCATCTGCCACCAGAACTGCCATCAGTCGTGCCACCGATGCGACGTCCTCGCATTGCCCGTCAACAACAGCAGTCGCAATCCGTACAGAATCTGCATCGCTCCGAGTTGAAGGTTTATCTGCACAAGTCGCCATCGATGACGCTGGACATGAACATGACGGCCCCGCCACAGCTTGGCCTCAATCTGCCCGAACTGCCGGAATTGTATGGCACTAGTGAGCTCAGTTTGGCGGCCAGCGATAACAAGGAGAACATGGCCTGCTCGACGCAAAGATGTGGAAAGATCGGCACACAGGACATTTCGCATCCGAGCACACCCGCCATTTGTGGCTATTTGGCGCATGAGGAGCGCTTCAAGAGCATCGACTCCTTTCAGCTAATGCCCTCCAAGCGGCCATCCAAACAGAGCCTTGCCAGCTGTCGCAGCAGCAAGAGCAGGAGCCGAAGCAGAAGCAGAAGCCAAAGCCGGAGCCGAAGTCAACTGAGCCAGATTAGCATCAACGAGGAGTTTGATTATGATCTCAAATCGGTTAGCTATCAGAGCCTGAATGCGCAGAATCTTTTTGTATCGATCGATGAGCTGCAGGAGATTACCCGTCAGATCAACGAGACGGAGGATTTCAGTCGTGAAATCGACTTGGAGTACTGTACGCATCGGGATCAATTGCGTCCCAACGAGCGTCGCATCACACTGCTGAAGAACAAGAACCAGCGCCTGATCAACTTTAATCACAACAAGGAGAAGTTCCGCAAGGGCTGGCACGGCATGAAGAACTGGCTGGGCGAGGAGGGCAACAAGCTGAAGGAGGTGGTGCGCCAACAGACGCCTCTCAAACGTGTCGCTCAATCCAAAAACAATCTCAATCAGTCGTGCGGAAATACCAGTCGTCAGTCAATGTCGCCAGATCGAAGTCGTGATCGCGATCGCGATATGACCGAAAGCTGCGAGGATGTCACCGAACAAACCGATCGCACCGAGTATGAGCCGAGCATGTCGCAGCACCCCAGTGATGACGATCTGTCGCCGAACGCTAAACGCTTTAAGGATGAGGTACAGGCAGACTGCATTGTTTGGTCCACGGCTGGATCACAATTTCATAAATTCCAATTTTATATTGTGTGTAATCCATGTTAAGCAACATTTTAAATTGTTCTCCTTTTGCCATTTGATAGGGACAAAACGGCTTTGAGGAATTGAGACGCTACATTAAACAGGGCGGTGACTTTAGCAAGGAACTCATATGTGTCCTGCAGGAGCGGTAAGTTTGTTTATCCATTCTATGTAATACGTAACTTGAACTTTTGACTTGATGTAGCGCTGACTCTGAGCTGATCTACTCCAAGTCACTCTCGAAGTTGGCGAATAAATTAAATAAAGCTGGACGGGAGATACCTGGCAGTGTGGCGGATGCCTGGCGTGGTGTTGCTACTGAGATGGAAAGTCGCAGTGACATTCATCGCCAGCTGGCGGCCTCGCTGACTGATGAGCTCGTCAAGCCTCTGAAGACAGTTGTCGACAATCATCACAAGAACCGTAAAGTGGTAAGTTAACAACAGACCATACCCAATCCTAATGTGAAGCCAACGAGTAATCTAATGTAAATTATTGCAATCAGGTGGAAAGCAATGTGGACAAAGCGGCCCGTGTGCTGAGCGAGTGGCGCGTGAGTGAGGCAAAGGCCAAGAAGGCATCGCACACGGCCGCCCGTGAAAATGAGAAACTGCAGGACGCCATGCTGGATGTGCGCATACAGAAGTCGCCATCGATAGCGTTGCTGCATCAGGGCCCCAACAAGCTGGCCGCCGAGAAGGAGCTTAAGTCCGCCGAGAAGGATTGCGTCAAGCTGGACAACAAACGCAAGAAGGCCGAGGAGGCTGTCAAACGGGCAGACGTCGAATACTATACGCTATGTGTGCGTGCCGAGCGTGCCCGTGTCGATTGGGAGATGGCCGTTCTGCGCGGCTCATCACAACTCCAAAGCAGCGAACAGCAGCGTGTGGGCAACATGCACAATTTTGTGCAGCAATATGCGCGTCTCATCAACGACATGCATCCGATATTGAGTGGTCTAGCGACTGGGTTGCAGCCGCAGCTGGATGCGTGCAATGTGGCCAAGGATATGCAGGTGGTGCGCAACATTCGTCGCAACTCGGAGGGTCCAAGCGAGCAGCTGTTACCCGACTTTTATTGCGAGCACACCACGCTGGCCATGAATCGGGAGAGGCGCAAGCATTCGCTGATTAAGCTCCTTCAGCTGGTCAAGACCGACTTGGAGCGGGAGCGACGCTCGCGAGATGGCCTACGCGGTCTATCACATTCGCTTAACAACCAGGAGCATCAGAATATTACCGATAAGCTCTACCATGTAAGCATTACTCATTAATTAATCCTTTTGGAACTGTTTTGCAATGCTAATGCTAATAACACATCTGTTCGGCAGATTCGCTCTATGCTGACTTATTTGGAGGGTGCACGTCTGAAGCTGCACTCGGCCCTGCTGGAATTGGATCACAAGCCGCGCACAACACATCCGCTGGCGCAGCACATACAGGTAAGATGCATACAACCTATATATATATATATTGCCAGTAAACTGAACTAAACTGTGGTCACCACAACAGATTACACGCGATCGCACTGGACTACAGCAGAGCATTCTGAAGGTGCCCAATTGGCTGAAGAACAATGAGAAGACGCCGCTATCGACGACATTGCTGTCGCAGGATGCTGTTGACACCAATGCCACCAACGAGGATGACTATTCACAATTGCAGAGCCAGAACAACAGCTCCTGTGCGAACATTAGCGTGGTTGCCGCACCAATATCGTCACTACTCATGAACTTTAATCGTAGCAAGAGCAATATTGAAACTTTTACCAGCCAACCAAAGATAATCTCAACAACGAATGCATCGCTGGCAGCAGGTGCCGTGACAACGACTGTGGCGACAGTCAAGTCAAAGACGCTGGTCGGTGGCCAGACGAATTGTGATCGTGGCCAGGCGGATGGTGGCTCCAATCAGCAGGACTCTGACTTTGATGAGTTCAGTTCGCAGGACGAGGATGAGGCTGAGCCGCAGGCGACCACACAGAATTTTTATCAAAATGCGCAGGAGGTGCAAAGCTCATCGATGAGCTCCTCTCATGGCAACAGCAGCAATTTCACCAGCGCCAGCTCCAAGGATGGCGGCCAGTGTCAGGTGCTTGGTCGCTGCAAGGCGCTCTACAGCTATACACCAAAGCTCTACGATGAACTGGAACTGAGTCCCGGTGATGTTATCGAGGTTCATGCCAAACAGGACGACGGCTGGTGGCTGGGCGCCTTGCGCAATCAAATTGGCATCTTTCCCGCCACGTATGTGGAGGAGTGTGCCTAGCATATCGATTCTATATAATCCACATAATTATTTAAGACTGTGTGACTGGATACTTAAGCTTGTGTGAGTGCGCGC
Organism: Drosophila longiperda; assembly: GCA_035042125.1. NCBI lineage: Eukaryota > Metazoa > Arthropoda > Insecta > Diptera > Drosophilidae > Drosophila > Drosophila longiperda. The sequence continues at coordinate 844,435 of JAWNLV010000110.1, read as the reverse complement.
GTATGTGTGTGTGTGTGTGTGTGATAACGAAAGAATGTCATATTTTATTTAGGTCACTTTTTTTTTTGCCTTTTGATAAATGCTTACAATGAGCTTTAAAGGTCTCTGCATTAAAATATCTACATATTAAAACAAAATTATATTGTATTTAAACATTTCTTTTATTATTATTAATATTATTAATAATGTTTATAGCGCCCTGTTGAGTCATTGCTCTTGCACACCAATTCATGACTATGTGTAATTGTCATCATAAATAAATACATTTCTTGATTATCTCATTTACATAATGAAACGACATATTACAGATTTATGCCTGTATGTTTATATATATATTTATATATATAGTATGTTGAACATACAGAATCTTGATAAAACAATTTTGTTTCTCTTTTTTTTTGTGTTTGACGTAATGATTTTTGTTTTGTAACTACATTAAAAATATTTTAAAATTTAAAAACAAAAGTAATATATTTGTAGTATAGATTTGTATACATATATAAATATATATATAGATAAATATATATATATTTTAAAAATATATCAAAAACAATAATTGCATTTAGTTTTGATATTCATATTGCTGGGTGCACTTGGCTTTTTCTAGGCAGATTCACAAACGATTCTTGTTTATTTAAGTTTTGTGCTTTAGATTTTCATTCTTATATAAATTAGGTTTGTCAAATATATTTAAGTGTATTCATTTATTATAACATTAAGGATTGCTGCTTTATACAGGCAAGATATACACATATTTGGATTATGAAAACACTTACTCCAAAATCATTATGAAAAGATTTTGTAAAGACTCGGCACATTTTAGACTTGAAAACTTGAATTTTGAATTACTCTTTCATTTGCAGTCGGATAATAATGTAATATGGATAAAAAGCATCTTTATGGGTGGGTATAGGTAATGTGGGTACATAAATATAGTGGCTAACTGCATTAGCAAATTATCGGCAAGGAGCGAATCCGAATTTGTTCAACTCTGGTTGCTAATCTCTGTGGGAGTTGCAACAACGACAACCGCTGGCGTTGCATTGGTGGCTGCTTTGTCCAGGCAACGCAGCTTCTGGTACATGTGTATGTAGTGGGTCTGCAGCTGCCGTTGATACCCGAGCACCTTGTCCTTCTCGGCACACCACTGACGCTTCTCCAACTCGAGATTGATGCGAAAGTCGTCGAGTTTCTCGCGCAACTTGGCAATGACCTCGGCATAGGTGGTGGACTCCTCGATGAGCGTGTCCAGTGTTTGCTGTGCCGGCTGTCCCTGATCCAGCTGTAGTCGCTTCATGATTGCATCCAGTTGCTGCTGTGGCGCCGCTGGTGGCGCCACAACTACTGTCGCTGCCTGTGCCGTATATTTGCGCGTCTTCTGGCAGATCTCATTAAGATTGTCCAGCTGCTGCTTGAGCCGGGTATACCGTCCGCACGGCTCCTCGCCGTATTCATGCGCAATGGCCAGATCGGATAGCTCCTTGCGCAGCTTGGTCAGCTCGTTGGTTAACGCACCAATCACTTGATCCTTGAGCGCTATGATCTTGTTCAGCTGCTGCAGCTGCTGCTCCTGCTGTTGCTCCTGCTGCTGTTGCTGGTGTTGTTCCTCAGCTTGCTGCTTTGGTTGACTTTGGCATATGGTTGTCTTACAGTTGTTGTTGTTGTTGTTGTTGATATTGCTAATGTTGTTGCTGTGCCTCAGGCTGACAATTGCATGATCTTTCATATTGATTTCAATCTAAGCAAAAAATATTATATATATTTATTTATAATAAACACAATAAACAAATTCAATTTGCTGCAACTTACATGCGCCTCTTTGAGCTGCGTCTTAAGTAAAGCTATCTCCCCGTTCCGTTCGCAAACCTTCCACTCGCTGTCCTCCAGCTGGACGCGCAGAGCACTTATTGTCTGATTGGCGTCGGTCAGCTGCTGGTTGAGTTCCTGGGCAGAGTATTGAAGCTGCTGCTCGGAGTTCTTTAAGCTCTTGTTGCTGCATCTGGTCTGGTCGAGTTGCTGCTGCAACTTGTGCAATTGCTCCGATTGGCGCAAATTGTGCTGTTTTAGCTGAAACTGCTGCAAAGCCAGTAGCTGCTCCAATTTCTTGAACTTCAGCTGATACTCGCGTTGCTGGCTCTCATAGAAGAGCTTCAGTCGCTTTGTCTCGTGCTCCCAAAACACTTCCTTGTCCTAATCCAAGAAATCAGCAAAAGAATAAAGCAAACAAGATTTGTGAGTGAGGCAAGCGGATGGGTGAAAATGTTATTTAACCTTTTGGACTTTGAAAATTACTTTCTCATTCTGTTCCATTGCCTGTCGCAGATACGACAACTCCGAATCGCGATCCTTAAGCGCCGCCTCCAGCTCCGATATGCCAGAGTCCGAGGGCGATGGCGTCAGATCGCTGCCAGCTGCCACTCCGCTGCCCTTGCTGCAAATGATAACAAATCGACAGATTTATTTTAGTTGTTCGCAGTGTTTTTTTTTGTTGAATTTCACGCAATAAACGCTACCTGCTGGCGCCGTCCGGCCTATCATGTCCAGCCAGGTAGTCCAGACCATGTCCCAGACCCAGACCTAAGCCCAGACCCAGGCCAAGGGCATCCTCGTTGCCGCTGCGCTGAACAACTCGATGACCGCGTCTACGTGCCGCCAGGTGGCGCAGATCTGTTGTGCCTGGCAAGATACAAACAGTTCCAATTACAAAGTTGCACAAAACAAAAAGTAATTGTTAATATGCAGTTCAAAACGTATACTTACTGCCAAACTTATGTGATGTGGTGGCCGTGGAGAGCGGCACCAGGGAGGGTGTCGATCCGTAGCCGTACCGCTCGTCGGACACTGGACACTGCTGTGCGGACGCCTGCTGGTGCTGCTGCTGCTGCTGCTGCTGCTGCTGCTGCTGCTGCTGCTGCTGCTGCTGCTGGGAGGCAATGCGGTAATCCGGCTCAAACGGAATGGGCTTGAAGGCAATCGGACGCAGAAAGTTGCCGGGCTGCAGCGAAAGGCAACGCGATAACAATCAATAACAAAAATGGGCACAACCCAATGGCACACCTTATGCCCGACTCAATGCCACGCCTCACCTGTTCCCTGACCTCGTCCGGCTGTTGTTGCTCTTGCTGCTGCTGTTGTTGTTGTTGGTGTTGCTGCTGTTGCTGTTGCTGCTGTTCGCTTATGGCCAGACGGCTGCCGGCAGCAATGGGTGTTGTTCGGCGCACCGTCTGCATCTGCATCTGCGTCTGTGTCGGCTGGTTAAGCATTGTCGGCAGCGACTGCAGCACCTCCTCGGCCGGCCTGCTCTCGCCCATTTCACTGCGACTCAGCTCGAACATTTGGCGTATGTTGTGAAACTTGGTGCGCATCTGAGACCCGGTCATCGCATCATCATCCAGATTACTGTGACTGCCGAACTTCTGACTGAGACGGCGCTGCTCTTGGCGTGACTTCAACGTGCCCGTATGCAGTGCTCCATGGCCTGACGATGGCATCTGCAGCAGCGGCGATCCCAACGCTGTATGCCCCATGCTGCTCAGGCTTGGTGTACTGCGTAGCGTTAGCGGTGCATTTGTTTCCAGCGACACGGATCGCTTGTGTCCGCGCTTGCCCAACGGCAGACCCATTCCGGACATGGGCACCACGGCATGCGCCGGTAGAGCCATGTGTGTAGTCCCAGACATCCTTGAGCGTGCTGCTGTAATATGCAAGAGATGTTTCTTGCTCAGAAATGGATGCAAAATAGTTTTCATATATTGGCCAATTTTTTTTTTTTTTTTTTAGGATTTTCTCGATGTCTGATGATATAAATCGAGCCATTATAGACTCATTAATTATTATTAGACCATGGTGCAATATTAATGAGATCATTGGCTAAGTGGCAAGCATTTGTAATTATATTTTATCGATCAACATGGAATGACACAAGACACAATTCAAAATGATAAATTATAATAAATGATTATTTTTTCTCCTGCTTCTCCTGCATTTTGAGTCAGTATTTATTTATCGGTTAAATATATATTTGCCAATTTTTGTCTGTTAACGGCTTGTGGCTGGCCTGGTGGTCCTCAAGCATCTATGCAATTCTCTCTTGCTGGCTGCATTTAAGTTGCTGCTGCTAACGGTAAACCACTTTTTTTTTTTACTTATTTCTCTGCTTTTTTTTCTTGTTTTTTTATTTTTATTTTTTTTTTTGTAATATTCATCTTATTTTGTAAAGTGGCGCACAGCAAACGCAGGCAAACAAAACCAACCAAGCAACGAACAACACCACACAAACTGATACTCTCTCGTTGCCCCCCCCCCCACCCCCCCAACCAACCAACTCTTTGAGTGTGGCACTTTCTTGTTTTGAGACTCGTCGACCTATATTCTTGCAACTAACTGTAGCGCAACTATTTCTCTGGCATTGACAACACAACTGCGTCTGTCCACTGTCCACTCTCTTCTGTCCACTCTCCTCTGTCCAGTGTCCTCTGTCCTCTGTCCACTGCATAACAACGGTGCACAGCTTTATTGAGAGCAACGCAGACACTTGTAAGGTTCTCGCAACTGGTTTGCGAAATGCCACAGCATTTGGCAACAGGTGGCAGATCGGCCGATTGTGCCATCTTTTTGTTTTGCTATAACATTTCGAATTTCACCCAAGGTTAGCTGTGGTGTACATCAGGCCAACTCATGCCCCAACTAGTACACTTAGAAAAACAAGAAAAGAATCACTTTTTCGAAAGCACATACATTTATTTGAAAAACTAAATTTTAATGCTCTTTTTTCTCTGTGTATCCAGCTTGAGTAATCCTAATGAAATATGCAAAGAATTATGGAGTTAACAAATTTTAATTAGGCCAAATTCAGTTATAGCCTTAAGTTATCAAATTCACTGATTTATGTCACCTCACCCAGCTAAACTAACGGCAACCTATCTACATATTTACCTGAGAATTAACCATTTTTTTTTTGTTTAGCCATATTCATATCTTTGGCAACGCTTTTATGCGTTTTTCTCTTGCTTTTTTCGCTCTTTGTTTTCTCTGCTGTTCACATTGTAAATAGCCAAGTTTTTATTCTTTCAGTTTCTTTCGATTCGATGCTTCATCTATATGATAGACGACTAGAAGCACGAATTCTTCAGTGCTCAACGATTGGGCCAATTAAGTACATATTATGTGGTTAAAGCCAAGTACATCTAATAAGCAATAATTGCCATGTTTTTGCTGAATTGCTCAAACTAATGAGGAAATGATCGAATATAAAAACACTCCTCGGGAATCCATTTTGGATAAATTAGAAGTACTTATTTACTCATTGTTCATTGTTCATTATACAATTTCGTTTCCTTGATTTTAGTAGGGGTTTTTAGCATCTTCATTATGAATTGTGACTGAATAAAATGAATGTTCAAATGTGATTGCTTTTCTTTCCATTGATTTGTTATCACTTTACAACAAGACCCTTTAAGATATCGTATAACAATTATCTCGGTTTTTTATTTTGATAACGTTTTGTAAACAACAAACCAGAAATACCTAATTATCTATTATAACATTAACGAACTAGTTTTCTCTACTAAAACTGGAATATTTTATGTTGAGGTTGATCTTCTATCAAGTATACATTTGTTGACTTGATAGTTTATCTCAGACTAATTAGATCAAGTTTTAGTATTTGAAGTACTGCCTGACTCAATTCCTAAACAAATTTTACATTGTGATTTTTTCCCAATAAATTAATGTTAGCATTTTAAGTTTCTGAAAATTTCATGCAAATTAAAAAACTAATTTTATTTTATATATATCCAACATCTTGAGGCAAACTTACACAAATATCCGATATATTTGAAAAAGTTAAATGGTTCTTTATAAATTAGGAAAAATACGTTTCAAAAAAACTGCAAAATCGACAATCTCTTTTAAATTAAAAAATTACATCATATCGAGGGATGTTGGAGAAGATCATAATCATCATACTTAAGTTGTTGAGTAGCTCGACCAAGTCCCAGCTCTGAGTACGGATTCCCCAACTTTACTACAATGGATGTAAAAACTGTAAGTCTAAACTAGCCAGACTTACATCGATTCAAATAATACGTACAAAATGCGTTTGGTACTCATCGAAAAGCCCACTTGAATCTAAGCGTTCTCCCACTAATAATACAATGCTTATAAGCAAAATGGATGTGAAACCGGAAAATAAACAAATTTTGATTGAATGGCGTTTTGAAGCGATTTCTAAAACTATCTGCGTTGGTTTTAAATAAATTGCAAGATGACCTCTGTTTTGGAATCAGTGTTTATCAGTCTACATCTGTCTATATCAGTCTATATCAGTCTCAATCTGATATATTTTGAGTTTATTTTATTTTGATTTTAGGAAAATTAAAAAGTACATTTTTGAATTGAGCAATAAATGTGTAATTAATTTAATAATAAAGTCAATAAACAACATTCGTTTGACATTTGCCACAATTTGCGGAAGCTTGATGTGGCCTGATACGGTTTGGCTAACTGTTAGTTAACAAAGCCCATTCCAGCTCATCGAATGAGTAGCGGAGCATTCATTTCAATTGACATGAGCCTCAGTTGCGGGCTTGAATGCTTTTCACATTGTTTTTAATTGCAGTAGAGTTTATAGATAGTCGCTCACACAAACACACACACACACACACACACACACACACACACACACCACTTATATTTGCACATAGATACGTATTAGTATTTCACAAGATTTTCTATTATATACTCGCTAAAACGCACTAAACCGAGCCGGCTCCAGTGGAGCAGCTCCATTGTTTCGCAACGGCAATCGCAACAACAACAAAAACAAAAACAACAACAACAATAATAATAATAATAACAACAGCAACAGGAATGAAATCTCAGCAGACTTTTGTAGGCCCGTCTTAAACAAAGCCGGCAACAAAGCGGACGATCAGGCGACAATTTCAACAACAATCAATGCCAGCAACGATGTTGTCGTCGTTAAACTGCCAATGTAATTTATATACTTCTGCCGATGGCTTGTGAAACACAGACACAAACTTAAGCACACTCACACACACACACACACTCTCATAGATGCAAACAGACACACTCTCACACATTAACTGTTAGCTTAAAGTATCTGCAAAATGTATGTGGCAAAAGGCAAAATGAATAAAAAAATAAGACGAAACCGACAAAAAGACGGACAACCGACAACTGACTGAAAACAAAACCCGTTCGCATTTTGGCCGCCGGCCCGTTCTCGATGACCAAAGCCAATGGCTTGATTTTTGCTTTTGAAAGTTTCCATCAATGAAAGTCCCAAAGTTTTTCGGACAGCACCAAAATCATAATATCATAAAGCTAACAAGAAATCAAACTCAAAAACAATAGCAAAGCAACAACAAGAGGCAACAACGAGCAACGGCTCAGATCCGCATCGTTGGCCATTCAATCAGAATTCGCATTTGCATTCGATTTTGAAAAGTGTTTTGACCCTAAAACAACTGGCAGCGACCATAACAACAACAACAACAACAACAAACTCGTTAATATAGCCGCCATTTCATGTTATGGCTTTTTATATGTGATTTGTTTTTTTTTGGCCTAGCCACACGGCGTATGAGTAATAAATGCGTTAACCATAAGAACTAAAACAGGCAAAAATAGTCGGAGCCGCAGCAGCAGCAGCAGCAATCGCAGTCACCGTCGACTTGACCATGTCATCGTCGGTGGCCGGTAAGACCGGGCCCCAGACCAGCTGCCCCATCGACTTTTTTCCCACGCTAGCAGCCGCAGTTTGTTTTTTTATGCACATTGAATACAAACTGCCTTCATTTGATTTGCGTTTTTCGTGCAATCGCACAGTGCAACAAATGCAATTTGTTAAGCTTGCCTATTTTAAAGAGATTCCTTTGAGATTGTGGGAACTAAGTTTTTTTTTTTTTTTTTTAAATCAAGTTGTATGCATTTATGGACTATCTTTTTTTAAACTGCAATGTTGAATAAAAATATAAACAATAAAGAAGATGATGTAAAAGTGTTGTGTACATATAAAAAAACAACCTGGAAAATATGATAAATTTTAGAAACAAAATATAAATATTTTCTGTAATAATTGTACAATAATAATAATAAATCATATGCTAACGATATTTTTTTAAATATTGCCTATTTTTAGTTTTGAGCAGGTTGTGTTCACTGTGCAATGTGTGCTGCTAAATTAATATTGCTGTTGTTGTTGATTTGTTAATTTAGTTTTTGCATTTGTATCTTGTATCTCAAAGTCGGAGCAAAGGCAAAGCGAATGCCGCCAAGCGGTTGAGTTAGTAATTTATTGTTGATTGTGAATTTTTAATTGAATTCATTTAGATTGTAACGGTTTGGATTTATATGTTGTTTTCTTTCCCATTTATTTTTTTATTTTGGCTTCAATTATTGCACTTAAAGTCGGTGGCATTGCGCTGTCGTAATAGAAACTAAAGTTAAAGTCCGTCCTAAGAAAAACAGAAAAATAAATAAATTACAAGCTAACGGCACTAAAAGAAGCATTATACAATGCGTGACGAAAATAGCCACAACAATAACGCACAACAAAAACAACACCAACAACAACACCAACAACAACAGCAACGTTAAATGCAGCTAAACTTTTATTTTATATTATTTATTTATCGCCTGGCAGTTTTTCATTTAAGTGCAATCAAAATGCATTTCAATTTCAGGTTTCGGTTTCGATTTCGGTAACGTTTTTTTTTTTATTATTATTTTTTTTTTTTGTTTACATTTTCAGCTGTTCAGCTGCGATTCAGATTTGGAAATTCGAGCCACAATTTACTTTCGTTTTGCATCACTCGAATCATTCGAAAGATGATTGCAAAAGGTCAACGCAGAAGTTTCTGTCTGCCCATGCATATATATATATATATATATATATATATATGTGTGTGACGTCACTTTAATATGATTACAAAGACGACAACTTTGATTTGGCCATTATGCGGCATTATGGCGGCAACGACTACTTTATTCATGCATTTATCATTTATCATTTATCTTGCCACCCGATCGTCAGCAGCTCCACAACTGCTCATCAACACACTTATGCGCATAAATGCAACCGCTTGCAACATCTGAGCCCAAAACGGACTTCGTAAATCGCTATTCGAAATTCGAGACCGCCACACTCGATTCGATTGACATTAATGTGCGTGTGGCATAAATAAGTCGTGGTGAAAAGCGTCTCGAACAAGCATTCCATCACTTCACTTGGGTGTGTGCACCGCACCCCGCAGCTGTGTGACCAGTTCACCAGTTGACTAGATCTAGTGACAGCCAGCAAGTGGCCCAACATCATCATCATCATCATCATCATCAGCAACAGCAACAGCAGCAGCAGCAGCGATGACCTTGCCGCTGGCTGGAGCGATTTGTGATAGTTGTGGAATGGAGGAAAGGGGGATTTGGGCAGTAAGGCGGCTCCATGTTCGATCTATGAAATGGGAGTGGGCCAGTAGATTGTTTTGAGGCCACACTCCGCTTAAATACAACAAGCGTGGCTCAAATCTCTTTTTTTTTTTTGTTCACTTTACAATCGTTGGCGGATTGTGCAAATGCCAGTTGACTGCATAATCAATGTTTAATTTCTAATAATAACAGTAATACAGTATTAAATAAACTGGAATTATTATTATTAAATTAATACTATGAATTATTATTGATTACATTTAATTTAATTTAAAAAAAAAAAACGATCTGTCAGTATTCAAATTATGTTTTTCATGCCTTAATCTCTGCTGATTAAAACTGTCTCTGTTCAGTTATATCAGTCACAATACTTATATCTTATATATACTTATCGCTCAGTTTGATAAGACTTATAATACTTAAAGTCATTAGTTTAACTTTGAAAGCGTTAAAACGGAGAAAAGTTCTTTAGAGCTAATAAAATGCTTGACAACCAACAAACAATAGAAATAAAAAATGGTGCAAAACAGATTGTTAATGATCAGCTGTCTATATATATATATATATATATATATATATATATACTTGAATAGTCATCAGCATTGTTATTATTGTTGTTCAGCATTTTTTTTTTGGCAATTTCAATTGCTATTTTGGGTGGTTTTTGTCTGCTTTCCAAGCCACGCAATTACTCCCACTTGCCACTGACTTTTGAACATCCAACTAACTGAATAACATATGAATAACTGTTGGCAACAGCTTTTGATTGTTTCGCTTCCATATGGGCAAAGTCTGAAACAATGAAGTGCCCCAAATTGATGCGGGCAACAATCAACGCAAATGTGAAGTATAGCGAAATCAATCAAGTAAGAATATTGTGATCTCTGTTAGATACCCTGTACAGCAATTGATAAATGAAATTTTGTGTTAATTAAATAAGATTTGCCAAATAAAATGAAAGATACTTTTACCAGTAACTGAACCGATTTATGATTAATGAAACTCAGTTTGTTAACCATTTGCTGAGTATGCCCTATACACAAAAAAAAAAAAAAATAAAATCACAATATAATGCCTATATATAGTTTAAGCCATGTAGGCACAGTTAATTTGAACGCTTCAATGGTTATTTTTATTATCTTTATATTTATTTAGATTTTGATGTTTATTTTTGTTTGGATTTTACTATTGCTATTGTTGTGAAAAAAAAAACTATTGACCTTAAATTGTCGCAAACGCGTTGGCGTAATGAGCCCAAATTCTTGCCCATGACAACAGATCAGTTCAGGGCGACTATTTAAAGCACATCAGCTGGTATTTATGGGATTTGGCTGTTTCGGGTTAACATATACGGCAAGACTATGCAAATGACTGAAACGCAGGAAACTCGCACTGATCGTTGCTGTTGTTGCTGTTGTTGTTCTTGTTAGTGATGTTGCTGCTGTTGTTACTGTTGCTGTTGCTGTTGCTGTTGCTGTTGTTGCTAATGATGATGGCAATGACAGCTATGGCAGTTCCGACGCATATGCAAATCAAGTTTCGGTCAATTGAATGGCCAATTAACAACAACAGCAACTCAATATCCGGGCACTGGCACTGACACTGGCTCGGACTGGGGCTCGGACTGGGGCTGGGGATGGGGCTGGGGCTTAGGCTCGGGATCCGTCTCCACTCAGTGGGGCAATTAAATGACCAACGCTTGAATCGGCACAACAGCAACAATTACGAATGCGGAGCAAGCAGCCGTGGCAGCCACATGCAACAACGCTTTCACTGACCAGTGCCAGCTGCTGTCAGTTGCGGCACAGTAAAAACAAACAAATAAAAACACATAAAACTATTGCTAGGATAAACTTAAGTAACTCACATTAAAATCTTCAGTGTTTTTAGTTTTTACTTTTCATATGGAAATTCAATTTGTGTTCAATTTTTTTTTTTTTTTGCAACAGCAAAAGAAACAATTTTCATCGACCGTAAAAGCAGCCAAAGAATGCCTGCTTTGAAACGAGCATATTGCGAAAATTTGAATTGCAATTCGTCGAACTATTTTCAGTGGTTCCTTTCCAGCTGTCAGCTGCCGGTTGCACTTGGTGAGTTGTGAGTTGGGTTGACCAGTGCTGCTCTAAAATCCTAGCCAAAGATTAAAGCGTGGGCGATCGTTAGCTTTCCCACGTTGCTGGTGCGGCTGTTGTTGCTGCTGCTGTTGTTGTTGCTGCCGTTGTTGGTGTTGTTGCTGTTGTTGCTGTTGTTGCTGCTGTCGTCTTTGGGCTTGGTCAGTCATTAGTCACGCTCGGAGTTTTGTTTTATGAGGCGCATTCGCCCGAATTCGCAGCATTGTCCGTTGTCCGTTTGACACAGAACAAATAAACAATTTGTAATGTGTTCGACAATATTGCATAGATGTGGTCATTGTAGCAGTTTCCATACTTTAACCCATTCCAATTCCAATTTTCATTCCCAATCCGGTTGGCATTTTTCAGTTACCAGTTTCTTTTGCTGTTGCTGTTACTGCTGCTGCTGCTGATGATGCGCATGTGTTGCCCCAAGGCTTATTATTGTTATTGTTGCCCGTTTGTTTGCATAATAAATAAGTCAGGCTAAAAGCCAAGTTTATGCCAACATCAGCAATACGAAACAACAACAACAACAACAAAAGCCTCTGTCTTCACTGTTAATGCCGTTGGTATATGTTGCTGCCGTGAGACATTTGGCGCCAGCAGCAACATCCACACTTTATCGTTGAGTTAGCCAAGCGGCATTTAAGCCTCCAAAGCGGCGCAATTGTTGCACGAAAGATGGCAGCCCAGAACGTCCTATAAAGTTGTTGCATTCTCCATTTTTGCCATGGGAAGCGATCTCGCCATGGAAGTAAGCGTCACCGTCACCCGATGACTTCTACACCGTCTCCGTCTTCGTCTCCGCCTCTGCTACTGAGCCAAAGTTGGAGTCGGAGTCAGAGTCGGTGTAGAAGTCATCGGGCCATGACCAATGCGCGTTCTGTGCAATTTACAATTATTGCAAGTGGGAGCTGTCTATGCGCATCAAAAATTGCCGACACTATAATAAAGCTGTTGCTGACGAAGGCGTTGATCTTTGCTGCGCCTTTCACACACACATACACACAAACACACACAGTCAATTGTACCGGAAACCTATGGGGCTTGGCTCAAGATTTGTTAGTCTTTGGGGTTGCTGTTTTTTTTTTTGTTTATTTTTTTTTCAATTTCTAAAAATTGTGCAAGCCTACAAAAATATGAAAGATGCGAAGGAAAACAATCGTTGGGGGCTGTCCATTATTCTATAAATGTAAAAATAATTATCAACCGTTATCTCTTTTGAATGGCTTACATAAGAGGGATCTGCGTTATGTTCACTTTTAAAAAGTTTAAGTGTTGATTGAATAATCAAATTTATTGATTTTGAAATTTTGAACATTTAAACATGTAAATGGCTCTTCAACGCGAAACTGCTTTCCCAAGGAAGACGACACCAAATGGAACTGCCTTGAACCAAATTCTTTACAGGATTTGGTTGCATACAAGCAAATCGTATATGGATTTACCCATATATATATTTTATATATATATATATATAATCGCAATGGCATTTAAATTGCGTTTTCTACAAAATCAAGATATTTTGCGCTTACTTCTAAGTCTGTGATGACCTCGACTCTCATCTTCTGTCATTTAAATGTAGGTACAAACATATATATATATATATATATATGTAGGTAAAGTTCACCTACATTCACGTGTGTTCAAAATGAACAGATAGGCAAGCAGATGGACAGAGAAATGGAGAGAGAGAAAGAAAAAGAAAGAGAGAGAGAAACAGGCGAACTTATAAACGGACGCACTCAGCTAACAGTATCAGAAAGTGATCATAAATCTGTATAACCTGTATGTTGATTTTCAACAACTTACTCGGCACACAAACACATACAAACTTGTATATATGTATGTGTATGTATGTATAGCCAGATATGTACTTGCTTATATTGAGGCAAAATTGGAGTCGCGTTCTGTGTGCCCCCAAACATAAAAAGTGAATTTTTGCGGCACTCGCTCCACTTCAGCCTTCGACTTGGACGCCTTTGTTTATTGCTGTTGTTGTTGTTGTTGTTGTTGTTTTTTGATGACTTTTGTACACTTTGTGCGCTGTTTTGGTTTTTGTCTTTGGCTCTCGCTTACTTTATTTTATTGTTTTTTATTTAGTTGTGTTTTGTTTTCTGTTTTCTTTTGTTCCGCTTAGTTTTTATACCCCCCCCCCCCCACATTCACCAATACACCACTCCATTTTTTGCGCACTTGGCCTTAATTGCGCATGCGCGCACTTTCAATTCCTTGGGATGATGACGCTTCGTTTGATTGGGAATGCTCGGGGGGGGGGGGGGGGATGCATGTGGGCATAGAGGGGCACTGAGCGTGTGTCAAATTGATGCTGTGGCAGATTGGATTTCAAGTGATGCGACTCTGCAATGTTATAGTTATCGTCCTATCCGTTGGGCGACGAGGAATGAGTCGGGCGGCATGATTGAGCGGGCAAATCTAAGCAAAAATTGCTCTTAGCCAGTTCGAATCGAGTGCCTGACCAACTGGCCAACTGGCAAGTTCATGGTAACAGCAAGAAGACAAGAAGACAATATACGGAACTCTGCATACTCTTCTGCTACTATTTTATAATTAAATTGAATTTATATTCCACATCAACTTTAGAAATAGTTTTTTTCGCTTGCAAAATTACTAAACTAAATAAATACATCATTTTACAATGTCGATAATATTAGAGTAGTAAGCCCACTGGTTCTGATCGCACCTTTACGTAGCGCAAATCATAAGACTAAATCTTTGCGTTTAAACTCATTTCAAATTGGGTTCTATTAGCCATGGCGCGAATTCCAATCATGCATATAAAAACGTAAAGCCTGAGTGAGCATGTTATGTTACCCTGATCTGATTAAAGTGTATCGAGAAATAAAAATATTAAGTAAAAAAAATGTTTAAGATTGTCTTGCTTACAGATTTCTAGAGGCTGCCAGTTATAGTGATATGTTTTTATTTGATAAATACATACATATATATATATTTTAAACATCTTTCAGTTTTTATATGTTCTTTTTTATTTTTGTCTTTGCTACTTTGGCAACAGGTTCGCCGATGTTGAGAAACGTCAAACGCCTCAATAATTATCGACGGAGCCGTCGAGAGCAGCGACTCCAACTCCGTTGGCTGGGCACACAGGCAGCCGGATAAAATGAGGACAACAACAGCGACAACTTTAATGAGGTTATGTCTAACTGGTGTGTACCTGTGCAAATGTATCTGTATCTGTCTCTGTATCTTTCTATATCTGAATCTGTGTATCGGCTTGTGTCCGAATATTTGTATGTATTTCAATTTGGATAGGCTGCCAGTCGGCTTTGTTTGGATTTTTGTGTTTTTCTTTATTAGTATTATTATTAATATTTATAAAAATATTTATTTTTTTTTGTGTTTGCCAAAACAAGCAAAACCAAAGCAAAACAATCAAATGCAATGCATATTTGCTTACCTCTTCCTGGGGTCTCAATGCCTGCTACGAGCACTCACAATTGCTGTTGACTTTTGTTGTCTGTTGACTTTGTTGTTGTTAATGTTGCTGCATATTTTTGTTAGCTTTCTGCAAATTGCTTCAAATCATAGAATTGCAAGCACCCCAGCAAAATATTAAAACAGTGTAATAAACACCAGAACAAATTTATTAAATACGCACTTCTTCACTTCAAGCTACAACGAAATCAAACCAAAAAAAAAATTAAAATAAAACAAAAAACAAAACGATAACAAAAACAAATCGTGGCTGAAGCGAAAATAGCCGTTTTACGCCTGCGCTTTCAAAATTGTTTTGGCAATGCTTTTTTCGAAGACGCACACGCAGCGCCAACTTTCACGTACGAGTGTTCAAAGCAAACTGACAACGGCGTCGGCGCTAGCAACGGCAACGGCAACGGCTCCTCCAAACACGACTGCGACTGCGCCAATCACTGCTGCCAACGAGCAGCTCTGGCAGTCTAGCCGTTTTACCGCTAAAAATAACCAACAAGTGCACAATTCAAAATCGTTACAGACAGCAAATATTAGTTTCAGCGCGCAGCTAATTAAAATTTGAATATTGTAATTTATATTTGCAAATCATTTTATTTATCCAAATAAATGTGCACTTAATCTTTAAAGAATTTATGTTTACCCTGGTTGGGCAAGAGATAAGAAATGTGTAATAAAATGGTTTACTCTACATTTGCTGCTCGCGGGCCATCAATTAAAACACTATAAACGCTATTTTCTCGGACTAACCTGACAACACTGTTGTGCCTGTTGTTTTCGCTTAGTCGGCGTTGCCACTGCGTTGCAATTACGCGACTGATTCGCTGCGACCGCAATCGCTGTCTGTTGCCTATCAACGGCTTCGACGTCTACTTCGCCGCACTTGGCTGGGTGATTAGCCGCCAATGCTGCCACAGTGGCAGCCGCCTTGTCTCAGTTAATTTCCTTCAATTCTGCGGCTTTTCGCATATGGGTTAGTACTCATACATATGTATTTACATTCATTATGTTTGTGTGTATATTAGAATGATTGTACAATTATTAACTATACCTGCACAACTGTAAATTCGAAGTGGTCGTCCGCAAATTGACCCATTAAGTTTAAACATTTCTTTTGTATGAACTGTCTTGCCTGCAGTTTGCTCGTTGATAGATTAGCATATACAATTTTTAAGATTGTTATCGCAGCGTTAGTTAAAAATGTATACATATTTTCCTCTATCTAATTGTTGACATCAGAATCTTTCCAGGCATTGCGATTGTTGAAACTTTACTGTACCTGCTTTCTAGCCAGATGTGTACTTAAATATGTATGGCTGATCGAGTCAATTGAAACACCTCAATACCATTCGAAACATAATCACGATCATGTTTGTTGCGTTGGCGTTGACGTTGAGTATTCGATTAGTATGCAAACAAGTTGGCCTCTACGAGCGGTGGCTAATAAAATCAGAAGATACTCGCAACATTTTGTTGTTATCCATAACTGATCTGAGTGCGTTAATTCATTTTTATATGTAAATTATGATGAGTAATAAATTAATATGTATATATATATATATATATATATATATATATATATATTTATAGAAACAATCGTCCCCTAATTATATAATGTTCTTGTACTATTGTCTCCGGATCCTTATACATGATGGAAAAATTCTAGTTGGAACTGGAGAAATACTTATTTAAATAAAATATAACCGACTGCCCAAATAGTAATTGCTTCACGGATTTAAGTAAATATCGTTACGACTTGGGAAAAGAGCGAAAATAATGAGAAGTTTTGATATTAGTTAAATTTACAATGCAAGCATCAGAGCAAATTTAAAATACAATAAAAAAAAAAACAACAGTATATATTATTAATTTAATTTAGCTCTAGCATTTCCATAAACAGTTGGTGTTAAAGTTGCCTTATTTAGGCTTTCTGATCTCAACGGCTTCGTAAGTATAATTTTGAATAGCCTTTTTATTTTTGATGATGAACTCCTTGATGGCTGCCACATATATTTGCCCGCCGTGGCAATGAGATTCTTGAATTTTTCGATTAATAGACCCTCCAACTGGCCCCTATAGAGATCGTCCGCCTCCCGAATTATATAGCCGCATATTCCCAAAAGTTTAGCCTGAGCAAGGGCAAATACCTCGAGGGCCTGCTTGGGCAAATTTGCATGGATTCCGTAGTCGCAAGCCATAATTTTCCGCTTAGATTCAGCCGGAGTCGCCATTTCCAGTTTCTTGATTAAATTTATATTTTTTGTTTACTCGAATTCTAACAGATGCTGTACATTTTATTTCGAATGCCTACTTTTCATTCACACGGAAACCAAAAACAAATTATAAGTATTAAACACGAACTCTGCAAACAACTCTCAGATTCTCGAGAGACAATCCGTCTAATTGCTGCTAATTAAAGCCAAGTCTAATCTTTGCAATAGATCGCAGCTGAAGAGAAGCAAAGAAAAATGCAAAAGATGGTCAAGAAAAGTAAAACAGCAACAAAATGGCAACGTTCAAAATTAATTCTCGTTATTAATACAAATAATTATATATAAGAAAGAAACATAATTGAAAGCAAAAGCCAGAAAGTAAGAAAAAAATCTTTTTAAATTAAATCACATGTCGATTTTAAGTCATTTTGTAGAATGTATCTGTTGAGCGGGATGCGTATCTCAGTCTAAAAGTGATTTATCTCAACTTTGCTTTTCTGCGTCTCTTCCGTTAACACGGGCACCACAGTGCGCCTGGTGGGGTGAACATAAGAAATAATTATAAGTTTAAAAAATTGCTTACTTAAATAGCAAAGACAGTGACGGCAAAAGCAAAATCACACGCAGAGGCAACACACCCAACAAAGGCAACAAGCTAAAGTTACTAAGATAAGAGTGGAACAAAACAAAACAAAGCAAAACAATTATCTGCGGTACACCGAAGATGAGATACCCTTCCTTAAGTTTGATGTGATAATTTTTCAAAAATCGCAAATATAAAATTTAATTAAAGCCACAACTAAACCTGGTTTGAATAAGTAAAGATGCAAATAAAAATATTCAAATATCTAGAATAACTGTACCTGTCCTTACACATACAAAATAATATACATATTACATATCCATATTTATAGCTTACAAGACATCTCATCTTGATAACTTAAAACTTACGTGAAATTTGCAAAGTATATGTTAATAATTAAAAAAAATAAACATTTTTATTAAAGTGTGAAATTAAAGTATTACTGCATGTTGGAGTACAATATTAGTATAAAGAGTAGTTATCAATATCTTTAGCCAGATGAATGCCAAAGTTTAAAGTTTAATAAATACATTCGGGCTTTTGTTGCTTGCTTTGTGAATTGAAATTGGAAGTAAATGCGAAAAGTTGTCAACCTTTGGGGCACTTTACACTCGCACTAATATCTCTTGGCACGTGACGTCATGCAGCGTGTGTAAACGTAATTTTCCAAGATAGAGTCAGAAAATTCGATCCACGCAATAATGCGCAATTTTCTTGGCGGTGGAACGAACGCAAAAAATGGCGCGCAATTATTATACAAGACCAGCTCCAGATTAAACAGATAGCCAGATGCACACACATACACACACACACACACATACATATAAAGGCATACAAAGATATACATAGGCGAGTATATATTTAAAAGATTCTGTTAACAATTTCATATTCGATTAGCAAAAGTTGTTCGTGACTGAACGGAATTAAGCTTAAGTACTAAGTATATAGATATAAATGTTCACAAATAATTTGTATTAAAAAAAAAAGTTAAAATACACATAGGTATTATATAGATGGGTAGACATTATATTCATATAGTTACACAAGATTAATTTTTGCACTTTGACCCACACAGAAGCCATGAGATTTCGATTCACAAAAAAAAGTATACGTATATAAAAACATTGCAGGCTCCTTGGGTGTGTTGATTTTTTGGGGCTTACGTTCTGCAAATGTACATCGTGTCTAATAGAAATACGACGCCATTGATGATCATCAACGCACCGGCACCGTTGGCATACCGTGAGCGATCCTTTAAGAAATCTGTATAATCTTTCCACTGAGCAATGACCAATGCCCCAGAAGCCACAAAGAGAATGCAGCCCAGCAGTGAAATCAGCGCATTGAGGCGTTTATCCACAACCGAACCGATCACGTGTCCTGTGCGATGGAAACAAAGAAACCAAATTGTGAATCATATTTGAGTTGGAATTAAAATTAGCATTGCGAGTACTCACCGACAAGCAGCACAGCACAGATGATTGTGAAGCCGCCAATGGTGCCGCAAACAATCAGCGGACGGTTGCTAAGATTACCTACCATCTCATAGAGGACAATGCAGGCAATGGCAAAGCCCTGTGAATAATAATAAAGCAATCAAAACAATATCAGTGTTGAGCTATTGAGCTTTTTCAATAGCTATCGAAAGTTTCAACAAAACAAAAATGCACCGAAATTTGCATTAATATAAATAGAGTTTATTTGCCTTCGTGGCCAAACTTAAACAAGTTATAATTGTTAATTGTAAGCTCCGAGTTGAGCAAATTATAAACAAATTATATTTCTATCACTTAGAACTGATTAGCTGCCGAATTGCAGCTGCTGGTGCTGTTGCTCCCAGACGGAGAGCAACCACTAAACTATTGAGGAGAGTCTTATCTCTCATATGCAAAAACAACCGTTACGTTGACTCGCTCTTATGCTGCGCAGAGCATAACTTATCAACAGGTTAAATATTAAGAGAAGCTGCTTTAGTTGTTGTTTGGCGCGGATACATGCGTAACCAAACAATCAACATCTACAAAAACTTGCCCTTGCCAAGAGTAACATCCGAATCACAACTGTTACCGTTTTAAAAGCTTACCGGAGCAAATTGAAGCTACGCATTAAAGCAAGTTGATTACGGGGCGTATTACAAATATGTTATAATAGATGGGATTTCCGTACCCATGAATGTTGAGGCTAGTACTTGATTAAAGATAATTCAATGAATCTTGAAGTACATCCATATGTTTACTAGTTTTGACACTAACAATATTATTTTTCTCGTCTTATGAAACATTTCTGAACATTTATCAAAGCTGAACCATTTTTCAAAACCATTGAACCACTTTTATTTGAATCAGGGTTTCCAGATTAAAATAAAACATTAAAACAGTCTTAATTTTCTTAGTTATCAGTTGAAACTGTTTATCACATGCACCCAATAAATAGGTCTTTGTATTAAGTCCAACTGAATTTAAATATTCTTTATATTATCCATCAAATAAAGAACAGTAGTTTGCAATAAATGTTAGATGATGCGTGATTTTGTAATATTTATTTGGCATGTATTACGACAATTGTGTCGGCCATAAAAATAACAGCTGTGACAAGGGCTAACACTCCAGAGGCCAGCATGGTGTTCTTATCGCTGTCCGCCTCATAGCAGGCAGTCCAGCGATCGAGAATGATAGCGCCAGTCGACATAAATAGCACACATGCCGAAACGCTAAGGATTATATCGATGCGCTTGTCCATTTTGGCGGCCAACAGGTGTCCTGCAATTGGAGTTGGCATTCAGGTTGGCATTGGCCACAATGTAGCCAATTGGTACAATTGGTACACTTGGTACATTTTTATTACCTACGCTGAGGGCACTGCAAATGATTAGGTAGCCGGTGAGCGTTCCACAGACCAACATCGCCTGGCTGCTATAGCTGAGATCCGCCACGCTCTCAATCAAAATGATGATGCTCGCTGTGATTATCTACGATGAGCGGATCAGACACACCATCAAATAATCAGACACACAGACGGACAGACAGACAGACGGACAGGCACGGACAACTCGATAGGAGTAGGAAGGTATTCACGAACATTATTTTGATAGTATTTGTTTATAGAAATGAGGAGAGTATTTGTAGCCTTGAAATGAAAGTAAAAAGACTCCAAATAAAATGCTAAATAACATCTGTCGCAACTATTGATGTCGATAATGCGATAGATTTCCACAGTTCAGATTCAAGATAGCCACTATACATATTGAATTGTTTTAATTATATTTATGGCCACTTATACACTATTCAATATGCTAGATTAAACATCTCTAAGTTATATGCCATAAATAAAGTGCATGATGCCATTCAAAGCGACCAAAGTCGATGGGCTTAATACCATACGGAATTGCCAACCCAGGGAAGACACTCACCCGACCAATGGACAATGAGGTGTGTTATGGGGTAATTGTGCCAATTTGCTTATCAAATATACACACACAAATAGGAAAATTATTTCGTTATTGATAGAGGCTAAATGGGCGTAATATTTATGAGCCATTTAGCACTCAAAGTGTCAACAAATGGTTCAATTCAGTTATCTTTGTCTATGCGTAAATATGTATGTCAAATATAAATGAATTACGGACGCGCCCTGGCTATGAGTGCGGCAAGTGTGGCATATGGTAGCCAGGGCAATCAATCAATCAATTAGAAGCGCCGTTAGTCGCCGATAATTGCCAAAACCTAAAAGGATGCGGCACGGTTACGTAATACGTATCCTGCACAACCACAACCACAACCACAATAACAACAGAAAGAAGAAGAATAAGAACAACAACAACAACAATAACTACAACATATAAACACCCACTCGCCAATTGTTTGATTTGTAATGCGAGCTGCTTGCATCAACAATAATTATAGCAAGAAAAGCTCATTAGGGTATCATGTTTGCGAGGGTTAAGATAATAACCAAGCTGGCTCATATCAGTCTCTACATAGATGCAGACACATACATCGATACATACACATCGATACATACACATCGATGAGGCTTAAGCATTGTTGTGCCCATAATTGTGCCCATTATCGGCAAATGAAATGACGAATGTCAACAGCAAAAATTTCCAGATGCTGAAAACCATTTGTTTTTATTTGATAATGTTCGCAAATATTGTATGCTGGGGGGGGGGGGGGATATATATCAATGTCCAATGAGAGGGAGCAACTACAAATAAATAAAAGTAAGATTCCAACTAATCATGTAGCTAAAAATAATGAACAAATTGAATTTTACTCAAGCTCGACAATTTGTGGTTTGGTCTGCGAAGATCGACCAAATGAGTCAGTTGCTGTATATTAAATATAATTAGTAATTATGAATAAGTCAAGCTTACTTATTTTAGCAAACCTTAAAATTCTGTATCAGCATGAAGCTATTTAAAAGTTCTGTTATCTGGCAGGATCTGCATATAGCATACCAGACTTATATTATAAATTTATAGTCTTTCGCTTTAATGGTCATCCATGCCGAATTGTTGGTATATATTTATATATATATTAAATGTGTTTTGAAAATTGAGAATTCTATTAACTTGTGCAGGCAGAATGTTTCAATGCATACAGAAACACAATTCTTTGAAGCCTACACAATTTACATGTGTTGAAGATCGTTACCTGGTTCACCTACATTTACCATGTGTCAGGTTCAAGCACAACAACGCAAAAAGTTGTCATTTTAAATTTGTTATGAAACCGCCCAAACTCACCGCACAGCGGCTGTTGGCCTAAAGTAAGTCTGGCAACTTGCCCATAATCAATTTGATTTCAAATCAGGTACGGTTTGTGGTAGTTAAAGGTCTGTAGCAATTAATTATATGCCCCTGGCATGCCTTTGACATTGGCCAACATGGCACTGTAACTAGGCTGCCCTCCCCTCCGCACCACACACCACAGCCTACCGTATGCATGGCTCATTGGTTGAGTGACGGAGGAGAGAGAGGCACTAAAAACAATAATAAAAAAAATAAATAAGAAAAAGAAGCAAACAAAAATGTCGATGTGAACAATAACAAATGCGCTGCGAACAGCGCCACAGATTCGCAAGTAAAACATTTATTAGCTCGTAAACAGATTTGCGAGTGTGTTGCTCAAATTGATTTTAGGCGAAGCAAAAAGACCCAAACGTGATGGTGGATCATGCCTCTGCCTCATGTGAATCTCTATTTCGGTAGGCGGGAGTGGATGCGTAGGTATTCTCTATATAGGTGTACTCGGTGTATATCTAATGCACACAATTTCTGTGCTGTGTGGCACCTTATCTGCAATGTTTTGAGCTCATTCCCATGACCAGCGAGCAGGCCATGCGCCATTAACAAATATTAAGCCAGAAATGTGGAATACCAGCCACACTTACTGTTTTTGATTCGCGGTTCTCTGATGATGAGTCAACTGCCAATAGCTGTTGCTCCTGTGTCTGCTGTTGTTGCTGCTGCTGTTTTTGCTGCTGCTGCTACTGTTTAGCTCAGCTAATTAAGTGAATCAAAATTAAATATTGCTTATGCCGCTCACACCATATTTTGTTGTTATTGTTGTTTGTTCTAGGTGAGACCTTTGATGACAGCCCGGATAGCGCATATGGCGTATGCGTAATGTGAATCTGTTTTGCGCCGACATCGGTTCGTGATCGAGTGCCCCTGACTAAGTGCCAGTGCGACTTAAGGTGCGTTAAAGCTTTCTTTGATTTCATTATATTAGCAAACTGAAATTGTGTAGCCATCGAAGTGAATACCTTTAAAGGTGTGGTTCAACTCAACTGCAATGCAATTGCAACAGTCAACAGTTAACATGCACAAGCACGTTCTATTTTTTACAAATATGACAAAACTAATTATCGAATTGAAAACTAATGCATTGAAAGTAAATACCATGAATACAACAATGCTACAATAACAAAAACATCAAGTATCAAGTCTCAGTTCGATATTAACTAGTTAAGTATTGATTCAGAGATCTACTAGAAAAGAAGAAGCAAGAAGTTAGCAACGCACATTTGCTGAATATTCGAGTGGACGAAACTGACCCAATTGATAGATTTAAGTCATCGTGCCCGTAAGCTATTTTCATCTCAATGGTAATCAGTGCACAGTCGGTTGCATGAGTCATGTTTCACTTTACCGAGACAAAGCTACGCTATCAGTAAGAATATGGAAACAACAGGAATTGCCACAATAAACAAATATAGCCGATACGCTCGAAGCTAAATCATAAATTGTAATTAACGTTTACAATTACAATTTTTTTTATATAAATAAATGGGATGGCGTAAGTAAACAAACAAATCTGAATGACTATGGCATCATGTGGAGTGAGTAAATTCGCTAAATTCGGCGGAAGTCGAAACTTGTTGATTTATTCTATTATGTATTTTTTTTATGTTTTATTATTTTTTTTTGGCAGAAGATGAGAATCGGCGATCAGAACAGAAATTGTTTACAATCATTATTGACATCATACCGGCCCGGGGATCACAAAAGACTTATTCAGCACGCACTTTAAAGCTACGCAGTTAGCTCAAACAGATACACAAAACCACCAAAAAAAAAAAAAAAAAACCAAAAAAAAAAAGAGAACACAAATCACTTCCAAAGCAGAACTTCCAATTAAGTCATGACCAAAAATAAAAGTGAGTCAGGCCAAAGGAAACCGGTTGCTTCAAGGTAACAACGAACGCAAGGAAAGAAATGAAAGGAGCAATCATTTCCACAGCAGCCACAAATTTGATGGGCAGAAGGAAAAGAGAAAATAGCAAAGGGAGAAGTAGAGTAAAGAAGGAAAGAAGCAATAGAATAACACAACTAGAGCAATTTACGATTACAATAAGTACATCTAACAGAACAGAAATCACAACATAGATATGTATTTGTATATGTGTGTATATCACACACAAAATATAATATTGATAAACAGTTAAGTTGATTGACAGCGTTTTTTTTTACCAGCTCGAGGATCTTCAGAAGCAAACGCCTGTTAAACTCCATGGCGTTTTCTTTATTGACGCTTTAAATTTGCTTTTCAATTACTTGTCTGCTTAGATTTGTACCTAACGCACAACTTCCGTTTAACCGTCTTGTTCAAACGCACTGCGAAAACTGACTAAACCGAATCGACTTCAGTACGCGCGTTCAAAGCTCAGCAAAGCAGGCAGTCTATGCCGACGCCGACGCCAACGCCGACAGCGACAACGACAACGACGCGAAATGGACGCCAGCAACTGGTGTGCGTATGTAATACATATTAAATATTATCAGCGAAAACACATATTTTAATAAATGGTAGGAAAAATTAAAGTGGTTTCTTATTGGTGTAAATGTGCGGATGATTGCAGCAAATCTTAAATTAATAAGCAAGTCTATTAATAATCCAGCAGCAAAAAAACGCACGCATTATACAATGAATAATAAATAATCTGATCAAACTTTTCAGTAACTGTTTTATTTAAGAAGAGATTTTGATACTCTAATTAAAGTACTTATTTAGAGACATGCCAACATGTTCCATTGCACGGTCTGCCTGGAAGATGGACACAAATTGTGTCTCCAGTGTGGCGACCGCACGACGGTTCAGAAGGGGAATGCTCTTGGGATCACCATGATCCCGCTCAAATATAATATATTCAATCCAAACGCTCGGCTCTCGCTTTCCAAAGAATGTAATCATGAATTCATAGCACATGCGCCATGCCTTAATTGTTGACAAATCCTGCAAAATTAGCAAAAGACAAATAACAATAAGTTAAGTTAAAAATATTAAGCGAATAGCTCACCTTTGGTTTGGAGCTCTCTATCAGATTGACCATCTCGCGATGCAGCTGTAGGGACAAGGGTGGCTGTTGCGCCAATTTGGCATATTCTTCACGGGCTTTGATCGGGGAATGCTCGTGCCACAAGTAGTTTAGGTAGTTGCAGCGCAGACTGACAAACTCTGGCCAGGTCTCCTTGCAGGCCTGCATAAAAATTTCGTTCAGCTGTCGTTTTGCCAGCTGATCACCACGTGCCCGATAATAGTCAATTACCATCTGCCAGAGCGGTTGGGCCTCGGCGCCCATAGTTCGCCGCACCTGGCTAAATAACTTCTGAATGCTTGCCGCACTATCGCTGCGAATCAAGGCGGCCAGCAGCAGCTCGTGCATGCGCAGCGAGTTATCGTGCTGCAGTGCCTCGGTCAGGATGCGCACACAAGTCTCTGTACCGTTCTCACTGCTGCAGAGCATATTGCTAAGCGCGGCATAATGTCGGGCATGCATCAGTTTGGAGGCATGTCCATCTTGCAGTGCGTTGGCCAGGCACTGTTGAACGAAAGTGCGCTCCGATTTGTAGTTCTTGCCAAGCGACAGCATGACGTCCAAATATAAGCTCCACATCTCCTGTGTTTGCACATGTTGCACGGCCACCTTGTAAACGGTCACGCACATTTCAATGCAACGCTTTTTCGAGCGTGTCTGCCAAACTCGTTCCGTATCCGGAGGAGACTTTTTCGGACTAGGCTTATCGCTATTTACAGTGTCGAACTTTGCAGTCAGATCACCCCAATGGAAGCCACGTAACTCACGCTTTGCGAGAGCATCCCACAGCGCCGGTTCGCGCGGAAGCTTTGCCTGCAATTCAGTGATAATGTTATGCTGAAGTTTTGCAGTTAGCTCGCTCTGATCTTCACAGTTTTCGAGCAGCTTGAGAAAAAAGTCCAAGTTGGTTATGTTTGCCAGGCTGTTGCGATAGACGGCCATGACACGCTCCATCTGTATTTCCTGCTCAGAGACGGTGTTCTCCCCCAAATTAAGTTCACTGTCCGCCTGGGAGGCTTCCTTCAGCTGTATATTAAAGAAACAACTATTCAACGGCTCGGAGCACGGATGACGTTGTAGTCCACGCAACAAGATGTCCTGTACGCGAGCTATGTTGGATCGATTGTACTCGTAGATCCATAAAGCGGCACTGACCCACACTTGTGGATCGTCACCATGATACTGCATTAAGAGAGATATTTTTGTATTATAAGTTCATTGCAACTTGTACCAACTTTAAAACTTACCGACAGCATCTTCTCGTATATACCGGCCACCTCCTGTGGCGCAGATTTCTTGCTAAACTTTATGTAATTTTCCCAGAGGCTCTTCTCATGCGCAAACTTCGCCAGCACTTCCCTGTACATGCGAATAACCCGGGTACAAATCGATGCTTTCAGGCCGTTGAGCTTTAAGCCGCCCAGTTTCTCCTTTTCGGTGATTGCTTTGTACATTGTCTTCTCGTATAAAATGAATTCCAAATAGTCGCTCGTCCTTATTTGACTTTTGGTTATATTTAGCAGGAGGCGTTCGCGCTTGCGAACACATTCTCTACAAATTTAACGCATTTAGTATTCAATGTACCATTTAATTTGCATGTGAAATATTATTATTTACCTGATTTGGTCTGGTGTAAAAACTTGGTATTGCTTCATTTGTTCATATTCCGGCAGAAGGCGCTCCTGCATTTCCGCAATAAATTCACCCATTTTGAATACTTCGTTTCACCTATGCCAATCGAATCAATTGTTTTTCTATATTTCTTCGCATTTGTCTACACGTTTTGCGCATGTTGGTTAAAGCTGTTGGTAATTTTGTTATCGATAATATAGAGCAGCCCTGTGAACAGATGCAATACGATAATTGTTTTGTTTTGACCTTCAGCAAGATGGTCACCCAAAATACCAAATTCCTTGCACACTGGTCACTTTTTTCAAATACCAAATTTGTGGTTTACGGTAAATAGAATTTCGACACAAGCAAAGCAAAACAAACACAAAGTGCAATGGCCGAATTCTCAGTAGAGCGAGTGGAAGACACGCGAAGGATGAACGGGCGTACAGAATATTACCTAAAGTGGAAAGGATATCCACGCAGCGAAAACACTTGGGAGCCGGTCGAAAATCTAGATTGCCCCGATCTAATATCAATGTTTCAAGAATCACTGAAGAACAATAAAAAGGAGACTAGAAAGCGCTTATCTACATCAACTCCAGACTCAATACGAAGCAAGCGAAAGTCATTCATGGAGGACGAGCCCGACGAGCGCAAGAAGCTGAGCGGGTTTGACCGGGGCCTGGAGCCATCGAAGATACTGGGTGCCACCAACTCATCGGGATACCTAATGTTCCTCATGAAATGGAAGGGTAGCGGTCGTGCCGATCTAGTGTCAGCCAAACTGGCCAACGTCAAATGTCCACAAGTGGTTATACAATTCTATGAGGAGCGTTTAGCATGGTACACTGGCAACGGCAATGGCAATGGAAACGGCTCAGCCAGCGGCAGTTGCAGCGCACATGTCGAGAGTGCCGCTGGCAGCGTTTGTACTCCCGGCAGTACTGTCGAGGCCAGTCCCAGTGGCAGTATCAACGATGAGAATGTTAAGCCCGACGCAAGCGCCGACCCGGGCATTGTGGACACCGTTTAAAATCTAGCATGGATTTCGCACGCACACAAATTTTTAGAAAGCACACACAAAACTCACAATCGCTTTTACATTTCTACATAAAAATTAAAATTATATGTATCTTAAATAAAACATGATTCTTTGACTTATTATTATTTCCCCCGTTGAACAGCATAAATTGTTAGACAATCTGGCAACGCTGTGCATAATCGACGTATTCGATATGTTGACCTGCCCAAGCCGCTAAAATAAGAAAAGCAAAAGATTAGAATTGCCGTGCTTATGCAAATGCTGTGAATTCAAAATTTATAACTAAAATGGCTCAATCAGGATCAATGAAACTGCTTGGCGCACGCAACATGAGTTGCATTGTGGAGCGCATGGAGTGGAACAACAAAATGGATCTCATTGCCTACGGCACCGAAAAAGGTGTGCAGCCGTCGTTTGCATTTTTAGTTTGTAGCCTCTATGTTCCAGTTTATTTTATATTTTGTAGGCGAGGTAGTCATTCAGCGCCTCAACTGGCAGAAAATTGTCACATTTCCGACGCCCGGCGAGGATGTGCGCGTGCGTTCCCTCAGCTGGCAAATGGATGAAACACTGCTGGCGGTCGGCTATAGTAATGGCAAGGTGGCGCTGCTTGATGCGGAAAGCGAGACTATAATATCAGGATTGATCTACGATGATGACATTAAGAAGGTCTTCTTTAGCAAGGCAATTAACTCTAAGGAGAAACTCGATAGCTACACATGCAATTCAAAGGACAAGCACAAACGATATTTACTAAAGCTGCCGCCACTAACAAACATTGATCCGTGCCTGAAAACGCTCGATCAGAAGTCATTTCCAAAAGGATCGCCCTGTTTCCTTGTAGTTATCATGCGCAGCGGTAAAGTGCATTTGTTGCTGCTTGGCGCCCTGCAAGCGGGCAGTATCGATCTAACACAGCATATCCTGCATCCCGAGGAGTTTGATGTGTACGATGTGCGTCTAAATGGTGACTTTAATGCCATTTATGCATTACTGCGTGATGGCCACCAGCTGAAGCTGTTGCACTTTCACAATCAAGTGCTGGAGGATTGTATATCGCCCATGCTGGAGCTGGCTTCCCACTGTGCCCACATACTGGAGACCAAAAAGTAAGTTGCCCACAGCCCTAAAACCTATTAAATTGCTTCATATGTTCAACAACAATGTAGTTATATCAACGACACACAACAATGCCTTTTGGAGGCATGGGAGACAGTTCAACTGGAAATGGACAATAAGCTGACCAAGTATGCCAATTCACAAGCATATGGTATGATTTCGGCTTATTTTCTGGAGCTGCATGTTTTCGGTTATGCTACCCTGGAGGTCGAGGAGTTTCTGTTCGAGTGAGTTAAGTGCCTATATTTAATATACAGTGCTCATGTGTGCCCCGACATGTTTTTTTTCTTTCCATTGAAACGGCAGAGGATTAACGGAGAAGGGCTTTAAGAAGATTGCCAACTCGGTGGATCTAAGCCTAAAGAATCTACAGGGATTAGTCTTTAAACAACTAACCGGAGCAGCCGTTAACATGTTCTATTTTCTCAATACAATTGCTGGGTTTGGACGCATGACCCATTTCTTTGAGGTAACTTATCCAAAAATTTTATGTTTTTGGAACTAGAGCAACGCATTAAAACATATTACAATTTTGGTTTATCCTAGGCACTTATCTCACCGGATGTGGCCAGCGAAGCGATGCGCGCCTGTGGCGCCTTTCTCCTTAAGGTGCACGAGCTTCAGCGCACCATTGACATTTTGGTGGCCAACATGAAGCTGTTTCACTCTTGGATGATATTCACCATACTGCGTCTGTCACATCAAGAGATACCTGATGATATGATCTTTAGTGGCAAGGAGAACATTGCACTGGCTGAATTTTTTTGCGCCATGGAGCCAGACCTGCCCGATGCATGTGAAGCCGATGATGTTAACCCAGAAGAAAACTCTGCCACAAGGTCTGCAACAACAGCAGCAGCAGGAACAGGAGAAGATGATGAGGAGTTGTCTGACGATGCTAGTGCCATTCCAGGGGTGACCACTCGCACAAAATTCAATTTAGAGCGTGTGGGGCAGTATTTAGAGAATGCATATCTAACGCAGTTGCAGCCGGTGGATCCTACACAGATTTGGACGCGCCTGCTTGCGGAGAACGATTGTCTGGCGCAGTGCAATCTGTTAGTGCCGCATGACAAGAAGCTTTCGCTGATACAGCAGCGCGACAAGATGTTTAACGCCATCGACGCCGTATTCCACAAGCCCACGGAGAGCATAAGTGGCAGCTTCAAGTTAACCACGACTGTCATCTGCTGTGATCTGCCGCAGTATATCGTCGAATCAGCGCTGGACGAGGAACACGAACTGAATTACGATTTTGTCAACTGCAGCTACCATGTGCACGAAGCCACCAAATGTGATATGCTTGCGGTAACTGTCAGATGGCAGGAGGCCATGATTCTGGAATTTAGTCGCGCCGACGACTGTTTGCTCCGCTGCACGCGTGTTCATTTGCAGCCGGGCCCGTTAACGCCACAGTTGCACGAGAACTACTACAATCTGCGCATCGTCGATATTCAGTTCTACAACGAATCATCGATATCAATGCTGACGCAGACATTGATACCAACGCCTGGCGTTCGTCCGCACAGCTACTTTTTGCAGTTTGCGTTGAGCGCTACGCGGAATCAGAGCACACAGCATCAGATGGCGCCGCTGGTGAAGCTTCCGGATTCGACAATGACGCACAGCATTCACGATATTCCGGATGCAGTCACTTTTAAAGGCTTGGACGGCGTCTGTGAAATGCTGGCCGTGTCCGGGAGTCGCAAGGTGGCCACCGTTCTCTCTGACCGCAGGCGTAAAATGACAATATTTGAAATGGAGATAGAAGAAGAAGAGGACGATACTGAAATGTCGCAGGCATCGTTCTTGGATATAAGCAAAGATTCTGTGCTAGCCACAGGTATCAACGATTCGGATAAACTCGAGGCGTAGTATTACCAAATGATAAATGAATACGAAACATTGAAATCTCTGTGGGTCATTTCTAACATTTGTCTCTATTTTATTTATCTTGTTTTGTTACTACTCTTCACTTAGCGAATATATATATTATATGTATGTTGTAATTAAAAAATACGTTTATATACAAAACATAAAACAAGCGATCCACGTACCACGTGTTTATAATATAAACTAGATTTGATGCCATCAAATGGTACTTTGAATTTTGAGCCATGAAAATCTATAATCGTATCAATACCAAACCCATTTGACACTCGATTAATGCTAAAGAAAAGTATTATTTTGAAAATGAAAGGAAATCATCAAAAGGAAATTAATTGGAGTGAGAGACAACTGGTGTTCAATGATTACCACTTTCATGTCGGAACAAAAAAAAAAGTTCACTAAATTTAAGTTAGAAAAAATGTTGACTTTGTATCAGCTTATATATATATATATATATATATATATGCATAACCTCAACTACATTTTCTCAATTTGCGTACATGCAACTACTGCCTGTTTGGATATGAGTCAAAATTGTTGGCCAAGTTTGGAATTGGCTTATGCTTAGAGTAGGCATAGGGAGCATTGGCTGCCAAGAAAAATTAACTAATTTCGTATTGATATGCATCATCGGAGTCATCGTCACTGGACAGATCGCGTTTGCGTCGTCGCTGCTCACGTTTGCTCAGCTTTTTAGCTGGCACTAGGTCAGCAGCAACAGCAGCAACAGCAGCAGTTGTCAATGTTTCTTTCTCTGGCTCTGGCGCCTCATCTTCTGGGAGAGCAGCCTCATCAATGCTGGCTGGGTCTGCCTCTTCCTCCTCGGCCTTCTTCTGTGTCTTGACCAGTTCACACAAGTATTTGTAGCGTACCAGACACTCCTCCTTAGTCTTTTCAGGCACACTGTTGGCAATCTTTTGCCAACGATCCGCGCCTCCGGCAGTTTTTCGATATTTTACAATTGCCGCCTCCAGAGCGCGCTGTTGCTCCTGAGTCCAGTTGGTCTCTGGTATAAGCATGCTCTTTTCATTAGCCATGGTCGAAGTTTTTTTCACCTTCTCCTTGCGCACGGCGTCTTGGGAGTCCTGGACAAGGTTCTCAGCAACGCTGTCCGTGTGGCCGGGTATGCGATAGCCGTTCTCCTTCATCTTCGCCGCCATGAAAGTCACCTCTTGCACGGTGCGATTCATGGACTCGGCTATGGTATGCCAACGGCTACCAGCACCACCAGGATATTTTTTTACTAGTCTTATGAGTTCGGTCAGGTCCTCATCTGTCCAAAAGCCACCGCTAACAGTACTCTACCAAATGAACATGAAAGCATTTAAGCAAAAATTACGCAAGGTTGCCAGGCTCTAACAGTTCCTACCTTTTGGGAAGCTGGACGTATCGCGTCGTCTTCGGTTAGCTCCCTCGCCTGTATCTGCGAATATCCGCGTAGTTCCTCCTCTGTTTTCTCCGGCGCCTTTGTGTTCTGTTTGCGCTTTCGCAAATTCTCTTTGTGCTCCTTACGCAAACGAGTCTGCTCTTCAGCCTTGCGCTCCATTTCTTCCTGACGACGCACCGCTTCAATTTCTCTGTAATGAGGATAGGAAACGTAGTTATAAAAATTCTGTCTTTTGTCTGTCGTGGACCCATCTTTGCCATTGGATGGTCAATACGAATTTAAGTATTTTATAATGGTCCCACATCGAATTACTTTATCCTATGGTTATTAGTACCCTGGTGAAGGAAACGCTTCATACTTGTTTTACTTACTGCCTGCGCTTCTCCAATGCAAGTTGCTTTAGCTCATTGGCTTTGGTGAATCCATTTTTTATGCTCTTGGGCAGATTCCATATGGCAAGTGGTATTTGAATTGGCAGCGTGTTGAGCAGCGATGGAATTGGTATCTCGCTTAGAATAACGTCCATGTCAATGTTTTTGTTTCGCTTTTGTAGCTTTTTAAGTTTTGTGCCAAAAACCTGTTCGGCCGTATACTTCTTTTCCAGGTAGGCGGCCCACGCGAATAGATACTGGCCGACAGTGATGATAAGGAAGAGGATGAAGGCTCCCTCGTAGAGGCCAATCTTACGCATGCGGCGATAGTAGTAGAGAGCGGACTTCCAATTTGGCATGCCTTCGCGCAAGACTTTGTCGTATTTTTCGCGTTTTGAGGCATCCTTGAGCACTTCGTAGATGGAGACGAGATTGCGAAACTGGATGTTGGCATCCTCGGACGGATTCTTATCTGGATGCAGCACAATGGAGAGCGTGCGAAAGGCGCGCTTTATTTCATTATTCGTGGCATTCTGATTGATGCTCATAAACTCGTAAAAGTTTTTGTTGACCTCCTCAACGAGATCGAAAATCTCTAGCTCCTCGGAGTGCCACGCACTTGCCGAGCCACATATCAGCAGGAGGCCAAGCAGTATTGCTGACAGTGACGTCGTTGCGTAGAGATCCATTAGAAATTCCAAAAAATACCTAAATCCAAAGAGCGGTGGACCCCTGCACACAATCGCACTCACACATACGCACACAGGTATTATTCAGGGGCATGCACTCACGATGAAATGTCAACGTCAAAAGTGGCAACGTCAGCAGTAAACAAAAATAATACACGCCAACGTTGCCAGATTGGGTATTGCTATAGCGGCCAACTCACCTTCTGTTGAAATTTTGATTGAATTGTAGTTAGGGCTTAAATACTATTTAATTGTTCAATGCTAAGTTATGTACAAAATTCAAAACCAAAGTAGAAGCTATCGATAAATGCAAATGCAACCCTTCTACTTGTTCAGCACAGGCCTGTTAAACGATAGCGATATATCGCATAGCAAACATAGCTAATAGCAGCCACACAACCTAGCGCTATAGGATTTGCAAAAGACGAAAACAGTGAAAGCGGTTGTTAAAAAAAGCATACGAACGGAGATAAGAAACAAGCCACCCAAAAGTCAACGCAAGCAGCAGCGGCGCAGCGTCGACTCAGCGCTAGCCGCTGGGGCTGGTTTTAAATGGATTAAGCGTTGCTCACATACAACCACAGATAACAATACACAGGGGAAACGAAGCGTAGCGCGGAACGGAACGGAACGGTGCAGTGCAGAGTCGAGTCGAGTCATGTCTTCGGCGGTCAACATACAGATCGTTTCGATGCCGAATCTGGCCAAGATCGAAAGCTTTTTCAAGGATGTCAGCTATCGCGAGACAATCGAATACAGCGCCAATTTCAACACCCGCCTCTGCATCGAGCGACGACTGCGGCTGCCGTTTCTCGATCCGCAGACGGGCGTTGCACAGAATCATTCACAGCTGTTTATGGACAAGCGACAACGAATGCCTGGCTTTCGCCAGGGCCAAATCTATACTTATCCCGCGGCCCGTTGGCGCAAGAGTCGCCGCCAATACTTGTCAAAGATGTACGGGTGAGTAAATCGTTATCCACAAATCAAAATGAGAAGAAAAAAAGTGAATGCAGTTTGAAATTCAATTTTAGGTGTACACACAACCGGTTTCCCGAGCGACCTTTTCAGGCGCTGCGCAAGGAGCACGAGGCACTGGTGGCCAGTGGAATAAATATTGGTGGCACTGTTGCCAGCAGCAGCGTAGCCACCGTCAGCATTGGGAGTACAAACAGTAGCAGCTCAACGCTTAGCCTTAGCATGCTAACTGGAATGGGCGTGGGTGTCGGCTCGAGCTCCGGTGCTGGAGGCGCATCGACACCAACGCCGGTAGCGGTGCTAAATACAATGCACAATGATACCACGCATGATTTTAATGGGTCGTTTAGCATGGAGGAGTCTTGTTCGCTGGGAGCTGCCGGAGGCGATACATCCGACAGCAAGGACAGTCAATTGCAATCACAACAACATCAGCAGCAGCATCAGCAATCAAAAGATGATCTGCCGAAGGAGTGGTTCTATGATGAAATGGATATGAACGATGTGGACTCGCTGGAGGAGCCAAAATCACCGGCAGACGATGAATACGACTATGATCCGCGATATGGTAATAAAAAACGGCGCAAACGCCGGCCAGGCAAGCGTTCAACGAACCATGTCATCGGCGACACTCCAATCACTGCCAGCAGTAGTAATTCGCGAAGACGAAGCGCCATGTCGCGAATGCGCATCGGCACCACAGATGCGGCGTTGGACGCGTCCCTGGATGCGATCGAGGCGGGCGAAATTGGTGGCACACCGACCACGAGTGCCAGTGGTGGAGGTCGCCGATCTCGCGGCGCTGGCACACGAGGTCGGCGACGTGCCAAGGGTGCCACTTCGGGGACAACGACAACGGCGGGCGCCAGCGGCATGCCCGGCAATACATGTGATCCGCCCAGTCCGGGCCTCGTTAATGAGCCGCCATCGTTTGAGAGTGCCGCCGCTGCCGTTGGCGTTAACGTTGGCGTCGGTGTTGAGGATGGCAATGCACATTTGCGAAATTATCGCAAGTATCTGTAACGCAAGGATCGGCACATATAGGTTGCATTTTGTTGTATGGACGATCACCACCAACTCCTGACTACACTTAAACCTTCACCTGCATACCCTACCTAACAATCTATATCAACATCTATGTATCTGTTTAGTGCGTTCGTTTCTTTAACGGTGATTACTATATATTTTCAACATATGTAATTTAAACGTTAGTTTAAGGCTTAGATTATTAGTTCCTTATGCGAGTCCAACACCCGACCGACCAGACCAGTCAACACCAGGACACATGCACACACAACCACCAAAACACGACCAAGCAGGCGTAGCTAAATTTTAATTCATCTGGTAACTCTGTCGCCTAATTGTACGTTCCCGTAGCCAATTGATTATTGATATATTTATATATATATTTATATACATATATACATATTTTTTTATATGTATATATATATATATATATATAAAATACATTAAAGCAACTTTACTTAAACATAAAAAGAATGCGGCCAACTCTCGCAATCTCCAAATTGTTTTCGTTGCCGCCATATGCAATTGTTTTGATTTGTATTTAATTTTTTTGTTTTCTTATTTAATTTAATATGTTTAGTTTAAATTTTAAAGTTCTTTGGCTAAATGTATTTTTAGGCAGTGTGGTAGGGTTTAGGGTTTCAGTCCAACGCAACAACAACAAACGATTTCGTAAACCAAAATTTTTTCTGTAGGAATAGAGAGCTGAAATACAAAATAAAAAATAATAAATAAGTAAAAACTGTGTACATTTTGAAAATCAAAGACAAAAATTCAAATAAAAATTAAAAGAAAAAAAAAAAAAATACACATATTTGTACGAACCTTTAGAAGGCTTTTATACATATTTAAAAATTATTTAGATTTGGACTATACATAACATGTACACATATATACATACATATGTATGTGTACACTAACCACCAAACTTGGCTGAAGAAATAAAGCAATAAATTTGTATGAAACAAAAAAGATATTTATGTACATATATAAAACTCGCAATTATAAATAATTTTCAATCATATCATTTGTTTTAAATATGAATAATATACCTTTTATATCCATGTATTGGGCATAGGGTTTTTCTCTTCAATTTTGCAACGACTTTAAAAGGACTGTTTCTTGGACCACTTAAGTATGTCAGTATATTTTTGATCAGCATCAGTCGATATAGTCGATGTGCCAATTTGTTGCTTTTTTTTTTTGTTATTATTAAAGGCGTTAACTGGCGGATGCAGGTTATTTTTGCTTTGATGCCATTAACTTTCATGTCTTATTGCGTTTGGCCGAAATTAACGTCTTGGGTTCAGATATTTTGGGAGTGCAATTGGGAGTAAAGAACATATCAAGTGCATCACGACTCGGTGCAGTTCAGGAACCAAACGATGCTGAATGTCAGCGCTATATTATTTTTTGTTTTATTTATTTATATATATGCAGCGCTGCCTGATCATATCTGTTTTAGTTCAACCCAACACACAAAATAATGGAAAATCTGTAGCTAATACGATTTTTTATTCAATGAATAATTGTGACAAACATGACTATTGTTTGCGCTTGTATTATCGGATAAAAGGATTCTCATCTATTTTTAAGCAGACTGCTGTACTTCGGTTGCAGCTGGTGTCCGATTGGCATCCTCGGGTTTCATGGCAGGGAACAAAAGCACCTCCTACAACGGTAGATGGTAATATTTAAAAAAAAAGACAACAAGCCTAATTATTTGTTAATTTGCAGTCGGATTACAAACCTTAATGTTGTTGGAGTCGGTTAGGAACATGGTCAGTCGATCAATGCCCATTCCCCAGCCACCGGTGGGTGGCAGGCCGTACTCCAGAGCCGTGCAAAAGTTCTCATCCACCATTTGAGCCTCGTCATCGCCTGCAGCCTTGTCGCTAGCCTGTTGCTTGAAACGTTCGCGCTGCACAACAGGATCGTTCAGTTCTGTATATGCATTGCACACCTCCTTTTTGGCCACGAAGAGCTCGAAGCGCTCCGTTAGGCCAGGCATGCTGCGATGATACTTAGCGAGTGGCGACATAATTTGCGGATGATCGCAAATAAAAGTGGGATTAATGCATGTCTCCTCGATAAAGTCACCGACCAGCTTGTCCAGCAAACGAGCTGTGGTCCGTGGCGCCGGGCACTCCACCTGATGCTTGATACACAGCTGGGAGAGAAACTCGTTCGTCTCCTGACTGTTTAAGGTGTTGGCCGAGGGGAACTTGACCTGCAGCTTCTCCTCGAGAGTTTTGATCATGGAAACGCGCTTAAATGGTGGCGTAAAATCCAATTCCTGTTCGATACCATCTGGTCCGTCCGGATGGTATTTGATTTTATACGTACCATGTATAGCTTTGACCATACCAGAAACCATTTGCTCAGTGATCTCAATCACATCATGATAATCGGCATATGCCATGTAGAACTCGCATGTGGTGAACTCGGGATTGTGTGTCATATCGATGCCTTCATTGCGGAACTGACGTCCGATTTCGTAGACGCGATCTAAACCACCAACAACGAGCATTTTGTGATACAGCTCCGGCGCAATGCGCATAAAGAGATCCATTTTGAGTTCGTTGTGGTGCGTGGCAAAAGGTTTGGCGGTGGCGCCGCCAGCAATCATATTCATCATGGGTGTCTCAATCTCGAGGAAGCCCAGACGATCCAGAAACTGTCGCACATATGAAACAATCTGTGCGAAAAGAATTGATTGAAAGCACATTTAATAAATATGTATACATTGCCTAGTAATGTAATGGGATAGCTGGCTCACCTTGGCGCGGATCTGGAAAATTTTGCGAACTTTGTTATTGAGAATTAAGTCCAGATAACGCTGACGAAAGCGTGTCTCCTTGTCCTTGAGCCCGAAGTGCAGATGGGGCAGCATGTGCAAACAGGGAGAGAGCAACTTGAGCTCAGTAGGCATAATTGAGAGTTCGCCCTTCTTGGTTTTGCCGGGATGGCCGTTGACACCAATAATATCGCCACGACGCAGCTTAGCTGTGTCCTGTTCGAAAGCCAACTCGCTTTTGTATGACTTGGCACTAGCCATCACCTGGAGTTTGACTCCCTCGCCGCGCAGATCGTAGAAGATGAGCTTGGCACCCGACTCGCGTATGGCATGAATGCGCCCCGCTACGCTTAGATTGACCTGATTAAGCGTCTCACCATCCTTGAGCTCGGCGTACTGGGCAATGAAGTTCTCCAGCGAAGTGCTAACATGAAATTTGTGTGGATACGGATGATTTTCCGACGATTGTTTCAGTTCAGCGACAGCAGCCGATCTCAGCTTAAAGTACTCATTCGGTGAGATCTCCTCCTCCTGCTCGGCTGCAGATTTCTTCTTCAGTCCCGCTTCGGACCCTGTTTCCACAGCAGCAGCAGCTACGCGCGTTGCATCCTTCTCAGCCTTCTCCTTGGCCTTTTGCTCAGCCTTCAGACGGCGTTTCAGCTCACTGAAATGTATAATGTGAAAAGTCAGACGTTTTCAATTATTGTGAATTTCGGTGAGTACGAACAGTTTCGTGTTTTTGCTTGGCGCCAGCTGCATGGCGCTCACATGGTGTAATCTCGTAGTTATCGCTGTTGGCAGTTGCAGTGATGACACAAGCATCAGCTGGCTAAGTGCGCCGCGTGCAATCATTTTGTAGCCAAGTATCATGGCTTTTTAAATCTATATATATATATGTATCAAAAGTTGTCTAGCAGCCGCTGGGTACCAACTAAGCAGTTCAACTTAACCTCACTGTTGGCGCCTGCATGGCCGATTTGCGGTGTTCGCAATATTATTCTCAATGTACGCAATGATTGCATTTACTTACTTCTTGGACAGTTCACCAGTTGCAGTAGCCATGCCGTTTGGAGTCAAATGAGTTCCGGCTACGAGAGATACCAAAAACAATATAAATATAGATTTGCCAGTGCGCCACACACACTCCAAACGAATTAAAAAGACAGAAATATACAATTATTAACGATGTATCGATAACTTGTTCTAAAACTAATTTAATTCCCAATTGGCCAATCGGTGCGTTGCCAATCCGCCTGAAACACGTGTTGCGGCAGCAGCAGCTGCCTTTGAGCTTTTGGTTTGACACAGTCTGGCAGCACTTTCAACTATAGTTTTGGCATCGTGAGCACAAGAGTCGTGATCACATCGAAGTATTTGAATAATTGTCCTGATATTTGAGTATACATTACAGTCCATTTAGTCATATAAAGTAAGCACCATATTTAATATTTTCAGTTAGACTTGTTTAGAGGAACTTTTAACTCTGTAAAATCTATTAAACTATTATCAAAAATCAGTAGTAGTTATAGATAATAATCGCATATACCTTGCCCTTTAAGCAAGTTGCATTCACGTTCTTAACTTAAACATTAAACACTCTGCAGGTCTATACATATTTAAAACAGCAATACAGTTTGCCGAATTTGGTGATTCGTGGCGATCGTGACAGCGATTCTCACGTGCACATCTCCAATCAGCAGGTAAATTGTGCCGGTTTGCCTGAAAACTGAGTTCGTAAAATTAAACACAAAATTTAAATAAAAAATAAATAAATACATAAGTAAAGGTTTTTTTAACTATTCTAACGACATAGCAGACGAAGTGTTCAGTTCGCTAATAACTCAAATCAAAAATATAATCAGAAAATTTTTGTTAACTACTGAGCAAGCAAAAAGCTCGATTATCGCGATTATCATCACCAGACATGGTAACGGTTGGAATGCTAACGTGCCTACTTAGCGGAAGCGGCGGGGGGAGTAGCG
Source organism: Drosophila longiperda (assembly GCA_035042125.1). Taxonomy (NCBI): domain Eukaryota; kingdom Metazoa; phylum Arthropoda; class Insecta; order Diptera; family Drosophilidae; genus Drosophila; species Drosophila longiperda. The sequence goes on along the minus strand of JAWNLV010000110.1, from coordinate 803,888 downwards.
GTCTCTTCGTTAGAATGCTCACTCGCATCCCCACTTTGGGAGTCAGTTCCAGACTCAGTCCCAATCTGAGTCCGCGTTGTCTCAGCATCTTGGGTTGCGGCAAATCAACATCGTATTTCACAACCGCCGCATGCCCTACCAAATTGCCTTTAACAACCACATCCACGACAAGTATACTGTCGCCACTCCTGGTCACAAAGTATCGCAGTTATGCACGTCTTAGCACCAAACCAACCACGCACAGTGCCAACGCCAACAAAACTGACGTGAAGTCCTCGTCAACAGCCTCGGTCACCAGCACAAATGAGCTCTTTGGCGAGGCTGCAAACATGGGACTCTTTGCCAAGTTCAAGCACATGTATAAGCAATATTGGTACGTCCTCATACCAGTGCATGTAATAACATCGATTGGCTGGTTCGGCGGCTTCTACTATCTATCAAAAAGGTAAGTAAGTAACTGCTCGCTGTTCCAATGATCATCACTTCTGCTGTTTAACTTTGCATACACATTTTTTGTTTTCGCAGCGGTGTCGATGTGCCTTCCCTGCTGCAGTATATGCACCTGAGCGAGACTATTATCGAGAAAGTACAGGGCTCCGATATGGGACACTATGCCATTGCTTATCTGTGCTATAAGGTGGCCACGCCAGTGCGCTACGCAGTTACATTAGGTAATTGCAGCACCAATGCGAAAGCAATCATTAATTTAGACAACTTAATATATATGTAACGCTTTCAGGTGGTACCACGGTGTCGATAAAATATCTGGTGCAATGGGGCCATATCAAACCGATGCCCACAAAGAGTCAACTAATGAAAATGTATGAGGACACAAAGGCGACACGTGCCAATGCAAAAAACAATGCTAATAAGGATGAGAATCACAAATGATCGCTGCTTACTAGGCGTCTTCCATAACCGCCGCCTGATGTTGCTGCCGTTGTCGCCTGCCGTGCAGCTAGTTGCATAGTTGTATTTCGTTAATTGTTAAACTGTTGCACGTTGATTAGGTTCAAATGTCGTCTCTGGAATTGACCTCTCGCCCAGACGCATCTGTACATTTCAACTGGACTACCCATTCTAAGCGCAGCTTCCGCAGTTTTAAGAGAGATAAGAACACCTCATCGCTTGCCTTCTTTATGTAAAAACAAGTTGCATCTTTTTTGTTGATTACGAAATCGCTGGCGCTGCTGTTGCCGCATGCCAGGGAGCAACGTACTCACACAAATATATACATAGACCACCATACGAAATAACTAACACAGACACAGACACTGCATATAGACCCAGGGTAAGGTAGCCTCCAACAAGAAGTGTATATATTTTATAATTGTAATTTAAAAAGTTATCGAAAATGAAAAACTCGAATCCGATAAATATTTGTCTTTTACTTTAATTAACTTGATTCCACAAATTGTATGTAACAAAAATCAGCTGAGAAGCAGCTTGGCTTTGTATCCCTCACATAAGTGTTGATAAATTAATACAAATAATATATGTATATATCCTTGTTTCCCTATTATTTCATTTCACTTTGCACAATTTCATCGTTTGTTTTGTTTGCCAAATTAGTTGATCAAATTATATTTTTCCTCATGAAGATTATTTCACAAAACTAGTTACAATAAAATATGCAAATAAATACAATAGTAGGAGGCGCTTATCACCATAACGCCGCTATTAGCATTGCCGAAAAGTGGTTGACCGAATTGCGTAAGGGAATAGGCCGAATGTATTTTTGTTTTTTTGAGCAGCTGATCATTATTTAAATTAAAAAAACTCATTTTTGATTCGATTTTGTTTTTGCATTTTTTATTTCGTTATCATTTTTTTTTTGGTTTTTTTATTATTATTTTTTGTTTGTAACGTTAGTTAAATATCCAACAATTATAATTGTAACTAATAGTTAAGCCAGAAAATATATATATAGTAGTAGTTGTTGTTTTTTCTTTTACAAATAAATAAATAATGTGTCTTCTTTTTTAGTTTGTATGCTCTGTGAAGAATGCGTGTGAGAGAGTTTTGTGATTTTTGTTTTACTTTTTTAGTTATAGTAGTAAGTAGTATGTAGGTAAGGGTTTTTTTGGTTTATCGTTTGTTTTTCCGTTTGTTTTTTATTGGAAACAAGTTGCATTATGTACAATTGTTTTTAGTTAGGTTTGCTCATTGTTGCTGTGTATAAGAGTGTATGTATTCGTGTCGTTCACATATCAAATAAATAAATACAATAAAATAAATAAATTATATAGGCAACAAATTAGATAGTAATAGCAAAATATCTATGTGCGCGGAAGGGTATACGGGTGGGAGAATTGTTACACGGAAACATTTCCATATGTTTAAGACAATAATAAACAAAAGTTATATAATAATATAATAATAATAAACAAGGTTGTCTGTACCGCCATATGATTGGTGGACATTAAGTAGATCGTATGTCTATACGATTTATATAACTTTGCGACTAGTTTGATATTCAATTGAATGTTAAGTTGAATTTAATTGAATGGGATTGGATTGGATTGCATAGTGACAAACGAATTTTGAACATGAAAAGTTTTGTAAATGTTACGTTTTTTTATTCATGTAGTTGGTGTTTTCGTGCTATTCTCATATCATAAGTACGTTTTACAATGCAGCTTTAGTTAGTATCTTTTGTTTTTTGCACTTCACTTTAAAGTTTTCTGTTTCTTTTGATTTATTTACTTATATTATTTTTTCTGGTTTCATTCGGTTGTTGTTTGGTTTTAAACTATTCATTTGCTAGAAGCTAGTTTTACATTTTGTTTTCTGTGTCAGTGAGTGTATTTATTAAGCTTATGGAAGTGGGCTACGAAACGCATCCATTTTCCCCTTATTTCTTATTTTTTTGTTTTTTTTTTATTGATTTATCATTCGGCATTCAATGTTTCTTCTTATGATATACATTGCACACGAAATGGTAAATTTAGTATTTGTTCAATTCGTTACGTTTTACACTTCTGCACTTCATTTTTTTTATTATTATTATTTTTTAGATTCTTTTTACACAACCACTTGACACTGCTTTTGGCAAACCAAAACAAACAAATGAACCATGCAGAACAGATTATAGTGCCGACAGAATTTTGTACAAATTATAGTTTTGAGTGCGTTGCTGATGTTTTTTGTTTATATTTGTGTTCCTGGTATTAAGCTTTTATTGCTGCTATTGCTGATTTTGATGTATTGTTTTGTTGACAGTTTGTTCATTTTGGATTGCCAAAAGCGGTGTTGCACAAATTTTATATTAAATTGTATACAGTGTTCCACATTGTTTAAGTTGTTCTTGTTGTCGATGTTTCTCATCGTGCCTCTATTTTTGTTGTTGCTGTTGCTTTTAGTGTGTTATTGTTGGTGTGAGAAGTTAGCCTTACGCTCGTTCGTAGAATAAAATATAGGCACTGGCTGAAACGAGACGGTTTTCAGGTATAGAATCGCTGACGCTGCAAATAATATAGGAAAGCATTAGAAAACAATTAAAGAATCATTTCAGATGTGTGTCACAATAAGTACCTGTTGTCATTGAACTCGTGCCATTTGTGTGAAACTGGATTTTTGCAAATTGCCACATAATGCCCACCAGCCGTTGAGCCTGAAAACCAAAGAGAGAATTAGAGTTGAGCTTATACAGCTTTTGGGTAAAAATGGCAGAACTTACCCATATGATTGGAGATCGCATAGAGCGAATAATGCACATTCGAGTTTGCGTTGGAGCCATATGAGGCCATGTTAAGCTCACGATCCGCTGTGGGAAACTCAACCATATTCGATAGCTTACTCCAGCGCGTCTCTGAGAAGCGTTTGAGATCTAAACAATAGTGACAAATATTTTACGAATAAATAATAAATATATATATATAATTATATATCACAATGGAGCATTAGGGCATACTTACGTATCACCAAGTATTTCGGGAAACGCTGTATTGTGAAGCTTTTAGTGAATTTTTGGCGCGTCTTGCATTTGGAGCATGTGGGCATCTCGTCATCATCGAGCATCTCCTCGCATAAGAGTAGATCTAAGCACGACTCCAATTTGCATCGCTTTGACGATGGTAGTGGCACACTCAAATCCCAGAACGGGTCAAAGGAAACGCTGGTATTGCCACACGTTGTGCACTTCAGTGTGCTCTTCAACTGGCCAACAAACAGATCACGTATCAGAGAATTCTCACGGCGTGAATACCACTTCCAAGTCTGATTGGCCTTCTTATTGTCACTATAATGCTATAAGGTTTTGTATATGGAAAATCAAATACTAATGCATCGATTACCTGAGGTTATCATTAATGTTAAGCGGTTCACCTTTGACGCCTGTATTAAGCGCCGAGTGCAATGAGTCGAGGAAGAAGCGTAGAAATTCCTGGGCATCCTGTTGTTTGTTTTTTTTGTACATACATTGTTTTTTCGAAAAGGCGCGCTTGAGTTCCATCAGTGTCACAATACTCACATTTGTCGTCCACATTTCCTGTATAAGCTTGGCAAATTCTGTAAATGATCACAGGTTAAACTTCCCGCTCATGCAACAATATCAAAAGTAGGCATACGCCGACTTACCATTTAGTATCTGCTGATCTATAGAGGTTGCCGAGCGCGGTCTGGTTTGATGTGCAAGGAGGAAGCACGTCAAGTCAGTCGTGTGACTCAGGCATTGGATGACCGAGTTCATGAAGCAAGTGTTTCCAATATTTTTTAGACCGCATAGACTTGTGGATATATAATCAAATTTATAAATTATTAAAACGTAATTGAGTAATTATAGCTACCTGGGTGTAGCCAAAATGGCACTTCCAAAATATGATAGTAAGTTACCCATTGTGAAGCAGTTATTAAGTATCTAGCGACTGTAATAAATCCGACTGGAAATTGCTATATAAATATATATTTTATTCTACTGAGGTACTTCATGTATGTACAATATGCATAGGCTACTTGTTAACGTAAAATGTAGTTTTAGTTTTTTATATATTAATATTGAGTTGTGGCAAATTAATTGTTTCATTTCATTAAATAACTTTAAGAGCAGTTTGTGGATAAGTTGTACAAATGTTCAGTCAAAGTTAGTTAGTTGTATTTAAGCTGAATGGAACTAAGTCATACACGTTAACATGATAATTGGAAGTCGATACTGGATTTTTTTATGCTTACCCTCAAACTTCTCGTCTCGTCTGCTTATTGCTCAGCGAAGATGTGACAAAACTATAAACGATAAGTGTTAATAAATAAATACAAATAATATATATATATGTCCTTGTGTTCCTATCACTCCATCTTACTGTACAAAATAAGTTTTGTATTTACGATCATCGTTTATTTGTATGCCAAATTGGTTGATTAAATTGTATTTTTTTGCCTAATGAAGATTATTTTTTTATACAAAACTTATTCTTGACAAAGAAATTTGTTAGATACCAAAATATGCAAGCTAATACAATAGTAGGAGGCACTTACGTATCACCATAACGCCGCTATTAGCATTTCCGAAAAGTGGTGGGCTGAATTGCGAAAGGGAATAGGCCGAATGTATTTTTGTTTTTTGAGCAGCTGATCATTATTTAAATTAAAAAAACTCATTTTTGATTCGATTTTGTTTTTGCATTTTTTATTTCGTTATCATTTTTTTTTTGGTTTTTTTATTATTATTTTTTGTTTGTAACGTTAGTTAAATATCCAACAATTATAATTGTAACTAATAGTTAAGCCAGAAAATATATATATAGTAGTAGTTGTTGTTTTTTCTTTTACAAATAAATAAATAATGTGTCTTCTTTTTTAGTTTGTATGCTCTGTGAAGAATGCGAGTGAGAGAGTTTTGTGATTTTTGTTTTACTTTTTTAGTTATAGTAGTAAGTAGTATGTAGGTAAGTGTTTTTTAGGTTTATCGCTTGTTTTTCTGTTTTTTTTATTGGAAACAAGTTGCATTATGTACAATTGTTTTTAGTTAGGTTTGCTCATTGTTGCTGTGTATAAGAGTGTATGTATTCGTGTCGTTCACATATCAAATAAATAAATACAATAAAATAAATAAATTATATAGGCAACAAATTAGATAGTAATAGCAAAATATCTATGTGCGCGGAAGGGTATACGGGTGGGAGAATTGTTACACGGAAACATTTACATATGTTTAAGACAATAATAAACAAAAGTTATATAATAATATATTAATAATAAACAAGGTTGTCTGTACCGCCATATGATTGGTGGACATTAAGTAGATCGTATGTCTATACGATTTATATAACTTTGCGACTAGTTTGATATTCAATTGAATGTTAAGTTGAATTTAATTGAATGGGATTGGATTGGATTGCATAGTGACAAACGAATTTTGAACATAAAAAGTTTTGTAAATGTTACGTTTTTTTATTCATGTAGTTGGTGTTTTCGTGCTATTCTCATCATCCTAATTTATAATAAGCTGCTAGCATTTATCATAAGTACGTTTTACAATGCAGCTTTAGTTAGTATCTTTTGTTTTTTGCACTTCACTTTAAAGTTTTCTGTTTCTTTTGATTTATTTACTTATATTATTTTTTCTGGTTTCATTCGGTTGTTGTTTGGTTTTAAACTATTCATTTGCTAGAAGCTAGTTTTACATTTTGTTTTCTGTGTCAGTGAGTGTATTTATTAAGCTTATGGAAGTGGGCTACGAAACGCATCCATTTTCCCCTTATTTCTTATTTTTTTGTTTTTTTTTTATTGATTTATCATTCGGCATTCAATGTTTCTTCTTATGATATACATTGCACACGAAATGGTAAATTTAGTATTTGTTCAATTCGTTACGTTTTACACTTCTGCACTTCATTTTTTTTATTATTATTATTTTTTAGATTCTTTTTACACAACCACTTGACACTGCTTTTGGCAAACCAAAACAAACAAATGAACCATGCAGAACAGATTATAGTGCCGACAGAATTTTGTACAAATTATAGTTTTGAGTGCGTTGCTGATGTTTTTTGTTTATATTTGTGTTCCTGGTATTAAGCTTTTATTGCTGCTATTGCTGATTTTGATGTATTGTTTTGTTGACAGTTTGTTCATTTTGGATTGCCAAAAGCGGTGTTGCACAAATTTTATATTAAATTGTATACAGTGTTCCACATTGTTTAAGTTGTTCTTGTTGTCGATGTTTCTCATCGTGCCTCTATTTTTGTTGTTGCTGTTGCTTTTAGTGTGTTATTGTTGGTGTGAGAAGTTAGCCTTACGCTCGTTCGTAGAATAAAATATAGGCACTGGCTGAAACGAGACAGTTTTCAGGTATAGAATCGCTGACGCTGCAAATAATATAGGAAAGCATTAGAAAACAATTAAAGAATCATTTCAGATGTGTGTCACAATAAGTACCTGTTGTCATTGAACTCGTGCCATTTGTGTGAAACTGGATGTTTGCAAATTGCCACATAATGCCCACTAGCCGTTGAGCCTGAAAACCAAAGAAAGAATTAGAGTTGAGTTTATGCAGCTTTTGGGTAAAAAAAGGCAGAACTTACCCACATGATTGGAGATCGCATAGAGCGAATATTGCACATTCGAGTTTGCGTTGGAGCCATATGAGGCCATGTTAAGCTCACGATCCGCTGTGGGAAACTCAACCATATTCGATAGCTTACTCCAGCGCGTCCCTGAGAAGCGTTTGAGATCTAAACAATAGTGACAAATATTTTGCGAATAAATAATAAATATATATATATAATTATATATCACAATGGCGCATTAGGGCATACTTACGTATCACCAAGTATTTGGGGAAACGCTGTATTGTGAAGCTTTTAGTGCATTTTTGGCGCGTCTTGCATTTGGAGCATGTGGGCATCTCGTCATCATCGAGCATCTCCTCGCATAAGAGTAGATCTAAGCACGACTCCAATTTGCATCGCTTTGACGATGGTAGTGGCACACTCAAATCCCAGAACGGGTCAAAGGAAACGCTGGTATTGCCACACGTTGTGCACTTCAGTGTGCTCTTCAACTGGCCAACAAACAGATCACGTATCAGAGAATTCTCACGGCGTGAATACCACTTCCAAGTCTGATTGGCCTTCTTATTGTCACTATAATGCTATAAGGTTTTGTATATGGAAAATCAAATACTAATGCATCGATTACCTGAGGTTATCATTAATGTTAAGCGGTTCACCTTTGACGCCTGTATTAAGCGCCGAGTGCAATGAGTCGAGGAAGAAGCGTAGAAATTCCTGGGCATCCTGTTGTTTGTTTTTTTTGTACATACATTGTTTTTTCGAAAAGGCGCGCTTGAGTTCCATCAGTGTCACAATATTCACATTTGTCGTCCACATTTCCTGTATAAGCTTGGCAAATTCTGTAAATGATCACAGGTTAAACTTCCCGCTCATGCAACAATATCAAAAGTAGGCATACGCCGACTTACCATTTAGTATCTGCTGATCTATAGAGGTTGCCGAGCGCGGTCTGGTTTGATGTGCAAGGAGGAAGCACGTCAAGTCAGTCGTGTGACTCAGGCATTGGATGACCGAGTTCATGAAGCAAGTGTTTCCAATATTTTTTAGACCGCATAGACTTGTGGATATATAATCAAATTTATAAATTATTAAAACGTAATTGAGTAATTATAGCTACCTGGGTGTAGCCAAAATGGCACTTCCAAAATATGATAGTAAGTTACCCATTGTGAAGCAGTTATTAAGTATCTAGCGACTGTAATAAATCCGACTGGAAATTGCTATATAAATATATATTTTATTCTACTGAGGTACTTCATGTATGTACAATATGCATAGGCTACTTGTTAACGTAAAATGTAGTTTTAGTTTTTTATATATTAATATTGAGTTGTGGCAAATTAATTGTTTCATTTCATTAAATAACTTTAAGAGCAGTTTGTGGATAAGTTGTACAAATGTTCAGTCAAAGTTAGTTAGTTGTATTTAAGCTGAATGGAACTAAGTCATACACGTTAACATGATAATTGGAAGTCGATACTGGATTTTTTTATGCTTACCCTCAAACTTCTCGTCTCGTCTGCTTATTGCTCAGCGAAGATGTGACAAAACTATAAACGATAAGTGTTAATAAATAAATACAAATAATATATATATATGTCCTTGTGTTCCTATCACTCCATCTTACTGTACAAAATAAGTTTTGTATTTACGATCATCGTTTATTTGTATGCCAAATTGGTTGATTAAATTGTATTTTTTTGCCTAATGAAGATTATTTTTTTATACAAAACTTATTCTTGACAAAGAAATTTGTTAGATACCAAAATATGCAAGCTAATACAATAGTAGGAGGCACTTACGTATCACCATAACGCCGCTATTAGCATTTCCGAAAAGTGGTGGGCTGAATTGCGAAAGGGAATAGGCCGAATGTATTTTTGTTTTTTTGAGCAGCTGATCATTATTTAAATTAAAAAAACTCATTTTTGATTCGATTTTGTTTTTGCATTTTTTATTTCGTTATCATTTTTTTTTTGGTTTTTTTATTATTATTTTTTGTTTGTAACGTTAGTTAAATATCCAACAATTATAATTGTAACTAATAGTTAAGCCAGAAAATATATATATAGTAGTAGTTGTTGTTTTTTCTTTTACAAATAAATAAATAATGTGTCTTCTTTTTTAGTTTGTATGCTCTGTGAAGAATGCGAGTGAGAGAGTTTTGTGATTTTTGTTTTACTTTTTTAGTTATAGTAGTAAGTAGTATGTAGGTAAGTGTTTTTTAGGTTTATCGCTTGTTTTTCTGTTTTTTTTATTGGAAACAAGTTGCATTATGTACAATTGTTTTTAGTTAGGTTTGCTCATTGTTGCTGTGTATAAGAGTGTATGTATTCGTGTCGTTCACATATCAAATAAATAAATACAATAAAATAAATAAATTATATAGGCAACAAATTAGATAGTAATAGCAAAATATCTATGTGCGCGGAAGGGTATACGGGTGGGAGAATTGTTACACGGAAACATTTACATATGTTTAAGACAATAATAAACAAAAGTTATATAATAATATATTAATAATAAACAAGGTTGTCTGTACCGCCATATGATTGGTGGACATTAAGTAGATCGTATGTCTATACGATTTATATAACTTTGCGACTAGTTTGATATTCAATTGAATGTTAAGTTGAATTTAATTGAATGGGATTGGATTGGATTGCATAGTGACAAACGAATTTTGAACATAAAAAGTTTTGTAAATGTTACGTTTTTTTATTCATGTAGTTGGTGTTTTCGTGCTATTCTCATCATCCTAATTTATAATAAGCTGCTAGCATTTATCATAAGTACGTTTTACAATGCAGCTTTAGTTAGTATCTTTTGTTTTTTGCACTTCACTTTAAAGTTTTCTGTTTCTTTTGATTTATTTACTTATATTATTTTTTCTGGTTTCATTCGGTTGTTGTTTGGTTTTAAACTATTCATTTGCTAGAAGCTAGTTTTACATTTTGTTTTCTGTGTCAGTGAGTGTATTTATTAAGCTTATGGAAGTGGGCTACGAAACGCATCCATTTTCCCCTTATTTCTTATTTTTTTGTTTTTTTTTTTATTGATTTATCATTCGGCATTCAATGTTTCTTCTTATGATATACATTGCACACGAAATGGTAAATTTAGTATTTGTTCAATTCGTTACGTTTTACACTTCTGCACTTCATTTTTTTTATTATTATTATTTTTTAGATTCTTTTTACACAACCACTTGACACTGCTTTTGGCAAACCAAAACAAACAAATGAACCATGCAGAACAGATTATAGTGCCGACAGAATTTTGTACAAATTATAGTTTTGAGTGCGTTGCTGATGTTTTTTGTTTATATTTGTGTTCCTGGTATTAAGCTTTTATTGCTGCTATTGCTGATTTTGATGTATTGTTTTGTTGACAGTTTGTTCATTTTGGATTGCCAAAAGCGGTGTTGCACAAATTTTATATTAAATTGTATACAGTGTTCCACATTGTTTAAGTTGTTCTTGTTGTCGATGTTTCTCATCGTGCCTCTATTTTTGTTGTTGCTGTTGCTTTTAGTGTGTTATTGTTGGTGTGAGAAGTTAGCCTTACGCTCGTTCGTAGAATAAAATATAGGCACTGGCTGAAACGAGACAGTTTTCAGGTATAGAATCGCTGACGCTGCAAATAATATAGGAAAGCATTAGAAAACAATTAAAGAATCATTTCAGATGTGTGTCACAATAAGTACCTGTTGTCATTGAACTCGTGCCATTTGTGTGAAACTGGATGTTTGCAAATTGCCACATAATGCCCACTAGCCGTTGAGCCTGAAAACCAAAGAAAGAATTAGAGTTGAGTTTATGCAGCTTTTGGGTAAAAAAAGGCAGAACTTACCCACATGATTGGAGATCGCATAGAGCGAATATTGCACATTCGAGTTTGCGTTGGAGCCATATGAGGCCATGTTAAGCTCACGATCCGCTGTGGGAAACTCAACCATATTCGATAGCTTACTCCAGCGCGTCCCTGAGAAGCGTTTGAGATCTAAACAATAGTGACAAATATTTTGCGAATAAATAATAAATATATATATATAATTATATATCACAATGGCGCATTAGGGCATACTTACGTATCACCAAGTATTTGGGGAAACGCTGTATTGTGAAGCTTTTAGTGCATTTTTGGCGCGTCTTGCATTTGGAGCATGTGGGCATCTCGTCATCATCGAGCATCTCCTCGCATAAGAGTAGATCTAAGCACGACTCCAATTTGCATCGCTTTGACGATGGTAGTGGCACACTCAAATCCCAGAACGGGTCAAAGGAAACGCTGGTATTGCCACACGTTGTGCACTTCAGTGTGCTCTTCAACTGGCCAACAAACAGATCACGTATCAGAGAATTCTCACGGCGTGAATACCACTTCCAAGTCTGATTGGCCTTCTTATTGTCACTATAATGCTATAAGGTTTTGTATATGGAAAATCAAATACTAATGCATCGATTACCTGAGGTTATCATTAATGTTAAGCGGTTCACCTTTGACGCCTGTATTAAGCGCCGAGTGCAATGAGTCGAGGAAGAAGCGTAGAAATTCCTGGGCATCCTGTTGTTTGTTTTTTTTGTACATACATTGTTTTTTCGAAAAGGCGCGCTTGAGTTCCATCAGTGTCACAATACTCACATTTGTCGTCCACATTTCCTGTATAAGCTTGGCAAATTCTGTAAATGATCACAGGTTAAACTTCCCGCTCATGCAACAATATCAAAAGTAGGCATACGCCGACTTACCATTTAGTATCTGCTGATCTATAGAGGTTGCCGAGCGCGGTCTGGTTTGATGTGCAAGGAGGAAGCACGTCAAGTCAGTCGTGTGACTCAGGCATTGGATGACCGAGTTCATGAAGCAAGTGTTTCCAATATTTTTTAGACCGCATAGACTTGTGGATATATAATCAAATTTATAAATTATTAAAACGTAATTGAGTAATTATAGCTACCTGGGTGTAGCCAAAATGGCACTTCCAAAATATGATAGTAAGTTACCCATTGTGAAGCAGTTATTAAGTATCTAGCGACTGTAATAAATCCGACTGGAAATTGCTATATAAATATATATTTTATTCTACTGAGGTACTTCATGTATGTACAATATGCATAGGCTACTTGTTAACGTAAAATGTAGTTTTAGTTTTTTATATATTAATATTGAGTTGTGGCAAATTAATTGTTTCATTTCATTAAATAACTTTAAGAGCAGTTTGTGGATAAGTTGTACAAATGTTCAGTCAAAGTTAGTTAGTTGTATTTAAGCTGAATGGAACTAAGTCATACACGTTAACATGATAATTGGAAGTCGATACTGGATTTTTTTATGCTTACCCTCAAACTTCTCGTCTCGTCTGCTTATTGCTCAGCGAAGATGTGACAAAACTATAAACGATAAGTGTTAATAAATAAATACAAATAATATATATATATGTCCTTGTGTTCCTATCACTCCATCTTACTGTACAAAATAAGTTTTGTATTTACGATCATCGTTTATTTGTATGCCAAATTGGTTGATTAAATTGTATTTTTTTGCCTAATGAAGATTATTTTTTTATACAAAACTTATTCTTGACAAAGAAATTTGTTAGATACCAAAATATGCAAGCTAATACAATAGTAGGAGGCACTTACGTATCACCATAACGCCGCTATTAGCATTTCCGAAAAGTGGTGGGCTGAATTGCGAAAGGGAATAGGCCGAATGTATTTTTGTTTTTTTGAGCAGCTGATCATTATTTAAATTAAAAAAACTCATTTTTGATTCGATTTTGTTTTTGCATTTTTTATTTCGTTATCATTTTTTTTTTGGTTTTTTTATTATTATTTTTTGTTTGTAACGTTAGTTAAATATCCAACAATTATAATTGTAACTAATAGTTAAGCCAGAAAATATATATATAGTAGTAGTTGTTGTTTTTTCTTTTACAAATAAATAAATAATGTGTCTTCTTTTTTAGTTTGTATGCTCTGTGAAGAATGCGAGTGAGAGAGTTTTGTGATTTTTGTTTTACTTTTTTAGTTATAGTAGTAAGTAGTATGTAGGTAAGTGTTTTTTAGGTTTATCGCTTGTTTTTCTGTTTTTTTTATTGGAAACAAGTTGCATTATGTACAATTGTTTTTAGTTAGGTTTGCTCATTGTTGCTGTGTATAAGAGTGTATGTATTCGTGTCGTTCACATATCAAATAAATAAATACAATAAAATAAATAAATTATATAGGCAACAAATTAGATAGTAATAGCAAAATATCTATGTGCGCGGAAGGGTATACGGGTGGGAGAATTGTTACACGGAAACATTTACATATGTTTAAGACAATAATAAACAAAAGTTATATAATAATATATTAATAATAAACAAGGTTGTCTGTACCGCCATATGATTGGTGGACATTAAGTAGATCGTATGTCTATACGATTTATATAACTTTGCGACTAGTTTGATATTCAATTGAATGTTAAGTTGAATTTAATTGAATGGGATTGGATTGGATTGCATAGTGACAAACGAATTTTGAACATAAAAAGTTTTGTAAATGTTACGTTTTTTTATTCATGTAGTTGGTGTTTTCGTGCTATTCTCATCATCCTAATTTATAATAAGCTGCTAGCATTTATCATAAGTACGTTTTACAATGCAGCTTTAGTTAGTATCTTTTGTTTTTTGCACTTCACTTTAAAGTTTTCTGTTTCTTTTGATTTATTTACTTATATTATTTTTTCTGGTTTCATTCGGTTGTTGTTTGGTTTTAAACTATTCATTTGCTAGAAGCTAGTTTTACATTTTGTTTTCTGTGTCAGTGAGTGTATTTATTAAGCTTATGGAAGTGGGCTACGAAACGCATCCATTTTCCCCTTATTTCTTATTTTTTTGTTTTTTTTTTATTGATTTATCATTCGGCATTCAATGTTTCTTCTTATGATATACATTGCACACGAAATGGTAAATTTAGTATTTGTTCAATTCGTTACGTTTTACACTTCTGCACTTCATTTTTTTTATTATTATTATTTTTTAGATTCTTTTTACACAACCACTTGACACTGCTTTTGGCAAACCAAAACAAACAAATGAACCATGCAGAACAGATTATAGTGCCGACAGAATTTTGTACAAATTATAGTTTTGAGTGCGTTGCTGATGTTTTTTGTTTATATTTGTGTTCCTGGTATTAAGCTTTTATTGCTGCTATTGCTGATTTTGATGTATTGTTTTGTTGACAGTTTGTTCATTTTGGATTGCCAAAAGCGGTGTTGCACAAATTTTATATTAAATTGTATACAGTGTTCCACATTGTTTAAGTTGTTCTTGTTGTCGATGTTTCTCATCGTGCCTCTATTTTTGTTGTTGCTGTTGCTTTTAGTGTGTTATTGTTGGTGTGAGAAGTTAGCCTTACGCTCGTTCGTAGAATAAAATATAGGCACTGGCTGAAACGAGACAGTTTTCAGGTATAGAATCGCTGACGCTGCAAATAATATAGGAAAGCATTAGAAAACAATTAAAGAATCATTTCAGATGTGTGTCACAATAAGTACCTGTTGTCATTGAACTCGTGCCATTTGTGTGAAACTGGATGTTTGCAAATTGCCACATAATGCCCACTAGCCGTTGAGCCTGAAAACCAAAGAAAGAATTAGAGTTGAGTTTATGCAGCTTTTGGGTAAAAAAAGGCAGAACTTACCCACATGATTGGAGATCGCATAGAGCGAATATTGCACATTCGAGTTTGCGTTGGAGCCATATGAGGCCATGTTAAGCTCACGATCCGCTGTGGGAAACTCAACCATATTCGATAGCTTACTCCAGCGCGTCCCTGAGAAGCGTTTGAGATCTAAACAATAGTGACAAATATTTTGCGAATAAATAATAAATATATATATATAATTATATATCACAATGGCGCATTAGGGCATACTTACGTATCACCAAGTATTTGGGGAAACGCTGTATTGTGAAGCTTTTAGTGCATTTTTGGCGCGTCTTGCATTTGGAGCATGTGGGCATCTCGTCATCATCGAGCATCTCCTCGCATAAGAGTAGATCTAAGCACGACTCCAATTTGCATCGCTTTGACGATGGTAGTGGCACACTCAAATCCCAGAACGGGTCAAAGGAAACGCTGGTATTGCCACACGTTGTGCACTTCAGTGTGCTCTTCAACTGGCCAACAAACAGATCACGTATCAGAGAATTCTCACGGCGTGAATACCACTTCCAAGTCTGATTGGCCTTCTTATTGTCACTATAATGCTATAAGGTTTTGTATATGGAAAATCAAATACTAATGCATCGATTACCTGAGGTTATCATTAATGTTAAGCGGTTCACCTTTGACGCCTGTATTAAGCGCCGAGTGCAATGAGTCGAGGAAGAAGCGTAGAAATTCCTGGGCATCCTGTTGTTTGTTTTTTTTGTACATACATTGTTTTTTCGAAAAGGCGCGCTTGAGTTCCATCAGTGTCACAATACTCACATTTGTCGTCCACATTTCCTGTATAAGCTTGGCAAATTCTGTAAATGATCACAGGTTAAACTTCCCGCTCATGCAACAATATCAAAAGTAGGCATACGCCGACTTACCATTTAGTATCTGCTGATCTATAGAGGTTGCCGAGCGCGGTCTGGTTTGATGTGCAAGGAGGAAGCACGTCAAGTCAGTCGTGTGACTCAGGCATTGGATGACCGAGTTCATGAAGCAAGTGTTTCCAATATTTTTTAGACCGCATAGACTTGTGGATATATAATCAAATTTATAAATTATTAAAACGTAATTGAGTAATTATAGCTACCTGGGTGTAGCCAAAATGGCACTTCCAAAATATGATAGTAAGTTACCCATTGTGAAGCAGTTATTAAGTATCTAGCGACTGTAATAAATCCGACTGGAAATTGCTATATAAATATATATTTTATTCTACTGAGGTACTTCATGTATGTACAATATGCATAGGCTACTTGTTAACGTAAAATGTAGTTTTAGTTTTTTATATATTAATATTGAGTTGTGGCAAATTAATTGTTTCATTTCATTAAATAACTTTAAGAGCAGTTTGTGGATAAGTTGTACAAATGTTCAGTCAAAGTTAGTTAGTTGTATTTAAGCTGAATGGAACTAAGTCATACACGTTAACATGATAATTGGAAGTCGATACTGGATTTTTTTATGCTTACCCTCAAACTTCTCGTCTCGTCTGCTTATTGCTCAGCGAAGATGTGACAAAACTATAAACGATAAGTGTTAATAAATAAATACAAATAATATATATATATGTCCTTGTGTTCCTATCACTCCATCTTACTGTACAAAATAAGTTTTGTATTTACGATCATCGTTTATTTGTATGCCAAATTGGTTGATTAAATTGTATTTTTTTGCCTAATGAAGATTATTTTTTTATACAAAACTTATTCTTGACAAAGAAATTTGTTAGATACCAAAATATGCAAGCTAATACAATAGTAGGAGGCACTTACGTATCACCATAACGCCGCTATTAGCATTTCCGAAAAGTGGTGGGCTGAATTGCGAAAGGGAATAGGCCGAATGTATTTTTGTTTTTTTGAGCAGCTGATCATTATTTAAATTAAAAAAACTCATTTTTGATTCGATTTTGTTTTTGCATTTTTTATTTCGTTATCATTTTTTTTTTGGTTTTTTTATTATTATTTTTTGTTTGTAACGTTAGTTAAATATCCAACAATTATAATTGTAACTAATAGTTAAGCCAGAAAATATATATATAGTAGTAGTTGTTGTTTTTTCTTTTACAAATAAATAAATAATGTGTCTTCTTTTTTAGTTTGTATGCTCTGTGAAGAATGCGAGTGAGAGAGTTTTGTGATTTTTGTTTTACTTTTTTAGTTATAGTAGTAAGTAGTATGTAGGTAAGTGTTTTTTAGGTTTATCGCTTGTTTTTCTGTTTTTTTTATTGGAAACAAGTTGCATTATGTACAATTGTTTTTAGTTAGGTTTGCTCATTGTTGCTGTGTATAAGAGTGTATGTATTCGTGTCGTTCACATATCAAATAAATAAATACAATAAAATAAATAAATTATATAGGCAACAAATTAGATAGTAATAGCAAAATATCTATGTGCGCGGAAGGGTATACGGGTGGGAGAATTGTTACACGGAAACATTTACATATGTTTAAGACAATAATAAACAAAAGTTATATAATAATATATTAATAATAAACAAGGTTGTCTGTACCGCCATATGATTGGTGGACATTAAGTAGATCGTATGTCTATACGATTTATATAACTTTGCGACTAGTTTGATATTCAATTGAATGTTAAGTTGAATTTAATTGAATGGGATTGGATTGGATTGCATAGTGACAAACGAATTTTGAACATAAAAAGTTTTGTAAATGTTACGTTTTTTTATTCATGTAGTTGGTGTTTTCGTGCTATTCTCATCATCCTAATTTATAATAAGCTGCTAGCATTTATCATAAGTACGTTTTACAATGCAGCTTTAGTTAGTATCTTTTGTTTTTTGCACTTCACTTTAAAGTTTTCTGTTTCTTTTGATTTATTTACTTATATTATTTTTTCTGGTTTCATTCGGTTGTTGTTTGGTTTTAAACTATTCATTTGCTAGAAGCTAGTTTTACATTTTGTTTTCTGTGTCAGTGAGTGTATTTATTAAGCTTATGGAAGTGGGCTACGAAACGCATCCATTTTCCCCTTATTTCTTATTTTTTTGTTTTTTTTTTTATTGATTTATCATTCGGCATTCACTGTTTCTTCTTATGATATACATTGCACACGAAATGGTAAATTTAGTATTTGTTCAATTCGTTACGTTTTACACTTCTGCACTTCATTTTTTTTATTATTATTATTTTTTAGATTCTTTTTACACAACCACTTGACACTGCTTTTGGCAAACCAAAACATACAACAAATGAACCATGCAGAACAGATTATAGTGCCGACAGAATTTTGTACAAATTATAGTTTTGAGTGCGTTGCTGATGTTTTTTGTTTATATTTGTGTTCCTGGTATTAAGCTTTTATTGCTGCTATTGCTGATTTTGATGTATTGTTTTGTTGACAGTTTGTTCATTTTGGATTGCCAAAAGCGGTGTTGCACAAATTTTATATTAAATTGTATACAGTGTTCCACATTGTTTAAGTTGTTCTTGTTGTCGATGTTTCTCATCGTGCCTCTATTTTTGTTGTTGCTGTTGCTTTTAGTGTGTTATTGTTGGTGTGAGAAGTTAGCCTTACGCTCGTTCGTAGAATAAAATATAGGCACTGGCTGAAACGAGACAGTTTTCAGGTATAGAATCGCTGACGCTGCAAATAATATAGGAAAGCATTAGAAAACAATTAAAGAATCATTTCAGATGTGTGTCACAATAAGTACCTGTTGTCATTGAACTCGTGCCATTTGTGTGAAACTGGATGTTTGCAAATTGCCACATAATGCCCACCAGCCGTTGAGCCTGAAAACCAAAGAGAGAATTAGAGTTGAGCTTATACAGCTTTTGGGTAAAAATGGCAGAACTTACCCATATGATTGGAGATCGCATAGAGCGAATAATGCACATTCGAGTTTGCGTTGGAGCCATATGAGGCCATGTTAAGCTCACGATCCGCTGTGGGAAACTCAACCATATTCGATAGCTTACTCCAGCGCGTCTCTGAGAAGCGTTTGAGATCTAAACAATAGTGACAAATATTTTACGAATAAATAATAAATATATATATATAATTATATATCACAATGGAGCATTAGGGCATACTTACGTATCACCAAGTATTTCGGGAAACGCTGTATTGTGAAGCTTTTAGTGAATTTTTGGCGCGTCTTGCATTTGGAGCATGTGGGCATCTCGTCACCATCGAGCACCTCCTCGCGTATGAATAGATCTAAGCACGATTCCAATTTGCATAGCGTTGACGAAGGTAGGGGCACACTCAAATCCCAGAACGGGTCAAAGGTAACGCTGGTATTGCCACACGTTGTGCACTTTAGTGTGCTCTTCAACTGGCCAACAAACAGATCGCGTATCAGAGAATTCTCATGACGTGAATACCACTCCCAAGTCAGATCGGCCTTTTTTTTGTCACTATAATGTTATAAGGTTTTGTAGATGAACAATCAACTACTAATGCATGTGTCGCTTACCTGAGGTTATCATCAATGTTAAGCGTTTCACCTTTGACGCCTGTATTAAGCGCCGAGTGCAATGAGTCGAGGAAGAAGCGTAGAAATTCCTGGGCATCCTGTTGATTGTAGTCGTTGTACATACGATGCTTTGTCGAAAAGGCGCGCTTCAGTTCCATCGGCGTCACACTATGCACATTTGTCGTCCACATTTCCTGTATAAGCTTGGCAAATTCTGTAAATGATCACAGGTTGGACTTACCGCTCATGCAACAATATCAAAAGTAGGCATACGCCGACTTACCATTTAGTATCTGCTGATCTATAGAGGTTGCCGAGCGCGGTCTGGTTTGATGTGCACGGAGGAAGCACGTCAAGTCAGTCGTGTGACTCAGGCATTGGATGACCGAGTTCATGAAGCAAGTGTTTCCAATATTTTTTAGACCGCATAGACCTGTGGGTATATAAACAAATTTATAAATTATTAAGACGTAATTGAGTAATTATAGCTACCTGGGTGTAACCAAAATGGCACTTCCCAAATCTGATGATGAGTTACCCAATACATTTTTATTCATCTCGAATTTGTAGTCTTATTAAGCAGCTATCAAGTGTATTAAATTTGTTTGGATATTAATTGTGTTCTACTAACGTATCCTACAATATATGCACAACATGCATAGTCTACTTGTAGTTTTAGTTTTTTATATATTAATATTAAGTGTTGGCAAATTTATTGTTTCATTTCATTAAATAACTTTAAGAGCAGTTTGTGGATAAGTTGTACAAATGTTCAGTCAAAGTTAGTTAGTTGTATTTAAGCTGAATGGAACTAAGTCATACACGTTAACATGACAATTGGAAGTCGATACTGGATTTTTTTATGCTTACCCTCAAACTTCTCGTCTCGTCTGCTTATTGCTCAGCGAAGATGTGACAAAACTATAAACGATAAGTGTTAATAAATAAATACAAATAATATATATATATATATGTCCTTGTGTTCCTATCACTCCATTTTACTGTACAAAATAAGTTTTGTATTTACGATCATCGTTTATTTGTATGCCAAATTGGTTGATTAAATTGTATTTTTTTGCCTAATGAAGATTATTTTTTTATACAAAACTTATTCTTGACAAAGAAATTTGTTAGATACCAAAATATGCAAACTAATACAATAGGAGGAGGCACTTACGTATCACCATAACGCCGCTATAAGCATTTCCGAAAAGTGGTGGGCTGAATTGCGAAAGGGAATAGGCCGAATGTATTTTTGTTTTTTTGAGCAGCTGATCATTATTTAAATTAAAAAAACTCATTTTTGATTCGATTTTGTTTTTGCATTTTTTATTTCGTTATCATTTTTTTTTTGGTTTTTTTATTATTATTTTTTGTTTGTAACGTTAGTTAAATATCCAACAATTATAATTGTAACTAATAGTTAAGCCAGAAAATATATATATAGTAGTAGTTGTTGTTTTTTCTTTTACAAATAAATAAATAATGTGTCTTCTTTTTTAGTTTGTATGCTCTGTGAAGAATGCGAGTGAGAGAGTTTTGTGATTTTTGTTTTACTTTTTTAGTTATAGTAGTAAGTAGTATGTAGGTAAGTGTTTTTTAGGTTTATCGCTTGTTTTTCTGTTTTTTTTATTGGAAACAAGTTGCATTATGTACAATTGTTTTTAGTTAGGTTTGCTCATTGTTGCTGTGTATAAGAGTGTATGTATTCGTGTCGTTCACATATCAAATAAATAAATACAATAAAATAAATAAATTATATAGGCAACAAATTAGATAGTAATAGCAAAATATCTATGTGCGCGGAAGGGTATACGGGTGGGAGAATTGTTACACGGAAACATTTACATATGTTTAAGACAATAATAAACAAAAGTTATATAATAATATATTAATAATAAACAAGGTTGTCTGTACCGCCATATGATTGGTGGACATTAAGTAGATCGTATGTCTATACGATTTATATAACTTTGCGACTAGTTTGATATTCAATTGAATGTTAAGTTGAATTTAATTGAATGGGATTGGATTGGATTGCATAGTGACAAACGAATTTTGAACATAAAAAGTTTTGTAAATGTTACGTTTTTTTATTCATGTAGTTGGTGTTTTCGTGCTATTCTCATCATCCTAATTTATAATAAGCTGCTAGCATTTATCATAAGTACGTTTTACAATGCAGCTTTAGTTAGTATCTTTTGTTTTTTGCACTTCACTTTAAAGTTTTCTGTTTCTTTTGATTTATTTACTTATATATTTTTTGTCTGGTTTCATTCGGTTGTTGTTTGGTTTAAAACTATTCATTTGCTAGAAGCTAGTTTTACATTTTGTTTTCTGTATCAGTGAGTGTATTTATTAAGCTTATGGAAGTGGGCTACGAAACGCATCCATTTTCCCCTTATTTCTTATTTTTTTGTTTTTTTTTTTATTGATTTATCATTCGGCATTCAATGTTTCTTCTTATGATATACATTGCACACGAAATGGTAAATTTAGTATTTGTTCAATTCGTTACGTTTTACACTTCTGCACTTCATTTTTTTTATTATTATTATTTTTTAGATTCTTTTTACACAACCACTTGACACTGCTTTTGGCAAACCAAAACAAACAAATGAACCATGCAGAACAGATTATAGTGCCGACAGAATTTTGTACAAATTATAGTTTTGAGTGCGTTGCTGATGTTTTTTGTTTATATTTGTGTTCCTGGTATTAAGCTTTTATTGCTGCTATTGCTGATTTTGATGTATTGTTTTGTTGACAGTTTGTTCATTTTGGATTGCCAAAAGCGGTGTTGCACAAATTTTATATTAAATTGTATACAGTGTTCCACATTGTTTAAGTTGTTCTTGTTGTCGATGTTTCTCATCGTGCCTCTATTTTTGTTGTTGCTGTTGCTTTTAGTGTGTTATTGTTGGTGTGAGAAGTTAGCCTTACGCTCGTTCGTAGAATAAAATATAGGCACTGGCTGAAACGAGACGGTTTTCAGGTATAGAATCGCTGACGCTGCAAATAATATAGGAAAGCATTAGAAAACAATTAAAGAATCATTTCAGATGTGTGTCACAATAAGTACCTGTTGTCATTGAACTCGTGCCATTTGTGTGAAACTGGATTTTTGCAAATTGCCACATAATGCCCACCAGCCGTTGAGCCTGAAAACCAAAGAGAGAATTAGAGTTGAGCTTATACAGCTTTTGGGTAAAAATGGCAGAACTTACCCATATGATTGGAGATCGCATAGAGCGAATAATGCACATTCGAGTTTGCGTTGGAGCCATATGAGGCCATGTTAAGCTCACGATCCGCTGTGGGAAACTCAACCATATTCGATAGCTTACTCCAGCGCGTCCCTGAGAAGCGTTTGAGATCTAAACAATAGTGACAAATATTTTACGAATAAATAATAAATATATATATATAATTATATATCACAATGGAGCATTAGGGCATACTTACGTATCACCAAGTATTTCGGGAAACGCTGTATTGTGAAGCTTTTAGTGAATTTTTGGCGCGTCTTGCATTTGGAGCATGTGGGCATCTCGTCATCATCGAGCATCTCCTCGCATAAGAGTAGATCTAAGCACGACTCCAATTTGCATCGCTTTGACGATGGTAGTGGCACACTCAAATCCCAGAACGGGTCAAAGGAAACGCTGGTATTGCCACACGTTGTGCACTTCAGTGTGCTCTTCAACTGGCCAACAAACAGATCACGTATCAGAGAATTCTCACGGCGTGAATACCACTTCCAAGTCTGATTGGCCTTCTTATTGTCACTATAATGCTATAAGGTTTTGTATATGGAAAATCAAATACTAATGCATCGATTACCTGAGGTTATCATTAATGTTAAGCGGTTCACCTTTGACGCCTGTATTAAGCGCCGAGTGCAATGAGTCGAGGAAGAAGCGTAGAAATTCCTGGGCATCCTGTTGTTTGTTTTTTTTGTACATACATTGTTTTTTCGAAAAGGCGCGCTTGAGTTCCATCAGTGTCACAATACTCACATTTGTCGTCCACATTTCCTGTATAAGCTTGGCAAATTCTGTAAATGATCACAGGTTAAACTTCCCGCTCATGCAACAATATCAAAAGTAGGCATACGCCGACTTACCATTTAGTATCTGCTGATCTATAGAGGTTGCCGAGCGCGGTCTGGTTTGATGTGCAAGGAGGAAGCACGTCAAGTCAGTCGTGTGACTCAGGCATTGGATGACCGAGTTCATGAAGCAAGTGTTTCCAATATTTTTTAGACCGCATAGACTTGTGGATATATAATCAAATTTATAAATTATTAAAACGTAATTGAGTAATTATAGCTACCTGGGTGTAGCCAAAATGGCACTTCCAAAATATGATAGTAAGTTACCCATTGTGAAGCAGTTATTAAGTATCTAGCGACTGTAATAAATCCGACTGGAAATTGCTATATAAATATATATTTTATTCTACTGAGGTACTTCATGTATGTACAATATGCATAGGCTACTTGTTAACGTAAAATGTAGTTTTAGTTTTTTATATATTAATATTGAGTTGTGGCAAATTAATTGTTTCATTTCATTAAATAACTTTAAGAGCAGTTTGTGGATAAGTTGTACAAATGTTCAGTCAAAGTTAGTTAGTTGTATTTAAGCTGAATGGAACTAAGTCATACACGTTAACATGATAATTGGAAGTCGATACTGGATTTTTTTATGCTTACCCTCAAACTTCTCGTCTCGTCTGCTTATTGCTCAGCGAAGATGTGACAAAACTATAAACGATAAGTGTTAATAAATAAATACAAATAATATATATATATGTCCTTGTGTTCCTATCACTCCATCTTACTGTACAAAATAAGTTTTGTATTTACGATCATCGTTTATTTGTATGCCAAATTGGTTGATTAAATTGTATTTTTTTGCCTAATGAAGATTATTTTTTTATACAAAACTTATTCTTGACAAAGAAATTTGTTAGATACCAAAATATGCAAGCTAATACAATAGTAGGAGGCACTTACGTATCACCATAACGCCGCTATTAGCATTTCCGAAAAGTGGTGGGCTGAATTGCGAAAGGGAATAGGCCGAATGTATTTTTGTTTTTTTGAGCAGCTGATCATTATTTAAATTAAAAAAACTCATTTTTGATTCGATTTTGTTTTTGTTTTTGCATTTTTTATTTCGTTATCATTTTTTTTTTGGTTTTTTTATTATTATTTTTTGTTTGTAACGTTAGTTAAATATCCAACAATTATAATTGTAACTAATAGTTAAGCCAGAAAATATATATATAGTAGTAGTTGTTGTTTTTTCTTTTACAAATAAATAAATAATGTGTCTTCTTTTTTAGTTTGTATGCTCTGTGAAGAATGCGAGTGAGAGAGTTTTGTGATTTTTGTTTTACTTTTTTAGTTATAGTAGTAAGTAGTATGTAGGTAAGTGTTTTTTAGGTTTATCGCTTGTTTTTCTGTTTTTTTTATTGGAAACAAGTTGCATTATGTACAATTGTTTTTAGTTAGGTTTGCTCATTGTTGCTGTGTATAAGAGTGTATGTATTCGTGTCGTTCACATATCAAATAAATAAATACAATAAAATAAATAAATTATATAGGCAACAAATTAGATAGTAATAGCAAAATATCTATGTGCGCGGAAGGGTATACGGGTGGGAGAATTGTTACACGGAAACATTTACATATGTTTAAGACAATAATAAACAAAAGTTATATAATAATATATTAATAATAAACAAGGTTGTCTGTACCGCCATATGATTGGTGGACATTAAGTAGATCGTATGTCTATACGATTTATATAACTTTGCGACTAGTTTGATATTCAATTGAATGTTAAGTTGAATTTAATTGAATGGGATTGGATTGGATTGCATAGTGACAAACGAATTTTGAACATAAAAAGTTTTGTAAATGTTACGTTTTTTTATTCATGTAGTTGGTGTTTTCGTGCTATTCTCATCATCCTAATTTATAATAAGCTGCTAGCATTTATCATAAGTACGTTTTACAATGCAGCTTTAGTTAGTATCTTTTGTTTTTTGCACTTCACTTTAAAGTTTTCTGTTTCTTTTGATTTATTTACTTATATATTTTTTGTCTGGTTTCATTCGGTTGTTGTTTGGTTTAAAACTATTCATTTGCTAGAAGCTAGTTTTACATTTTGTTTTCTGTATCAGTGAGTGTATTTATTAAGCTTATGGAAGTGGGCTACGAAACGCATCCATTTTCCCCTTATTTCTTATTTTTTTGTTTTTTTTTTTATTGATTTATCATTCGGCATTCAATGTTTCTTCTTATGATATACATTGCACACGAAATGGTAAATTTAGTATTTGTTCAATTCGTTACGTTTTACACTTCTGCACTTCATTTTTTTTATTATTATTATTTTTTAGATTCTTTTTACACAACCACTTGACACTGCTTTTGGCAAACCAAAACAAACAAATGAACCATGCAGAACAGATTATAGTGCCGACAGAATTTTGTACAAATTATAGTTTTGAGTGCGTTGCTGATGTTTTTTGTTTATATTTGTGTTCCTGGTATTAAGCTTTTATTGCTGCTATTGCTGATTTTGATGTATTGTTTTGTTGACAGTTTGTTCATTTTGGATTGCCAAAAGCGGTGTTGCACAAATTTTATATTAAATTGTATACAGTGTTCCACATTGTTTAAGTTGTTCTTGTTGTCGATGTTTCTCATCGTGCCTCTATTTTTGTTGTTGCTGTTGCTTTTAGTGTGTTATTGTTGGTGTGAGAAGTTAGCCTTACGCTCGTTCGTAGAATAAAATATAGGCACTGGCTGAAACGAGACGGTTTTCAGGTATAGAATCGCTGACGCTGCAAATAATATAGGAAAGCATTAGAAAACAATTAAAGAATCATTTCAGATGTGTGTCACAATAAGTACCTGTTGTCATTGAACTCGTGCCATTTGTGTGAAACTGGATTTTTGCAAATTGCCACATAATGCCCACCAGCCGTTGAGCCTGAAAACCAAAGAGAGAATTAGAGTTGAGCTTATACAGCTTTTGGGTAAAAATGGCAGAACTTACCCATATGATTGGAGATCGCATAGAGCGAATAATGCACATTCGAGTTTGCGTTGGAGCCATATGAGGCCATGTTAAGCTCACGATCCGCTGTGGGAAACTCAACCATATTCGATAGCTTACTCCAGCGCGTCCCTGAGAAGCGTTTGAGATCTAAACAATAGTGACAAATATTTTACGAATAAATAATAAATATATATATATAATTATATATCACAATGGAGCATTAGGGCATACTTACGTATCACCAAGTATTTCGGGAAACGCTGTATTGTGAAGCTTTTAGTGAATTTTTGGCGCGTCTTGCATTTGGAGCATGTGGGCATCTCGTCATCATCGAGCATCTCCTCGCATAAGAGTAGATCTAAGCACGACTCCAATTTGCATCGCTTTGACGATGGTAGTGGCACACTCAAATCCCAGAACGGGTCAAAGGAAACGCTGGTATTGCCACACGTTGTGCACTTCAGTGTGCTCTTCAACTGGCCAACAAACAGATCACGTATCAGAGAATTCTCACGGCGTGAATACCACTTCCAAGTCTGATTGGCCTTCTTATTGTCACTATAATGCTATAAGGTTTTGTATATGGAAAATCAAATACTAATGCATCGATTACCTGAGGTTATCATTAATGTTAAGCGGTTCACCTTTGACGCCTGTATTAAGCGCCGAGTGCAATGAGTCGAGGAAGAAGCGTAGAAATTCCTGGGCATCCTGTTGATTGTAGTCGTTGTACATACATTGTTTTTTCGAAAAGGCGCGCTTGAGTTCCATCAGTGTCACAATACTCACATTTGTCGTCCACATTTCCTGTATAAGCTTGGCAAATTCTGTAAATGATCACAGGTTAAACTTCCCGCTCATGCAACAATATCAAAAGTAGGCATACGCCGACTTACCATTTAGTATCTGCTGATCTATAGAGGTTGCCGAGCGCGGTCTGGTTTGATGTGCAAGGAGGAAGCACGTCAAGTCAGTCGTGTGACTCAGGCATTGGATGACCGAGTTCATGAAGCAAGTGTTTCCAATATTTTTTAGACCGCATAGACTTGTGGATATATAATCAAATTTATAAATTATTAAAACGTAATTGAGTAATTATAGCTACCTGGGTGTAGCCAAAATGGCACTTCCAAAATATGATAGTAAGTTACCCATTGTGAAGCAGTTATTAAGTATCTAGCGACTGTAATAAATCCGACTGGAAATTGCTATATAAATATATATTTTATTCTACTGAGGTACTTCATGTATGTACAATATGCATAGGCTACTTGTTAACGTAAAATGTAGTTTTAGTTTTTTATATATTAATATTGAGTTGTGGCAAATTAATTGTTTCATTTCATTAAATAACTTTAAGAGCAGTTTGTGGATAAGTTGTACAAATGTTCAGTCAAAGTTAGTTAGTTGTATTTAAGCTGAATGGAACTAAGTCATACACGTTAACATGATAATTGGAAGTCGATACTGGATTTTTTTATGCTTACCCTCAAACTTCTCGTCTCGTCTGCTTATTGCTCAGCGAAGATGTGACAAAACTATAAACGATAAGTGTTAATAAATAAATACAAATAATATATATATATGTCCTTGTGTTCCTATCACTCCATCTTACTGTACAAAATAAGTTTTGTATTTACGATCATCGTTTATTTGTATGCCAAATTGGTTGATTAAATTGTATTTTTTTGCCTAATGAAGATTATTTTTTTATACAAAACTTATTCTTGACAAAGAAATTTGTTAGATACCAAAATATGCAAGCTAATACAATAGTAGGAGGCACTTACGTATCACCATAACGCCGCTATTAGCATTTCCGAAAAGTGGTGGGCTGAATTGCGAAAGGGAATAGGCCGAATGTATTTTTGTTTTTTTGAGCAGCTGATCATTATTTAAATTAAAAAAACTCAATTTTGATTCGATTTTGTTTTTGTTTTTGCATTTTATATTTCGTTATCATTTTTTTTTTGGTTTTTTTATTATTATTTTTTGTTTGTAACGTTAGTAAAATATCCAACAATTATAATTGTAACTAATAGTTAAGCCAGAAAATATATATATAGTAGTAGTTGTTGTTTTTTCTTTTACAAATAAATAAATAATGTGTCTTCTTTTTTAGTTTGTATGCTCTGTGAAGAATGCGAGTGAGAGAGTTTTGTGATTTTTGTTTTACTTTTTTAGTTATAGTAGTAAGTAGTATGTAGGTAAGTGTTTTTTAGGTTTATCGCTTGTTTTTCTGTTTTTTTTATTGGAAACAAGTTGCATTATGTACAATTGTTTTTAGTTAGGTTTGCTCATTGTTGCTGTGTATAAGAGTGTATGTATTCGTGTCGTTCACATATCAAATAAATAAATACAATAAAATAAATAAATTATATAGGCAACAAATTAGATAGTAATAGCAAAATATCTATGTGCGCGGAAGGGTATACGGGTGGGAGAATTGTTACACGGAAACATTTACATATGTTTAAGACAATAATAAACAAAAGTTATATAATAATATATTAATAATAAACAAGGTTGTCTGTACCGCCATATGATTGGTGGACATTAAGTAGATCGTATGTCTATACGATTTATATAACTTTGCGACTAGTTTGATATTCAATTGAATGTTAAGTTGAATTTAATTGAATGGGATTGGATTGGATTGCATAGTGACAAACGAATTTTGAACATAAAAAGTTTTGTAAATGTTACGTTTTTTTATTCATGTAGTTGGTGTTTTCGTGCTATTCTCATCATCCTAATTTATAATAAGCTGCTAGCATTTATCATAAGTACGTTTTACAATGCAGCTTTAGTTAGTATCTTTTGTTTTTTGCACTTCACTTTAAAGTTTTCTGTTTCTTTTGATTTATTTACTTATATATTTTTTGTCTGGTTTCATTCGGTTGTTGTTTGGTTTAAAACTATTCATTTGCTAGAAGCTAGTTTTACATTTTGTTTTCTGTATCAGTGAGTGTATTTATTAAGCTTATGGAAGTGGGCTACGAAACGCATCCATTTTCCCCTTATTTCTTATTTTTTTGTTTTTTTTTTATTGATTTATCATTCGGCATTCAATGTTTCTTCTTATGATATACATTGCACACGAAATGGTAAATTTAGTATTTGTTCAATTCGTTACGTTTTACACTTCTGCACTTCATTTTTTTTATTATTATTATTTTTTAGATTCTTTTTACACAACCACTTGACACTGCTTTTGGCAAACCAAAACAAACAAATGAACCATGCAGAACAGATTATAGTGCCGACAGAATTTTGTACAAATTATAGTTTTGAGTGCGTTGCTGATGTTTTTTGTTTATATTTGTGTTCCTGGTATTAAGCTTTTATTGCTGCTATTGCTGATTTTGATGTATTGTTTTGTTGACAGTTTGTTCATTTTGGATTGCCAAAAGCGGTGTTGCACAAATTTTATATTAAATTGTATACAGTGTTCCACATTGTTTAAGTTGTTCTTGTTGTCGATGTTTCTCATCGTGCCTCTATTTTTGTTGTTGCTGTTGCTTTTAGTGTGTTATTGTTGGTGTGAGAAGTTAGCCTTACGCTCGTTCGTAGAATAAAATATAGGCACTGGCTGAAACGAGACGGTTTTCAGGTATAGAATCGCTGACGCTGCAAATAATATAGGAAAGCATTAGAAAACAATTAAAGAATCATTTCAGATGTGTGTCACAATAAGTACCTGTTGTCATTGAACTCGTGCCATTTGTGTGAAACTGGATTTTTGCAAATTGCCACATAATGCCCACCAGCCGTTGAGCCTGAAAACCAAAGAGAGAATTAGAGTTGAGCTTATACAGCTTTTGGGTAAAAATGGCAGAACTTACCCATATGATTGGAGATCGCATAGAGCGAATAATGCACATTCGAGTTTGCGTTGGAGCCATATGAGGCCATGTTAAGCTCACGATCCGCTGTGGGAAACTCAACCATATTCGATAGCTTACTCCAGGGCGTCCCTGAGAAGCGTTTGAGATCTAAACAATAGTGACAAATATTTTACGAATAAATAATAAATATATATATATAATTATATATCACAATGGAGCATTAGGGCATACTTACGTATCACCAAGTATTTCGGGAAACGCTGTATTGTGAAGCTTTTAGTGAATTTTTGGCGCGTCTTGCATTTGGAGCATGTGGGCATCTCGTCATCATCGAGCATCTCCTCGCATAAGAGTAGATCTAAGCACGACTCCAATTTGCATCGCTTTGACGATGGTAGTGGCACACTCAAATCCCAGAACGGGTCAAAGGAAACGCTGGTATTGCCACACGTTGTGCACTTCAGTGTGCTCTTCAACTGGCCAACAAACAGATCGCGTATCAGAGAATTCTCATGACGTGAATACCACTCCCAAGTCAGATCGGCCTTTTTTTTGTCACTATAATGTTATAAGGTTTTGTAGATGAACAATCAACTACTAATGCATGTGTCGCTTACCTGAGGTTATCATCAATGTTAAGCGTTTCACCTTTGACGCCTGTATTAAGCGCCGAGTGCAATGAGTCGAGGAAGAAGCGTAGAAATTCCTGGGCATCCTGTTGATTGTAGTCGTTGTACATACATTGTTTTTTCGAAAAGGCGCGCTTGAGTTCCATCAGTGTCACAATACTCACATTTGTCGTCCACATTTCCTGTATAAGCTTGGCAAATTCTGTAAATGATCACAGGTTAAACTTCCCGCTCATGCAACAATATCAAAAGTAGGCATACGCCGACTTACCATTTAGTATCTGCTGATCTATAGAGGTTGCCGAGCGCGGTCTGGTTTGATGTGCAAGGAGGAAGCACGTCAAGTCAGTCGTGTGACTCAGGCATTGGATGACCGAGTTCATGAAGCAAGTGTTTCCAATATTTTTTAGACCGCATAGACTTGTGGATATATAATCAAATTTATAAATTATTAAAACGTAATTGAGTAATTATAGCTACCTGGGTGTAGCCAAAATGGCACTTCCAAAATATGATAGTAAGTTACCCATTGTGAAGCAGTTATTAAGTATCTAGCGACTGTAATAAATCCGACTGGAAATTGCTATATAAATATATATTTTATTCTACTGAGGTACTTCATGTATGTACAATATGCATAGGCTACTTGTTAACGTAAAATGTAGTTTTAGTTTTTTATATATTAATATTGAGTTGTGGCAAATTAATTGTTTCATTTCATTAAATAACTTTAAGAGCAGTTTGTGGATAAGTTGTACAAATGTTCAGTCAAAGTTAGTTAGTTGTATTTAAGCTGAATGGAACTAAGTCATACACGTTAACATGATAATTGGAAGTCGATACTGGATTTTTTTATGCTTACCCTCAAACTTCTCGTCTCGTCTGCTTATTGCTCAGCGAAGATGTGACAAAACTATAAACGATAAGTGTTAATAAATAAATACAAATAATATATATATATGTCCTTGTGTTCCTATCACTCCATCTTACTGTACAAAATAAGTTTTGTATTTACGATCATCGTTTATTTGTATGCCAAATTGGTTGATTAAATTGTATTTTTTTGCCTAATGAAGATTATTTTTTTATACAAAACTTATTCTTGACAAAGAAATTTGTTAGATACCAAAATATGCAAGCTAATACAATAGTAGGAGGCACTTACGTATCACCATAACGCCGCTATTAGCATTTCCGAAAAGTGGTGGGCTGAATTGCGAAAGGGAATAGGCCGAATGTATTTTTGTTTTTTTGAGCAGCTGATCATTATTTAAATTAAAAAAACTCAATTTTGATTCGATTTTGTTTTTGTTTTTGCATTTTATATTTCGTTATCATTTTTTTTTTGGTTTTTTTATTATTATTTTTTGTTTGTAACGTTAGTAAAATATCCAACAATTATAATTGTAACTAATAGTTAAGCCAGAAAATATATATATAGTAGTAGTTGTTGTTTTTTCTTTTACAAATAAATAAATAATGTGTCTTCTTTTTTAGTTTGTATGCTCTGTGAAGAATGCGAGTGAGAGAGTTTTGTGATTTTTGTTTTACTTTTTTAGTTATAGTAGTAAGTAGTATGTAGGTAAGTGTTTTTTAGGTTTATCGCTTGTTTTTCTGTTTTTTTTATTGGAAACAAGTTGCATTATGTACAATTGTTTTTAGTTAGGTTTGCTCATTGTTGCTGTGTATAAGAGTGTATGTATTCGTGTCGTTCACATATCAAATAAATAAATACAATAAAATAAATAAATTATATAGGCAACAAATTAGATAGTAATAGCAAAATATCTATGTGCGCGGAAGGGTATACGGGTGGGAGAATTGTTACACGGAAACATTTACATATGTTTAAGACAATAATAAACAAAAGTTATATAATAATATATTAATAATAAACAAGGTTGTCTGTACCGCCATATGATTGGTGGACATTAAGTAGATCGTATGTCTATACGATTTATATAACTTTGCGACTAGTTTGATATTCAATTGAATGTTAAGTTGAATTTAATTGAATGGGATTGGATTGGATTGCATAGTGACAAACGAATTTTGAACATAAAAAGTTTTGTAAATGTTACGTTTTTTTATTCATGTAGTTGGTGTTTTCGTGCTATTCTCATCATCCTAATTTATAATAAGCTGCTAGCATTTATCATAAGTACGTTTTACAATGCAGCTTTAGTTAGTATCTTTTGTTTTTTGCACTTCACTTTAAAGTTTTCTGTTTCTTTTGATTTATTTACTTATATATTTTTTGTCTGGTTTCATTCGGTTGTTGTTTGGTTTAAAACTATTCATTTGCTAGAAGCTAGTTTTACATTTTGTTTTCTGTATCAGTGAGTGTATTTATTAAGCTTATGGAAGTGGGCTACGAAACGCATCCATTTTCCCCTTATTTCTTATTTTTTTGTTTTTTTTTTTATTGATTTATCATTCGGCATTCAATGTTTCTTCTTATGATATACATTGCACACGAAATGGTAAATTTAGTATTTGTTCAATTCGTTACGTTTTACACTTCTGCACTTCATTTTTTTTATTATTATTATTTTTTAGATTCTTTTTACACAACCACTTGACACTGCTTTTGGCAAACCAAAACAAACAAATGAACCATGCAGAACAGATTATAGTGCCGACAGAATTTTGTACAAATTATAGTTTTGAGTGCGTTGCTGATGTTTTTTGTTTATATTTGTGTTCCTGGTATTAAGCTTTTATTGCTGCTATTGCTGATTTTGATGTATTGTTTTGTTGACAGTTTGTTCATTTTGGATTGCCAAAAGCGGTGTTGCACAAATTTTATATTAAATTGTATACAGTGTTCCACATTGTTTAAGTTGTTCTTGTTGTCGATGTTTCTCATCGTGCCTCTATTTTTGTTGTTGCTGTTGCTTTTAGTGTGTTATTGTTGGTGTGAGAAGTTAGCCTTACGCTCGTTCGTAGAATAAAATATAGGCACTGGCTGAAACGAGACGGTTTTCAGGTATAGAATCGCTGACGCTGCAAATAATATAGGAAAGCATTAGAAAACAATTAAAGAATCATTTCAGATGTGTGTCACAATAAGTACCTGTTGTCATTGAACTCGTGCCATTTGTGTGAAACTGGATTTTTGCAAATTGCCACATAATGCCCACCAGCCGTTGAGCCTGAAAACCAAAGAGAGAATTAGAGTTGAGCTTATACAGCTTTTGGGTAAAAATGGCAGAACTTACCCATATGATTGGAGATCGCATAGAGCGAATAATGCACATTCGAGTTTGCGTTGGAGCCATATGAGGCCATGTTAAGCTCACGATCCGCTGTGGGAAACTCAACCATATTCGATAGCTTACTCCAGGGCGTCCCTGAGAAGCGTTTGAGATCTAAACAATAGTGACAAATATTTTACGAATAAATAATAAATATATATATATAATTATATATCACAATGGAGCATTAGGGCATACTTACGTATCACCAAGTATTTCGGGAAACGCTGTATTGTGAAGCTTTTAGTGAATTTTTGGCGCGTCTTGCATTTGGAGCATGTGGGCATCTCGTCATCATCGAGCATCTCCTCGCATAAGAGTAGATCTAAGCACGACTCCAATTTGCATCGCTTTGACGATGGTAGTGGCACACTCAAATCCCAGAACGGGTCAAAGGAAACGCTGGTATTGCCACACGTTGTGCACTTCAGTGTGCTCTTCAACTGGCCAACAAACAGATCGCGTATCAGAGAATTCTCATGACGTGAATACCACTCCCAAGTCAGATCGGCCTTTTTTTTGTCACTATAATGTTATAAGGTTTTGTAGATGAACAATCAACTACTAATGCATGTGTCGCTTACCTGAGGTTATCATCAATGTTAAGCGTTTCACCTTTGACGCCTGTATTAAGCGCCGAGTGCAATGAGTCGAGGAAGAAGCGTAGAAATTCCTGGGCATCCTGTTGATTGTAGTCGTTGTACATACATTGTTTTTTCGAAAAGGCGCGCTTGAGTTCCATCAGTGTCACAATACTCACATTTGTCGTCCACATTTCCTGTATAAGCTTGGCAAATTCTGTAAATGATCACAGGTTAAACTTCCCGCTCATGCAACAATATCAAAAGTAGGCATACGCCGACTTACCATTTAGTATCTGCTGATCTATAGAGGTTGCCGAGCGCGGTCTGGTTTGATGTGCAAGGAGGAAGCACGTCAAGTCAGTCGTGTGACTCAGGCATTGGATGACCGAGTTCATGAAGCAAGTGTTTCCAATATTTTTTAGACCGCATAGACTTGTGGATATATAATCAAATTTATAAATTATTAAAACGTAATTGAGTAATTATAGCTACCTGGGTGTAGCCAAAATGGCACTTCCAAAATATGATAGTAAGTTACCCATTGTGAAGCAGTTATTAAGTATCTAGCGACTGTAATAAATCCGACTGGAAATTGCTATATAAATATATATTTTATTCTACTGAGGTACTTCATGTATGTACAATATGCATAGGCTACTTGTTAACGTAAAATGTAGTTTTAGTTTTTTATATATTAATATTGAGTTGTGGCAAATTAATTGTTTCATTTCATTAAATAACTTTAAGAGCAGTTTGTGGATAAGTTGTACAAATGTTCAGTCAAAGTTAGTTAGTTGTATTTAAGCTGAATGGAACTAAGTCATACACGTTAACATGATAATTGGAAGTCGATACTGGATTTTTTTATGCTTACCCTCAAACTTCTCGTCTCGTCTGCTTATTGCTCAGCGAAGATGTGACAAAACTATAAACGATAAGTGTTAATAAATAAATACAAATAATATATATATATGTCCTTGTGTTCCTATCACTCCATCTTACTGTACAAAATAAGTTTTGTATTTACGATCATCGTTTATTTGTATGCCAAATTGGTTGATTAAATTGTATTTTTTTGCCTAATGAAGATTATTTTTTTATACAAAACTTATTCTTGACAAAGAAATTTGTTAGATACCAAAATATGCAAGCTAATACAATAGTAGGAGGCACTTACGTATCACCATAACGCCGCTATTAGCATTTCCGAAAAGTGGTGGGCTGAATTGCGAAAGGGAATAGGCCGAATGTATTTTTGTTTTTTTGAGCAGCTGATCATTATTTAAATTAAAAAAACTCAATTTTGATTCGATTTTGTTTTTGTTTTTGCATTTTATATTTCGTTATCATTTTTTTTTTGGTTTTTTTATTATTATTTTTTGTTTGTAACGTTAGTAAAATATCCAACAATTATAATTGTAACTAATAGTTAAGCCAGAAAATATATATATAGTAGTAGTTGTTGTTGTTTCTTTTACAAATAAATAAATAATGTGTCTTCTTTTTTAGTTTGTATGCTCTGTGAAGAATGCGTGTGAGAGAGTTTTGTGATTTTTGTTTTACTTTTTTAGTTATAGTAGTAAGTAGTATGTAGGTAAGTGTTTTTTGGTTTATCGCTTGTTTTTCCGTTTTTTTTTATTGGAAACAAGTTGCATTATGTACAATTGTTTTTAGTTAGGTTTGCTCATTGTTGCTGTGTATAAGAGTGTATGTATTCGTGTCGTTCACATATCAAATAAATAAATACAATAAAATAAATAAATTATATAGGCAACAAATTAGATAGTAATAGCAAAATATCTATGTGCGCGGAAGGGTATACGGGTGGGAGAATTGTTACACGGAAACATTTCCATATGTTTAAGACAATAATAAACAAAAGTTATATAATAATATAATAATAATAAACAAGGTTGTCTGTACCGCCATATGATTGGTGGACATTAAGTAGATCGTATGTCTATACGATTTATATAACTTTGCGACTAGTTTGATATTCAATTGAATGTTAAGTTGAATTTAATTGAATGGGATTGGATTGCATAGTGACAAACGAATTTTGAACATGAAAAGTTTTGTAAATGTTACGTTTTTTTATTCATGTAGTTGGTGTTTTCGTGCTATTCTCATCATCCTAATTTATAATAAGCTGCTAGCATTTATCATAAGTACGTTTTACAATGCAGCTTTAGTTAGTATCTTTTGTTTTTTGCACTTCACTTTAAAGTTTTCTGTTTCTTTTGATTTATTTACTTATATATTTTTTGTCTGGTTTCATTCGGTTGTTGTTTGGTTTAAAACTATTCATTTGCTAGAAGCTAGTTTTACATTTTGTTTTCTGTATCAGTGAGTGTATTTATTAAGCTTATGGAAGTGGGCTACGAAACGCATCCATTTTCCCCTTATTTCTTATTTTTTTGTTTTTTTTTTTATTGATTTATCATTCGGCATTCACTGTTTCATCTTATGATATACATTGCACACGTAATGGTAAATTTAGTATTTGTTCAATTCGTTTCGCTTTACACTTCTGCACTTCATTTGTTATTATTATTATTATTTTTTAGATTCTTTTTACACAACCACTTGACACTGCTTTTGGCAAACCAAAACATACAACAAATGAACCATGCAGAACAGATTATAGTGCCGACAGAATTTTGTACAAATTATAGTTTTGAGTGCGTTGCTGATGTTTTTCGTTTATATTTGTGTTCCTGGTATTAAGCTTTTATTGCTGCTATTGCTGATTTTGATGTATTGTTTAGTTGACAGTTTGTTCATTTTGGATTGCCAAAAGCGGTGTTGCACAAATTGTATATTAAATTGTATTCAGTGTTCCACATTGTTTAAGTTGTTCTTGTTGTCGATGTTTCTCATCGTGCCTCTATTTTTGTTGTTGCTGTTGCTTTTAGTGTGTTATTGTTGGTGTGAGAAGTTAGCCTTACGCTCGTTCGTAGAATAAAATATAGGCACTGGCTGAAACGAGACAGTTTTCAGGTATAGAATCGCTGACGCTGCAAATAATATAGGAAAGCATTAGAAAACAATTAAAGAATCATTTCAGATGTGTGTCACAATAAGTACCTGTTGTCATTGAACTCGTGCCATTTGTGTGAAACTGGATGTTTGCAAATTGCCACATAATGCCCACCAGCCGTTGAGCCTGAAAACCAAAGAGAGAATTAGAGTTGAGTTTATGCAGCTTTTGGGTAAAAAAAGGCAGAACTTACCCATATGATTGGAGATCGCATAGAGCGAATAATGCACATTCGAGTTTGCGTTGGAGCCATATGAGGCCATGTTAAGCTCACGATCCGCTGTGGGAAACTCAACCATATTCGATAGCTTACTCCAGCGCGTCTCTGAGAAGCGTTTGAGATCTAAACAATAGTGACAAATATTTTACGAATAAATAATAAATATATATATATAATTATATATCACAATGGAGCATTAGGGCATACTTACGTATCACCAAGTATTTGGGGAAACGCTGTATTGTGAAGCTTTTAGTGCATTTTCGGCGCGTCTTGCATTTGGAGCATGTGGGCATCTCGTCACCATCGAGCACCTCCTCGCGTATGAATAGATCTAAGCACGATTCCAATTTGCATAGCGTTGACGAAGGTAGGGGCACACTCAAATCCCAGAACGGGTCAAAGGTAACGCTGGTATTGCCACACGTTGTGCACTTTAGTGTGCTCTTCAACTGGCCAACAAACAGATCGCGTATCAGCGAATTCTCATGACGTGAATACCACTCCCAAGTCAGATCGGCCTTTTTATTGTCACTATAATGTTATAAGGTTTTGTAGATGAACAATCAACTACTAATGCATGTGTCGCTTACCTGAGGTTATCATCAATGTTAAGCGTTTCACCTTTGACGCCTGTATTAAGCGCCGAGTGCAATGAGTCGAGGAAGAAGCGTAGAAATTCCTGGGCATCCTGTTGATTGTAGTCGTTGTACATACGATGCTTTGTCGAAAAGGCGCGCTTCAGTTCCATCGGCGTCACACTATGCACATTTGTCGTCCACATTTCCTGTATAAGCTTGGCAAATTCTGTAAATGATCACAGGTTAAACTTACCGCTCATGCAACAATATCAAAAGAAGGCATACGCCGACTTACCATTTAGTATCTGCTGATCCTTGGAGGTCGCCGAGCGCGGGCTGCCATGATGTCCACGGAGGAAGCGCGTCAGTTCAGTCGTGTGACTCAAGCATTGGATGACCGAGTTCATGAAGCAAGTGTTTCCAATATTTCTTAGACCGCATAGACCTGTGGGTATATAATCAAATTTATAAATTATTAAGACGTAACTGAGTAATTATAGCTACCTGGGCGTAGCCAAAATGGCACTTCTCAAATCTTATCCCAATACATTTTTACTCATCCAGAATTTGTAGTCATATTAAGCAGCTATCGAGTCTAATAAATCCGACTGGAAATTGCTATACGGCATATTGTATTTTACTGACGTATCCTACATATTTATGTATGCACAATATGCAGTCTACTTGTGAACGTAAAAGCTAGCTTTAGTTTTTGAAAATTAATATTGAGTTGTGGCAAATTTATTGTTTAGTTTCTTTAAATTACTTTAAAATCAGTTTGTGGATAACTTGTACAGATCGTAATCGTCGTTCATTATTTTTCCTGCTCATTTATTTTTACGAAATGCTCAGTCAAAGTTAGTAAGTTGTATTTAAGCTGAATGGAGCTGAATCCTATTAGTAAACATGACAATTGATAGTTGATAGTGGGTTTCCTTATGCTTACCCTCGAACTTCTCGTCACGGTTGCTCTTGTAGCCATCGTCGATGCTATTATGCTTGTTGCTAAGCGACGATGTGCCAATGGAAGAGGATGTGGTGTTGGTGCCGCTGCGTCCGCTGTCCCGTTCCCAATAGCGACTGGACGTTGGCGAGACAGGTGGTAGCACGGAGCGAGCCCCACTTGTGGCATTCCGTGCCGTCTGCACGAAATAGAATTTCGATTTATCGATATGCATACAAACAACCAACTCAAATGCAAATGCCAAATTTAAAGTTTTAATATTCAAAAGCAGCAAGCAATAAATTGTTAAAAATGGATGCATTTGTTGAAATTGTTTACTTGATTGATTGGTTGGCATTGATATTGCTATGCGAGTGTGAGTGGCAAGTGTGAGTGTCAGTAAGAGATTATGGCAGGTTAAACAACAAAACATAACCAAATAAAACGCAGCAG
The DNA here is from genome assembly GCA_035042125.1 of Drosophila longiperda. Lineage (NCBI taxonomy): Eukaryota > Metazoa > Arthropoda > Insecta > Diptera > Drosophilidae > Drosophila > Drosophila longiperda. Next base: position 763,584 of record JAWNLV010000110.1, on the reverse strand, counting down.
CATAAACAAATAAAAAATCCATACCAATTGTGCAATACGGGTGTGTTGAGGGGGCGATGGGTAGACAAACAAACGATAGCAATATAAATAAAAAACGTAACGGAAATTAATTCGATTAAAGACTACAGTTATCGGCAAGGCGAGGCAAAACAAGGTAAACCAAAAACCCAAATAGAAGTCAAATCCATTACACTGAAAAAATTACCCTACAGAAAATATATAATATTCATAATAATAATGATAAGAATAAACTACAACTTAATTAAAATAAACATACACACATATATAATTATTTGTATTTTTGTGGAGAACTAAAAACAGGACTATATTTGTGGTTTTGTGCTTTGTTGGTGATGAGCAGTTTGCTATGAAGCTTCTTAATGAAATAACTGTTTTTGCTGCTGTTGCTGTTTACATGTTGAACAAACTATAAACTGAAACGCACAATGAGCGAGTGAGTAAGAGATAGACATATATATATGTATATATATATATATATATATATATATATAAATATATATGGAGAGAGAGAGAAAAAGAGAGTGGGCAAAGAGCGTACTATGAGCGCCCCGAAGAAAGTTTTGGGCGCCACTTACGCTATCGTTGGCTGTTGCGCTGTTGACTGCGCCGTTGGTGGAGGCGGAGGAGGAGGGTGTTGTGGTGGTGGTGATATTGGTGGTGGTGGTGGTAGAGGAATAGGAGCCCGCCGCAACAACCGACGCATCGTTGTACTGTTGATGATGATGATGATGATTTACCTTATGGCTGCTGGAGGATGATGATGCACTTGCACTTGCACTGGCTGTTGCACAATCCAAATTTTGGGCACCGCTGCTGCTGGTGCTACTACTGTTAGTCGTCGTCTTGGCCAGAAGGCCATGGGTAATGCGATTTGCCGTTTTGCTAGTGGGCGCCACAGCCACCGTGTTGCTGGTGTTTGTTGTGTTTTGGCTACTGCTGCCACTGGTGCGATAAGCGGCACGAGTCAACGAGCTGCTATAGCCGGCCGCAATTCGTGCGTTTTCCATATCGCTGCTGTATCGTTGCTGAAGATTACTGCTGCTGCCACCGGCGGAGGATGATGTTGCTGCGCCAGCTGCTGCTGTTCCTGCGCTAGTTCTTGGTACTGCTGCTGCAGTTGTCGCAGCCGCAACTGTTGCCAATGCTGTCGATGTCGCTGCTGCTGCTGATGGGACATTATTGCGCATTGGTTGCGCTGGCTGTCGCTTTTGTTCGCTAAGATTGTTAAATTTTTCAATCGATGCCTTAATACTGAGCGAATCGATGCCATAACGACGGGCATTGCTGGCGCCACTGCAGCCACTCTCTTTGTTCCGTTCCCGTTCACGATCCCTGTAACGTTCTCGATCGCGTTGCTCTTTGGGCCGCTGTTCGCCATTTGTGTGCTTGTAGTTGTTGAACTTCTCATAGCTGGCCGCAAAATTTGAATTGGAGAACGAGACTATTGTGGACTTGGGACGCACCGAACGTTGACCAATTGGTTTGTCCCCGCTGCTTCCGGTCAAATGCTGCTGATTGCGCAGCTGCAAAGGCGGCGTTATCGGCTTAAAGTAACAAAGGTTGCCCGCCATTGACTTCGATGTTGCAGCGCTAGTGGCTGTTGCCGGTGTCGTCGCTGATCCCGATGCTGCACCTGCTTCTGCTCCAGTTCCTGATGCTGTGCTTGTTGGCATCTCGTCGCTATCAATATAACTAATGTCATCATGCTGTTGTTTTTGTTGTTGCTGCTTTCGTTGCATGCTATTGTTATTGTTGCTGCTACCGTTGCTGCTGCCGTTGTTGTTGTTATTGTTGTTGTTGCCGTTGCTGGTGTTCTGACTATTCATGGTGCTGCCGTGATTGTTGTTGCAATGTAGCGCCAGCAGCTTTAGCTTGCCAGCAACAAGACGCCCCGATGATTCTGCTTTTGTTGCTGTTGATGCTGCTATTGCTGTTGCAGCAGCTGTTGCTGACTCTGCGGCAACTACTACCTTTAAATGTTGCTGAGTCGTTTTGTTATGGTTAAACTTGATATCGATCCTGTGGACGGTTGCGTTGTTGCCAGCTATTGTTGTTGTACGACTTGTGGTGCTGCTAATGTTGCTACTGTTGTCGGCCGCTTGATTGCCATTCAGCGTCGTTGTCGGTCGACGCATGTCATTCAATGGAATGCCGCTGCCGCTAATCACATGCGCTGGCGTCGCAGCTTCGGTTGCCGTTAGTTTGTTGCTGTGGTGGTTGCTATTGCTGTTGTTTCTGCTGCTGTTGTTGTTGTTGTTGTTGTCGCCAGCTTTGTTGCGCTTGTGCGTTTTGGTAGCTTGCGTCACTTTCAGCGTCACCTGGGCATGGGCCAGCTCGCACTCGGCCTTGAGAAAGCTGGGATCCTTGTAGCTGGACACCAGGAAGAAACGCTGATTGGCCGCACGCACAGGATTAACGATGCCACCATCAGCTATGGAAACTGAACTTTGGACAACTGCACGCCCACCACCACCGCCGCCAGCACCGCTACTTGGTCCGTTTTTGTATGCAGTCGCTTGCTTGTGGACAGAAGTTGTTGCGCCACAGACGCTGCTGTTGCTGTTGTTGCTACTACGGCCGCCGCCGCCACCGACGCCGTCGCTGGATTTCAATATTTTGGCGTGTCGCGACGCCGCCGGTTTTTGATGTTGTTCCAATTGCTGGTGTTGTGTCTGATTATTGATACTGCCTCTTTGCTGTTGGCTGTCTGTTGTTGCTGGAGCAATTTTTGCTTCGCGCTGATGTTTTGACGCAGGAATCTTACGGAATCCTCTGGTTTTCTTAACTTCTAACATTATTCAACAGCTCCTTGTCCAGTTTTGGCTGTTGCTGCTGCTGCTGCTGCTAGGATTATTTTCTATTCTCTTTTGTACTTAGATTTCTTACTAAGTTTGTCGTAAAATAAATTATTTTCCTATTGTTTACTTATTGCGTTTTGGAGTGACTATTCAACTTTTATATTGCATTGGAAAAGCTATGTTTTCTTACCAAAAATACATGCCCTGAAAACTATGTTGCACACACATTTGGACTGTTTGAATATATATTTAAGCTACTGCTTTCAACTAAAATTTGCAAATATATATATACATATTTACATATATATCTATGTATACACATACATATATATATGTATATCTGCATATATATAAGTATATCTGCATATGTATATGCTTTGAACTTTGTTTGTATCTCCTGCCTAAATCATCATATCGTTTCGTTTACTGTTCCACAATTACAAATTACATTCGCAGTTTTAAGTTGCGTTTATCGATAATTTATGGGTTTTTGGTCTCGATTGCTCAAGGGGGAATAGATTTTGGTTATGGTTTTTGCCTTCGTTACGTGTTTCGAGTTACTTATCAATTGAGTTAGTTTGGTTAGTTTAAAAGGGATGAGATCTGCAAGTTTAGCTAAAAATATATAGAAATACATATATGTATATAGATGTAAGTCGATTAATTGGAAATGCGTGTAGTGGTTTAGCCGCAAAACGTATAGCAAAGAAAGCAAGATTGAACAAAACATAAAAACATAACTGAACAGAATTAAACACAGGGCAAGACAAATCAACAATATGAAATGCCAAATGATATAGATTGTATAATGTATATGTTTACATATATATATACTTATACACATACATGTACATGTAACCGCAATATTGCTAAAAGCGGCCTAAAGTATGACGATGAAAGGGTTTTTATGAGAAGTGGGACAGTGGGCGTGTGGTGGGGTGGTAAAGGTTGGGGGTAGTCGGGATAGCAGCAAGGCAAAAGCAACAATGCAATTATTCACCCACACGCAATACTTCAAACACACTGTAGATTTTAAATGCTTATCGATAAGGTATGGCTTGACAGCAGCTCGTCGCGATTGTAGCAACCCTGGCATGCGATTAGTATTTTGAGTGTTTTTTTTTAATTATTGAATGGACTGTCAGTTGCTTTGGATATCCTCGCTTTTTTGAATTCAGCTCGTTTACCTTGCTGCGCGCCACGGCGCTTTCTGCCAGCGTCAACGTTGCCGTGGCACTAACATCCCCATCGCCATCGCCATTGCCATCGCCATCAATGTTTCCATTGAAATCGCCATTGGGCCTGCTGCTGGAAGGCGTAAAATGTTTTAAATTTGTCGCCGTTCCATCGTCTGTGGTGTCCGTCGTTGTTGCTGCTGTTGCTGTGGGTGTCAGGCAGCTGCTGCTGCTGCTATCGTAGATGGCATTTCGTTTGGGAGACGTCGACAACAGCGAGAGTCCATTGAACTTGGCGTCCAGCCCATTGCTGCTCGCGTCTGTCGCATGACCGTTGGTCGTTGCTGTTGTTCTTGTTGGTGTCGCATCCTGTGCTGCGGTGCGTCGTGTTCGATTGCGCAACGTGAAAGTGGCCGTTGGTACATCGCCGCTGCTGTTGCTGCCGCTGAGCGTGAATTTCCCGGAGCCACTGCGCTGCCTCAGATGCGATGACGACGTTTCGCTGGCACCTGTTGCAGCATCGCCACCGGCATCACTGCTGCTGCTATATAGTCGACTGTAGCGGCTGCTCCGCGGCCTGTCCAATGTAACGGTGCAGGTAGTGCTGTTGTCGTTGCTGTTGTTGCTGTTGCTGCTGCTGCGGCTGAGATGGTTGTTGCGGCTATCGGTGTCGGCTTCATTGGCCGCCGATCTGGAACGTGACAGTTCACAGTTGGGTTTATAGTTGGCCGGACTGTACTTTTCGTACATGTCCAGTGCGGATGTGGCAACTAAACGTGCGAGGGATGATGATGAGCATGAGCTGGTCAAACGTTTTGAGCTGCTGCCGTTGCTGCTGTTAGCTGTGGCATCAACATAATCATTGCCATTAGCACCGCTTGGTGGCAGCTTTTTTGCAGCAGCAGCATCTTTGCGATGCGATGTGACATAATCTTCTTTCTTTGCTGATGTCGATATTGATGATGTTGTTGTTGTTCCCACTGTGGTTGCATCGCCATTCGATGTTGTGCCCTTTGCTCTACGCGGCAACTGAGAGTGTTTTGTTGTCGAATGGTTGTTTCGTGTCGTGGTTGAAACATTTATACAGATGTGGGAAGTTTGAATGCGATTTTGGTTGTTGGTTTGTGATTTAACAGTAACGGTTAACAGCAGCGGTTAACGGTTAACAGTAACGAAAACGGTAACAGTCAACAATTAACGATCATTTGTATGTTACATGACGGACATCAACATAAACCAAAATTGAAATTAAACAATAAGCAAACCAAAAAAAAATGGAAGAAATATAATAAACATCAAAAATAAGTTGATAGCAAAAAAAAGAGAAAATATACCAACAAAAACAAAAAACAAAATAAACGTGAGCCTCAACACATTTTGTTCCGTCGATTATTAAAACGCTTTGCTCTCACAATTAATTTGAATTTTATAGTTACTTTTCCTGAAATAAAGATACCGATTGCGATTCCGATCGACCACTACACTAATTTTAAAAGAAGTCCATCAACCAATCAAGACGGAATGTTGGCAAAAAAAAAACATTAGTCGAATATGGCTCGTAGTAGTAGGTGGGGGAGGAACTAATTAATTAAGTGGCAGCCGCTGTCGAGATTTGGGGAATCGTGCTTTTTTTTTTGTAAATCCTTGTAGGTATATAAAAACATTATGATCGATATGTAATTTACCACAAATGACTTGCACAAGTCGAATGCCCAAAATCTATAGTCCATTTAAAAAATTGTTTGCATGCTTTTGGCAAATATAAATATGTATAAACCTATGATACAGTATGTATTGTATAAATTTATTTAAAACACAGTCATACGCACTGACTAATAATCGTCACATTAATTATATTGCGAATTTTGAATTCGGATGCCGACGACTTTATACACCATCAGTAAATCTTGAATACATACATATGTACAGTTGGATGTATGTAGGTTTATTTATATACAACAGAAAACACAAGGCCGGGAAGTCACATCAGTTTTTGTTGTGGTTGTGATCGCAGTTTTGGCTATTGTTGTAGTTGTTGTTGCTGCTTGCCATTGGAGCGGTGCCAACAAGTGGTTCGGCTTGGCGAAAACATTCAATTGCCGTCTCATGCTGCATTTATCCCTTGCTTGCTTGTCTGCTTGGTTTGTGTGTCGAGAGTGGGTTTGGCCAATGTTTGCAGACATGACGCATCCCCCGCCTTATCGCTGCTTTCAACAGCAGCAACAAAAACAGACGTATTATTGTGTGTGTATGCATATGACACACACAACGTGCGAATGGACAACAACAGCAGCAACCACACAACCACCGAGCAAGAACCATATCAAAAGTTAGCAAACTAAAAATGCAACTTTAAAATGCCGCCAACTGTCAAACGAACAAGTGCCAGAAAATAACGGTAAGCACTATGGGGTGTGTGTGTGGGGAGGGGGTGGGAGAGTTGTTGCATGCTTATAACCAGAGCCAACCAAATTGGGCGTGCCTGTGTGAGCAGACACACACACACACACACATTCCCAAAAAAAAATATGCATGAATTTTTACATCATCATCGTTTGTGTATACATTAATCGGCATGAGAATGTGAAGAGTGTGGGCAGATTGTGGATAGTGGGTGGTGGGTCGTGGATAGATTACAACCACAACGAGGTAAATAAGTGTATATCATGGGCTACTTGTGACTTTTGGACAATACACAACATGAAATGCGCAGCCAGAGCTAATTAAAAATAGTTCTATACTTATGCTTAATAGCCAAAGACACTCACGCACACACACATACACATTCATACATATATATGTACATTTGAGCACACGCACTTTCAACAATATATACCCAGAACGCACACATATGCATATAAATATGTTAAGAGTCTGTTTCGTATTTTAAACACATTGATTCGTAATACATACAAAGTTCTGCATCATTCTAATCTTCTTCTCTCGTAATTTAAGACAAATTCAAATTTTGCGAAATACGTACTATATATGTACATATGTATGTAGAAATGTGATAGGTTCTAAAGCGGTATGTATCTATATGCATGTACCAATGGCAAAACCGAATTTTTGATTATATGTACAAATTTTGTAGATGGCACTAGAGACTCATCAAATGATTCAGTGATCGTGTAACGTGTGTGTGTTTGGGTGCTTCTTGTTTTGTTCCAAGCCCGAACAAGTTCAAGTTCAAAAGTTTTATTTTGAGAAATATAGAATACTATATGTATATAAAGAACTCTTTACAGCCACCAATTGAACATAATTTAAATATAAATATATATTTAAATTACTTAGATATATATGTATGCATGAACATCAAAAATTAACCGGGGGAAATACGATTGAAAGAAAAAGAGAGGTGTGTGGGTTGGTGGGTTCAGTTTGGCTAAGTTGGGAAAGGTTTGTTGTAGGTGTGTGGCTTAAGCAAAATGATTATTTGTTAAAACTCACTCCGCATCGGCCGTACAAAATTGTATCATAGTTGGAACCGCTCAAATACGATGAACTATTCCGATATCCAGAGCCAACAACAGAGCCGGAACCGCCGCTCAGATACGATGAGAAGCCAATGCTATTGCGCTGTGTGCTGACCCGCGGCGTATACGAAAACGGTGAATAAGAGCTGGGGTAATAGCTGCTCGCGTTGTTGCTGCTGCTGCTGCTGTGATAATTGTACGCAGATGATGATGATGACGATCCGGATGCCGCTGTGCCCGTGCCGCCAGCAGATGTCGGCAGCAATTTGGATAGACTGCCGCCGCGATGATCGTAGTAAGAGCTGGAGTAACGAGAGTATCCGTTGCTTGTGGCGCCGACGCCGCTGCTGCTGTTGCCGCTGCTGGTGCCGGTCGAGCTACCAGCGCCGCTGGTCGACGTTGTGCCGTAAAGACTGCCACTGCCCGCTGCTGACGTTGACGATCTACGCGGCGAAATCACACGCATATTAGTGCTAGCCGCGTTCTACAGTTTCAATCGGATCAGTTTGCCGTTTTGCTCTCAATTGATTCGTTATTGATATTGTTGTTGCTGCTGTAATTGTTGCTATTGTTACTGTTCGTATTCTTCTTGTTCAGTTTCTATATTGACAAAGCGTCCTGTTAATCGCTCACCCTTTTGTCTGTCTATCTGTCTGTTAATTCTGTTCTGTCCAGTTCTGCTGCTGCTATTTCTTCTGCGCTCTTTAATGTAATTGTTGCTCTGGTTATTATTGCTGTAATGGGGAGAGCGAAAGAGTGAAAGTGAATGCGTGAGTAAGAGTGACTTTCAAAATGGCCGCGCCGCACTTGCACTCAGTACTCACCTTGACTTGCAGTAGTAGTTGTTGCTATTTATATATATCTTCTGCTTATTTACATAGTTAATAATTGTAGTTTTGTTACGGTTGGGTTTGTGTTGTTGCTTATGCTAGCTACATTTAAAGCCCGTTACTGTTGCAATGGAGAATAGGCAAACTGTAATCAGAGAATAGATGACCTTCGATTAGTTTAACAATATGAGAATGCGAGTGGGGGAGAGACTGAACAATATACTAATGCACATATATGACATATGCACATAATAAACAGTTGCCGTTTATAACCTCTGTGAGAAACTTTACTAAATAACAAACTGAATTCCAAATTCATAAACTGCAACGCTGCAACACGTCACAACAACAAAAAGATCTCAATGCAACTTCCACCGGTGGATGATGGAGTGAGAGGGGTACCTATGCGGTAACAGTGAAGTTGTATATGCTTGTGTGTGTGCGTGTATATAAGACGCCGCCAGACTGTCTACGGCTCTATACGGCGCGCAATGTCATTGTAACCGAGGAAACCGTTGCTTCTGTTTCCAAGTTTGTATGTGTGTTGCATAGGAAGGGGATGTGGGGCACAAACTCTCTCATACACACACAAGCATGTAAACAAACAGACAGATACATGGTCACACTATCATATCGATCTCTCGTTCATAAATACTACAACTACAGCTATAAGCATAAACAGCACGCATACACAGACAGAGATAGAGACACAGACAACAACTCATTCAGATTTTCACATTCCAATGCGCCTATGTGAAGCAACGATGCCGAAAATCACATCAAAAATCTAAATAATTATAATAAAAGCACAGCACAAAAAACAAAAAAAAAACGGCGAATCTATTTATAAAAGCGCTTAAGAGCACACACACAGCTGGCTGGCGCTGGCGGTCGCCACGTTCCCGTTGCTTGGGGTTGTGGTGCGGTGGTGGCGACAGTAGTTAAACTGCGCTGCTGTGCCTGGCCTATAAACGCCATGAGTGCAAATGAGATAGCAATATTGATATTGGCGACATCGACTCACTAAACACACACATTCACACACGCACACAGACGAAAAGACGACAAACACAATCATATAGATTCATGTGTATGTTCATACATACATATACGCGGCCAAGCAAGCAACGTACGAATTACGCAAAGTGAAATATCTTTCTCAAAAATGGAAAGTGGAAAAAGTGACGACTGATTGTCAATTTTGCTTTAGAACGCGAACAATTTAATATAGGGGGTTTAAGGTGCAATGGTGCGCCTTTCAGGCGATGAAGCAGCCAGTATATTTATTTATAAAATTCATCATTGAGACACAAACCACTCACGACGCTAAAAAAAAGTATGTTCGATACACTTAATTGAATCGGCGACCCGCACGAACGCACAATTAACCATACATGTATATATATATTACTAACTTAAATTCTTTACATCGTAATAACTAATATTATCGGCTTTTTTATGCGATTTTCTAGCCCACAGCACGCAGAATTTAAGAGCGAGTCAGTTTTGCAAATGAACTACCGAATCTTAGGGTTGCATAGATTTTTGTATCGATAAAAAAATATTTTTAGATATGATTTTTATCGCACTACAAATCACACCATCAATTATCGACATCAGTGGCCATCACTATCCGCAGGAAAAGTGGCAACGCCGCCGTGTATATACATTTTAAGAGAAAATTTCGTTCAGGTGTGAAAATTTGTTGCATATGAATCTAGTTAAAAGATAAATTACCTTTTATTTAAAATGGCTTACCAGTTAAACAAACAGCTACTGTCGCCATTGGCATTGCTTGTGTAGTGCGTTAAGTCCTATTTCCATTTTTATTAACATTAGTCTACAGCCGCAAACTGTCGCGTCGCATTACATTTTAGTGCTGCCAACTTTTGCATTTGCACAAAAAAACTATCTCAAGCCAAACATTGCACCGCATTTTTGCACTTCTGCGAATCGTGTTTGTCATATTTATGAGTCGCATTACAATTAATGAATCTTAAATTTTTTGGCAGGGCTACGTTTTACCGCTGTTCATATTACTTATAAACTTTTGAAGGATTCTGGACATTAAACAGCTAAATCTAACCGGAAAAGGCTAAGTAGGCAAAACTTGAGCCTGCGCCGCCGCCAAAGTCGTCTTACAAAATGAAGTGAGCCACATAACAATGAAAATAAACCACAATGAAACTGAGCAAAGAAAAATTTAAATAATTAATAATACAATAACACTTATCAATTTCTATCCATTTTGTACACACACAGTAAACCAAAGAGCACAGCGGTTTTTTGTTAATTTTCTGTAATTTCAATTCGTCTCGTCATCATCATCATCCATCGCATCCGCCACAACCGCATCGTCATCGTCATTTTTAGCAGCTTTGTCTTACAACACCCATCGCCCGCCCGCTCAGTAAATTTTGTGGGTAGACGCCTTGTATGAAAGTTCGCATTATTTTGGATCATTTAAACATTTTGCAACCGGGAGCTTTGTCGCAATCGTCAACTTCATTCCCCTAAAAAGTACATACACACTAACCGATTGAGGTGAGTCCTACTCTAGTTATTCGTTTTTCAATATATCTATTGAAATTAGGCTGATCATTTAACCCATTCACAGTTATGTCATCAACCGCCGGCAAACGCAAGGAAATATACAAATACCTGGCGCCATGGCCATTGTACTCCATGAACTGGAGCGTGCGGCCGGACAAACGATTCCGGCTTGCGTTGGGCAGCTTCATCGAGGAGTACAACAATAAAGTGCAAATCATTAGCCTGGATGAGGACACCAGCGAATTTAGTGCTAAAAGGTAACACTGACAAAATGTTCTGAAAAGTGTATAGAAGAAAAAAGAAAAAAAACAGAACATTCATCACAACAAAATCCACAGATTAAATATAGTGATCTTTTTAGTTAAAGAGCTAACAACAATAAGATAAAATACTTGTCCGATATATATATAAACATATATCGCATTTTAATGTTGTCTAAATAATAACTAAATTGGAAATCGGTTTCTTATAGCACCTTTGACCATCCATATCCCACAACAAAAATCATGTGGATACCAGACTCGAAAGGAATCTATCCCGATCTGTTGGCAACCAGTGGTGATTATTTGCGAGTATGGCGCGCCGGTGAACCGGACACCCATCTCGAGTGCGTGCTCAATAACAACAAGAACAGTGACTTCTGTGCGCCACTAACATCATTCGATTGGAACGAGGTGGATCCTAATCTGGTCGGCACATCATCCATAGACACCACATGCACAATATGGGGCTTGGAAACTGGACAGCCGCATGCGCGCGTCTATGTCGCTGGGCATGTTAAGACGCAGCTCATCGCCCACGACAAGGAGGTCTATGACATTGCATTTTCTCGTGCTGGCGGCGGACGGGACATGTTTGCCTCCGTTGGTGCTGACGGCTCCGTGCGCATGTTTGATTTGCGTCACCTGGAGCACTCAACCATTATTTACGAGGTGGGTTCAAATTGAATAAGTAATTAATGTATACATATATATATATATATATCTAAATATCTATAGTTAATTAATTTATGCTTTTGTATAGGATCCGGCGCATACGGCGCTGCTGCGCTTGGCTTGGAACAAACAGGATCCAAATTACTTAGCCACAGTTGCCATGGATTCATGCGAAGTTATTATTTTAGATGTTCGTGTTCCTTGTACACCTGTTGCAAGACTGAGCAATCACAGAGCGTGCGTCAACGGTATTGCGTGGGCGCCGCATAGGTAAGCAATAAAATACAAAAAAAAATTCCACAAAAAAATATGTTTACATCTGTACATTTGCAGTTCCTGTCACATTTGCACTGCCGGTGATGATCACCAAGCACTGATCTGGGATATACAACAAATGCCACGCGCAATCGAGGATCCAATTTTAGCCTATACAGCTGCTGAAGGCGAAGTCAATCAAATACAATGGGGAGCCACGCAACCCGACTGGATAGCTATTTGCTATAACAAAGCGTGCGAGATCCTGCGGGTCTAAGAGTCAATTTTTCATATAACCCTCCCCCCCAAACACACACTCAAAATGACACCTGCCCCAACCCACATCCACGACCGGCCCGCCTTCAAAGCGACCAACACTGCTCCGCCTACGACTGTGACACTGATGATGTGGCTATAGTTTTAGCGTCACTGACGCACTCAATGCACAGTCGTTGACACATACATACACACACACACACACACACCTTCCCTCAACCTTATAAACACAAAAATCAACACACAAACACCCACATGTACACACACACAGACAAATACTTACACATATACACCAATACAAACGCAATGTAGTTGTAGTTTGGTAGGCGCAGCGGGAGAGACTTGTTTTAAGTATATATCTTTAATACTCTATACAAATATGAATACATGTTTATATATGTATAGATTTGTGCTCGGATATCGATTTGTATCCCACATGCCCGCAATATAAATTTAGAGAGGAGAACATTAATTGAGTGTTATGCGAAGGCAGGCGGAGCAGCTTTTATCTTAGCGTTTAGTTTAACTACGCTCTTTGTGGTCAGGTCAGGAGGTGGACACATTTAGCATCTTAGCTTAGTTGAACATACAATTACGATATATAAGTCTCAAGGTATAACCAAAATATGTATTGCTATCTGTAATTTATTTGACTCGTTTCTTCACACATCACGCTACTAAACAACCGCCTCTGAGTTCCGAGCATTAAGTTTAATTTTTTGAGTTGTCTGCATATTTTTTGTATTCTGTTGTTTTATTAAAATGACAACAAAATACAAAAGCAAAAAAAAATTCAAAAGCAAAAAAAAAACCAAAAGAAGATGAACAGAACAAAAACAATGTCCTACCTCGTTTTCCAACATTTAAATGTTGCTATATTTGTATCTAGCCGCAGTAACAACAGAAACAACACCAGCAACCACAACAACAAAGACAACTACATGCATACAATAACAAAAAACAAAGAACATCAACAAATGAGAGAAAAACTAGAAGAACAAGTAAACCAAAAAGATTTAAAACGCTTTTTTCGAAATGTTTTTTATTCTTTGTTTAAATTTTTATTATACGTTTTCTATGAGAACCAAAAAACAAAGGACTTAAGCAAACGAAAATCGCAAACGCAAAGCAAACATAAATAAGAAAAAAAAAAAATAAAAACAAAATACTTGTAATAAGAAAAGAAAAAAAAAACTGCACAACCACAGCTAAATACAATACATACTATTTAAAATATAACTAAAACAAAAAAACCGAAATATTATATGAGCGAGAGAGAATACAAGATTGTTGCTATCCATTTAAAAAAAAAAACGAAAAATATGAAAAAACCAAAACAAAAAGGATCACATTAAATATTGACTGCATACAATTACCATAACTTCATGATATATACAAGAGCCATGCCGATAGATCGAACGATTTCCCCAACTTCCGCAAAATAAATTGTAAGCACTAAGAGCAGAGAGTACTAAGAATACCAAAGCATAAACACAGACGATACACACACACACATTAACATTTCTAAGGTCGAAACTATAGTAAGCGCCGCTCTGAGACTGATATAAATTGAGATCCCTTAGAAGAGATGCCTTTCCGTTTGCTCAGAGTGTTCTATTGGAACTTATACAAAAACTAAAACTGATACTGCTCATGAATTTGTATGTAAATACTATGAAAGCCTTCTCACTCTGTTCATATTTTTGGATTTTTTGTTTCTGGTTAAAACATTTGAAAGATAAACAAGAATAAGAATAACAATCAGCAGCTGTAAACACTTGACAAGACTTAGCGCATATAAAGCCAAGCAACTGAAATTGAAAATAAAGAAGAGGTAGCCGAATACCAAACCAAACAGAAAACCATTCAAATCACATCCTTTTTGATATGTACTTGTACGCACACATATGGACATCTATATATATATATATATTATACATATATATATGTATATATATATATATATTATACAAACATACAAACAGCCAAACATTCATACATACTGCAAAGCATGGACAAACATTATTTGGCAAACGGTTTCCGAAACACTTAGCATTCATTAATCATTGACAAAATAAGATATTCTTTATACTTATTTACACATGCATACATACACGCATACAAACTATGTAAAACCACACATACACATAGGAACTTATGTAAAACCACACACATACAAACACATAAGCACACTCATATTATAATTATGTAATCGTAAGACCAATATTTTTGTGTATTTTTATTTGGCCTTTTAGTTTGCATTGTTTATAAATCAATATAATAAGTTTAAATTATACACACATACGCGCATTATAAAAAAGTACAGATTCTAATATAGATATATACTTATATATATAAATATATATGTGTATATATATATATATATATAAGGCATCTGGTATCAAGCTGGGTCAGCGAGGAGTGATGAACTAGGAGGCAGCAGGAATGTGTGAGCAGCAAGGAAAGACGAAACTGAAAATCCCAAACAGAAATTATTTAAATAAACAATTTTTAAATAAACATCAAATGCGCGCCCTAATTTATATCAAATCTGGCAAATCGGGCGGCACACAAATATTGTCAATATTGACAATTCCGAGCAGATCCTTTTGACCAGCTGCATTTGGGCTGAAAGACATTAGTTTTACTATGGGCACGTGTAATTTGGTTTAATTTGTGTACCTCTTCGTCCTCGGCTTATTAGAAGATTTAATGATAAGCAGTTCGTTGGTTTTAAGCTTCATGAGCGTGATCTGCAGATGACCAGTGATTTGGGAACGCTGAACAACGGACTTGTGCGGCTTAACCTCCTCGTTGTATGCTATTTGAAATATTTTACCTTTGACAGTGACACGCACAAAGTTCATCTGTACGTCCACATCGATAAGGGATGTGTCCAGATGCCTGTTTTGCGAGTGATTAGATGCGGTAAATAATATATCAATTTAATACGCACTTGTACACTTCCAGTAGCAAGCTGTAATGGTTGGGCTCGTCCTCAAATTTAAAGATCAACTTGGCCTGGTTCAGATTGTATGGTCGTCCGCAGGGTGCAAACAGGTTCGTGGTCCTCTTAGACTTTGCGGTTAGTGGATTTGGCTTCGACTGGTGCCGTTCCTTGCCCAGCTTATGCTGGCGTGCAATCTCCGTGCGCACTTCGGGACAGTGTTCGCTTTTGGTATTCCAGAAGGCGCGCACGCGCTCCTCTTCATCATCAATGCTGGCGCACTCTTTGGCCAGCTCGGCCTGCTGCTCGGCTACACGAATACGCTGCTCGTCCCGCTTGATGGCCTGTGCCACCTGGCACTGCACGATGACAGCTCGATGCTGGGACAGCAGACGTTGTGCCTGCAAACGTGCTGACGGAACAATTTCCTTGCAGTCAAGACTGTGCAACTGGGGCAGCGTGGCCAGTACAAAGTCTCGATAGTGCGGATAGTCGACGCACGGATTGCCGATGAGGATTAGTTCGCGGAGATTGTAGTTACCACTAAGGGATTCAACGCTGGTCAGCTCGCCAATAAAGTTGAGCGTCAGATCGAGCTTATTCAGCGACTCGAGACTTTCGAGGTTCTCAATCCGTTCAATGTTATTGATTGCTACATTGAGGTATTCAAGACGCTTTAGCTTGTGCAGATTCTCTAAGCGTGCTATCAGATTGGACTGTAGCAGAAGTATTTTGAGATCGCGACACCAGTTCTGTATGTGCTCAATGCGCTCAATGTCCTCCTGGTGCAGTGACAGCTCCTCGAGTGTGCTAATTAATCGTTCATTATGCTCCGACTTTTTGCGCACCAGCTCCTCGGTTACTGTGTAAGGGGATAAATGCCAAACACATTTCAATAATAAAAAAATGCAAATTATTTGCGATAATCGTTTTACTTACTGAGCACCATACTTGCACGCTGTATTTATAAATATGTATTTGTGCTACTACAACCAGCTTAAGCTCAGTACAATAAAATAAAAAATTAAATAAACTGCGTTGCTAGGAGCAGCACAGCACATTTGATGTTAGTTGTTGTTATTCATCCACCTGATTCAAATTGAAATTAGTGTAATCGGCGGGCTGGCGATTGAACTTATGTTGATTAACATATCGATTAGCTTGACCGCAGAGAGTTTGACATAGACGGCACCCTGTGTTTCAGATTGGGGGAAATCTAATCAGTTGAATTAGTTAGCTATCACAGCAAATGATCAAATGCAGGTCTGGACTGCGGTTGGGCCTAAAGGGCTCTACATAAATTTGTAAGAACAGATCAGTCTTGGCGGTATACATTTATTTTCGCTTGAACCTAAACTTAAACGATATTTGCACGACTTCATAAGAGAGGCTCATCATCTACAATATAAATTAAATATATACTAGGTACATTTGTTTATACAAATATGTGCAAGACCAAAACAAGACTGCTCTTTTAGTTTATTTAATAAGAAATTCTTTACATTTTAGTATTAAAAGCTTCTCTTATCATTGTTACCAAACAAATTTATCCGATTTTTAATATTCCAGTCTTATCCGTACACAAAGTAAATTTTCTGAATATTTCACTAGATAACTTTTCAAATGGATTAATTTTAGCCAATAAAATAATTCGACTATCGGTTGCTGGTGAAATTTACCTAAATCCGACTGTACTCTTAATGTTATTTCTGACTAAAGAGCATTTGTTAACAACTAAGACTGTTGAAATGATGTGGCTGTGCAATATTTCGTTTTTTCCCCTATCTGATTGCTAAATATATTTAAATCGTACTTTTTAGAAACAAACTTCATTAAGAAGTGAATGTTTTTTTTTTTTTAATTTTATGTAACTTTATTTGATTGTACGCTATTTTAAGATAGAGACTACCGATTTCTATTAAAAATTCATATATTATAATTTTGACATTATAATCGAAAACAATTAAATAGTTATGTTAAGAACAAGACGTATATGATTACATACATACGATTTATGTTTCACATGCAAATTATGTTTGTAAAATCCGCTCCTGTGTGGCTGATACTAGATGTACGTTCAGCTCATTAAGCTTAGCCAACGTGTGCGACAGGCAGACGACCGACGAAAGACAAACACAGACTAAATACAGCTGTAGTCGAAATGGCCAATGAGGATATTGACATTTTGCGTCCGCTCAGCGATGGTGAAGTGGACGAGTTGATGCAGTTGTACAAGAACAAATATGGCGTGCTTAATTTCCATTACCTGTTGCTGTACAATCAGCGCAAATGGGATCGCCAGCTGGACGTGGCTGGTATTTGTAGGAATGACGAGGCGCACATTTCGCTGCGCAAGCGATTCTATACGATTCGGACGGGTGATTTTCGTCAATATGGTACATACATCAGTCTGCACCAGGACATTGTGCAAAGCGTGTCCTTCTTCACATGGCAGCCAATGGAACCCGTTGAGCTGTTCGCTTGCCTCGAGCAAACAAAACAAATTCAATGGTCCAAGGGAGCGCTGATCACTAACGTGGATCTTGACTTTTCCGTACGTGTCAAAGAGCTGGCCACGAGGAAAGGAGCTAATGGAATCCAGGCACGTCAGTGTTATGGCATGGTGCTGGCAAACGCGGATGCCCGTGAGGCGAGTGTGCCCGAACTGTTATCGGAATTTGAGCTGCGTCGCCTGACTATTGAGGATGCGGCCATGGTACACGCAAAGTGGACCAACAATGGCGAAGGATCTCTTGCCTACATCCGTGCTTTAATCGAACACAATCAAACACTTGGCGCCTGTCGCAGCGACACCGGTGAGCTGGTCGCCTGGATATTTCAAAACGATTTCGCTGGCCTTGGGTACGTTTCTTGCGTTGTGATGGTTGAGCTAGCTCCTTATATATGTATCTCCTTTTATTTTCAGCATGCTTAAGGTGCTAGATAAGGTGACACGACGAGGCCTTGGCGGTCTATTGGCTGCGGCGATGACCAAACTGATAGCGAAGCGGGAACAGGTTACACTCACCGCATGGATTATCGACAGCAACTGGCGATCGGAGGCGCTATTCACCCGCATTGGTTACAAAAAGGGACTCATCAACGAGTGGATTAAACTATTGCCCGCATAACTTCCGGCAACCTGTTGACGTAATGTTCGCTGATGTTATTCCTATCGCATTAGGAATTAGCTAGAGTTGGATTAGGTTTGGGCAAAGGCAAGAAAAGCCAAAGCAATTATCTCTAAATGCCTATGTAGACGGTCAACAATTTTTATTACATATTTCGATGCGATTAGTTTTTTTCCTTTTTTTTCATTTCTTTCTTGTAAATACGTACACTTTTAAGGCTTAATCGAATAAAAATGTTGAAAACAAATTTAATTTTCTAGTGACGCATCTCCAATCTGGGTTTCGTCTCGATTTTATACTTATTTACATACCGCTTCTCAAGTAAGCATTTATACATACATACATATATCATACAATAATTTACAATATAGAATTGGGACAGGTCTTCATGAGCAGTGGTGGTTGCGGAGAGTGGGTTAACACAAAACAAAAATCAAATTGGACAATCAGAGAGGTGAAGAGAGAGCAGGACAAGTATGATATATTTTTGGATGGTTATAGTTGTCGTTTTGAATACTATTCAGGCTGACCATATAGATAGATAGTCGATGTTGATAACATGCTCCGTTTTCCAAGGAAATGTGATGAATGCATCAGATTAAGACAAAGGGGCTGGGTAAGGCTGGGTTGAAATGTAAAACAAAAATGTAGAGAAATAGAGCAATAAAGCTGTTTTGTAATACAATTTCACTAACTACAAAACTAAACGAAGAACATGCGCGTATTGCTTGTACTTGGCATACCACTGCCATTTGCCAGCAAACTGTTGCCGGTTGTCATTGTCATGGGCATTGTTACGCTTGTTGTTTGCATCTTGTGCATGCCGCCATTTCCCACACTGCCATTGAATTGATTGCGATAATGGGACGAGTCATTGAGCGGTGTATACTTAATATGATTGTTATGCGCCATCGTCGGTAATTTGCTCGTTCTTGTGATATGCTTCGCCCGATTGTAGCACAGCACACCTATAATGGCCAGCGTCATACCGAGACAGTTAACCCATGTTACCGGATTGCCCAATATTATAAGCGATACGGCAATTACAAAAATTCGCTTCGAGGCGCTGGCAACCGCATAGGTAAGTGGCGATACCAGCGACAGCACACTGAAGGCGATTATGTTTTGCATCCAATTGAGAACGCCATCTGTGAAGAGCAGCGCAATCACGCGGTAATCTAGATTTTTCTGCAAATCATACACAAAAAGTCGTGTTAAAATGCTTATAATGTCTAATAGTAACACACAAAAAAAGCCTGTTACTTACAATGGCCGTATGACGGAAAACAGCTAGGCTGTCCACGTAAATCCATAGAGGCAGGAAAATGAATAGCGATAGTTTGCCAAGCAAATGCAGCAGACGCAGATGATGTATGCCCGTATCCTTGAGTACCTGTCGTTTAAATAGCATATAAAAGTTGAATCATAAGTTACAATTCCTGAATTCTGCTACTATTGACCGATTTACCTTCTTGGAGAAGATGTTTTGCATTGAGAATCCCATTGTGGAAATGAGTGCGCTAACCAGGCCAATCATATCGAATGAGATTTCCGTTACTGTCGCAATTGCCACACCCGTTATGATGGGTAGGAGACTCAGGTACACTAGGTTAGGGTGTTTCTCACCAAAGAAGAGCCGCGTCAGAATGACAGTAAAAAGCGGCATAGTCGCTTTAACTAAAAACAACATTTGATGACGTGTGTGATATAATTTACAAATACTTTTAATTATCTATGCCTATGTATTCACCTGTGTGTGCATAGGAGACGGGCACTTTCCACAGCGATATGTGCGATGTGACCGAGGCGAGCAGCTTGCCAATGGCCAACGGCACAATCAGTCGCATATAATATGCACGAGGTATATCTTGATACTTGCGGATGCGCCATAAATTAAAAAATGGCCCGCTGTACAGTGTGATGCTGCATAATTGGACGAGGGTGACGGTCATCGGGAATGGGAACTCGTTGAGCACCATTTTGCCAATGACATTGTTGCTGGACGAGATAACGTACCAAAACAGGCACATCAACAACACGACTGCAACATGACGCGAATTTGTGCGCTTGCCACCCAACATTTTTAAAAAATGTATTTTATTTTAATTAGCTTTAACCGTAGCTATTGTCAGTGTCAGCGGCCCAGTGTCACTACCAGTGCGCCTGCCAGTTCGCTGGTGCTAATTATTGATGTGCGTCTGTTGCATCTCGTTATGTGTTTAAATATTAAATAAAGACATGCACGTCGACAATGTTGTCGGTTTGTATTCTACGTGGACGCGACAGTGTGGCCAGACCAAAAATACGGCAATGTTGATAAGGGACGGAACCGTGTGTTATCGATAAATAATAATAGAAGTGCAAATTTCAAATAACAAGTCAATTCGCCAAAAATTTGTAACATTTTAAGTATTTGGTCGCGCGGAAAAATAATTTGCAAACTGCTTCTATCTGCCTAAACATTTGAGCTGGGCATTTCTTTGTTCAACGCTTAAATGGCTGCCCGGTTACACGATACTGGTTCTCTTTCGGCTATTATCGATATAACATCGACAGTGTGTCCACCACTATTTTACTTTTGTGAAATTTAAGTTGAAATTGTCAAAGCGTTTGTAGAGTCAAGAGTCCGGTTTAAGAAGTCGTAAATTTGCCAAGCTATATTAATAAAAATGGATCGCATTAAACTGATCGCTACGCGCAAACAGTTTGTTTCTGGAGGTTTTTACGTAAGTCTCTCTTCTTTTAAATTGTTCTAATAGTACATATATCCAAGCAGGTATATGTATACATGTGAAAATTAGTCATTGCAATACTTATTGCAATAAATAAGAGCGCTCATTAAATAATTTCATACTATTCCGCCAGTCCATGCATATGTGTGTGTATGTTTTTTTCAAATGTAATATATTTAGTGACAACCTGTGGTTAACTTAATATATTTTTTTACGAATTTTCTATACGTTCATACATATATATAAAAATATGTATATACATATATATATATATATATATATATATATATATATGATGTGATGCGTTTGTATGTGTGCCTGAGTATATAATCAATACTTGTATATTTGGGTCGTGTACATCGTTACTGATACAAAATGCACATAAGAACACTTGAAATCGCATATATGCATGTGTGTTAAGGAATAGATTAACAATTTTTATTCAGTTTTTCAAACAACAGTGTGGTAACACCATACATGAATACGTACACATATGCGGACGGATGTATCATCTTCATCTACCACGTTTTTTTACAATAATAGTAATTCAATTTTTGTTTATATAATTTACAGCGCACAAATTGAAAATGTGTGTCTCAAACCAATTGTGATTTTATTAGCAATAGCCCCTAAAAGATTCCTTAATCGCAAGTACCAAGCGTTGTCCACAACCCTCCGCACTGTTTACTGCTGCCCAAGAAGAACATACATCCAGCCATATATACATACAATCACACATACATGCTTAAAACTGGACGGTGTTGGAGCCCTGGGCAATTGAGTTAAACAGCTGGACTTGCGATGTTGGTTACTTTGCGGGTTGCTGAAAATAAATTCACTCAAAATTGTAACTAAAATTATTAGTTTAGAGTTAGATAGCAATGATCATTTACTTCACTTAAGTACTCAAAAGAGAATCGAAGACAGCAAAAAATCGCCAACCTAAAATGATAAAATGATTTGGGTACACCAAATTCAGCCTGGTTCGGTGACTGCATAGATGACCATCTACAGACTCCATGGGGGTTGTTATGATTGGCAACTATGGATGACGCCCTAGGCCAACTATTTGGTTAGAGTGATTGATTGATTGTCAGAATGTTTGGCTCATGGTTAAGTTGGAGCATTGCGTCTTTACGATCCGTTTGGGTACTTTGTGTTGTTGGATTGGTCATGGCTATTCCTGAACTATGGTTTTTAGTAGAACCGCCGGCACACGTGCTGTGATATAATCCTGCGACCACGCCGGTAGTAGATCCCTTGAATGGCATGTAAGACATTTCGAGATTGGTATTACATACTACATATACATAAGCAAAACAGGCTCAACATTTTGTTTGCCTGTGCTCATAACTTAGGCCAACAATTCAATAAAGTGGGACCTTCAGTGTTTTGGTTTTTTTCTTTTCAATAACATTTAAATTTTGTATTATCTACATTATTTTTCATTTTAATATGTACAACAAATTATTATACATAGATTTTTTTTTAAATTTTATATCAAGTATACAAAATTTTTGTTCGTGTTACGGTTTTTTACAAAAATATAGACATTTCAATACCTAATAACTAATCAAAAATAAAAACGCAATTATTGAAGACTATAAAGCTTTATAAAAAAAAGATACCTTAAAAAATGTTATTAATTAAAAAGAAAACCCGTATTCTTTTTTTTTGTTTATTACTTTTAATAATGAGTTGGGACTATTTTAACGCATGCTAAATTAAAGAAAGTTTGGTTAGTTCGTTTGCCCATTGGCCATTATTTTCAATATACTTTCCTAAGGGCTTGGCAAATAATTTTACTTATTGAATATAGAAAAGCAAACATTAATATTTAATTGCTATCCAAGGATGTATTTTACTAATATCAGACTTTATTTAGAATCCGAATGCACCTTCGGCTAAGCCATTGGTCGTGCCACCGCTTGTTGGGCCACCTTCAGCACTCACTCTAGCATCGCAGCAGCAGGAGGATCAAGTTAAGGTCACGCATATCCCAATATTGATTAAAGAAGAGGAAATGGTCGAAGCAGAGGCAATCGAACAGGCAACTGGTACTGACGTAAATACTGAAAATGTCTCATGGTGTAGCATGATGGAAGCCGATAACGGCGGAAAAATACCATTCAAGCAAATTTTCCAGAAGCGCAAGAAGTCATCGGGTACGCAGCATTTATGCAATTAGTGTAGTAGTGAAGACGATGAGTAGTCGTTGATATTCGAATTATACTTCTTCTTCTTTTGGCCGTGTGTTAATAATAATTATTTATTTCGACTTTTTTACAGAACGTACACGCGGTAAGAAATTGCGCCAAAATCGTCAACTGCGCAAGTCGATGCTACCTAAGAATGCTCTAATGGCCTTGAACGAGGTGAAGGGCGTTACCATAAGTGACTTCACAATCAATAGCAATCCGGATGGTGGTTTCACCGCCATAGTCAACGTTAATTCCGTGCTGTACGATGGCAAGGGACAGTCAAAAATGGCCGCCAAGAATCAGGCTTGTGAGAAGGCTTTGCGCGATTACATATTAGTCAAAATGACAGACGAGGGTGCAAACACTGATACTCAACCGGACGATAATGTGCCCATGATGAGCTTGGCCTCGTTTGCCATTTACAAACTTTTCGCCGAATGGAAGCGAGAGGGTTATCTTGTGCCCGAAATGCATCCATCAGTTGCAAATGCTTCTGCTCAGCCAGTCGATCCAAATTTACCATGTGTGGCTGCTCCACTCATACCAAAGGAGCCAAAGAAGCCGCCCGTACGCACGGAATTGCCACCCAACTGGGAGACAATGCATCCAGCCACATTGCTATGCGTTGTAAGTAAACTTATAACTGTTGTTAGTGAGCCTCCATTAAACTTTCGTTCAACTTACAGATGCGGCCAGGACTCACGTATATAGATGGGGGCACCGTCGGTGACAAGCCAAAAATTATGCAGCGCTTGGGCATCATTGCAGATGACCAGCAGTTCGTCGCTACCGGACGTTCCAAGAAAATAGCTCGCCGCAATGTGGCTGTGGATGTTTGCAACACTTTGTTCAACACAAACTTCATATACTATGAATAATATTACAAATGTCAGCCACCCATCCCTTAATTATGAAATTACCAACTTGTCATGAACCTCTTTTATCCAGTAATTATATAATTTAATAAAAACTTATCGACATTAAAACTTTTATAAAAAAGTATTCATGAGAGTGATTCAAGACTAGTGATTAACCTCACAGATTTAACGGAGCGTAAGGGGTCAACAAAAATAAAGATTAGTTAAGAGAATTATTCAAAAGGATTTTCCTGGCACTTTGACAAATAATCTAAAAAAAAAAAACCAATTTGGCCTGACAGATGGATAAGCATAAATTTGAGCAGTGTCGGCTTTTCAAAATTGTGCTTATTTGCGAGTATGAAATACAATCACAAGTCACAGCTGACGTGTGTACGTGTTTCTCTTATTTTGACTGTCTGGCAACATTAAACAGAACAGCTGATTCATTGTTAGTACATTATATCGATTACAATAAAAAGGTTACATACGCAAAATGTCGAAATTATTTTCATGCGCTGCTAAAAGTCCTTTGCGTAATATACGCCTTGGTGCAAATCAAATAATGTAAGTTACCCTTCAGTTTTGCTTTTTCAAATTAATTTTATGAAGTTGTTGTTTTGTTGCCAGCTGTCAGCATGCATCCGTAGATTGCGTGCACTTGACGGCATCGGCGTCTTTGTCGGCACATAAGGCATATTCAACACTTGCTGTTGATCTTTCAAAACAACAGATGCTCTTTCGCAAGTCTTTGGAAACAGTTGGAGCAATGGGACTACAGATAACGAAGCGGAGTATGTTCATTCAGACTCAGGATACGCCGAATCCTGACAGCTTAAAGTTCTTGCCCGGAGTTGAAGTTCTTGGTAAAGGAAATACTTACGACTTTCCTAGTGCCGCAGCTGCCCATTGCAGTCCGTTAGGTAAGTCAATTTGTTTGCCAAGAGATGTCTAATTGTCTAATTTCGTCCCGTTACAGCAAAATTATTGTTTCGTGTGGAAGGCGTGCGTGCTGTTTTCTTTGGTTCAAATTTCATTACCATTTCCAAGGAGGAAAATGGAGAATGGGGTCTGATAAAGCCAGAAGTGTTTGCCGTCATTATGGATTTCTTTGCCAGCGGTTTGCCTATAATACACGAGGCGCGGCCTAATGCAGATACAGAAATTTTGGAGGATGATGATGAAACTGTCATGATGATAAAAGAGCTGTTGGATACGCGCATCCGGCCAACAGTACACGAAGATGGCGGCGATATTGTCTTCATAAGCTACGAGCAAGGCATCGTTAAGTTGAAGATGCAGGGCTCTTGCTCATCGTGCCTCAGTTCTATTGTCACTCTAAAAAATGGTGTGCAGAACATGCTACAATTCTATATACCAGAAGTTGAGTCCGTGGAACAAGTCTTCGATGAGGTGGACAAAGTGGTAAATAGTGAATTTGAGCGTTTGGAAAAGAGCTTAGACCAAAAAGAATCGGCTAATCCACCTGTCAGCATTGGTGGTACTCAAAATTAGGATTGTTATAACTGAGTTTTTGATTACATTACGTTACGATGCTTAGTAAGATTATAACTATATATGTATGTATACATTTAAATATCCTACACCTTTAAAGACCATGTTGACCGTTATATTTGCTGGTATTTTGCAATAAATTGTGGAGTGTGGGTGATTGTATTCGCACCATGCATAATTTCAAGTGTTAGACAATGACACTGTCAGTTAACTATTATCGATTATTACTTATCGAGAATCGAATATTTATTCATTGACAACTGTAGCTTTCGCATTCCCGAAGTTCAATATTTATTTCATGTAATTTCAAGCTGTGCGCGTTGTTTTGCTTGGGTTATGTGTTTTTTGCGTTTTCTGATGCAAGCGCGTTCTACGCTTAGTCGCGTAAGTGGTACAATTCTTGCAGAGGCCAGTCTGAGGATGTGATTTTTTTTATCATATGTGCGTATGCATATTATGGCATCTTCTCCACCCTTACAGCATTTACTTGAAAAGACGCCAACTGGCAGCGCACGCAAACTGCATCTGGTGATTGGGAATGAGTCGTGCGATCTGGATTCGGCAGTGTCGGCGGTGACGCTAGCCTTTATCTGCGCGCAGCGGCAGCAGGAGCACGATTATGTACCAGTGCTGAATATACCCCGCGTAGATTATGCATTGAAAACGGAGGTGGGGTACATGTTCAACAAGTGCGACATCGATGAGAAAATGCTGCTCTTTCGAGACGATCTGCCCAATCAGTTGGCTAGTGATATTGATGTCATATTAGTTGATCATCATATCAGCCAATTAGCGGCTAATGTTGTCGAAATACTTGATCATCGGCCCTTGGAGCAAAATGCAATGATGCAGTTGCTGCCCGCACACTGTGTGCAGCAGATTGAGCCCGAGATTGGCTCCTGTGCGACTTTAGTCAGCAAACGCTATTTTTCCGAGGAGCACCCACGCTCAAGTCGCGTAACGCAGTTGCTGCATGCGACCATCGTACTGGACACTATCAATTTTTCGTCAGCAGCCAATCGCTTTTGCGCAAGCGATTCATTAATGGTTTATCAGCTAGAGCAGCAGCAGCATATCGATGATTCTTCTGAAGAGGGAAATATACGACGGCGTCAGCAGCTCTTCGATGAACTGGTCGCCGCACGCGCCGACATAAGCAAGTTGTCGTTAAGCGAAGTGCTGCGTAAGGATATGAAGCAACTGCAAACCGAGCGGCATACAGTGCCGATAGCTGGTCTGCCAATGCTTGCGCGGGATTTCATAGAAAACAGCGATGCTGAGCATGCAATACGCCAGTTTGCTGCTGGCAGCAATCTGCTGGTCATAATGGGAATGCTTGTGACGCCCCAAACTGACGGCGGTCAGGTGCAGCGCGATGTGGCTCTCATCTCACTGACGGGTCAGAGGCAGCTGGTGGAGCGCGTGCGCCTTGCACTGCTGGAGTCGCAGACGCCCCCGTTGCAGTTGCATCCACACGGGGTAGAGACGAATTTTTTAGGCGGATGCTATTTGCGTCAGCATAACGTCCAGGCAACCCGAAAGCATATTCTGCCCATCATCAAGCAGGTGCTGGTTGATTTTGAGGCCTCACATCCCTGTGACTGCGACGATGTCTACTTCTTCAAGGAGAAGCCCAAATTGGGTCTGTCCTAAACGCCACTGTGGGAGCTAAAGGAAACAATGTCCAACTGCAAGACAAAGCATGGGACACACACACTTACATGCAGA
Organism: Drosophila longiperda; assembly: GCA_035042125.1. Classification (NCBI taxonomy): domain Eukaryota; kingdom Metazoa; phylum Arthropoda; class Insecta; order Diptera; family Drosophilidae; genus Drosophila; species Drosophila longiperda. The sequence goes on along the minus strand of JAWNLV010000110.1, from coordinate 736,151 downwards.
GGTGCAACCAGCTCTTCTTATGTATGAGCATTAGTTCAAGCATTAATTACAGCCACTGAGATCTAATCAACGCTTTTGACAATTTACTTGTCCTTTAAATGGTTCCAAAAGCAATGCGAAAGTGCCACAAACCTATCACATTGCTACAACTTGAAGTAAACATTTTTCCAACTGTTATATATATAATTAGTTGATTTGCTTTAAATTAGAAAATAGTTCGAAATACAAGAAAATTAACCAGTACTTCCCAATTGTTTAAAAGTCTGAAATTCTTAGTCGTGAAACAAAATTTTTTAATACTAGTTTTGCCATAAATAAGGTAAAAATTCAAATTCTATATATATATACTAAATTACACTGTCAATCAAGAGATTAGAATCGCCTTTGGAATGCAAACTATTTTCCAATCCGATATTAAAAACTTTATGTCAGCTATTAATATTTATTTTATACTGTGTACTACCAATTCCCACCAAACGACAAAACGGCAGCTATGATACAGGGCCTGATATATGCGAATAACAAATAAGATCTGTAAACAGATTTTCCAGATGCAGCTTTATTTAACTCGTAGAAAAATGAATTTTCGATCGAGTACGATCTATCCAAAGATGTCAAAAGCAAATTGATAATCAAAAAAACTTGACCGTTAAGGCAGATCCTGAAAAAATTTATGAAATGATTAGGTTCAACAGAATTAAATGAAGTTATTTTCCTCTTTGATAATTCCTAAGGTATAATCTGTATGAAGTTTGAAAATTTTACTATATAGTATTAGAATAGAAAAGATAGAGAAAAAGGGCAAACGCTCTATCTAAGGCAAGGTCGGATATCAAAAATTAAATTCATTTTTTTTATTCTACAAATATACATATATATGTGTGTAAATAAACATAAACGAAATTAAAACAGACTTTTTAAATCTGAGTCTCGGGATGTTGATCCGCTTTATCATCGGCCATTTCATCGTCGGCACACTCAAGAGTCAGATCTTCAAGCATCTCCGCGAGCGTTATCTGTGGAACATCAGCGCCGTCTGGTTGCAGGCCGATGGGAATTGTTTTCTTGCTATCACGATAAATATTGATCTGACCACGAATTTCAACGTTTTCTTCGATGTCGTCGAGGAACTCGTGATAGTCATACTTGCTGCGCTCGTCGGTTGCCTCATCAGCCAAATGCTTTATTTTCCACAGGCGCTGACTGATGCGCGTCTGGCGATCGTAGTGTTTGCGCACGAGTACCACATCCGGAATTAGTTCCGGTGACAACTTATCAAATTCGGCGTCATTAATGTTCGCCTCCCCGGTATTGTAGCCCATGACTGAGTCACCCACTTTGAGCAGATGGCCTAAATGGCAGCGTGCGTGTATCGGATTATCGTTGATACCCAGCTCTGAAGCCCGTACCACCCAAATGTCGCACAGGGCATGCTTAAAGGAGACTGTGCCCTGACCAGGATAGCTCTTACGATCCTTATCGTGAATGATATCAATATCCATGACCACATACTCGACGAGCTGCTTGGGATTGCATATGGCGTCGAATGGAGCACGAAAATATAATTGTGTGGTGATCTCGGCGATTTGTGCTGTCATCGGATCTATCAGATGAATGCTGCTTGAGACCCGACTCACCAAACAAACGGGTGAAATGTTACCCAGTTGCTGACGGAGTTTCTTCGACAAGCAGACAGCGCTATCCTTTGATATGGGTGCTATTTCCACCGACCACGAGTACTTGTAGTTGTAGTTGTTACTGTGTATATCATGTGAAATAAGACGCTTCGACGTGGTCACTTTGGAGGGCACCATTGTTTGCAGAAAATCGACCATGCGACGCGCATGATTCTCGCTCACATAGTAGAAATCTAGGCCACCGTGCTCCGGCTTAATGCCCAAAGTATTCTCGTGCGCCTTGTATTTCAGTATAAGCTGCTCCAGATAGTAGAAGGTCTTTTTGTTCTCGGCCCGCTGACGCACCTGTACCAAGCATCGCCAGAAGTCCTTCGCCTCGGTGCGATGGCAATCGTCGCACATCTGATTTTGTACGGTGAACTCCACAATGAAGACCTGCTGCAGCACGGTCCCGCCAGAGATTTCGCCATGTACAGTCAGCTTAACCTTGATGCGCTTAGAGTGCTGTTCGGTCCAGATGAAGCCCGCATCGACCAATTTCACCTCCTTAAGTCCCTTCAGCTTCTTAAGGCAGATAGCGAGTAGCTCTCGGGATTCGAGGGATGCCTGCACCCACTCGTTGGGCGGCTGAAGATAACGTTCACAGTTGCGACAGAAATGAAGAACCGCTTGCTTCGGTATATTCTCTGTAATGTCAACATGATTCCTTAGACAGGTCACACACATATTGGCTGGATTCGGTTGGATCGCAACGCCACATTCACAGCACAATATCATAGCAGCGTTTGCACTGTTGCTGCTGTCGACGCCCAACGGGCTAACGCCGGAATAGTCGACGTCCTCCATCAGTTTCTTGCACGTCTCTCTGCTGCGTCGAATGTACAACGTAAATCACAATATCAAAATAACAAAACACGTGCAATCGTCCAAATTTCACACTGTTGTGAAATTAGTGTGACTGCATGCCTCGAAGTCATAATTATATATAATTATTGTTCTAGTATTTTTAGTATTTATTTTTCATTTATTTTTTACATTTCGCAACACATGCGAGAAAATCCCAAAACAAGATTATAAAAAGCATCGATATTGGGTCGAATAATGCTTTTGTAACACAAAATCGTATCGATAATTTTATACGATACTTTTATACATATTTCACCCAATCTTTTTTAACTGTGGCATTGTAGGATTTAGAATTTGCACTTATACGAACAATGGAGGTCGATGAGGAAGAGTTTGAGATTCCGTCCAGCAGCAGCAAAGGCGAGAAGAAACGTTTCGAAGTCAAAAAGGTACAAAAAGATTTTTAGCGAATTAAAGATGGCGAATTGGCAAAGTCATTGTTAGCGTGTTACTAATTTTTCTTTATATTCGTATAAAATTTTGACAACAGTGGAATGCGGTGGCGCTCTGGGCCTGGGGTAAGTCTTCATGCACGGCCTAATTATTATGAAAATTATGTATTTACATGGTACATTTTTCAGATATCGTTGTGGATAACTGCGCTATATGCCGAAATCATATAATGGACCTATGCATTGAGTGCCAAGCAAACCAGGCGTCGGCTACCAGTGAAGAGTGCACCGTGGCTTGGGGCGTTTGCAATCACGCCTTTCATTTCCATTGCATTTCGCGTTGGCTAAAAACGCGTCAGGTCTGCCCATTAGATAATCGCGAATGGGACTTCCAGAAGTATGGCCACTAATCTAAACAATCTGCACACAACAAAAAAAAAACCCATGGAAATATTTTCACTCTTTCTGCCGGCGGCTATTTCGCCGGCAAACACATTAATCCATAGTCATAGGGAAAGTGCACAACTCCTGAATGTCTAAACAAATAAAAACGCGTTTTTACACCTATCTCCTGCTGCTAGTTATATTTGCAAAGGGAAATAAAAACCATTTGAAATAAAAACTCAAATACAAATACAAATCCATAAACAAATGGAACAGCTGCTGATGATGTCTGAAGCAAGCTCTGCTGTCGCTCATGCGGGGTCAGTTATTCAGATTTTTCCAAATCTATAAGATTCCAACGCCTGATCAATACTATTAAATGTCTGCTTATGAGCTAAAGCAGCAGGAGCAGCATAGCGATGATTCTTCTGAAGAGGGGAATATACGACGGCGTAAGCAGCTCTTCGATGAGCTGGTCGCCGCACGCGCCGACATAAACAAGTTGTCGTTAAGCGAAGTGCTGCGTAAGGATATGAAGCAACTGCAAACCGAGCGGCATACAGTGCCGATAGCTGGTCTGCCAATGCTTGCGCGGGATTTCATAGAAAACAGCGATGCTGAGCATGCAATATGCATGTTTGCTGCTGGCGGCAATCTGCTGGTCATAATGGGAATGCTTGTGACGTCTCAAACTGACGGCGGTCAGGTGCAGCGCGATGTGGCTCTCATCTCACTGACGGGTCAGAGGCAGCTAGTGGAGCGCGTGCGCCTTGCACTGCTGGAGTCACAGACGCCCCCGTTGCAGTTGCATCCACACCGGGTAGAGACGAATTTTTTAGGCGGATGCTATTTGCGTCGGCATAACATCCAGGCAACCCGAAAGCATATTCTGCCCATCATCAAGCATGTGCTGGTTGATTTTGAGGCCTTACATCCCTGTGACTGTGACGATGTCTACTTCTTCAAGGAGAAGCAATGCGAAAGTGCCACAAACCTATCACATTGCTACAACTTGAAGTAAACATTTTTCCAACTGTTATATATATAATTAGTTGATTTACTTTAAATTAGAAAATAGTTCGAAATACAAGAAAATTAATCAATACTTCCCAATTGTTTAAAAGTCTGAAATTCTTAGTCGTGAAACAAAATTTTTTAATACTAGTTTTGCCATAAATAAGGTGAAAATTCAAATTCTATATATATATAGTAAATTACACTGTCAATCAAGAGATTAGAATCGCCTTTGGAATGCAAACTATTTTCCAATCCGATATTAAAAACTTTATGTCAGCTATAAATATTTATTTTATACTGTGTACTACCAATTCCCACCAAACGACAAAACGGCAGCTATGATACAGGGCCTGATATATGCGAATAACAAATAAGATCTGTAAACAGATTTTCCAGATGCAGCTTAATTTAACTCGTAGAAAAATGAATTTTCGATCGAGTACGATCTATCCAAAGATGTCAAAAGCAAATTGATAATCAAAAAAAACTTGACCGTTAAGGCAGATCCTGAAAAAATTTATGAAATGATTAGGTTCAACAGAATTAAATGAAGTTATTTTCTTCTTTGATAATTCCTAAGGTATAATCTGTATGAAGTTTGAAAATTTTACTATATAGTATTAGAATAGAAAAGATAGAGAAAAAGGGCAAACGCTCTATCTAAGGCAAGGTCGGATATCAAAAATTAAATTCATTTTTTTATTCTGCAAATATACATATATATGTGTGTAAATAAACATAAACGAAATTAAAACAGACTTTTTATATCTGAGTCTCGGGCTGTTGATCTGCTTTATCATCGGCCATTTCATCGTCGGCACACTCAAGAGTCAGATCTTCAAGCATCTCGGCGAGCATTATCTGTGGAACATCAGAAGCCGTTTGGTTGCAGGACGATGGGAATTGTTTTCTTGCTATCACGATAAATATTGATCTGACCACGAATTTCAACGTTTTCTTCGATGTCGTCGAGGAACTCGTGGTAGTCATACTTGCTGCGCTCGTCGGTTGCCTCATCAGCTAAATGCTTTATTTTTCACAAGCGCTGACTGATGCGCGTCTGGCGATCGTAGTGTTTGAGCACGAGTACCACATCCGGAATTAGTTCCGGTGACAACTTATCAAATTCGGCGTCATTAATGTTCGCCTCGCAAACTCTGCTGTCGCTCATGCGGGGTCAGTTATTCAGATTTCTCCAAATCTATAAGATTCCATCGCCTGATCAATACTATTAAATGTCTGGTTATGCAAATGACGAAACAATTCTGCATATAAGAGTTAGTTTGATTAAAGTGTTTAAAACATAAAATAACATTATGAATGTTTGCATATATATTAAGTGGCTGTGGAGTGAGAGTGGGAATGCAATAAATTATCAAAAAGGAATGCGATAAAAACCTAATTTGTTTAGTTTATTATTTTTATGAATGTTTGTCTCTGCTGCTGCTGTGCAATACAAAAGAATACACTGCATTATTACATATAAATCAGTATACGCGTATGTTCTTATATTATGAAAACCATTTAAATAAAATAAAACTAGCCATTACCGGCGTGCATTGCTGGTCCCGCCCAAATTGCATGCCCCCAAGGACAGGTTCGACATGCGGGCCCTCCATAAGGACACCGCTTTTTCAGAAGCAGGGATATCATGTTAAGCATATGGAGTACGCCGTACTTTACGCTGTTAATATAATTGTATTTGTAAATATAGTTTGTATATTTAATATGCTATACTTTAAAATATAACTTAGGTGAAACAAAAAAAATATTCAAAACTGATTTGTAGGTCAAATACATTTTTGTGTGTGTATGTGTGTACTATGCGTAAAATTAAATTATTATCAGTAAACTAAAATTAGCAACATGAACACTACAAAAAATGTTAATCTTGCAATGAATAACACAATCCTCTAAATTTTGAATATCGAGTACTTAAATACATATAAAAATGTACGTGTGTTTATGTTTGATTTTATTTCTTACTTCTGGAAATATTTCAATTTGTTTGTGTGTGTTGAATGCAACAACAAAACGAAAGAAACAATTACAAAATGTGCAATAATGTTATTGTTTTTTTTTTTTAAATACTTCACACAAGTTATAAAATATATATTATATTTTGTCAATTTGCAGCTTTTAGTTTTATGGTGATTTCCTGTTTCGCTTTTTTAAATATATGTATGGTCAACAAAAATAAAGATTAGTTAAGAGAATTATTCAAAAGGATTTTCCTGGCACTTTGACAAATAATCTAAAAAAAAAAAACCAATTTGGCCTGACAGATGGATAAGCATAAATTTGAGCAGTGTCGGCTTTTCAAAATTGTGCTTATTTGCGAGTATGAAATACAATCACAAGTCACAGCTGACGTGTGTACGTGTTTCTCTTATTTTGACTGTCTGGCAACATTAAACAGAACAGCTGATTCATTGTTAGTACATTATATCGATTACAATAAAAAGGTTACATACGCAAAATGTCGAAATTATTTTCATGCGCTGCTAAAAGTCCTTTGCGTAATATACGCCTTGGTGCAAATCAAATAATGTAAGTTACCCTTCAGTTTTGCTTTTTCAAATTAATTTTATGAAGTTGTTGTTTTGTTGCCAGCTGTCAGCATGCATCCGTAGATTGCGTGCACTTGACGGCATCGGCGTCTTTGTCGGCACATAAGGCATATTCAACACTTGCTGTTGATCTTTCAAAACAACAGATGCTCTTTCGCAAGTCTTTGGAAACAGTTGGAGCAATGGGACTACAGATAACGAAGCGGAGTATGTTCATTCAGACTCAGGATACGCCGAATCCTGACAGCTTAAAGTTCTTGCCCGGAGTTGAAGTTCTTGGTAAAGGAAATACTTACGACTTTCCTAGTGCCGCAGCTGCCCATTGCAGTCCGTTAGGTAAGTCAATTTGTTTGCCAAGAGATGTCTAATTGTCTAATTTCGTCCCGTTACAGCAAAATTATTGTTTCGTGTGGAAGGCGTGCGTGCTGTTTTCTTTGGTTCAGATTTCATTACCATTTCCAAGGAGGAAAATGGAGAATGGGGTCTGATAAAGCCAGAAGTGTTTGCCGTCATTATGGATTTCTTTGCCAGCGGTTTGCCTATAATACACGAGGCGCGGCCTAATGCAGATACAGAAATTTTGGAGGATGATGATGAAACTGTCATGATGATAAAAGAGCTGTTGGATACGCGCATCCGGCCAACAGTACACGAAGATGGCGGCGATATTGTCTTCATAAGCTACGAGCAAGGCATCGTTAAGTTGAAGATGCAGGGCTCTTGCTCATCGTGCCCCAGTTCTATTGTCACTCTAAAGAATGGTGTGCAGAACATGCTACAATTCTATATACCAGAAGTTGAGTCCGTGGAACAAGTCTTCGATGAGGTGGACAAAGTGGTAAATAGTGAATTTGAGCGTTTGGAAAAGAGCTTAGACCAAAAAGAATCGGCTAATCCACCTGTCAGCATTGGTGGTACTCAAAATTAGGATTGTTATAACTGAGTTTTTGATTACATTACGTTACGATGCTTAGTAAGATTATAACTATATATGTATGTATACATTTAAATATCCTACACCTTTAAAGACCATGTTGACCGTTATATTTGCTGGTATTTTGCAATAAATTGTGGAGTGTGGGTGATTGTATTCGCACCATGCATAATTTCAAGTGTTAGACAATGACACTGTCAGTTAACTATTATCGATTATTACTTATCGAGAATCGAATATTTATTCATTGACAACTGTAGCTTTCGCATTCCCGAAGTTCAATATTTATTTCATGTAATTTCAAGCTGTGCGCGTTGTTTTGCTTGGGTTATGTGTTTTTTGCGTTTTCTGATGCAAGCGCGTTCTACGCTTAGTCGCGTAAGTGGTACAATTCTTGCAGAGGCCAGTCTGAGGATGTGATTTTTTTTATCATATGTGCGTATGCATATTATGGCATCTTCTCCACCCTTACAGCATTTACTTGAAAAGACGCCAACTGGCAGCGCACGCAAACTGCATCTGGTGATTGGGAATGAGTCGTGCGATCTGGATTCGGCAGTGTCGGCGGTGACGCTAGCCTTTATCTGCGCGCAGCGGCAGCAGGAGCACGATTATGTACCAGTGCTGAATATACCCCGCGTAGATTATGCATTGAAAACGGAGGTGGGGTACATGTTCAACAAGTGCGACATCGATGAGAAAATGCTGCTCTTTCGAGACGATCTGCCCAATCAGTTGGCTAGTGATATTGATGTCATATTAGTTGATCATCATATCAGCCAATTAGCGGCTAATGTTGTCGAAATACTTGATCATCGGCCCTTGGAGCAAAATGCAATGATGCAGTTGCTGCCCGCACACTGTGTGCAGCAGATTGAGCCCGAGATTGGCTCCTGTGCGACTTTAGTCAGCAAACGCTATTTTTCCGAGGAGCACCCACGCTCAAGTCGCGTAACGCAGTTGCTGCATGCGACCATCGTACTGGACACTATCAATTTTTCGTCAGCAGCCAATCGCTTTTGCGCAAGCGATTCATTAATGGTTTATCAGCTAGAGCAGCAGCAGCATATCGATGATTCTTCTGAAGAGGGAAATATACGACGGCGTCAGCAGCTCTTCGATGAACTGGTCGCCGCACGCGCCGACATAAGCAAGTTGTCGTTAAGCGAAGTGCTGCGTAAGGATATGAAGCAACTGCAAACCGAGCGGCATACAGTGCCGATAGCTGGTCTGCCAATGCTTGCGCGGGATTTCATAGAAAACAGCGATGCTGAGCATGCAATACGCCAGTTTGCTGCTGGCAGCAATCTGCTGGTCATAATGGGAATGCTTGTGACGCCCCAAACTGACGGCGGTCAGGTGCAGCGCGATGTGGCTCTCATCTCACTGACGGGTCAGAGGCAGCTGGTGGAGCGCGTGCGCCTTGCACTGCTGGAGTCGCAGACGCCCCCGTTGCAGTTGCATCCACACGGGGTAGAGACGAATTTTTTAGGCGGATGCTATTTGCGTCAGCATAACGTCCAGGCAACCCGAAAGCATATTCTGCCCATCATCAAGCAGGTGCTGGTTGATTTTGAGGCCTCACATCCCTGTGACTGCGACGATGTCTACTTCTTCAAGGAGAAGCCCAAATTGGGTCTGTCCTAAACGCCACTGTGGGAGCTAAAGGAAACAATGTCCAACTGCAAGACAAAGCATGGGACACACACACTTACATGCAGAGGTGCAACCAGCTCTTCTTATGTATGAGCATTAGTTCAAGCATTAATTACAGCCACTGAGATCTAATCAACGCTTTTGACAATTTACTTGTCCTTTAAATGGTTCCAAAAGCAATGCGAAAGTGCCACAAACCTATCACATTGCTACAACTTGAAGTAAACATTTTTCCAACTGTTATATATATAATTAGTTGATTTGCTTTAAATTAGAAAATAGTTCGAAATACAAGAAAATTAACCAGTACTTCCCAATTGTTTAAAAGTCTGAAATTCTTAGTCGTGAAACAAAATTTTTTAATACTAGTTTTGCCATAAATAAGGTAAAAATTCAAATTCTATATATATATAGTAAATTACACTGTCAATCAAGAGATTAGAATCGCCTTTGGAATGCAAACTATTTTCCAATCCGATATTAAAAACTTTATGTCAGCTATTAATATTTATTTTATACTGTGTACTACCAATTCCCACCAAACGACAAAACGGCAGCTATGATACAGGGCCTGATATATGCGAATAACAAATAAGATCTGTAAACAGATTTTCCAGATGCAGCTTAATTTAACTCGTAGAAAAATGAATTTTCGATCGAGTACGATCTATCCAAAGATGTCAAAAGCAAATTGATAATCAAAAAAAACTTGACCGTTAAGGCAGATCCTGAAAAAATTTATGAAATGATTAGGTTCAACAGAATTAAATGAAGTTATTTTCTTCTTTGATAATTCCTAAGGTATAATCTGTATGAAGTTTGAAAATTTTACTATATAGTATTAGAATAGAAAAGATAGAGAAAAAGGGCAAACGCTCTATCTAAGGCAAGGTCGGATATCAAAAATTAAATTCATTTTTTTATTCTGCAAATATACATATATATGTGTGTAAATAAACATAAACGAAATTAAAACAGACTTTTTATATCTGAGTCTCGGGCTGTTGATCTGCTTTATCATCGGCCATTTCATCGTCGGCACACTCAAGAGTCAGATCTTCAAGCATCTCGGCGAGCATTATCTGTGGAACATCAGAAGCCGTTTGGTTGCAGGACGATGGGAATTGTTTTCTTGCTATCACGATAAATATTGATCTGACCACGAATTTCAACGTTTTCTTCGATGTCGTCGAGGAACTCGTGGTAGTCATACTTGCTGCGCTCGTCGGTTGCCTCATCAGCTAAATGCTTTATTTTTCACAAGCGCTGACTGATGCGCGTCTGGCGATCGTAGTGTTTGAGCACGAGTACCACATCCGGAATTAGTTCCGGTGACAACTTATCAAATTCGGCGTCATTAATGTTCGCCTCGCAAACTCTGCTGTCGCTCATGCGGGGTCAGTTATTCAGATTTCTCCAAATCTATAAGATTCCATCGCCTGATCAATACTATTAAATGTCTGGTTATGCAAATGACGAAACAATTCTGCATATAAGAGTTAGTTTGATTAAAGTGTTTAAAACATAAAATAACATTATGAATGTTTGCATATATATTAAGTGGCTGTGGAGTGAGAGTGGGAATGCAATAAATTATCAAAAAGGAATGCGATAAAAACCTAATTTGTTTAGTTTATTATTTTTATGAATGTTTGTCTCTGCTGCTGCTGTGCAATACAAAAGAATACACTGCATTATTACATATAAATCAGTATACGCGTATGTTCTTATATTATGAAAACCATTTAAATAAAATAAAACTAGCCATTACCGGCGTGCATTGCTGGTCCCGCCCAAATTGCATGCCCCCAAGGACAGGTTCGACATGCGGGCCCTCCATAAGGACACCGCTTTTTCAGAAGCAGGGATATCATGTTAAGCATATGGAGTACGCCGTACTTTACGCTGTTAATATAATTGTATTTGTAAATATAGTTTGTATATTTAATATGCTATACTTTAAAATATAACTTAGGTGAAACAAAAAAAATATTCAAAACTGATTTGTAGGTCAAATACATTTTTGTGTGTGTATGTGTGTACTATGCGTAAAATTAAATTATTATCAGTAAACTAAAATTAGCAACATGAACACTACAAAAAATGTTAATCTTGCAATGAATAACACAATCCTCTAAATTTTGAATATCGAGTACTTAAATACATATAAAAATGTACGTGTGTTTATGTTTGATTTTATTTCTTACTTCTGGAAATATTTCAATTTGTTTGTGTGTGTTGAATGCAACAACAAAACGAAAGAAACAATTACAAAATGTGCAATAATGTTATTGTTTTTTTTTTTTAAATACTTCACACAAGTTATAAAATATATATTATATTTTGTCAATTTGCAGCTTTTAGTTTTATGGTGATTTCCTGTTTCGCTTTTTTAAATATATGTACTTTTTTTTTTTTTTTTTTTTTTTTAGCTATAATTTAAATAGATTTTATATTTTGTAGCTTTTGTTTCTTTATATTTACAAATAATTTTTCGTGAATTTAATTTGATTTCCTATTTTTGCATAATTTGTTTCTTTATTTATGTATATTTAATAATTATGTATATGTAAAGGCGGCTTTGTAAATTGAGTTTGTATATATTGCTTTGATGCTATTGTGTTTTAATTGTTTGGTTCTATTGTTGCTGTTCTGCAGCTTTGTTGGCTGACAGATCTGATTTGTTGTATTCCTTCGTTTCATCATCATATTCACATATTCTGTATAATTGGTATATTTATAATTTTAATTTTAGTTGTAAGGCGTCTAAAACCGCTGCTAATTTCGTTTCTAGTTGTGTCTGTATATGGATGTATGTGTGTGGTTTTATTTAGTTGTGTATGGTGTGCATTGCATTTAGAACATGATTTTTGTCATACGTTTTTATACCCTTGCAGAGGGTATTCTGATTTTTTTTTTGTCGTAAAGCGTGTAACACATTAAAGGACAATTGCCCCGTCCCATATTAAATATATATATTCTTAAACAGCATCAAAAGTTGTGTCGATATAGCTTTTCAAACTTAGTCCTAATTCTTAAAGCTATCTTGATGAAACCCATCCGATTTTGTACTGCAGAGAGTCTATGTCGGAATCGACCGGATCGATTAATTTTTAAATATAGTTTCCGTAGAAACTATGAGTTCAGTTTGATTTTTGTGAACTAAGATATCCAGATAGATATCCAGAGACTTATTACCCACGTACAATTTAAGGAAAGAAATTGGGAATATCGGACAACTATTTCATGTTGTTTTTATGGGAACGATCGATTCGATTTTAAAATACTTGATACCGACTTATCATATTTATATTGGTTTTGTGCAATACCCTTCATGCTTTCTCTTAATCTGTATAAACGCAAATTTTTCGACGCTCTTAGAGATAAAGACTTGAAACTTGAAACATATACTGGTCTGTGGCCGCGTCAAAGTGTAAAAATTTGAGTGCTACGTCTATTAGCGGAGGAAATCGATATAATCGATAAAGCCACATCTACATTTCTCCTAGAATTTTATGGTCACAGGCACAAAATTTTAATGGTATGTTGTATGCGAAGTCCTTCATAGATTTGGCAACTTACACTCCCGCCTCCAAAATTTCCAAAAGCCCATATTTATTGGTTACACTGTTTATCAGCTGGTATTTCTTATGGTACCAAAGTATTTCGCTTTCAGTTGCGCGATACAGTATCTTTCTCTCTTGTTTAGAATGCAATTTAAAAGTGAGCAGGGGAGGGGGTGATGATCACCGATCTGCAAGGGTATGTAATCTTCGGCGTGCCTAAGATAGCTGTTCGTCCTTGTTAAATTATGTTATTCGTTTCTTCACCCAGTTTGCGAGAGAGTGAGAGGGCGATAGGTAACATTTGGAAAATGTTATGATTGTAGCGTTGTTATTGATTGGCCTTCCTGCATCAATCAATGACAATAATAAATATTCCTCGATGTTTTTATGTTTGTTGTTGATGCTGATGATGCTGCTCTGCTGCTTCTGACGTTGCTCTTCTTGTTGTTGTTGTTTGTTTTTGGTGCGTCACTTTGTTAACATATTGATTTGTTCACCGTTACATTGTTTAGCGTTTCGTTTCATTTCAACTGTACATGATTTGTATGCGTTTTAATTCTACTCTTAATTTTTTAACTATGAAATTGTTGTTGCTGCTGCTGCCGTAATAATTATAATTATTATAATTGGTATTGTTGTTGTTATTATTATTATTCATATTAATCTCATCATCTTGCTCTTTATAATTATTATTGGTACCACCACCAACACTTTGTTTAACAATCGCTTTTTTGCTACTTTTATGCTTTAAATATCCATCTGTAATGGCGAGAGAGAGAGAGAGAAAAAGAGAGAGAAAGAGGAGAGAAATAGAAAAAAGCAAAAAAAAAAAAAAAAAGAAATGTATAATCAAATATTTGCAACAATATTTTTTATAGAGTTTGTCTGATCATTGTTTGTTGTTTTTTTTTTGGCTTTAGTTTGTATATCCTTTTTACTATTCTGAATTTACATGTACACAACTGTTATTCATATATGTGATAGTCCCACAGAAACAAATAGGCGGTACTTAACGCAAAATAGAGCTGCCAAACCGCTGCTAAGGAATTCAGAGAGTGAGACAGGGACACACCTGCAGACTCGAACTAAAGCAAGGCAAGCAGCAGGAGGCAAAAACAGACGCAACGCAGTTGTTATGAAGTGCTGTCATTTTTTTCGTGTTCTTTATCTTTTTTTTTGTGTTTTTGTTTTTTGTTGGCAATGGCAGCAGTGCAGTCAATTTGCATAGAGATCAGTCGTTGGTTATTTGTTGCTATGTTGTAGTTGTTGATGGTGATGATGTGTTGTTTGTTGTGACAGCTGCTGCTGCGATGTTGACGACGGCAGTTGCTGCTGCTGTTCAACTATCAGTTTTGTTGTCTGCTGCTGATGATGGTGATGATGCTGTTGTTGTTGTTGCTGTAGGCCAGCAAAGCTGGTGGGTGCCACCAGAGCACATGTGCCAAACGTGTGCTTGGTCATGGTCAGAGCTTGTGGCAGAAAGCTGTGCGAGCTGGAACCGTTGCTCGGTACGCCAGTTGCGCCACTGCTGCTCGTTATTGATGAGCTGTTGTTGCTACCGTTGCTGTGGTTGCTGTTATTGTTGTTACTGATGCTGTTACTGTTGCTGTTACTGTTACTGTTGCTGTTGCTACTACTGACAACAGCCTGAAGTTCCGCAGCACGTTTGATGCTGCTGATAATGCCAAATTTGCACTGCTGCTGCTGTTGTTGTTGTTGTTGTTGTTGCTGCTGATGCTGTTGTTGGTAGTAGGCCATGTTATAGCTGCTGTTGCTGCGACTGCCGTTCATCTGATAGCAAATTGGTGATTTTGAGCGTGTAAAAAAATTAGTTGTCGAAGTGCAGGCCGATTGAAATGAACTGACGCTGGATGTTGTCGATGTTGGCGAATCGGCTGCGGGCTGTCGAGCTGCTAATGTTGCCACGGATGTTACTGCTGGAGAGACTGCTATTGCTGCTGGTTGCGTTGTTGTTGTTGTCGATAACTCAGCTGGTATATCATCTGCCATGGAAGCCGTGGATGTGGGCGTGCTGTTCAGCGAGGAAGTATTCACAGTCATACTGGTACCGCTGCCGCTGGCATAGGAAGCATTAAAGGATTCATCACTTGCACTGATCCCGCTGCAATTGAGCTCGTCAATACCGCTGCCGGAAGTTGTTGCTGCAGCTGCTGCTGCTTTTACAGATGTTGTTGCGGTAGTTTTTGTTGTTGTTGCTGGTGGAATGTCTATTGTGTGCGACTCGTTACCGAAAATCAAGCGCAGTCTCTTCTTTTGCGGGGTGCCATAGATGTTGTTGCTACTCACGAGAGGTATTATTGGTGCAGGCGGTGGGGAAGATGTTGTAGTTGTTAGGGCGCTGCGTCGGCTGCGCCGCGTCTTTTCTTTAAAGCGCCGCCACTCGGTGGCATCGCTGTCAACTGCAGCTGCTGGCTCTATTTCCACATGCTCCTCTTCACGCTCCTCTTCCACCACCTCTAGCTCCTCTTCGTCCTGTTCCTCATCCTCCTCGGCGTCATCGTCATCGTCGTCCCCCTCCTCCCCCTCTTCATCTTCGTCGTCATCATCATCGTTGCCATGCTCTGATATGCCCTCCATGCGCAAGATCTCATACTCAATGCCAGTGCTGCTGCTGCTGCTGGCATTGTGGGAGGCATTGTTGCAATTTTTGCTGCTTGCACCGCCGCCAGCAATTGTTGCGCTGTTGTTGTGCGCGCTTGCTCTGTTTCCGCTGTTGTTGCCATTGTGCAGTGCATGTTGACGCTCCTCGCTGAGGCTGGTTCCCAATTCAAATACCTCATCAAGTATGGGTGAACGCTTCATGCGCAATGTTAGTTTCAGTCGTCGCTCGGGCGTTTTAAGAAGCGGCTCGACAGCGCTGCTGTTTATTTTTGATAATGCTGCCGCTGTCGATGCCGATATTGTGGATGCTCCTGCTGCTGCTGGCTGTTGTTGTTGTCTCTTGCGTTGCTGCACGTTGCCAATGGCTTCGCAATGTATATGCTGTGCAGCAACAAGCGCTGCGGCGCGTCTACTGCGCTTCTGTTTGTCCGGCTGCTCTGCAGCAAAATCGGCTGTTTCAATTGCTGCTGCTGCTACTGCTGCTGTTGTTGCCAGACGCTTTGTTGCATGCTCAAAAGTGGACATGAGGTTTTTTCGTGCTGCTGCCGTTGCCTGTTGCTGCTGTTGATGTGGTTGTTGTTGCTGCTGTTGTTCGCCCGCCGAGCAGTAAGACGACGAGGGCGTCGGCGTGCATTGCGCAATGTTTGATAACGTTAACGTTGTTGCTATCGATGCCGTCGTCGCCGTTGCCGTCGCTGCTGCTGTTGGCTCGCTCGGCTTTTGCTTGCGATCACTATATCTACCGCTAACATTTTTTCTACAGCTATAACTACTATTTAAATTATTACAATTTGTAATCGTTGTTTTAAAGTTGCTGCTGCTGCTGTTGTTATTGTTGTTACTGCTGCTGCTGCTGCTGTTGTTGAGGGCAGTATTTGTTGCTGTGTTTGTTGTCGTTGCCATTGCTACGGCGGCAACGCGTCCAGCGCTGTTGCGCGTTACACGCTTTTCCATTGACGAAGACGGCGCTGCTGTTGCCATTGCTGTTGCTGCCTCGCTGCACACATAAACCTTGTGGGGTTGCTGCTGCTGTTGTAGCTGCTGCTGGAAGTCCGTGTCGCTGCTCTCACTATCCGTTAGATATTTGCCAAACAGCTGAGTGCTGTCCGAATTTGCGCATTCGTTCAGCTTCTGACGCTGCGTTTGGCGCTCGCTACGTCGAAGGTGTCGCTGTTGCTGGCGCTGTTGCTGCTTCTGATGTTTTTGCAGCTGTTGTTGCCGCTGTTGTTGTTGTTGCTTTTGTTGTTGCTGTTGTTGTTGTTGTTGCTGCTGCTGTTGCTGTTGTAGAACTGCTGCAAGAGCTGCCGCTGGCTTGTAGCGTGGTACCAGCACAACCGGGGCTTTGCCGATGGTTGCAACTGTTGGTGGTACTGTTGCAGCTGGCGGCGCCGCAACAGTTGCTGATGCTATTGTGCAGCTGGTGCCATAACTGGCCAGCGGCTCATCCGTGGATGCTGTGGAAATGCTGCTACTCGTGCTGTTCACACGCATTGATTTGCGTAGCGTGATAACAGCGCGTCCATTACTTAATTCAGCTGCCGCCTGTGGCTTCTGCATGGCCGTCGCCTGACTGGCCTCCACATGTTGCTGCTGCACATGTGGTGCTGCAGCTGCGGCTGCGGCTGCGGCAGCGGCAGCTGATGCTGCTGTGTGTGGCAGGTGAGGGTGAAACTGATGGTGTTGTTGCTGCTGCTGCTGTTGATGGTAGGCTGCATTGGCCATTATCATTTCGGCATCGTATTTGGTCATACCCTTCTGGCGCAGTGCCTTCATTGTCAACGGCGAGACAACCACAATGGGCACTTTATTCCTGTCCACTAAAGCGACAGCGTTCAGCTCCATGCTGCTGCTCTTTGGCCGCACCACAGTTGACGGTTGCGTAGTTAAGCCATTGCTGTTAGCATTGCTGCTATCGTTGCTGTTGCTGTTGGAGGTGCTGTTCGTGCTGTTGGCGCGACTCTTGATCCGATTAATCCGATTGTCTGTCTCGCGCAGTCGATAGCCACCACCATTGGCGCTGCCGGCAGCGCCCAGACCTAGACCCAAGCCCAAACCATTGGTCAGGCCCAGTGCCTTTTCGTTTATGTGGTTTGCTGCGTTTTTGCCAGCAAATGCCCCAGTTCCGCGCCGCTCGCACGTCTCACATTCACAATAGCGATTGCTGTCCCCAAAGAAATCCTCGCCATAGAAACAGGTTATCTCCTCGCCAACCTCAATGTCCCGCAGCACTTTCACACAGGCCGTGTCACGTCCGGTTGCAAGGAATTTGCAATTGGCGCGACAATCGTGATTAATGTAGGCAGCAGGTCCCAGCCAAAGTTGTGCGCAATTTTTGCGACAGCTGTACATCACAGAGAAATCGTTTTTGCCCGAATGCAGCAGCGCCGTTTCTTCCGCTTCAGTCAGTTCCGCAATGCAACCAACCAGGCATTCGATTTTATCGTTTTTCGACCAGCGTTTCGTCGAGCTGATCTTGGCGCCGCGCTGCTCCTCTAAAGAATAACGATAACACGCCTCAATTGCAAAGCCGCTGTCCTTGTCAAAAACACGCAAATATCGCACAATCTAATCAGCATGGATAAAAAGAGTTGCTCTGGTTAGTCAGTTAATTTATGACACAACGCAATCAATGTAAAGCTGTTGATATTCCGAACATATTGCACATATATATAAACATATATACACACAATGTCCAATGCTCACTAAAATCTATATTAAACTGTTTGCTGTCTCTTGCACTTATTTGTCTCGTGTTTTTCACTTTAAATACTTTGTCTTTAAATACTTGTTCTAGTCATGGCTGAAGAATAATCTAAGCTGTCTGGAAATTTGCGAAAATGTGTGTTTGGAAAACTTTTCGAATAATACAAAAAAAAAACTTGTTCAAAAAACACATTTAGTTAAACTATAAATTTCCTGGTTGCAATTCATATTATGTACTCTAAATATTCTCAAAAAAATTTCAGATCTCAGATATAGGTTCAGTTTATTTTTTCGAAATATCAACATCTTTATAGGTAAATTTTCTTGGTACCAACTACTTACGTGGTCGTGCAGCCGCTTGGTGGCGATTTTGTTCTTGGTTTTCAGATGACGGGGAATCCAGGGGCCATCGTAGATGCTCTGTCTGGCAACATCGTAGTTTTGCGTCTGAATGAAATCGTCGACGATCGCTTTCAGCTCCTGGATGCCCAGTTTGTGCGGCCTAAAGCGTATGTTCATTTTGTGCGTCTGAAAGCCCAGATGTGGATCAAGTATCAGCGATGTGGCTAGATCATCGTTCTCTGAGAGCTCACGCGGCGACATGCCCGTTGATTGCGATAGACGACTAACGGCGCTGCCGTTGCAACCGTTCAGGCTGCCAGCAACACTACCACTCCCACTCCCACTTCCAGCCCCACCACCACCACCAGCTCCACCGCCATGCGATGATGATGATGATGAAGATGATGAGGAAGATGATACTGATGCTGTTAAAAGTGTTGCCGACGTTGATGTGGAGCTGTGGTGTGTCGTGCTCTGCTGCTGCGACTGATAATGATGCTGATGATGATTATGATGATGATGATGCTGCAGCTGCTGATGATGATTATGTGAGTTGCCGCTGCTGCTGTTTACGTTGTTGTTGTTGCTGCTGCTAAGAGGAGAGTTTTGGCTTTTGGTGTTGTTGTTATTATGTGCCATTGACGACGACGTCGTCGCCGCCGACGTTGAGGATGCGGTTACAATTGAAGACGTTGCGCTGGTGGAGTTGATGGTGGTGCTAGTGGTGCTGCTGTTGCTGGTATTTGTGTTGGTGCTGCCACTGTTTGTAAATCTACCCACAGTCTCACTGCGCCGCGTATGATTTGATCCGACAACCATTCTGGATGTGTATGCAGTCTGTAAAATGCAAAGCGAGAAATAAATTAAAGAAAGCGAGAAAGTGTATGCTGCCGTTTTGCCGCAGTTGACTTCTTATTGTGGTTTAGGATGCATCCACATACAAATGTGGCTTTATGGATTTCATGGTCGTGCACAAGACCAAGTTGAAACTGCTTTACCCTGCTCACAATTTTAAAGAAACGAAGACGAAGATAAAAACGAGATGGCAACACTTCGATGCACAGAATATTCGCACACACTCGAATTCACTGAAAAGCTCTCAGACGCAAAAGTGGTTTTTGCTGACGCCGCTGATAAATGATAAGCGTACAAAACTTCTGACCCAAAACAATTTGACTTACAATGCACAAAGAAAAAAAAACGCTGCCAAACTCATATGCAACAGTTTTTAAGTAACTTATAAATGCAATTGAAACGTTCAATTTGATTTAAAAATTATTTTATGGCTTCGCCCTGCTTTATTTTGGGTGGGTGGGTTAGAAAAAAGAAAAGATGCGAGGCACGCGTTCGCACACCCTCTCTTTCACGACTAGCTGACCGCTCTCTTTGAACTGACTCATACACGTGCAAAGCAAAAATCAATTTACATGAAGCACATGTGCAAAAAAAATGATTTATATAGTTAAAAAAAATCAACTTGTTTGTGGGTTAATTTTACCTAGCAAGCACGATCATACAAACTTACAAAGCCAATAAGCAAAAATTGTACAGCGGCTAGCGGCTTTGTTGTATTGCTGACTGTCTACGGTTTCAATAATTGCAAACATATATGTATATATATATATATATATATATATAAATATACTCACACACGCACGTATATGTGTACATATATACATATATATATATATTTATATATATATATATATATATATATATATATATATATATATATGTTTATACATATACGTGTGTGTGTGAGTGGATATACTATATACATACGTATTTTATGGGTGCCCAAAAGCTGCATCAGTTCTCAGCTGTTTACAAGACGGCCAGACATATGCAATCGCATGGGTGCGAGAGCGAGAGCAACTATGCACTCATGCGCACTGCAGACTCCAAATAAATGATAGTGCCCTGCGCAATGTTGCCACTCTTGAAAAGTACTGTTCGAAAAGTTTGACTTTTTTTTTGTTTATATTTTGACACTCCACTTAAATTCAGAAAAAGTCGCTTTGTTCCACAATTTTCCTTAAGGAAAAGAAAAAAGTTTGACTTGTGGCAGCGCCGTACAACAAAAAAAACACACACACATACCTACATACACACACACACACATTCTACGAAAAATGTCAACAAAGAAAAAGGCTGCAGGGTTGTCGAATATTTTATAACAAACATTAAAAAAATTTTATCGCAAATAGCAAACAGCAATTCGAACATATTCTTGCAGTCTTTTCTTAAGCTAAATTCAGAGCTAAATGTGCAACCAAATACAGCTAATTTAAGCGATTTGTGAGCTGTAAAAAATACTCGTTTTGGTTCAAATTTGTACAATGCCAACCCTAGGTCCAGGTTTTTTTTTCGTTTTGTTCAGCTTGTTACATGGATCACACGGAAAATGGCGGCGCCTATTACACATATACACATGTAGGCATGTACATGTTTCTACATTTGTATGCACGTACCTTTAATAATATTCACTGAAGTGATGATGCTGTTGTTTTTGCTTCTTTCGACCCTAGACGATGCCGCTTTGTCTGTAGCTTCAAAAAATATTGTTCTTTTCTTCGTCTATAAAGTCGTCCAGCGGCAGTCACCAACGCTTCTACACGGATGCGGGGCTTGTTTTCGGTGCGGTCGGCTTTTTCGAATCCAAATATCACAGTTGTAGCCGTAGTAGGACACCACTCGCAGTTTGGAAATGCTGCTGTAGTTGGCGTCGTCCACTGTGCCAGTTCATTTTTACAGTTTTCTTTTAATGCTCGAACGCCGACGTTCTTTCCCCACCTCTCTTCCCGATAGAGTCAGACTCTGACAGTAGGTAACACACGCACACACACAAGCAAACCAGCAAGCAATCTCACACACACACACACACGCACGTACATACAACCGCAAAACACTAGCGGACACTCATACATGCATATGCATATTTAGATACATATATTCCTCCGCAACGACGTGCGTGCGTATGTATGTTGTCTGTGTGTGTGTGCCTTCTTTTTCTGCTACTTTGCATGAGCGCGACGTCTTATTTGCGTTCTCATGTTTCTAATTCTTAAAACGCATTGTAATTAACGTAGAAGAAAATATATATTTACAAAAAATGGATGTGTGACTGTTAAAGAAAAAAACACGCACGCGAATTACGAATATTTTTAATGTACTTTTCCGCGTTACAGTTCTCCGCGATTCCGTTTTTTCGCATTTTATGTAGCGATTTGTGTGACAGTCGGTCACAAATGTTGAAATACCATACAGAATGTAAAAAAAATACTGAAATTATTATAATATTAACATTAATACATGCAATATAACCAATGTTACAAACATACAATTCGTGTGCAGAAATGAATTTAAAATGTATTAATGGAAAAAGTTAAAACAGTTTAATAGAACAATTTTGCCAGCTTATTCCCTTAACATGCCCATGTTAGATTAACAGTTCGGCTTCAAGTAATTGTAAATATCGAATAAAAAAATACCCTAAATATTGCCAAAAGTACAAAATAAACAGTCGTCGGTGTTTATTTACTCATCCACAAGAAATTGTTCTAAATGTTTACGTTTGCTCCTGGTGCAACTGTGGCCAATTAAGTGTATCCAGTCGCCAGAAGCGACTTCCCCTTGAATACCAGATGCATAATGCGGCTCTGTCAGTTTCTAATTGCTGCGTGCTGCATCCACGTGCTGATTGCGAGTAATCATTGGGTGGTAAAGGATGAACGCATAATACAGAAACTCGACTCGCCGTTCTTTATGCGGGAGCCGCACAATCTAATTGCATTCCTCGAGCAGATCCGCTACAGTGAGTACGTGGAGAGCAGCTATTTGGAGTTGCTGCACAAGAGGGAGCAGATCGTAGAGCATTTGCGCTTCTCTATGCGATTTGGCGAAAATCTTGCCGAGCAGGCTAAATGCGCCATGGACTACTATTTGCTCGAGAAGCGAATGTCCTACCTGAAAATCACTCCAGATCAGTTGAAGCGCATCAATCTACCGGAGCAGCGTGAACTGCAGCGGACCGCAATCAATACAAATATCGAACGTGCTTTGGAGCCAATATGCAACAATTACCATGAGCTGAGTGTTGGTCCAGCCACATATGATCATCTGGAGAGCTTTCGAAAGGAGGTGCTGGACTCGGCGTATGTGGAGCGCGAGTATGACAGCAACATTGGTACAGCCACGGTCGAACTGACTCGTCGCTTTGCCTTGGATGGACTCCAACGGCAGCCTGATTCGTGGAAGTTTCACACATTGAGCTCATACTATTGGCGCATGCGTGGCAATGCGCTTCAGGCGCTGCCATGTGCCCGTCTGGCTACCATGCTGGCGCCGCCGGAGCACAAGGATATTGCGCTACTCAGCCTGGGCACAATATTGTTTCGTATGGGCCGCCTGTCCGATGCCGATCTTATACTGACAGCTGCGGTGAAGCATGCACCGAAAGTGGCCGAAAACCATGTTGTCCTCGCTTCGGCATTGGCCATGAAGCACGATTTCAATCGGTCGCAGCAGCATTTCGATAAGGCAGAGCGTCTGGATCCCAGCACACTGCCACGCGCACAACAAGTTCGCAATTTCATCACCTGCTTAGAGAACCTCACCAAGAAGACCTCCAAGATGTATAGCTATGTGAAGTACATGAAAAACGAGGTGAAAGAGTTTAAGAAACTAAAATATCGCATATCTCAGAATCACGAGAGACTTATACAACAGCAGTTGCCGCTGGGAGCTCGTCGGTTCCTCGACTCCCGGGCGAACAATGATGATCTGCATCGACGCGGACAATACTGCAGTACACGCACTCCCAACGGTTCCGATGAACCGGTACTCTTCTGTGACTTCTACTCGGACATGCAAATGCGGCTCGAGAGCAAAGATATCGATATCGATGTCCTTGAACGAGATCTGATGACGAATACAGAGAGCGTCATCCGACAGGTGTCTTCGGAAATACGCAAGCAGTTTAATTTAGAGCAGCTGAAGGCGGCCAAGGCTCAGATGCCGGTCAAGGCCACAAAATCCACGTAGGGATTGATTTGCCATGACTCAAATGCATTTCCCACACACGCACACACATACACTTACATTTCGGTCACAGATAAGCTTTTAAAATGGTTATTAATTTGTACATTACTTAATTTATAGGATACAAATTTTTTTGTGTATATATGATATATATATATATATATATATATAAACAGCTATTGATAATGCTAGGATATACATATATATAACTGTATAGCTTAGGGAGATTACATGCCAACGTCTCTCTCTCTCTCTTTGTGTCTCCTTTCCGCAAAAATTAATTTTTTAAACTTGTATGGCATTCGTAAACGTTGCACTGGCTGTCATTGCTTCTTAAATCTGCAAAATAATTAGTTTTCTTCTCAGCCTCATTTAGTTTGTAATACATCCAACAGAAATATAATTTACTGTTCCAATAAGATGCACTACGTATTCCAAAGATATACTCAAGTAAACAAAATTTGCTGATAATTTGCGATTTAATTTTAATTCCTGAGCTATTGCAGTATACGTAAAAAAATCGCATTAAACTTTTTGTAAAACGAGAACGGAGAAAAGCATAATCTTTTAATATTAATTAAAAGTACATTAATAAATAGCAATTAGTGTGTGTGACTAACACAAATATTGTAAAAGAAATAAAATATATATATATTCTTATATTTAAATTGAAATTGATTTTGCTGGTCAGCACCTTCACCAGGCAATCTTCTGCGTTTCGAGTGCCTGCAGCATTTCGGCTAGACTTGCAAACGAATGCTTGGCCGCTTCGTGCACAGATTCTGGTTCAGTGTGCACCAGGAGACTGCTCCATCCGCTGTTTCGCGCACCCATATAGTCCATGTCGAGCTTGTTGCCAATGTGTAGCGCCTGTGCTGGCGCAATAGGCCGATTACCTATAGCTGCCTGAAATATGCCGGAATCTGGCTTCATAAATCCTGCTTCGTAGGAGGTCAGAATAAAGTCGAATTTGTCTGCCATGCCCATGGCGCTTAGCACCTGCGGCAGCGACGGGTCGAAATTGGATATAACGCCCACACACTTGCCGGCATCGCGAACTCGCTGCACTAAATCCGCAGCGCCGTTAATGTGCGTCCAGCAAGCACTAGTGTGGAATATGGCCAACAACTGCTCGGCGATTGTTTGAAGCTTGGAATCCGGTATGCTGGCGTCGACACAGTTAAACGTATTCACAACCAGCTGCGACCACCACGATTGCCAGTTCATGTTGGGGGAGCAAAGGCCGAAATTCGAATGCTTCTTACTCATCAATTTGAATTGTTGGTGGAAGCAGCTTTCCAGTTGCGCATGGTCCGCAATGAATACGCCGCATGCCGCTGCCGTTAGAGCGTATTGCGTGATGGGATCTTTAAGCCGGAGGAGCGTGTCCGTTACGTCAAAGGTAACGAGCCGAAAACGCTGTAAATTGCGCACAAACTGTGCAGGTAACGGCATTACGACACGCAATACAACACAGAACAACAATTCCAATAATAGGTTTGTGACGTCAATATTTATATTAATTTATAAACATTGTATCATTTCCTTTACGTTTATGCTAATTTCCTTTTATTTGTAAGAACAAATTTGCCTTGCTTGGATAATTTTTGAAATAAAAGTTTAAGAGATAAGTTTATTTACTTCATTTAAATAATACAATTTCAGCTTGCATTAATTGCTAACGGCATACAGTGCTTAAAGTTATTTTTTCCCGTTCGGTATAATAATGATGCCTCTTAAGCATTTACTTTGAGTATTTATGCGCATGCAAAAGCTGGTCACACTCTTTATAAAACTGCAATATCATTTGACAGCTTCGACAATTTGAGAAAAATTATTTTGTTTGTAAAGAATTTAAACATTGCACCAAATCAGCTAAAATGACCGTGAGTGCTGTACCATCGACGGAGGGTATTCGAGAGAAGGCGCTATCCGACTATAGAAAGAAATTGCTAGAGCACAAGGAGGTTGAGGGCCGATTCAAAGAAAGTGTGTACTCTAAGCATTAATTAAGCGTTTATTTTAACAACATAAAACGAAACATTTACAGAACGGGAGGAACTCAAGGAGTTGACCAAACTCTATGACAAATCAGAGAATGATTTAAAAGCCCTGCAGAGCGTCGGACAAATTGTCGGCGAGGTGCTGAAACAACTGACTGAGGATAAGTGTAAGCTAGAAGCAAGTTCTGCGGTTCTAAAAATATTAAATGAGACTTACTTTTTTGCAGTCATTGTTAAGGCAACAAATGGACCCCGATATGTGGTCGGCTGCCGTCGTCAGCTGGACAAGGCTAAGTTGAAGTCTGGCACGCGTGTAGCTCTCGACATGACAACACTTACAATTATGCGCTATTTGCCACGCGAAGTAGATCCACTTGTGTACAACATGTCGCACGAGGATCCGGGCGATGTAACCTACTCCGCCATTGGTGGTTTAACGGAGCAAATTCGCGAGCTGCGCGAAGTCATCGAATTGCCGCTGCTCAACCCGGAGCTCTTCTTGCGCGTTGGCATAACACCACCCAAGGGTTGCTTGCTCTATGGGCCGCCTGGCACTGGCAAGACACTGTTAGCCCGCGCAGTCGCCTCACAGTTGGACGCAAATTTCCTCAAAGTCGTGTCCTCGGCAATTGTGGATAAGTATATCGGAGAGAGTGCACGTTTAATACGTGAAATGTTTAACTATGCGCGCGATCACCAACCCTGCATTATATTTATGGATGAAATCGATGCGATTGGTGGCCGTCGCTTCTCCGAGGGCACTTCGGCAGATCGTGAGATTCAGCGTACTCTAATGGAGCTGCTCAATCAAATGGATGGTTTTGATTCATTGGGACAAGTCAAAATGATTATGGCCACCAATCGTCCAGATACGCTAGATCCTGCCCTTTTGCGTCCCGGTCGTTTGGATCGTAAAATTGAAATTCCATTGCCTAATGAACAGGCTCGGTAAGTTTGAATGAAATCTTTACCTAATTCCAGATTATAATCGAAATATTGCCTTTAAGTTTGGAGATCCTGAAGATTCATGCATTGAAGATTGCCAAGCACGGCGAGATAGACTATGAGGCCATTGTCAAATTGTCGGACAATTTTAACGGCGCCGATCTGCGCAATGTCTGCACAGAGGCGGGCCTCTTTGCTATCAGGTGAGCAAGCTGGTGAATTAAGTCTATTGTCATGTTTAATTCTAATCATAAATCACCATTGCAGGGCTGAACGTGAATATGTCATTCAGGAGGACTTTATGAAGGCCGTGCGCAAAGTGTCGGACAATAAGAAGCTGGAAAGCAAA
This sequence comes from Drosophila longiperda, assembly GCA_035042125.1. Lineage (NCBI taxonomy): Eukaryota > Metazoa > Arthropoda > Insecta > Diptera > Drosophilidae > Drosophila > Drosophila longiperda. The sequence goes on along the minus strand of JAWNLV010000110.1, from coordinate 709,085 downwards.
TTGGATTACAAGCCAGTTTAATTTCATTTACTTTGTCCGCTACTTGCTAATATAAATTAAAACAAATAAATACGAATTACATGTATTATATATATACAGAACTGAGTTTTCTGCTGAATCTTTTGGACTAAATACCTGGTACTATGCGACTTAAAGTAACTCTGAGATCTATAAAAAAAATTGGGATGTTAACTTGTTAAAATCTGTTATTCCATCGAAACATTGGATAAGAGCTCAGTTAAATGTTTGTAGGATTAGCTAAAATTCAGTACACAAAGTATTACGTCTTTTGTTCTTTATTTTTTGGTAATTGTAGTTTATTAATATTTTGGAAATATTTCGTTTTGTGCGTTATGAGTTTTGTTGTGCTACGAAATAAACAGAAACGGCGAATTTCGCGTTGCCTCGCTTAACATTTAACATTTATATTACACATAAATTCTTAGATTAGGAGAAATACAATGTATAGCTGCATTACTTCTGCTGCTGATCCTCGATGCGACGCTTCTTGCGCTCCATGTAGTCGCTGACGTTGTCGTAGCGTTTCTTAAACCACACAGACATATCCTCTGGGACGCAGGTCTGGTCCGCAAAGCTGCCGGTGATCATGTCCAACCAGCCAGCCGGAAGCGTTTTGGCCTGCTCTCCATCGCTGACATTGTAGACGCGCAATGCGAAGCGCTCATTTACTGCTCCTGCCACGTAGATGATATCGCTGGTTAGCGCAAAATTGCTTATGTTCCAGCTGCCAGCCTCGGCGCGCAGTAGCTTCTCACATGCGATTGTCCAGATGCCGTTTGCGTGCTCCAGTTCGTACAGACCAATGGCTTCGACGTGATCATAGAATTGCACAGCTGCTTGATATCGCCTTCCGGGCATAAGTTCGCGCATATTGAGCCGCACAGCTGGCGCGGGAAGATCATGATGCAGCAACTCCATGCCGGATAAGTAATTCCACAGACGTAGCGTCTTGTCGCCCGACACAGACAACAGATGCTCTTCGGTGAGTAATGCCAGACCAGAGACAAACTCCTTGTGGCCCAAACAATAGCTGTGTATGTCAAATGTGGCCGGATAATTAGTTACCCGTATTTTATCATCCCGATCAGATGTGATAATGTGCTTGAGATCCGGTGTCCATACGATATCGTAAACAATGCTCAGGTGGCCTAGCAGTAGCCGTGGTAACGCCTTAACTTCCACACAGTCATACTGATTACAATCGCCGGTCTTGTCGGTGATTAGCACAGAGCTTGAGTCAGCTGAGAATGTCATTGCGCTCGAGGCTCGAGCCAAGGGGCGTACCGACAGCAACTTCGCGTTTTCTGGCCGACTTTCATAGACAAGCAGAGCTTTTTGGCCAGCTGTGGTTATTGCGATCAGTTGTCGATCGGGCGAGTAGCAGACATTTAGTATGTACACTTTCGGTTTGCCGCCAACAGGCCCCTTTCCCTCGCTTGTCGACTGCTGCTCCTCAGACTTGTCGGGGGCTGCAATTTTTAGACCGCATGTTGTAAGGTCAGCGGCCAATTCAATGTCCTTAAAGATTTGCAAGTCATTTGGATTAAGAAATAGCACCTTGCGACCATGCGCAAGGACTAGTTCAGGTTCCGCGTAAAATATTGTTGTCATATTTGTGTTACTAATGGGTGATAGGTGTCTATTCCAATTTTAAGATGTACAATATGTGCATAACAGTGACTATATCATTCATAAATATCAAGTCGCAGTTACATTGCTTCAGATGGCAACGCCGAATTGTGATTTGCATATATTAACACTTTTAAATGAGCACTTCCAAAAACTTTGCAGCTGTGACACGAAAATTTACCCTTGGGTATGTATACATGAATTCTTGCAGCTGTCACATGTTGCATATGTGGCTGGTGTTTTCCAGCACTGCGCACATTCCGTATATTTTCTGTAATAAGCTTTGGTATGTTTGGCCACGTTGTAAATATTATCCGTTGTTTTTGAATTTAAGTTTATTTTTGATTAATTTGGCACAATATAATTGTCAACTTTGCAATAGTATATTAACTGCAACCAGCACCTCGTAAAGCCGAATTAAAAGTTAATGGAATATGTAAGAACATGAAATGCAGCGAATATATTAAAGCCAAAATTAAAATAATAACACACATATTTGTTACGTCAAATGAGAATCGTTTTATTTCCTTAGAATCACACTATATAATAATAAAAAAAAGTTAAAAAAAAAATTTTATAAAATGTACAAAATAGGCATGCCCCATAAACTGAAGTCAATGTGTTACGTGCTTATACCGATTATTGACTCAATTGAGAAACTCAGCTTAGGCTTCTTGGCACTGGGCGTTGGCGCGGGCGTATGTGTAAGGAGCGGCATTGATTGATATCCATACTGCTGATGTTGTTCTTGGTGTTGTACAACAGCTGCTACAGAAGCAGCGGCTGAGGCGGCTGGACTGCCCAATAGATCATAAAAAGCGTTCCCAATTACTGTTGGCGGCGTTGCCAAAGGAATTGCTGTGCCACCGCAGGCGGACCTGCCAAGTAGCGTTGTATCCATGGCAAAGTTCAGTTCCGGGTCAGCGAACGCTCGTCGCTTGCGCATGCGTTCCAGCAGCGGTGAGTTGAACGTGGGAAAGCGCGCCTTGTACTCTGCAAGTACATAAGAGAAAATGGGCAGGGCATTATAAATTAAGTTACACACTGTGACTTTTGGGGGCGAGAGCTCTTTGATCTTGACGTTGACGTTGGCGTTGGCGTCAAATCTATGTAACAAATTGCTTTCAAATTGTCTCAATTCGTTCAACGCAGTTGTGCATGTATGGGTATGTGTAAATGTGTGAGAATGTGTGTAATGCATGTGGCATATGGAAATTGAGGCGTAATTTGAGCTGCACACCGATCGCAGACCCAAACGACCCGAACCAGACAAAACGGCACCAAATTGTCTGCGTGATTTTGTCGTTTACTTGAAAACCAGATGGAAATTTCGAAAAGTGGATTTTTATCTCCCGCTCAGTTTTTGTTGTTGGTTTTTTTTATTCTTGTTGTTGTTTTCGTTGCCCCGTTGACTTTTGCCACATTTGTGTCTTCAAGAGGTTTTTCCGTTTTCATGAATCGATTTACGCATTGAAATTTGGGTTCTGGGGTTGGACATAACGAGCAATATGCCTGAGTACGACTAGCTTCCAATTTCAGTGTGGGTGGAGTGACTTGCCAACAAATTTGTTGCTTGTCATACTGTTAATGGGATTGATATTGCTATTCCTACTGCTGTTTCTGTTGCTGTTGCTATTGCTATGGCTGCTTTTGTTGTTGTCTTTGTTGCTTTTGAAAGGAATCTGGCATTTCCTGTCGCTACGACATCTCCCTCGCACCAATTACTCATATTACTGGGCTTGCCAGACAGTCTGGCACCGGCTGCGCGCCGAGGGCTGCACACTTACCTTCCATGGCTGCAGTGATATGCAGTGTGGACTGTTGCAGGTTGCGCAGCCGCTGCTTGTAGATGCGCTTTTGGGTAATCAGGGCCTGGCGCGTGCGCAACGTGTTGGCCGCCATGGAGGAGCAGCATTTAGTGGGCGTTGTCAATGTGGTGGACGGCAGCTCCTCATCGCTGTGTGGCTCAGCCCCGCTAGACGCTTCATTGCTGCCGGTGCCAGAGCTGGCCTCCAATGCCTCCATGGTTTGCTGGCGTCGCAGCGCCACCTGAGCGGCCATCACACGCTGTCGATCAACAACCAGCTGACAATTGGGGCAGCAGCATTCGCGCCATCGGCACAATTTCTTATGGCCCTTGACGCACGAAATGACCCCATGGTTGCGACAGCGGGCACACTTGGGCGTGCGGAGCAGCCGACGCTCCTTGGAGCTTATTACGTTGACGTTCACATTCACCGGCAGGCTACACTGCATTTCGTTGCTGTTTGTATACACTATTTGGTAGCTCAGATCGTATCAGTAGCACTGACAGATATCAACTGAAAGGATCACGTGCTTGTTTCACACATTTAAATGTGCTGGATGAGGAGTTGGGCAGTCACTTGAGTGGTTTGCTACTTCCCAGACAGTCTGGCAGCGACTCGACGTCAAGTGGTCTGGCCTAGGTCTGGGTCTGGGTCTACCCAAAATCCCGCTGCGTCTGTTGCGTCTAGTGTGCTGCCTGCCTATTGGCTGCTAATCGCTGTGGCTAAAAATAGACGACCCAATGGCAGCACAGATGGCTGGCATCAACCAAATCGAAATTAGAAATTCGATTGAAAACCGCACAAAGATACAAATGTATCTCTATATCTATATCTATACATCTGTCAGTTTGGCGTATTTGTTGCGTACGTGGGTGTTTGTGTGTAAGAGTGTGTATGAGTGTATGTGTCCTCAAAAGTATCAATTTTAATTGCTTTGTTTTGTGTTCTTCTGTTCAAAATTTCCTTTTTTACCCTGTGCAGTTCAAATAGTTAACATAAAGTTGTTTATCGTTAAAGTACTTATGTCTCGATTGAAATATTTCGCAATTGTTTTCTAATTCAGATCAAATAAGTATATATATTTATTCTGAAGTTAATTAGATTTATGTAGTAATGCAAATTGTTAGCGCAGCTGTTAATTACCGTTACTGTTATATTTCAAAATTTTTTATAAATATTTCTACTTACCAAAGCTATGTACATAGTATAACTTAGTCGAGAACGCTCATTCCTGCAAAATTTCTCGATGTTCCATACACTTCTGATTTTTTCCCTTTGTGGATTTATTTTGATTTTTATTTGTATAACAATTTGTAGCCATAGCATATATAATTTACAGTCATTCAATATTATATATATATATATATATATATATATACCTATATATATATGTACATATATGTGATATATATGTAATTTAAGTATGTATGTGTATCTTTAAATGTATATATAGTATTATATGCATGTATGTAAATACAAATTTAACACGACAAACTAAGCTAAACTAAGTTTTTAACAATTTGTGGATTGATTTTATTTTTATTTTGTTTTGTTCCATGGTTTTTTCGGTATTTATTATTATAAAATACTAAAGTACAAAACTGATATTCATAATATGAATTTAAGCGTGTAATGCAAACATGAGATTTTTTCGTATAAAGTGTAAGCTTATCAAGAGTTTTTGCTTTAAATGTGAGGTTTAATTTTAATTTTTATATTATATTGGAATATTAAAGCTGATAAAGGTTGTGTGCCAGGTTTTGGATTTGTTGGTCATTTATAGTTATTTCTTATACTTTGATACCAAAGGTCTCAGAGTATATTGATTTTCTGCAATATCCGTCTTGCTATCGTTTGTCTGTCCGTCTGTAGGATTGAAACTTTTTCGACACCCTTACAGAGACTTAAAACTTGAAACATATACTGTAAAGTGTAAAAAAATTGAGCGCTACATCCACTAGGGGCCCACATATTTTACACAATTTAAAGACTACATTCATCAAATTTTGGTATGTTACTGGAGTTCGCCTTAAAGAACTGAAAATAAGATTATAGCCACTCCCACTCCTGCGCTCATATCGCCAAAGCCGATATTTCGAAAAAATTATTTCGATAAATTCGCATACCTTCCACGATTTTAAAGATAGATTCACCAGACCTGGAAGGTGACTTGCTAGTAACAACAAGATCGGGATATAAACTTCAAGACCACAACCTCGCCCGATGCCCCAGGAACTTCGACGCTAGAAATCTGAAATGCACATTGTAACCATATTTTAAAAGTATATTGCTGGTAACTTCCCTAACAGTTCTATAAAAAATTGGATGGCCTCGCCCACTCCGACTTGCTAAGCCGAAACATCTGTTAGTGGAAAACGATAAGCTCATATAAATCTGACACAATTTGAAAGCTAGGGTCATTACTAGCAACACCTTTCAAAAATTCGGATAAAAACCACACTAACTCTCCCACACTTTGATGAGGGCTTACTAGCTTATGTCTACCGCAATTCGAAGGACACACTCAGCCTGTTCATTGTTACCTGTGATCTGCTGATATCAAAGTATTTCGCAAATCGGTTACGCCCGACTGCAACGTTCTCTCTTGTTTTAGCTTTAGTTTTAGTTTTAGATTATGCATAGTTTTAGATAGATTAGAAGGGTATATCAATATATACTCTATAAGTAAATAGCTTTCCAGAGTGCAGTGCAAGTAGATAGTTGGGGCAATATCAGAATGTATTTTGGCTTAGAAATGAAAGTATTATTTGATAAATTATGATTTTTTAAATGCTTGCAAAGTTATTGTCTTTTGCTTTTACATGTGTTTGTTTTCAAATGTTGTCGGAAAACGAACTGGAACACAATGATCTCATCGATCGGATGAAGGGGTTTATCAATTATTGTTATTTCTTATATGTGACTTTGTCGTAAAATCGGTAAAACTCTCTAAATTTTAAACTTTACTAAGTCTGTTAAACTATTAAGTATTGTAGCATCTTAAATACTTGCTAGCTCCAAAAAAATACAAATTATAATACGATTACAAATACAAATACAAATACATGTATAACTTTATATATGTAGTATAGTTAACTACATCTGAATAAATACATATCACATTGCTCAAAACGGGTCATTTTCCACTAGCAACTGGCTTGTGAGTTTTAAGCCATTTTAATTTCATTTTTTTAATATTTTAACAATCATGATTGCCAGAAAAGATTCTATCTATTAACCTCTCGTAACTTAACTGCTTATCAATTGTTTTTTTTTACTCTACAGTGGGCTTCATAAATAATGTTTCCTCGATTGTTGTAGATTCTTTGAGGATATTGGGTGGCATCCCTGTAATTCTTCTGATGCATTTATTATTTCACTTATTTACTGTATTCATTTTTTTAGTAATATTGGTTTTCAATTTTCATGCCCTTGCAGGAATGTTGTAAATAAATTTGAACTTTGTACGCTTGAATGCCGAATTGAACTTCAGAGAACTCGACTAAATTTTCAAGTTTCGATTAATTTATATTTGAATCACTATTGACACAATCTGCTCAATGGTCCTCCAAAGGTATTTTCTGTTCGGTTTGCCACACTTTCCAATTGTAATTTATTTCGGAAAAGACTTAGCTAATCGACAAATGTCGATAATGAGTACAAATACTTACAATAAGTGCGTGCAGTGTCCGATAGTATATAGTATATCTGTATTATGTGTATGTATATGTAGCTTTTGTATATTGTATTTACGCATATGTGTGTGTGTATTTGAGTATATATAACTAGTTAATAGGCTCGACTTGTCCTTTGGTGCGGGGTTTTATTCAATTTAGTGACGCTTATATATGTGTGTATATATATATATATATGTTTTAATAACTGACGTGTGGTAGTATGTTTCTAGAATAGGAAATACGTAGATCTTGTAGATTCTTTTATGGAATCACATACAAAACAATCAATAAAATGCTTTACTCTAAATTTAATAAATGCCATTTAGAGGGTTTCATTTAAGTTAAGGTAGTAAGCGCGGAACCAGGTTTAGGTACAGTGGTAACTTGAAAAATAGACCGATGCGCCATATGTTTAGTTTCTGAGCTCAAATCCAACAAAATTGGGATCATGATGTATTTGTATATAATAATTTATATAGACGAAAATAGGAAAATTACCAAATAATTGTTTTAAAAATTAAGAACGAATTGTAATTTCTAGTTTCTGGACAGGCTTTAATTACCACTGCGAGAACGTGTGCCAGCTGCAACCCGGCTGGAAATTGTATCAAATTGCGATTAGGGTCATAATTATGCTTCAAACCCAATTTGAACAGCAACCTCCTCTGCTTCTCAACCATGTGGAGATTAGACGATGCTGTTGCGCTTAGCACTGGACCTCTGCAGGGTGCTTTGCATGGCGGCAACGACGGCCTCGGCGCCACCAATGAAAATGGGCTGATTGGCAGCACGTCGGAGCACATGCCACATGGCCACCGGCTTTCGCAGGGAGGAGAGCATCTGGTGCCAGTGGCGCAGACCCTTGCCGACCGCACAGCTGCCGGCAAGGACATGGCCCAGTGGCACAATCCCATTATCAGTGACGCCAAAGACAGTGAGCCGCAGTTGAACTGTGGTCAGACCCTGAGGTGGCACACTAAATATCATCGATTCGTTAAAAATGGGACAGCGATCCTTACGCTTCAGCGAGGTGCGCTTTTTCAATACCTTTTTCTCGTTGTTCATCAAATAGACCTGTAAACTCAACCCATTTGTGATCATGGCTATCTTTTGAATGTTGAATGTTGACTTAGCTCACCTTGACAAACACATGCTGAATTGCTCCGCCAGAGGGGGAGTGCCCTTGCGACAGCTGCTCCGTTGGGGCTTCCAGTTCCAGCTTGAGATTGCGCGCCTTAACGACGACTATGGTGAGGCGCTCCGCAGTGGGCAGATATCTCAAGGAGAACATCAGCTCACCCCAACGCGCGTTGCACTTGCGCGAATCAGACAATGGTATCCAGGTGGTTATCGGACGCTCCATCTCGCCAATTTCCATCTCCGCCTCGCCAATCAGGGTGTGAACGGGCCCATTGTGATACAGATGAAACCAAAGCGAGTGCCGGCCCGCCAGTCGCTTCAGACGGAAGTTGAAGCTCTCATTGTAGGCTGGAGTCAACGTTGCTTTTACCACCTGTATGTGGATGTGGGCAAGAACTGAACGCTTTCGTTTTCTTTGGAGTTGGCAAGCTCACCTTGGTCTGCATACCACCTGCATGATCCGGCACCAGGTAGATCCGAACGAACGTGTCTAGCGAGTCGAGGCCCATGCTGTGCGGACAGATTAGTCCCTTAGCTTCCAGTACGCTCACCGTCAGCTCCAGCTGCTCCTCGTTTGGACTGCTGATGTTTCTGTGGACGAGTGGATAGTGGCGGAATTAAGTTATACAATTTTAATGAGCTTCCGTTTTCGGGCTATGGAAGAAGAAGGTAAACTAACTTCTCATACTGCAGGCCTACGCAGAGGTAACCGGTGATTTGGGTGTAGGGTTGATCGAGTTGATCCAGGCACAGCGAGGACGCATCTGAGTTGACCGAATCGCACGAAATAGCTCGCTCCAGATTAATGCCTTCCATTGAGCCATCCAGAGACATCTGCGAGCTGTTGCGTCTGCCCAATCCCAGGCTAATGCTCGACTCCTGGCGGAGGAGCGACCGTCCAAAGCACCAAGTCGAATTGCCATTGCCGTTTACGTTGCCACCTCCACTTCCATTTCCATTTCCATACCCATTGCCATTGGCGTTGCTTACGATTATTCCGTGGCCATTGGGCAGCTTTCGGAAAAGATAATCCTCCGATATGGTCTTCTGCAGCATATGGGGGCCCTTTACGCGCTGCGTCCGTCCGGTAAACGGATTATTTGTGTTGTGCAGCTTGAGAAGGCGACTCGACAGGCTTTGGCTCTGACTTTGGCTTTGGCTCTGACCATGTACAAAGGGATTGCCGTTGTGCGGCACCGACTGTGGCTGGATCTTTACCTCGCTTTTTGCTTGTAGCAGCTGCTCCGTTGACTCGCACAGAAACGGATTCGTGCTGGAGTTGCGACGCTTTAGTGCCGGCGGGCGACGCTCATGTACCTGATCTTCTGGTTTTGCTGTTTCTGTTAGCTCTGCCCCGATATTGATGCCCTGCTGCACCGATGTCTGCCTTTTGGAGATGGGTCGAGGAATCGCAGTGGAGGACAGGGTCACCGAGGCAGATGTCGTAAGTCGTGGCGGCGGCGCCTCCAATGGCTGTGGCACAGCTGCCGCCACACCAGCTCCTCCTACACGCTGTGGGGAGCGTATGCAAGAGCGAGGCTCCATCGTCGACGCTTCCACCCGCTCTGCGGAAGGGGAGCTCAGCTCGTTGATCTGGCTGAAGGAGAAGGTGACCGTTTTACTGCTGGGGCCGGCGCTATTGGGCGCTGGTGCCGGACGCAGTGGCTGTGGCGGTATGCTGACATCTGCCTGTGGCAGATTCCACAGCGGCGTCGTCGTCGTCGTTGCTGTTGTAGTTGCCGCCGTATTTGGGTCACCTCCATTGCCCAGCAGCAACTGTTGCTGATGGTGTTGCTGATGATGGGCATGCTGTTGCAGCTGCTGCTGATCGTCCTTGTCAATGGTATCAAAGCGCTTGAAGCTGCCGCTGGTGCTCAGCAGAAACTCAGAGCCAGATTGAATCTGCAAGCAGTTAAACAGGCAGGAATATTATTATTTTCCAACAATTTGTTATATTTCAAATAATTCGGGGGTTGAAAGCAATTGGCAACTCACGCTGGCCATGTACCCATTGGGATGGAAGAGCTTGTGCTTGTGCTTGGATAGGCCAATCTTCTCCTCCTTGTTGGAGCGCATTCGCATCCAACTGGCAGCACGTGGTCCTAGGCAGTGGCATCCGAGCACGACACACACAACCAGTAGCAACAACAGCACCACCAACGTTAGGCTGGTGAAAGTTAATCCAAGTGGTGTCCCATCCATCGTGAATGCAGGCTGGGTAATCCGTTAGATAGCCAGCAGGCAGCTAGCAGATCCTTTACCACTCCGCCAGCTAGCAACTAGCAGTTAGTAGCTGCCCACAGAGAACATTTCCTTTTGAGGTAAGCCGTAAAGTTTCCAATGCCGAATGAGATGAACTAAGCTCAGTCCAACTGCTTGCTGGACTATTTGGTCTGTCAGAGAGAGAGAAAGAGGGGGAAACATCGAGAGGGGAGAGCGGAAAGAAGAGGTAGAACGAGAGAAATAAAATAAAAATCGGGAGTCTCCAAATTTTAAAGAAATTTGACTCGAAACCGGCTTTAAACATCGATAACCACAATCAAAGCTCGGCCTAGAAAATGTTTCAGTTTTCTTTTAGTATCGTTGACACATATAGACAATAAAAGGAAAGATATACATGAATATGAAACCAAAATATCTAATTTATTTCCCTTTTTTCATTGGCTAGTAGCGTTTTTAAAATCCCACTGTTTTTATTGGGAAAACCCCTTTGGGACAGTCCCTTCTCTGCCACAGCAACTCGTTGGGCACGCGCTCAGCTTCAAGCTGCAGTACTTGGCATAGTTTTTGGGTCTTCGTGCCAAATGAATATAAAACTAGAAACTTATCATTGGCCAACGATGAAAAGAGTAAGGGTATTAAGTGCTTATGGGGAAAGTTTAAGACAAACCTTAAGACAGAGAAAGAAATATAGATGAAGACAGTAACAGCAACAGCAACAGCGAATACATATAAAGATAAGAACTATGACAGACGGCGGCGGCAAGGAAAAACTAAGAGTAAACAAATGAAAAGTGAAAAGTTAGAAACGAGAAGCGACAGACGGCAACGGCAACGTCAACACTTTCATCTAGCATCGCTTTACATGTGTCTCAGTAAACGATTGCTCTTCCATTCGCTATCATCGCAACTCATATTTTATCACACACACACACACACACATATATATATATATATGAATGGAGAGTGTTGTGTGTTTTAGTCAGGTGTCTGTCTCTATTTCTATTTTCAGCCATATACCACCCGTTTATCATCCCCACTTGCCACTATTCGCCATTCACCCGCTGACAGATGACAGTTGACAGTTGACATTTGACAGTTGACAGTTTTTTGATTGAATTTGTAAGCAAAGCTGCAGCATTTCCACTTCAAAGACCAAACAGCCGTCACCACAAGCGCATCTGACGTTGCCAATGGAGTAAAACAATTCTCACATTGCAACTGCCCGCCACCAGCTGTTGACTGTGTCTTCTTCTTCTCTTCTCCCTCCTTATTCTTCAGCTGACTATTGCAGTCCCTTGACCAGCCCAAAATTTGTCTGGTAATTTGCAGTTCAAGGGCCGATAAATGAATACTAGTAATTCAAGCAGAAATTATTGTATGCTTGAGCCGACTGAATTGGAACGAACATATACATATATATATATATATATATCTATATAGAGTGAGCGAGAGAGATCGTTGACTTCCACATGGAAACTAATTAAAAAAGTAATCGATATCAGAAGGCATGTCTTCATGGGGGTTTGAGGTCACATCTGCCATCCAATTAAATATATTTTTATTGCAATTTATGTTTAAGCATATAAGAATAGCATTTAATAAACCATTTGTTCTTGTTGGTATATCCAGCAGATATTAAATATTTTGAAGAGGATGCCATAAAATGTGAACTTCCTTGACTAGGGCACTTTGGTTTAATGCAGTAACATAAATGCATTATAATTAAATAAGCGTTTAATGAGCTGCGAGCACACCAACACACAGACACACACATATATATATATATGTATGGAATATGGATTTAGTGTGCGACAGTATGAAGCGTGTGTTTGTGTGTGTGAGTGTGCGCGAGTGTGAAAGAGAGGCTGCCATTTTGGCATCCACATTAGCTGCAGCAACAGTAGCAACAACTTTCAGTTAACCTACTGCGAGGTCATTCCACTGTGCACAGTGTGACAGTGTGACAATGTTTTGTACATATTTAATAATTATCCCCTTGATTTATGAAAAGGCCTAAGAAAACTGGTGGGCGTGTGGGAGGTGACCTGCTTTAAATGAACAATGGACTACAGGGATACAGCCCAGTTCAATTGGCACCCAAATGGTCCCGTTACACAGCTGAAATTCAGCCGGACCACAGCTTACACACACGCACACACACATACACACGCACACACACACACACACACTTTATCCGCCCACAACGTCAGCTATTTAAAAGGGAGAGTTGAAAAATAAAACAGCGAAAGTCAAAGTAATCAAAAGTGAGAGGCAGGAAAAGATAACACGAAATTGGAGCATTTGGGCGAAAGTGGAAAGAGACGCACTCACCCACACGCAAACATACACACACTCGCACACACATACTCGAAGAAATGCAAGTAGCTAAATTTTGGAATTTCTCTTGTGGGTTTTAGTTTTGGTTTTTTTATGCTGCAGCAGCGAAATTAAGCACACGGCATAGTTAATCACACACAGTGTTGTAAGAAATGTTTTCTGTTTGCCTTTTTACCTTTGATGTACACCAAATTGCGCACTTGACTTGTTTAATTTTGTTTGAGTTACACTTTACAATATCACAGGGCGGCGCAGATTAAAAAGTGACAATATATGTTGACAGCAAATGAAGAAAGTTCGCTTATTAACAATAAGAACTGGCGCGATGCTGCTGCCCAAAACAACAACACCAGCAACAATAACAACAATCAGAGCACAGGCAACGCGTGCAGCCAGAGAAACAACCAACAACCAGTTGTAAGTTGAGCTCGTTGTCCATTGCGTTATCCGTGCTGGGCGAAATCTCGCGGCCAACTGAGAGCGAAAGCGCTCGAAAGCAGGCTATTTATTTTTTCCTGTTAGTCAGTTAGCAAACGCAGCGTATGCGCATTCTCAGAAAGCTCTTCTTTTGTTGGTCTTTAAATGGAGAGCTTTAGGTGCTGATCTCTACTAGTATAGCTTAATTATGCCAAAGTAGCATATTTTTCAACCAGGATTTTGGGACAACGCTCACTTGCCATAAAATTAAATTAGTTGTTGGCTTAGCTAGCGGCTGCTTGGCCAAAGGATTGTGGAATGTGTGGATGGTCCACACTCAACGATGCTGTAATTTTTATCGAAATTTTACAATGTTAACGAATCTGCTTAACAGTTCCACACTGAACGAAAGTTATTAAGCTTAGACACGAACCCAGCAAACAACGTAACTTATTTTTTTTTATTTATGCAAGACATTGATAAAAAAAAATACAAAGTAATTTATTTTAATTATGTAATCACATATATATATAAGTGATTACATTAATAGATTTAAATTTCATCGTATACGACTCGAATGTATTCACAGACATGTATGCATGGGTGTGCATATGTGTGGCTTTTTTGATGTGAGCTGAAGTGTGCACAGGGTGACTCATAGTCGTTCAGTTCATCTCAAGGAAGCCAATGCAAAGCAAATGGTACACAAAAATAATTATTGCTGAAACCAACAGTTATCGCAGTAACAGTATTCATGGTAATCGCATGCTTAAAGCAATTCATTTAATTCTTTCATCGTTTCATAACTGCAATCAAGTTTGCGACTTGATTGCATTTGCCCAACCAAAAATCCCTAAGCGCAGCCATATAGTTTTTTTTTTGGGCTTGGTTTAGTTTAGTTTAGTTGAGTTGAGTTGACTTTTACTTCGGAAGCCGTTGGTATTTGGCTGCTGTTCCGCACAACGATTGGGGCTTACAATTTCATTGGCCACAACAATTACAACAAAAGCGATTGAAACGAAATTTTATAATTCATGCTGCTGTATGCAAGTTGAGGAGTCAAAGCAAATAAATTGCGAAAATTCAAATTGTGTGAGTCAAGCGGCAGAACCAGTAATATAAAATGCAAACAAACACACACACAACATTTACATATTTTATATAAGTGTGTGTAAATGTATATGTGTGTAATAATGCAAAATGGCAAATTATTTCAATGAAATTTTCAATTGAATTTCGGGGAAATTTGCCTCCTAGTGAACCCATAGCCCCCCTCCCCCACCGACCCATCTCATTCGCGTTCCCAACAATTACTCGCTTTACTTTGCTCGCAAAGTTTGTGCCCATTAAACACACAACACAAAAACACAACAAAATTCCAAACATATATACGGATACTTTTATTATGGGTAAATTGTTATAAATTATTCAAAAGCCATTGCATATTTTAACATTGAAATCTGCAACATTTTAGCATTGGGCATCAGGGGGCGAATTCGCTAAAGTATTAAGTGAGTGGGAATTTGTACAAATTGGCCGCACTATTATTGGTCCAACAACTGGGCAGCATTTAGCAGATGAGAAGCTGAACAGATGCGCAGCCATTTTGGCGGTTGGTCAATGGCCAGTGCAACACAGGCAGGGAAACAGCGAGACAGGGAAACTTGCCGACCAAACAGACAGAGAGACAGCGCGTGCAGAGTTGCTTTTGCTGTTCTTGTTGTTGTTGTTGCTTTTAGTTTTGTTTGTATCAATTGCCAAATTGTTGCAACTCTGACGATGAGTTGCAGTTGAATGTTAAATATGTGTGTGCCCCTAATGAATGCAATGAAAGCGAGATAATTATAATTGGAATTACGAATTAGCTATTCAAAATTGGACATGCCGAACTGAACCCCCACGAGTTAGCTGAGAAGGCGTCAAGATCAGACCTTGCCCATCAACAGATGTTCGTCGGCAGCAACTTGGCACTTCACACTTTGTGTTGGCTTATTTAGACAATCGCCTGATCAGTTTGATCACCTTGTGTATTGCTTTGGCAACGCCCAAAATATATTTCACACACACACCGAATACACACAGACACAATAGGGTTGGGAACAGTTATCTGGGCGTTGTTGCTTAGCAAAACTGGCAAAGTTATTAAAATCAACTGCAATAAATTAGCATGCTTTGCGAGAAGATGTGTGTGTGTATGTGTGGGAAGACTGGAAAACGAGGCTGAGGCAGGGCGCCGGGAAGCATCGGATCGCATCGCATTTTTGGGCCAAAGCACAAAGTGCGCATAAATCAGGTTGAAGCAAAGACAAGAGCCAAGAGAACATCCACCATAAACCACCCAACTATCCGCACGCCCAGTGGGTCCCACTGGGTGACGACTGAGCAGCCAATTGCCGCCATAGAAAACGAAAATTTTGCTACACAGTTTTGACCATTCACAAATTTATGCGAAATAATTGCAAACAATGGGAGAGCAAAGTGAAAGGGAGACACGAAGAAAGAGACTGAAAAACTAACCAAAGTTCTGACTTTGACCCACAGCGAAACTGAATGCGATGACAGGATGTACATCGCGTTTCGGGGTTGTAGGGTGCACTGTGCACAGAGTGTACTCTGTGTGGAGCTTATGCATCCTATCCTCTACCTTACCTCATTCTGTGAAGGGTCGTTTATTGTTTTTGGTGCAGTGCAGCACAATGCGAATGCGATATTATCTCGACATTAAGTGCATAATAAAGCACTTTTAATTAGGTTTCTCGTAGAACATCAGCTCCCACAATGACGTCCCTAACCTAACCAAAGAAGGCGCAGTTTGAAGGCAGTCATTGACGCCCATGCGTAAGACCGAGCAGGAAACTCAACCTCAGGCAGGAGCTCAAGCCCAAGTTTAAGTTGCAGCAGGCAATGTTAAAAATGTTTAATGTTTAAAATTAAGTAAAAGACGATCTCAGCTTTATGCTATTAATTATACTAAGCATAGATATTAATACATAAGAAGTAGGCCTGAACTGCGGATCTCCTTTGAAACTGAAGCGTTATAGTTATATGACAGTAACCAACCACAAACATTAGACTTTTCCATTGATAGTGCTGTTCTTATTAAATCAGTATTGTTCGGCAAAACGAAATGTTGTTCGCCTTACTGAACAACTGCCAACTGGAAAAACTTAAAGTAGTCTACCCTTCATAGGGGTGGGTGGACTCTGCTGAGTCGGCGGTGTATACGCAATGTCATGTCGCCAGAGCGACCTTCAGAGCAGCCAACAGCCGAATACGGAGGCAGGCAGCACTGTTTGTGCTTCAATTATGCCAAAAATGAGCGCTGACACGTAAAAATAATGCATACTTCAAGGCGTACGCGCGTCCCGCAGAAGCCATAATGAAAAAGGAAAACAGCAGCCGCAGCCGCAGCAGCAGCAGCAGTGGCAGAGTTGACAATGCCACTGAAAGACGAACAGCTGCAGCAGCCAAGGGGCAACAGCAATGCATATAACATTTTAATTTCCTGCTTATTAGGCAGCCACGCCCACTTACACAAGCACACTTACTTACACACACACACACGTAGGCACATTGGCACATAGAAATGGGGTGTGTGCGCGTGTGTGTTTATGTGTGTTTGTGTGTGGTATTCATGTCGCTTTGGCGACAAGCCGCCGACCTACAAAAGTATCCTATACACCCCCATCCACCAATACACCTTCTAATACCCTACACCCCCTCCACACCTTTCGTCCACTTACACACAGACACACACCACCAACCACATCTTCTTCTTCTTCTACCCATGCGCAGTTTTTCATTACCCGTTGGTGTCCGTTGCAGCGAAATTTTAGACGCGCCGTCGACTCTGGCTGCCATCTACTTGGTCTACGTCCGCTGCACACATAAATCACCGCACGCAAACCCATACACGTACAGACACACATACACACACATACACAGACAGACACGCACACACAGCCATGCATAAGCCAGGCCTCCAAGTTGGCCAACTGACCAGAAGCAGGAGCAGCAGCAACAGCTCAAGGCGAGGCATTGGAAATTTTGATAATTGAATTTACACGTGAATGATCACATCTTTAAGCCTTTACTCCTTTACTTTATTGCAGCACTGGCAGCAGTCGGCAGCATTGTGTGCCCAGTGCCTGTGGTTGCTGCCCCTAGATTGAAACTGTTCCATATTTTCTATGCGCCACAGGCCAAAACCAAAGCCAAGTAATTATGATCACAAATTGATTAGGTCATTGGGTAATTGGGAGAAGTAACTGCAGCAAAGCAACACAATTGGGCCACACCCGTTTATATAACAGCCTGTGCATCTTTGTATCTATGTGTATATGTATGTGAACTACATTACTTATTACGTTTGCCTTTTTACGGAATGCACATGGGAGAATTTTAAGTGAATCTGAGAATCAACAAAGGCATTTTAGAAAGAGATGCAAAGCTGCGTTGAGATCAGTTGCACGGCGTAGAAAGAGATCCCAAGATACTAGGAAATATTATAATAGCTCTCACTCTTCCTTCCATTGTGGTTGGTCTAAGCGAATTTCATATTAATTTGCCTAAAATATAGTCCAAATCTCAACGACAGCAGCAAAAAGAAATCAAAGCCAACCCCAACATGTGGTTGATGGCCCAATCCAAGAGGCAAGAGGACCGAAGATGAGATGCACTTGCAAGAAGAAAGTGGTAAGTAGCATGAATAAAACAGAGCGCACATGCGAAACATTTGGTTGGGTGGCCCAAATTCAGCCAGCGCCAACGGTGTGAGACACACAAAGGTAGAGCGAAGCCACAGTTGGCAAATGGAAAATGGATTTCACTATTAATTTGGCTGACAAGACGACGGGTACTAGGACGAGGACGACGACCGAGCTGGCGCTCGGGGACGCATAAGAGAAGGTAAACGTAAACAAAAACGTTGACAACCTCAAAAGTAAAGAAATGCTACTGACAGCACCGCGTTCCTATACGTACATGTATATATGTATGTGTTGTGTATGTGCATGTGTGTGTGTGAGTATTGTTGCATTGCAGATGCGCTGCGCTGAAAAGGATGGTAACTGATGGCAACGGCTCCCAACGATGTCAGCAGCTCAACTATGTCGGTTTTCGCTTTTAAGGCGAACACACCTATTTATGAAAGGGGTCTGTAGAATTTGCGGCTATTTTTGTGGAAAAAATGAATATCTTCGTCGCTCTCTCTGCTTTTTTCTGGGCTATGCAAATGCCTGATAGCCAAATATTTGCGCAAAGGAAGCGTACACATAACTCATGTACATATATATATTTATAAGTTTTTCTCTACTTAACAATAAATAATAAGCAAACAAGGCCTATAGTCGGGCATAGTTGTACTTCGGGTTTGCCGTTTCATTTGCAAATCATGAGGATCATGCAGATCTGGCCAATTTTCGCTCATGGTAGCGGGCGAGGGCAGCATCGAAAACTTCACCGACGGTGCGTTTACGCCAAATGTGAGTGCGATCGATGGGCGTCTTCACAGCTGTCGGTGTATCCACGCCGACCTCTTTAACGGATGCACTCTCGGATTCGGATTCAGATGAGGGTTCTGGTTTTGAATCAGATTTGGTTTTGAGCTGCTTTTCCTTATCAGTAGCATCTGTTTGAGGTCTACACGACGCCTTTAATTTGAGTGACGTTTTCACAACACTTTTGTTCGCTGCCTGTTTCTCATTTTCTGCCTGCAGTTGTTGTTGCTGCTGCTTCTCCTCCTCTTCGCTGGACTCATCGATGCTAAAGTCTGAGTCGGCATCAATGTTGTTGGGCAGATGGGCCTTGTCTGTGACTTCAGGCGTCATCGGTGCTGGCTTATCATCATCAGAGGAGCGACGCCTTCGGTAACTTCGATTTTTGCTTGAGTTACCCACATCAGACTTGATCGTTTTATAGGCAACTTCACTGGTGCTGGGTGCAGTCTTTGGCTTAAGCACCGACTGTTGAGTGCCCAGTTTCTGTTCAAGGAGATGCCTGTAAAAGCCATCGAGATCCTTTTGTTTTGTTACATCCCCTATAGCTTCCAGATATTCATCACGCTGATCCTGCTCCTGGAGTTCCCGTATAGATTCTAGCTTCTTGCGATACGCGGCTGTCACATATGTCTCCTTATCCTTGTATGTTTCGCCCTCCGCCTCGCGCTCCTTCTGCACTTGGCGCTCAATGCGCAGCTCGTTCTCCAGTTTGCGTCGCTCCGCATGCTCCATCAGCCGGCCAATGTACTTGGCCTGTCGAGGCTCTAACCTTTTAGTCTCCTTGGCCTCTTCGCGTTTATTGTCCATCTCGTCATATAGCTCGTCGTACTGGAAAATAGTTGGGTCCTCTGCCAAGGCCTTCTCTTGCATGTTACGTGCCTTGCGACGCTCCATAAGACTGGGAGCACTGATCATTTCAGGTTTTCCAGTGGGACGCATTTGAGGCGCACCGGCTTCATTATCAGTGGCCGAGCTGTTGCTACTTTCATCGAATATAGATGGCCTGGTTGGGGGGCGTGTTGGCTTTGCATCTTGCTTCTTTTGCTGTCCCGGTATTATAAGGCCAAATCTATGGAATTTTGCATAAGTTTAAAAATAAAAAACAATAAAATTTGTAAATGCTCACTGTTTGGACATATTATTAGAGTTGAGGTGTTGGCAAATACACACAGAATCCAGTAATAGTTAAAATTGCCTAACACTAAATTATTCCAAAGCAACTCTGTGTTCTGAGCAACTCTGCTTGTGCGCACCACTGACAACCGCAGCTGTCAAATGAGGCAAGATGGACTTCCTCTTTTCCGATACGTTCGCGGTCGTGTAAATTTGTGTTGAAATTCACAAAATAAAATCTTAGGTAATCCGCGTTAAAGTTTACCAAAAAACTTGAAACAAACACAGCATATATCACAAAAAGATAGCTGGATTCAATTGCGCTACAAATTTTGTGCGTGTGCCTTGGAAATTATGTGCAAAAACTCTTATTTTTTTATTGTGTATGAATTGAAGTTCAATGTTTTGGCGGCGACAGCACAACAGCAAAAGTTGGCCCACATACAATTAAACAACATTGCCGGTTACTGCGTACATTTAACAATAATGCAATCAAAGCGGCAGCACTCAATTTTTTTATATATTTTTTTATTGTTTCTGTGTGGCAACGTAAAAAGTCTGGCGTTGTGCCTCCATGTTCGACAGCATCAGCTGTTTTTTTTTTTGTTGTTGTCGCCGTTACTGGTATTTTTGCCAGTGGTGCCAGAATAGCTGGCAAATCCAATAGAATCAGTTTGTACGCGTAATGAGCATACGAATTGACAATCATTGCAATTTATCGTTGTTGTTTACATACCTCCGGGCACAAATTTCTCTGTGCAACACTGCATGATCCCTCGTCGGTCCACTGCTTGTTCATAAAGGAGGGAGGGTAGGGGAGAGGTTGGCACAACAAATATTTTCAAGGCGACGCGTTTGCACGTGTTTTTTGTTGTTTTTCTTTTAACCTTGTTTACTGTTTGGTGTACGAAATATATTAATTTATACTTTATTGCAGCCATGGTGCGTATGAACGTATTGGCCGATGCCCTTAAGTGCATCAACAATGCCGAGAAGCGCGGTAAGCGTCAGGTGCTGTTGCGTCCCTGCTCCAAAGTCATCATCAAGTTCCTCACCGTGATGATGAAGCACGGATACATTGGCGAATTCGAAATTGTTGATGATCATCGGTCTGGCAAGATCGTGGTGAACCTTACCGGACGCCTGAACAAATGTGGCGTCATCTCGCCACGCTTCGATGTCCCCATCAACGACATCGAGAAATGGACCAACAATCTGCTGCCGTCACGTCAGTTTGGCTATGTCGTGTTGACCACATCCGGTGGCATTATGGATCACGAAGAGGCCAGAAGAAAACATCTGGGAGGCAAAATCCTTGGTTTCTTCTTCTAGATCGTCCCTTCGGGAGCAAGTAGGATGAGCCAGGAAGATCTTAAAAGCTATTTTGTGTGTGTGGGGAGTTTTACATATGTAAAAAACTGTTTTCTTTCCCCGTCGCAAAAAATAAAAAAAATTTAATAAAAACAAAACCTATCATCGCTCATTCAAAGACAGCAAAGAATGAAACAAAACAAAAAAAACGCGAAATAAAATGATTAATACATAGTTTTTAATAACAAGCTAATTTTATTTGCCCATATACCACCTAAGCTAAATATTGGAAATCTACGAATCGGCAAATTCATCTGAGCTATCCCAGTAGAAAGTTACTGTCAATTGTAAAAGACATATAGGATAATCATAATAGGATAATTTTGAGTTGTTAATTTGATTGACATTTTAATCGCATACTTAAAATAGGAAAATATAATTATATATATGGGGTAATGCTTTCGAAATTAGAATTATGCTATTTGGTTTAGGTAGAAGTGAATAAGAGATCTAAAATATCAGAGAGGAGCCTTCACTTAAGGTCCATGTAATTGCAAATAGGTAGAAGAGGACATATTTAAATTCAAAGAAATACCATCTATTGAAAATTTTTAAATTTGCGTGAGCAGACTAGCATAATGCATCATTTTATTTACAAAGTGTGTTTAAAGTACGTTGGCAGCTCACCTACTACCTAAATTAAATGTGTTGCATACTTTGGGGAATATCAAAAATCAATCGATTTAATAAAAATAGTTTACTTTTTCAATGTACATAGCTCACAAAGCATTTGGATCAATAGTAATTAGCGGTAATTGAACTGTGATTAAGTGCGAAGCGAATGCAACTCAAAATTAGAGTTAAGGGGCTCAAGTCCCATAGTTTTTATTTTTCTTTATCAAGAACACCCACATCTAGTCTAGTGGACTTATTGTCCGTGTCAGAACCCTGAGCATATGTAATTACTAGCTTGTACGTGTGCAATTGTCCATATTTTATCCAAAATGACAAGGGCCAAAATATTAAATATGTGCATATGCATGTTGTACATTGACATTTCTGTACCATGTTTTTGCACACGGCGTTCTAATGTCGTCTAATACTTTACACTACCCTTATCAGTATCTCACTATGTACATATATTTATTTATATGTGTATATATATATGTTGTAGTTGTATCAAAGCAATATTTGCTGTAAAAGCCAATAAATATTTAAACTGCCCGACAAACCAAACATATATAAATAAATATATATATATATATTTATCTGGTAATTAGGCTGGAATTCCTTTGTCTACAAAACGACGGAATTAAATTATGTACTTTTGCAATTGAAAACACACTTATCGAGTTTTTTGGGGAAAGTGGCTATTTTTCAATTACTCTCCTGCCATGACTGATTGGCCCCTGCAATGCCAGGGATGACCTCTGGATTGCAAGACATTTCACTTCGCGAGAGCTTTAGCTTCAAAGATCTAACGTGCCCCCAACTCGCTGATGATACTGATAATGGATACGATAATTTTAATGACATTTTTCCTTGGTTTTTGCAGCGGCTTTTAAAACTCGAACAAAGTTTGTTTGCGATAGACAAGAACTTGAAATAAACCTGCTGTGAGTCAGCTACGCAATTATTAAGATAATTCTGTTGAATGACATTTCGTTACTTGGGCGCAATGTTAAATGAGAATAAATCATTTGCACTAATTGCTCCAGATATACAATTATATAAACGTACATATAAATTGAATACTGTTTGTAAGTATTTTTAAGGTACACACATACATACCTTGCACAAAAAAGCAATTTATCAACTTTTTCAGTAACTGGCGTACCGTTTGAAATAAGCGAAGGTAAAATAGGTACATAAATGCATGTATATATATATATATTATTTTTTGGAAACACATACATTATACAAAAGCAACATAGCCGGCAAAGGGGTTCTGTTTCTGCTAGCTTCAACGAAGATAGCAACATGTGCCTTTGTCTGTGTGTTCTCTCTCTCTCTCTCTCTCTCTCACCTTTTCTGATTTTGTTTTAGCATAAAAAAAAAAAAAAGCTAAAAGAAACGGGGGAAGTAGACCTTGTCTTAAATGGTACAACGCATGATGCGCTAGAATCGCAACAACAGCAATAAGAACAAAGACAAGCGCTTTGTGGCTGACCTGAAGCGAAAGCAAACACCTTGGGGGCTGGTAGACATTTTAAAAGTATAATCTTGGTTAATCTTGATCGGAATTTTCAAGTCATATTATTGCTATGCGTCGTTCACATTTAAGTTTGCCAGTGTATATTGCCTGCTGCTTCTGCATAATAAGAACACGCTACGAAATGAAAACGAAATGGAAGAAAACTGTATGGGAATAGTATTTTTTATTACGCGAGTCTTTATTAACATATTACAATTGTTATCGTAGCAAGACGGAAGTTAATTCATGAGTAGGAACGTGCAGAGAGCCATCCGCCAGATAAGGAAAAGTTGAACGACTAACGACTTAACCGGGCCGTTGCCAACGTCTATTGCTGCTTGCTTGCCGGCTAGTCGGCAACAGCGGGCCAAAAGCTGTGATACAAAGATTTTGATAATAGGCGTAGGAAGTGTACAGAGAAGCACGTGTTTAATTACTATTCAATACGGATTTATTGTTGCTTTAAACAGAACTTGTTGCGACTACTTTCTGCGTTAATCATATATATATAAGTTGAATGTGTGTGTGTAGGGGCTGGGGTGTGGGGGTATGGTATTTATTACATTTAGCCAACTGAGCTTGTAGCATATGTATAGTAATATTATCATTAAGGTGTGTGTGTGTGTGTGTGTGTGTTAGCAGCCTCTGTTTTATTTGCGTTGTATGCGCTGCAATTCGAAATGTTTCTCCCCTCCTCATTTCTACCTGCCGAACAACAACAGCCGGTGTTGAGGCTCCGCAAGCAAGAAAAATGCTGAGCTGCATCTATTTACGATGCGCTGGCAAAATACTCCTTGGATTTAAGAGGATCAGCCACCATGGTCTTCTGACCGGGCTTCCAGTTCGCTGGACACACCTCGCCGTTCTTGTCGGTGAACTGGAAAGCCTGCACCAGGCGCAGTGTCTCCTCGACGCTGCGGCCCACAGGCAAATCATTGATCGTTATCTGGCGCAATATCTGCTTATCGTCTATAATGAAAAGACCGCGGAATGGAATACCGGTGTTCTCGTCGAGGACGCCATAGTCGCGTGCCACCTTCATCGATTTGTCGGCCAAAAGAGGTATGTTCATTTGGCCCAAACCACCCTGTTTGCGTGGTGTATTTATCCAGGCCAGGTGAGTGAACTGGCTGTCCGTGGAGCAGCCAACTACCTTGCAATTTATCTCGTTGAATTTGTCGGCGTGTTCAGAGAAAGCAATTATCTCTGTGGGGCACACAAATGTAAAGTCCAATGGATAGAAGAAGAGCACCAGGTATTGCCCCTTGTAATCGCTCAATTCGATGTCCTTGAATTGACCATTGACCACAGCGGTGCCGGAGAAGTTGGGTGCATTCTGCTGTAGTTTCGGCATCTACGGAACCCAAGCAAAAGTTAGTTATGCAAATACACCAGAAACATACATAGCACATTTCTTAATTGTAATAGGTATTTGTGTATATTTGTGATAAGTGGCAAATTGCACGATTTGCATGCCATCAATATTATTTGATATTAAGCGTAATTGTAATTGCCATTATGTGCCTTATACAAAATTTCTTCAAAATCCAACAAAATGTACATAGAATGCCAACATTTAATTTGCCGCCATGACGATTTTCAGCTGCCGGTTAAAATTTGCACAAACAACGGAAACGTCTATATAAATATGTATTTGCAGTTGTATATACATGATGTGTGATTTCTTTATAGCAATACAGCTGTGTGTTGTAGGAATGTACGTATGTATATATATTTATTATACAGACATTGTGCGCCAAACTTGTGAAATAATCTTCTTCACAACAACAACAAATTAACATCATATAATGGCTTACGCTGAGCTGTAATTTCTCTTTGACTTTGTCAATTATTTGCGAAATGTACATGATTTTAATATGTTTTCCCTTTCCGCTGGTATATGTAAGATCACTCGAACTTACTTTAATTCTTTAATATTCTTTAGGTAGCTGCGAGTATTGTCAAATTAGTCTCGTCAACGAAAACTTTTAGATTTAAAGCGACCAAAAAAATCGGAACGTCCACTCGGCTCGACAATGTAATGTGAATTGCTAGTTGATTTGAAAAGCACGCGAAAAGCAGACGGATATCTACGTCAGCGCTGCTGATATAATTGAAAACGAATGAAAGAGATAGAAGAGAGAGAGAATATGTATGTTAGCTTAACAGAATGAGCTATAGCAGAAACACGGTTACCACTTCAATTAAAATCTTGCACTTGGAAATCAGCTCAATTAGTTAAGCAAATTTATAAATGAATTTTTATTTTTATTTAGGTAAGTAATTATTATGAAAAAATTACGCTTAGAAACGATTTTGCTGATTAAGCTATGGACATGTCCTATCGCAGCACTGCAAATTTTGGCGCCAAATTTTGTAATCAACATATAAAATCAAAATAAACATTGTCATTTATGTGTACGCACATTGACCTGCTTGATATATGTATGCGTTTGCTTATACTGTATATTAACTGGGAAATTTACCCTGAAACTCCATCAAAAATTCAAAAACACTATTCACAAAAATTTAACTGGGACCTGTATTTGGGAAATTTACAGCGCCGACTAAATTAAATTGTGAAATTTATCTGAAAAAATGTACAAAAATGATGAAATTTCCGTAGTCAAATATGTAATGCGATTGTCGTTTTTAATTGCACCGAATAAGACAAGAGGCATTTAGTAATTGGTAGTTATACAACATAAATACATAAAATACGAATTTTGTGCCAGAATACAACTCTTACGGGGCCAACTCTTCACCTACTTACACAATTTTTATATGTGAAATTTACAAAACGTTCAATATATGAAATAATCAGTCAAAGGATGGATTTGCTCGATCTCCAACTGAGAAATTAAAATAAAAATCTGAGCAGCTACACTAGAGTTCGGATTTAAAATGAGCCGATCTTCATTCTGTCCGAATGTTTGCCAGAATCGCTGTTTGTAAGGAGTGTATTGTGTGATGCATGTGTAGTTCTAGTCACAGGAACCATCTAGCCAGCCGTCACGCCACCTCTCATTTACTTTGCTGCAATCAAACAGCGGCTTGCCAAGCTTATCATTCACGCGATTGTGGAACCTGCATAACCACTGTGCGAGATTATTTTGCGAATCGACATTCACTGGATTTGCTGCAATGCTGCAATAACAAGATGTACCATTTTATACATTTTTATAATTCGTCGTGTTTGTAGACATACTCTTTACGAATGTCCTTGGCACAATAATCGCATGGATATAAACGTGAGAGTACATCGAAGAATGTTCGCATATCACGTTTCTCGGTGTCAGTGGGATTGTCGGAATAATATGCTGCCATGGTATGCAGCAGACCCCAGGTGAATACACCCAAACGGCCCTTGTCCAATGGACAGTCATCTCGCGGCGCTGAAACATGAACAGTCAGCTTTTCATTGATGGCCGTATGTGTCTCCTCCTACATAAGGGCAGGGAATATATAAAATTAGAGGGCAATAAATTTGTCTCAATGTTACCATTGTTTTCTGTGTGCCCGAGATATTGAGGCGCTGTTGCTTGGACCATGACTTGAAATCGTTGCAGGTGCGGCAATTGCTATCCGGCTTACTATTTCTGGGCCTGCTGAATTGTGTGCCCTCAGTCGGCGACTCAGGTTCCGTTAAGTTTTGGGTAAATGTTGATGTGGACATCCCAAAATCGTAATCCGGCAATTTGCAAAGTGACTTTTTGAAGATGACATATAAAGTGGAACCGGGGGCCGTTTCGATTTCGAGCTACCTTACCATAATGGCTGTGATGTCGATTGAAGTAATTGCACATGGGCAAGCAGTCGGAGCAGTCAGCTGTTTTCCGTTAACGCAAAATGGAGTGCTTACTTTTAACATCGCTGTTAACGCCGAATTGCTTATGTAAGCGAAATTTGCGCAGCTCTTAATACACACTGCTGCAATCCGCAAAACTTTAGTTTCAAATTTACAATATGTGTTTTTTGTTATTACTCCACCTTTTGAAATGTTTTCGAAAAGTGAGCTAAATAGCTATAAGCGTGCACATATACATGTACATAACGACACAAATTATAATTACTTGCTTAGTATTAATTAGTATTTTGTATTCAGCCAATGATTTGTATCTGCTTTGTCTTGATTATACTTACTTATAAAAGCACAAATAACCAATTTAAATTATCAAAGGCACATTTACGATATGGGAATGTAATAATTATTTTTATATAAAATGCTGAATACGGATGATGTTACATATGCTAAGCGTAGTCCCCAAACATGATATCAGGCTGTAGAGGGACACGCAGTGTTGACTTCAGATACATGTTGACCCATATCCTGCATCGCAACGCATGCCCAGATCATCGTACTCAGACGTGATCTGCTCTTGATTTTTCCTATACAAAAATAAAAAACAACCCAAACAACAAAATGAAACGAGTGCATTTTTATAGGAAATAAGAAAGAAATCACAACTTATTGTACATATATAAAGCCGGCGCTCATCTCGGTAATCGTTAATCCAATCGATGATTATCTGTTGCAGTTTTAGCACCTCCGGATCACTAATCCATTGGGGATCGATGACAGCGCGCTGCTCATGCTCGCCTAACGCGGATTATTCGAGAATGAGGAATTAAGCAATATTTTCGAATAGCCTGCGCATCTGGTATTTACGTAGCGCATAATCCTCGGGCGGTATGTCGAACTGACTGGGCGAGCCTGGGGAGTCGAAAGCGTATTTGCCTTCCTCTTGGACTTTCTTGACTGTGCAACAAACAGCCGTGTGAGCGAGCGAGTGGGCAACAGTACAAATGTAAGTAATATATAATGACGTCCCAGTATATAGGACAACCCCCAACCAGCAAACACAAACAATTCTCCAATACACTAACAAAATCAAACAAACAGTACACATCGACAACAACCCAAAGGAATCAGTATTTTCGAATTTTGACTTGTCGAACTCGCCTTTGACTAAAAGTGATTATTTGTTCAATTTTAGAATTGCCAGTTTGGTCACAACACGCAAACCACTTGGATCAATAGTAACTAGCGGTAATTGAACTGTGATTAAGTGCCAATTGTGAAAACCTGGCTAAAGCAAAAGCAACTAAAAATCTGCCTTACGTATCGCTTAGGAATGCTGTCTAGATTGATGAAAAATTGATAAGGGCCCACAGCCCCTAATTTTATATATATTTTTTTTCAAGAACACCTAGATCTAGTCTAGCGGACTTATTGTTTGTGTCAAAACCCTGAGCATATTTAATTACTAGCTTGTACGTGTGCAATTGTCCATATTGTATCCAAAATGACAAGGCCAAAATATTAAATATGTGCATATGCTGTACTTTTACAACTCTGTACGATGTTTTTGCACTCGGCGTTCTAATGTCGTCTAATAATTTACACTAACCTTATCAGTATCTCACTATATACATATGTATGTCAGTCAGTAGACATACGTATGTATATAATTGTATCACAGCAACCAATAACATATTTGCGGTAAAAGCCAATAAATATTATACTGCCCGACAAACCAAACATATATATATATATATATATATATATATATATATATTTGCGGTTACTTTATCTGGTAATTAGGCTGGATTTCGTTTGTCTACAAAATGATGGAATTAAATCAAGTACTTTTGCAATTGGAAACACGCTTAACGATTTGTTGGGAAAAAAGGTAGATTTTTAATTACTCTTGGCTTATTGACCACTGTAATACCCATGTGACCTCTGGATTGCAAGACATTTGATTTTGCGAGAGCTTTAGCTCTAACGATCTCAAACGCCCCAATTCGCTGAATAATGATAATGACGATAATGTTAATAAGTTGAAATAGGTTGAAGTTTATTGCCATTTCTTATTAAATCAAAATTCAACATTTTGTTTTTTCCTCCTTTTTATAGCGACTTTTAGAGCAGGAACAAAGTTCGTTAAATTTACGATAGAGAAGAACTTGAAGTACACCTGCTGTGAATCAGCTACGCAACAATTAAGATAGTTCTGTTTGAAGACATTTCGGTTCTTGGGCGCAGTTTTAAATAAGAACTCATCATTTGTACTGGCTTAAGATATACAATTCTATATACGAACATATAAATTGAATACTGTGTGTAAGTATTTTTAAGTTACACTCGTAAATTGAATGTGCATACACACTACGCACATAAATTTATACGGGTGATTGAGAGGACCATGCTGAGAGTAAATGTTGTATACACATGTGCAATTATTATTTGAGTACATATGCACACACACACAAACAGACACACACGCACTTGCACAAATAAACAATTTATCAACTGTTTCAACAACTGGCGTACCGTTTGAATTAAGCAAAATATGTACATAAATGCACATATTATTTGTTTGAAATGTACATACATCATATATAACGCAGCCGGCAAAGTGCTTCGGTTTCTGGTAGCTTCAACGGAGATATCAGCATGTGCCTTTGGCTGTGTGTTCTCTCTCTCCCTCTGTTTTATATAATAAAAACTAGTTTTTAAAATCACAACACCAACAAATTCAATAAGAAAAAAGACAAGCTCTTTGTTAGTGACCCGAAGCGAAAACAAACACCTTGGGGCTGGTAGCCATTTGATTAGTATAAACATTCATAGATAGTAATTTGATGCTTTATAACATTCATTTTGCATAACCAATTATTAATTTTTGAAAATTCAGATTGCGGTTTTCAAAAGTCATATTTTTTTATGCATATTTTGCTAATTCATATTCTCAAAAAACACATATTCTGGTTAATATTGTTCTGCAGCGTTCACAATTGATGAGAGAGCACTAGGTTTGTCAATGTATATCGCCTTCTGCTTCTGCAGAATAAGAAAACGCATTGAAATGGAAACGAAATGGAAGAAAACTGTATGGGAATAGTATTTATTATTACGCGAGTCTTTATTAACATTTCACAATTGTAATCGTAGCCAGGCGGAAGTTAATTCATGAGTAGGAACGTGCAGAGAGCCATCCGCCAGATAAGGAAAAGTTGAACGACTAACGACTTAACCGGGCCGTTGCCAACGTCTATTGCTTCTTGCTTGCCGGCTAGTCGGCAACAGCGGGCCAAAAGCTGTGATACAAAGATTTTGATAATAGGCGTAGGAAGTGTACAGAGAAGCACGTGTTTAATTACTATTCAATACGGATTTATTGTTGCTTTAAACAGAACTTGTTGCGACTACTTTCTGCGTTAATCATATATATATAAGTTGAATGTGTGTGTGTAGGGGATGGGGTGTGGGGGTATGGTATTTATTACATTTAGCCAACTGAGCTTGTAGCATATGTATAGTAATATTATCATTAAGGTGTGTGTGTGTGTGTGTGTTAGCAGCCTCTGTTTTATTTGCGTTGTATGCGCCGCAATTCGAAATGTTTCTCCTCTCCTCATTTCTACCTGCCGAACAACAACAGTCGGTGTTGAGGCTCCGCAAGCAAGATAAGTGCTGAGCTGCATCTATTTACGATGCGCTGGCAAAATACTCCTTGGATTTAAGGGGATCAGCCACCATGGTCTTCTGACCGGGCTTCCAGTTCGCTGGACACACCTCGCCGTTCTTGTCGGTGAACTGGAAAGCCTGCACCAGGCGCAGTGTCTCCTCGACGCTGCGGCCCACAGGCAAATCATTGATCGTTATCTGGCGCAATTTCTGCTTATCGTCGATAATGAAGAGGCCACGGAATGGAATACCGGTGTTCTCGTCGAGAACGCCATAGTCGCGTGCCACCTTCATCGATTTGTCGGCCAAAAGAGGTATGTTCATTTGGCCCAAACCTCCCTGTTTGCGTGGTGTATTTATCCAGGCCAGGTGAGTGAACTGGCTGTCGGTGGAGCAGCCAACTACCTTGCAATTTATCTCGTTGAACTTGTCGGCGTGCTCAGAGAAAGCAATAATCTCTGTGGGGCACACAAACGTAAAGTCCAATGGATAGAAGAAGAGCACCAGGTATTGCCCCTTGTAATCGCTCAATTCGATGTCCTTGAATTGACCATTGACCACAGCGGTGCCGGAGAAGTTGGGTGCATTCTGCTGTAGTTTCGGCATCTACGGAACACAAGCAAAAGTTACATTTAGGCCAACATACATGGCACATTATTAAATTAAGTAGCAAATTAAATATGGCGAAACCCAATCAAACATGGCGCCGGGCCCAAAAAGTTTCCAATTGGAGAAGATGAAAGCAAAGTGGAAAATGCAATAACCCAATGACTTGCAGACCGAGTTTCCTCATTTGTAAAAATTATTGTATTTGTGATATGTGGCAAATTGCACGATTTGCATGCCATCAATATTATTTGATATTAGGCGTAATTGTAATTGCCAGTATGTGCCTTACACGAAATTTCTTCAAAATTTAACAAAATGTACATAGAATGCCAACGATTAATTTGCCGCCGAGACGAATTTTCTGTTGCCGGCTAAAATTTGCACAAACAACGGAAACGTGTATAAAAATATGTATAAGTTGGTGTATATACATAAGGTGTGATTTTATCGTAGGAAATACAGCTGTGTGTTAGATTTAAGTACGTATGTATATATATTTATTATACAGACATTGTGCGCCAAACTTGTGAAATAATCTTCACAACAACAACAAATTAACATCATATAATGGCTTACGCTGAGCTCTAATTTAACTTTGATTTTGTCAATTAGTTACGAAATGCACATGATTTCAATATATATTTCCTTTTCCGCTGTTAACTGCCAGATACCCCAGAACTTACTTTAATTTTTTAATAATCGTTAGGTAGCTGTAGGTGTTGTCAATTAAACTAGTCGACGCAAACTTTAAAAGCGAACTATAAATAAACCGGGACGTCTACTCGACTCGACAACTTAACGCGAATGTTAGGTGAATCAAAAAGCACACAACAAGCAGACGGATATCTGCGTCAGCGCTGTTGATTCAATCGCAAACGAATGAGAGAGACAAAAGAGAGAGAGAATATGTATGTTAGCTTAACAAACGAGCAACAGCATAAACACGGTTGACACTTTAAATAAAAACTATCTTGGGCCTGGAAAGAAGCAAAATTATATATGCACAATTTTAAAAATTAATTTTTATTTTTATTAAGGTAAGTAATTATAAAACCCATTTTAGTTCCAGATTTTACTGTTAGATTGTTATGAATATAGCATGACGCTTAGAAACGATTTTACTCACTTAGGCAGCACTGTAAACTTTGGCGCCACATTTTGAAATCAACATAAATAATCAAAATAAACATTGTCATGGCTGTAAGGAGTGCATTGTGTGATGCATGTGTAGTTCTAGTCACAGGAACCATATAGTCAGCCGTCACGCCACTTCTCATTTACTTTGCTGCAATCGAACAACGGCTTGCCAAGCTTATCACTCACGCGATTGTGAAACCTGCATAACCACTGTGCGAGATTATTTTGCGATTCCACATTTACTGGATTTGCTGCAATAACAACATGTACCATTTTATATACTTTTATAATTCGTCGTGTTTGCAGACATACTCTTTACGAATGTCCTTGGCACAATAATCGCATGGATATAAACGTGAGAGTACATATCACGATTCTCGGTGTCAGTGGGAATGTCGGAATAATATGCTGCCATGGTATTTAGCAGACCCCAGGTGAATACAGCCAAACGGCCCTTGTCCGATGGACAGTCATCTCGCGGCGCTGCAACATGAACAGTCTGCTTTTTATTGATGGCCGTATGTGTCTTCTCCTACATAAGGGCAGGGAATATATAAAATTAGAGGGCAATAAATTTGTCTCAATGTTACCATTGTTTTCTGTGTGCCCGAGATATTGAGGCGCTGTTGCTTGGACCATGACTTGAAATCGTTGCAGGTGCGGCAATTGCTATCCGGCTTACTATTTCTGTGCCCGCTGAATTGTGTGCCCTCGGTTGGCGACTCAGGTTCCGATAAATGTTGGGTAAATGTTCGCAAAGTGACTTTTTGAAGATGAGATATATATTGGAACCGGCCGCCCCTTTTCTTTCGAGCTACCTTACCATGATAGCTGTGAAGTTAATTGAAATGATTGCACACGGGCAAGCAGTAAGCTATTTGCAGTTAACGCATAATTGAGTGCTTATTTTTAACAGCGCTGTTAACGCCGATTTTCGATTTCCACAAAACTTTGGTTAAAATTGCACAATATGCGATTTTTGTATTAATCCACTTTTTGAAATGTTTCCGCAAAGTCAGCTGAATATCTATAATCTTGCACATATATCATTACTATACAAATTGTAATTACTTGGATAGTATTATATATTCAGCCAAAGACTTTTATCTGGTTTGTCTTATAAGAGCACAAATAAAAAATTTCAATTATTAAAGGCACATTTATTTATTAATATGTATTGTATAAATTCATTTAGTAACAACTACGGCATGGTATCAATGGTAAATACAAGTTAACAATCGAGCGGGTTAGCTTTATTGCCGGCCAACTGGGCCAGCGTCTTGCAACGGGTTAGACACACATACATAATCAATATAAATAGTTAGGAGGCACGGGCCGTTTCGTTGAAGTTGAATTCCATTTACGATATGGGCATGCATTAATTATTAATTGATAACAATATATAAAACGCTGAATGTAGATGATGTTTAGATATGCTAAGCGTAGTCCCTAAACATGGTAAACAAGCTGTAGAGGACACGCAGTGTAGACTTCAGATCCATGTTGACAATGTCCTCGGGGCGTGCCTTTGGCTTCGGCAGACCCACATCCTGCATAAGATCGAAAGCGAAGGCCACATTGTTGACCATCTGATCGGTATCCTGCGGCGTCAGATGGAACTCGTGTAACGGCACAAAAAATCCGCCCAACAGTCCCATCAACAAGCACAGATAGACGCCATCCCGAAAGTCCGTGTTGAGTTCGTGAATCTCGAAGTTTAGCTTGGCCAAATGCTTGTTGACAAACGTAATTAGCGACTTCTTCACCACGGTCAATTTATCGGGTGCACAGTCAATCAGCGCATCGAACGCATCCTTCTCGCAACGCATGCCCAGATCATCGTACTCAGACGTGATTTGCTCTTGATATTTCCTATACAAAAAAAAAAACAACCCAAAGAAACGATTGCATTTCTACACACAAGAGAAATAGAAAGAAATCACAACTTACTGGGCATTCATACAACCGGCGCTCATCTCGGCAATCACCACGGTGACAAAGACATTCTCTGGCAGGCGAACTGGCGCACGGAAATGACGCACCAAAGCGACCAATAAGTGCAATATGGCCACAATATTCTTCGAGTGCACGCTAGCCACCGACCATTTCGGTATCTTTTGATGGAAGCCAAGTGTCTGCAACGGAAGTAATAATGAATACTTGTCATAATTCTTACAAGTTTTCCAAAATTTATCGATTGAAAATGGAATATTGTTTCAATACAATACAAACTTGGAAAAGAAGCAGTCAGTTTTAAGATAAATAATATGTATGTATAATATATATATATATACATACAATATTTTGTAACTTTGGGCATCACTTACGTGATTGACAGCTTTTAGCACAATGTTGAGTTTCTCGTGCTGACCCTGCTCGGACTGTGTGACCTCTGGTACGTCCAGCTTCTTGCCGGTCAACTTCTCCCAGAGCTTGTGCAGCACTTGGCCGTCGTACATGTCCTCCTCGAGCTTTTGCACAATGATGCGCTGCTCGGCGAGCTCATCGTTGATCCAATCGATGAGTATCTGTTGCAGTTTTAGCACCTCAGGATCGTTAATCGATTGGGGATCGATGACAGCGCGCTGCTCATGCTCGCCTAACGCGGATTGTTCAAGGATGGAGAATTAAGTATTATTTTTGAATAGCCTGCACATCTGGTACTTACGTAGCGCATAATCTTCGGGTGGTATGTCGAACTGACTGGGCGAGCCTGGGGAGTCGATTGCGTATTTGCCTTCCTCTTGGACTTTCTTGACTGTGCAACAAACAACAATAGAAACGACCGAGTGAGCGAGCGAGTAGGCATTAGTACAAATGTAAACAATATAGATGACGTCACAGTATAAGAGAACCCCTTAACCAGCAAACACACATCAATTCTCAAATACACTAACACAATCAAATAAACAATACACACCAATAGCAAAAACCAAAGCGATCAGAATTTTTGTTTGTTTGTGTGCGTCACAAAATGTAAATGACGCAATGTTTTTTATTATCGCCAGCAGACAAAATTCACATCTGCTTACAGAATCATTAAGCAAACGCTTGAAATTGGCTGCTTGTCAGATTCTTCGCTGCAAGGCTCAATAGGGCCAAGTAATCGTGCATTTGTCGTAGCGTTGGAGCTGAGTGCTCGCCATATGTGGCCATATTCAAAAGATTTCACTGCGGTATCCCAAATTGGGAGCTCACCTTCGCGAGTGCCTCGTTTTCGTCCAAGTGTGCTGAATTTGTCCCAAAAGCTATCCTCCTTTTCGCCCTTCTTGATTGTCGTGGGTGTATGCGGTGACTTGGGACGATTTAATGTCGACATTTCTGGTCACTACTGGTCACAAGTGGGCAAACAAACAAAACGAATAAAACAAAACGAACAAAGTAATGGAGCTGGTAGACACTCGATTATATTATCGGTTAGCTGGACTTGCTTAAAGTTATCGTCTATTCGCGAAATATCGATCGGTAACAGGAAAATGTGAATATATCGAACGCATTTTTTTTTGCATCCTACGTGAATATGTCAAATTATTAACCGCAGTGGTGGAAGTATCGATGTTTGACTCATTCACGATATCGCCGAATTTCAAAATGTCGATTTGTAACAAAAAAATTTTAGTCATTGAACAATTTTCGATCAAACTTCAATTTTGGGTAATACAAAAAAATCTTGTATGTATTTGTATGTTCACAACTTGCGTACATATAATAAATTATAAGCATAATTTCACATGGGTATACGTATAGATAAACATTTTACACTTTGCAGTTTTTATATAGAGTTAGGCAGCTGGCAGGCGCGCACTGCAACCAATTGCAGCAGCACAAATATAGGCGAAAAGACTTCGCTGTACTCGAGACCCGTTTTGCCCGATAGTTTGAGGCACAACAGATATTTGAAGATGGCGATGAGTACGAGGAAATACGTGCTCCACATAAACCGGTGCAGGGCCTTGCGCTTGTTATCCGAGTCGAGGTACATGCGAATACCAACGATGACGCAGAAATAGGCATTGCAAATATCAATAAAGAACAGCGGACTAAATATGCTAAACCAGTCGCACAACAGTTCGGGAAACACGTTGTTGAATGTGCCAGCGATCTTTAGGGCGAGCGCTATAGTAAACACCAGCAGGCCGCACAGATTTACCAATATTTCAAATTTTGTTAGGCCAAGCCAACGCACCAGCTCCGATAATTTGAACATGATTGCGTTGTTACTTTTGTTTTGTATTGCTTATTTTATGTTGCTGTTTCTGCTGCGGCTGCTGGGGCTTGCGGTGCGTCTTTTGCTGTTTATTGGTAGTCGCTGT
Source organism: Drosophila longiperda (assembly GCA_035042125.1). Classification (NCBI taxonomy): domain Eukaryota; kingdom Metazoa; phylum Arthropoda; class Insecta; order Diptera; family Drosophilidae; genus Drosophila; species Drosophila longiperda. The sequence goes on along the minus strand of JAWNLV010000110.1, from coordinate 672,184 downwards.
GTAGTCGGGCTGCGCTGGCAGCTTGGGAACTACAATGTCGAAGAGGCTGCTGTTGTAAATTTTGATGTGCAAGGCGGAATTGTTGCGCTTGCGAAATGCTATGTCGTCCTCATCACAAAGTGGATGCAGTTCATCCACCAGCTTTATGGTGGACGTGTTAATCACGTAGCTTAGTGCCCCCTCCGAGTTTTGGATAAGACGAAGTGCCAAGTTGATACCACGTGTAATGGAATAGCCCATGCAGTGCAAATAGATCTCCTTAGCACCAGAGTTGAGTAGATCCTCGCATCGTTTCTGTTGTGCCTGTACCAACAACATTTATCGTTTAAAAATATTTAATAATAATAATAGTAGTTTAACAGCTTGACAACTTGCTGCTTACCTTGAAGTCTGTTTTGCTTGTAATGTAAATATTGCATTCGTCGTTGTTGGTAGCACGCGGCGGAACTTTTCGCACAACTCGATGGGTTGTTTGGCAGCTGCGCTTCTGTTGGTTTCTATTGCTTCCTGGCTTGGCCCCTCGCTCGGTTAGATTGCTGTCCATCATCAAACAACGAAAAGGCTTATATTGACTCACCCATAACTTGACGGCGTTGAATCGCGTTTATTTCATTTCGATTTGACTTGATTAAGCAATGTTAACGCAAGCACTCTATAATCGATACCGATAAGCGTTCTGCTAACAGCCAACAATCCACAATGCTGGAAAATTATCAACTTTTACTAGTGAACATCTGGCAACTCGGCTCTAGTCGATATTCTTAATTCGATTGTGTCACACGCAAACACACACACTATCGTTGCTCAGTTCGTGCTCGTAACAGCGACAATCTCCAAGTAATTGAAAATTTTATCCGTACTTTCCGAAACAACAAAGGTATGTTTTTACAAAAAAGAAAGAAAAAGAAAACGCACGACAAACAAAATCAGAATGCAATTCACTCAAATTGTAAGCCAGTGGCTCAAATATAGCATTTATGCAACAATACACAACAGTAGTATTTGTCATAAGTTCGCTCACAGACACACATACACATTTCGAATGCCGCTGACTATAAAGGCTTTAGCAGAAGGCAACGAAAAAGAATTACATAATTTCTAATTTAGTTTTACGACAAATTTGTTGAGTGAGTGAGGTAAAGTTATGCTTTGGCATAAGTAAGTTATGTATTAAGCATGCGTTCTAAGTTTAGCGTTAGTTACATAAGTTGGGAATGTGCGCTAAAACGCAATTGGCTCGAAGCTGCCACACATCCCATTACGCCCCCGCCCTTTCCATCACCGTTAAGTATCCGTATCTGTATCCCCATAAAACCACAAAAGAACAAAAATAAACTGAGAAAAATGTAATTATGATAAACAGACTCCTTGCACAGCGTTTTGGTCCAAGTAACGTCTTGTATTCATGCGTTCAAGTTCATTTTTCCATGCAGGACGTACAAAAATCCGCTCCCAACCGATTTCAGTTAAGCAAAGTTACAAAGCAAAGCCAAAGAGCAGCAAGAAAAGCAAGCAAGCACAAAAACACATTAAAACGCACGCGACGCACCGCACCAACACCCGCGCGCAACCCGACAACCCTTCAACCGAACCCAGCTGCAGGTTGGCAGGCTGCAAAAAAACAAAAAAGGGTGCCTGCCCCCCGCCATCTTAGGAAAACCAAACAGAACAACAACAGCAATCAAGAACATCGGCAGCATCAGTCAACGGTCATCGTTACAGCGACAGCAGCAGCAGTTGCAGCAACATCATCCGCGGGATAAAAGCAGACAAGTAAATTTTATAATTCCTTATTACAACCAACCCAAAAAGTCCAAACGAAATCAAATCAATTTGCAATTGCATAAGATTTTGAATTTCAGTGCAAGTATTTAAATTGCCTGGCCTGCCTGCGTGACTTTATTAATATTGTATATTTTATATACAAGATTTACCGACCGTGCCATTCATTCTCTGGAGCTTTAATGAAATTTGTGTGGTTTGCAGTAAGTCCGCTTTTAGTTGTGCCAACTGCTCACACACATGTACAAACATACGTTTGTATTACTCACTTTGTTCGCACAAAATTAAAGTGTGGCAACTCTGCCCGAAGTTCTTTTTCCTTCTTCACCGCTGTTTTCAACAGCAACGAAACATGAAACAAAGAGCATACAATAAATTACAGAATAGACTAAATAAAACATACAAAAATTAAAGTGTATACCTAAAGACAACTACCTAAAATTGTAACGCATGGGTTTTTAACACAAACACGCAGGTGGCATCCAGGCAAAAGGAAAAAGGCAAACGGTAAAACAACAAATATACATATTTAATTATGTATGTATGTCTTAAAGTACTGACGACTGAGCCGAAGGTTTCGCCAAATCGAATCGAAACAAATAAAAAAGAAAGAATTGTATATTTTGTGTATAGGTATACCGCATACAAATCGTCTGAACTGCAACTGATTGATTTAACGCGGCACAGTTTGAATTGCAGATCAACAATCGCCGCAAGTGAAGTCCGACTCTGACTGGGCAAAAAGTGACATGTCTGCGGCACGCTTACCGTATTATCAGCAGCAGCCGGAAGAAGAGCAGCCACTGCAACAGCAACAGCAGCAGCGCAATCGGCGCAGTGTTAGCCGTGGACGCGGCACCCAGCGTGGTGTTAATGGTGGCTATCATGAGCGCAGTAATCGACGCGAACGCAGCCGTTCCGTTGAGCGTGGCAGGCGCTACAGTCGCAGTCGATCGATGGAGCGCCATCGTCGACGACATAGCCGAGATCGAGAACGGCGTCATCAGCAGCATCGTCACCACAACCACAATACAAGAGATTCACGTGATCGCTCCTGGGAGCGGGAAAAGGAACGCGAGCGGGACCGTGATAGGGACTACTCCAGACGCAGTTATTATCAGCGGGATAGTCGAAGTCGTTCTACAACGCCGCCCACGCGACGTCATCAGCAACAGCAGTCGACAAATATCAACAAACTAAGCAGAGGTGCCGGTGGAGGATGGATGATGAGTAACAGAATGGATGAAGTGCCATTACCATCAACAAATGTATCTGGCAAATGCAACGACAAGGCCATGTCTGCAGTGGGCGCCTATTACAATCTGGACACGGATGAGCCCTTCGACAAGGAGCGCATACATCGCGAGATCGAGGAGAAGCTGCGCGAGACTCTCGCCCGCGAGGGTAAAGTATATCCGCCGCCCAAGCCGGAGGCATCGCATCCAGTGTTTGCTAATGATGGTTCTTTCATGGAACTGTTCAAGAAAATGCAAGAGCAGCAACGGCAACCACAACATCAGTCTCTGCAGATGCAGCAGCTGCAATTGGATGCAGCAACAGCTGCAGCAGCAGCAACAGCGACCACTACAACAGCTGCAGTATCGGCAGCATTGCGCGAGCAGCAGCATCAGCTGGAGAACTCAGCATCAGTGAGTGCGTTTGGTGCACTACCAGCCATAGCCGCCGGCGCGGCCTGTAGCCCAGCTGCTCCGTATATTGCGGCCGCAGCGGCTGGTAAATCGGCTCCGCCGCCTCCAATGGTGGGGCGTCGTCGCGGTGGAAAGATATTGAAAACGGGCGTTGTGGCCAAGCTGAAGACGCCCAATGACAGGGATGTGGATCCTAAGGATTTCTGGTCGCTTTATCTGGCCGAAGTGAACAAGTACAAGAGCAATGCCTGCGATACGGACAACGGCAAGCGTCCACTGGTCAAATAGGAGCACACGCACATACACACTCATACCCCCACACACACACTCACATACATACAACATACAACATACAACAAGCAAGAATATATATATATATATATACAAATATTTATATATATACATATATATTCATATCCATGCATACGATTGTAAGCAAGATGACAAATGAACTTGAATGCAGGCAATTTATAGAATCCAAGCGATACGATTGCACACACACTCACTTACACACATACACACATTCATATATGTATACATTTACATACATATATATATTAAACAAACTATTTAGATATAAGCGTCAGCTCAGCAGTTGAATTTTGTTGTTTTTTTTTTATTTAGAAGGGTGCCTCTCAGTTCACTCACTTCTTGTTCTCAGCCATTTGATACGAAAAAAGGGATTATAAAGAGTAGGAATACTTTATCTCAATTCCTTTAGAATAAGCAATCATTTAACAATAATATATAAATATGTAGACAATTTTGGGATCACAAACGGAAGCAATGGAGAGAGACGCGCAGAAATTAATATAAACAAACAGGGCCTCTCCTATGAAAATGAATATGAATAATAATATAATAATAACAATTAAGTAAAAGTAAAAAATCAATAGTCTAGAACCTAAGCCGTAGCTTGTAACATTTTTTAAGTCTACAAGTAGAATACTTTTTAAAAATATAATATATATAAATATGTATTCTGCGACAGTATATACATAATTTACATAATGTCTGTACTTACACTTATCACTTATCGTTCATACAAACATCCAAACATGAACTAACGTATTATGATTCTTTGTGTATCTCTGTCTCTTTTTCTCTCTTTGCACAACGAACGAAAATTGAATTTGAAATTGACTTTGACTTTTAATTTCAACTAATCAATTGTCAATGGACAATTATTATTACGATTACGATTATAATTGTCAACATTATTAATTAATATATTATGAATATTGTTTATTACCATATTTTCGTTTAATACCTAATTTTCTTTTCTTCATAAAAAATACATTTTGCTTAAGTTGTTATATAATTCCCATATACATATACCACAAAAACTATCGCTATCTCAACATCTGTGTTCGATTTGTGCCCTGGTTTGTGGATCAATCTATATGTCTTTCGATTTTGGTTTTGCGTTTATTCTATTTCGTTTCGTTTTCTTTAACTAAAAGTCAATATATATGCAATTTTTCATATCCAAAACCAAAAACAGCGATAAGTCGTCAACCGACAACATGTCCGCCTATAAGATGGAAACCGCTCCCTTTGATCCACGTTTCCCCAATCAGAACGTGACGCGCTATTGTTATCAATCCTATATTGATTTCCATCGTTGCCAGAAGAAGCGCGGCGAGAGCTTTGCACCCTGCAATTACTTCCAGAAGGTCTACAAGACGATGTGCCCCAATGCCTGGGTTGAGAAGTGGGACGATCAGCGCGAGAGCGGCACATTCCCGGGCCGCATCTAAGCAGCCTGCTCTTCTCGTCTAGCGTTCAATACAAATAGCAGCAACAACAGCAACACCAGCTCCACAATACCAAACAACAACATCAGCAGAAATAATGAACTATAAATAGGGAGACTACACCAATTGCAACAACTTGAAATGAAAAACAAGATCAACAAATAAAAATAAATACTTGTTACAAATTTTTTGTTTGTTTATTTCATTCGTTTAAATTTGCGACTGTATAACGAATGTGTATTAATCAGTAATCAGAACATTAGTAAGATTTAAATGCTCTCGTCTCCCTTGAGTTATTTGTTTAGCAATGTGATGGTCAAGTTATCAACAGTGCATGCATCCTCGGACAGATTTTGCCCCTTCTGCTGCACACGCACCTTGCCCTGGCTGCACTGCAAGATGATAAGTAATTTTATTTGATAAGAGAGTTATAGTAAAGATTAGGTTACATATATTTGTGTACATTTATATATATATATATATATATATTATGCGGTGAACGAAATGTTTTATTTTTGCTATTGCTGCAGTCTGTAGAGGGCAATAATGAAAGATCTCAGCTTATTAGCTTATTAGATATTTACCAAGTTCATGGCAGCCATAAGGTAAATGCCCGGCATGGCTATATGCGCTGGTTGGTTATTCAACAGTTCTGCCATGGTTGTAGCTCCGTTTGGGGATTGGCTGCACTTGTCTAGGATTTCAGTCTCTACTGATTTCTGCAGCGCCTGGAATTCGAGTTCGTATTGTGCCGCCATCTGCCAAATCTTCTTTAGGCTCAAAGAGTTCGCAGTCGAATGAGGAAATATTGCCATTTTCAATACTCCCGTTGCGGGTGCAATGAAAGCGGATACTTTGTTTAATCTATTAATCATCATCAAAAACGCATTGGTTCTGTATTCGGCTCGCATTATTTATTTTACTTTGATTTGTTTGTTTGGGTTTGTTCATAATCTGGTTGTGTCATTGTGCTTAGCCCTTGCAGAATTTTCATAGATTTTTAAGTTATGTTTGTATTTTGTGTTTATATTTATTGTTTTAATTATGTGAAGTGTTTTTGTATTACTACTTAGTATGCGCACCATATTATATGGTTGTTTTTTTATATTAGATCATTTATCAATATTAACTATTAATTCTCAAATATGTAGCAACTTTTGTAAGACAATAGTTATCTGGTTTTTAATTTATTTTTTTCCTTTTAATTGTTGTGCGTAAGACACTTACTTTTTTATTAAACAACTTAAGATTAGTTGATTATAATGACGGTAAACCAGAAAAACAGTTGCAAGAAACATACACAAAAACTTTGAAGATACAATTTGGACAAATTAACAATTGCGGACGGCAGCAATTTTGATATAGCAGTTGGCTTAGGTTCAAAAATATTCAACTTGTAATAAATAACATGGTTTGTTAACTTAATGGATTAACTTTTACTGTGTTCTTGTCAATGTCTAATCGAAACTGATCGGGCTATACGCTGCATAAATTATATACGCTGTATAAATTATATGTGTACTACTTGTCCACAGCAACAAAACTAAATAAAACTTACAAAAATGTAAGTATAAAACAGAAGACAACTACTTAAAATTGAAACGCATGAATTTTTAACATAAGCACTCAGCTGGCAACCAGGCAAAAGGCAAAAGACAAACGGTAACGCAAAAAAAATTTACATATTTAATTATGTAAAAGTACTTAAAGTACTAACGACTGAGCCGAATGCGGCACAGTTTGAATTGCAGATCAACATTCGCCGCAAGTGAAGTCCGACTCTGACTGGGCAAAAAGTGATATGATTGCGGCACGCTTACCGTATTATCAGCAACAGCCGGAGGAAGAGCAGCCACTGCAACAGCAACAGCAGCAGCGCAATCGGCGCAGTGTTAGCCGTGGACGCGGCACCCAGCGTGGTGTTAATGGTAGCTATCATGAGCGCAGTAATCGACGCGAACGCAGCCGTTCCGTTGAGCGTGGCAGGCGCTACAGTCGCAGTCGATCGATGGAGCGCCATCGTCGACGACATAGCCGAGATCGAGAACGGCGTCATCAGCAGCATCGTCACCACAACCACAATACAAGAGATTCACGTGATCGCTCCTGGGAGCGGGAAAAGGAACGCGAGCGAGACCGTGATAGGGACTACACCAGACGTAGTTATTATGAGGATAGTCGAAGTCTTTCTACAACGCCGCCCACGCGACGTCACCAGAAACAGCAGCTGACACTTGTCGGCGACGGAATGGATGAAGTGCGCATGTTCTGCCATGCTTGTGGCACCGTTTGGGGATTGACTGCACTTGTCTAGGATTTCAGTCTCTACTGATTTCTGCAGTTCAAGTTCCTCGTATTGTGCCGCCATCTGCCAAGGCTTCTTTAGGCTCAAAGTTTGCAGTTGGATTTGGAAATATTGCCATTTTCAATACTCCCGTTGCGGGTGCAATGAAAGCGGATACTTTGTTTAATCTATTAATCACCATCAAAAACGCATTGGTTCTGTATTCGGCTCGCATTATTTATTTTACTTTGATTTGTTTGTTTGGGTTTGTTCATAATCTGGTTGTGTCATTGTGCTTAGCCCTTGCAGAATTTTCATAGATTTTTAATTTATGTTTGTATTTTGTGTTTATATTTATTGTTTTAATTATGTGAAGTGTTTTTGTATTACTACTTAGTATGCGCACCATATTATATGGTTGTTTTTTTATATTAGATCATTTATCAATATTAACTATTAATTCTCAAATATTTAGCAACTCTTGTTAGACAATAGTTTTCTGGTTTTTAATTTATTTTAATCCTTTTAAATGTTGTGCGTAAGACTCTTACTTTTTGAGTAAACCCGATTAGACATTGCTCCCTACTATAAATGAATTAAACAACTTAAGATTAGTTGGTTATAATGACGGTAAACCAGAAAAACAGTTGCCAGAAACATTCACAAAAACTTTGAAGATCCAATTTGGACAAATTAACAATTGCGGACGGCAGCAATTTTGATAAAGCAGTTGGCTTAGGTTCAAAAACATTCAACTTGTAATAAATAACATGGCTTGTAAACTTAATAAATTAACTTTTAGTGTGTTCTTGTCAATGTCTAATCGGAATTTATTGGGCTATACGCTGTATAAATTATTGTATATGTATTCAAATTTGCTTTAACTTTATGAATCGATCGGATTCATTTGAGTTTGTACTGCAGCTTGCATGGATCTTAGACTATATCTTAGCTTAAACTAATGATAATGTTGCTAAAATGTTTCTGCATTCGCATTTTGCGTGTTTAACGCATAACTTTTTTGGGCAATCAATAAATCGAAATCTTTGGCTTACTTACTAAATTCCCAATAGGCAATCTCATTCTAATTTGTGTTTTCCATACCTTCCAAATGAACTGTACAGATTTGGCGTAATGTTTTAAAATGCGGTTCCCTTATAAACTGCATATAATTTATTGTACTTAATAGGTATGCATATATATGATATATATATATATATGTATATGTGTGTATATTTTATATGTATTTATGGATTACTTGATCAAAATCGAAGGAAACATCAGTTGTAAATAGTACATGCTATATACTTATATCTGTAGGTATTTATAGAGCGATTCAGAAATTGAATAAGTTCTCGAAACGTTTCTCTTGAGTAATTCTTTGTTTGAATAATGATATACATACATAAGTGGATATATAGCTCAAATATCTGCGTGTAAATGTAGTTGGTAAATACATGCTGAACTCGTAGAATTATAACACAGATACAAAATCAGTAGTAAAATGTTTTTTTTTTGCGCTCAATTATTGATTATGTGCTAAGCGCTTGTATTAGATAATATAGTTTTAGTTCCAGTTTACAGACAGCACACGAGGAATACACAAAACTTAGATATGATTTAATATATATACTTGTATATATTAAAACAAATATATATATATATATTATATATATAGGCTTTACGCTATATAAATATATATATATATATATATTCTAATTAAAGAGAAACAATGCTTTATTCCAACTGGCCTATCATCACTCTCCGATATACGTTACGATCACGAATTTTCTGCGTACTTTCTTACTGTCTAATTAGAGCGTAAGTCAATCAAATGGTACTTATCATATTTTCACTTATGAAACACGGCTATATTTGACTCGTATATATACCTGTTAGTAACATTTTAGTTTTTTTTTTTTTGTTGTAAAGTGAGATTTGAACATTAAATATCTACGTTGCATATGCTCTTAGAGTGCTAGGAATGCATAAACTTATTAGATGGTGGGCTGAAATGTAATCGATCTAAGTAAAACTGAGATAAAGAAAAACGCCCAAATGGATTTACTAATGGGGTTATCGCTTCTTATCTAGATCGTATACAATTCAGACCAACTCTTATACATATATATTGTATATTGCATATTGTTCACTATATTCCCATATCTCCATTTGAATTGTGCATTTTGGCTTTTTGTAATCAGCTTATTCTCAGCTGATTTATATGTGATTAGTCAAGATATTTTTAAAATATCAGCATTACATTTAAGACCTTTCCGCAAAATCAAACGACTATTATTACTCTGCATCTATCTTTTCTAACTTTTATAATCTGTATTCTGTAGTTATCAAGTTAAAGCTTGTTCTTCATCATCAATATCATCATCATCGTCATTCATTGTTAATCTGCCAATTTGGCATGTTTTATCTTTGCCTGTTTGCTTGCAGCTGTGTTTACTATGCGTGTCGCTGCTAAAACCCCATTAACTACATGCTCTACTACATCCGTATGTGTCCATCTCTGCTCGGTAAGTTACCCCCGACCTGTGCCCTGTGGCCTGCATCAAAATGCTATTGATCGCTGTTCCCCCTTACGGATATAGTTACATGTAGCTATTGCTTGTTTGTTATCCAATGTCGCGTACGATTTCGATCTTGTCGCACAGTTCCGGATCGTGAATGGTGGTGAAGTGGGTGCGATCACTCCGGAAAGTGTTACGCTCGTTGGAGCTGGTCTTAATTGACCGTTCTGACGGTGTCTCCGTGCCGCTTAATTGAATGCGCTTCTGCAGTGCCGAGACAAAGTTCTACAAAATAACAAAAGATTAGAGGTCATCCTGTCAAGGATCTTATACCTATTGCACTCACCTGCGATATGATGTCACCGCGTGCCGTGCGAACCTGATACAGATATCGGAATTTGCGCTGGCGTGCTTCCTCTCGTGTCTCCCGGGTGCGCGACTGTGCCCGCCGCATAGGCACATGCGGATTGCCAGGTGCCGGCTGTTGGCCGTGCGGTATATGCGGTCCATGGGGATGTTGCTGATGGTGTCGCATATAGATGCGTTTGCGATGATCCACGCGCCAGGCTGTGATAAAGCACTGCACCATAATGCTAATCACAATGGTCACCGGCCAGGCGGTGATTAGCAGTCCGCCATAGCAGGGCGGTGGCGATGGATGCGGCTTCATATTTAGTACCCAGTTAATCGTCTCTAAGCTGTGCATGAAAAAATCAATGGACCCAATTATCATGGCTGTGCCCACAATGCTGGATGTCACTATTGTCACATATTTGACACAGCAAAGCGTTAACACTGAACAAATAACGGCGCCACCCACAATAGCCACATAAATCTCGCGATACTGCGGAGGAGAGGTGATACAAGTACAAGTTTGTAAGTGAAGTAACTTTAAAGATTCTACCATAAAGTGAAATTTCGCCAATGTTTAAAGTGTAGTTCACTTTGCACAACTTACCCCAAACTCATTGTCCGGCATGGTGGCCACACAGACGGCCATTGCAGCACCCGAGAGGAGGGCACCGGCAAAGGCACTGATCAGCACAGAGGCCACTGGATATGTGGACCCGAGAACGGCGCCGAGCAGGCCGGCAACTATGGCCAGAGCCGAGTCGGCCGGCTTGCCCAGCCACGTTATCTGAAAGTCCTGTAAAATGAATATAGCATTTGCGCCCACCATCAGTCCGCTAAGGAAGCCGACGGCGCGCAGGCAGCGATAGCCAAGCAGGGCGTAAACAATACCAAACACAGCCATGATGGCCCAGAAAAGTGCGGACAACGTGTCTGGGCTTGTGGGTGAACATGTCTGGCTGCTCTCCAGGATACCCTGTGTGACAGACAGAGACAAATAGTTAGCAAAGACATGTATACGAAACGGAAATGGTTAATTAAATCGATCAACCATGCAAAGTTAAAACAAAGGCTTCGACCAGAGGGCGAGTTTTTGTAAAAGATTTGCAGCTGGCTAAAATAAAATAAATACTCAAATAACATATACAATTACTTCTACACACAAAGAAAAAAGCTGTTCTAAATTCATATATCACATATATATATATAAATAAACAGATTACAGACATGCAGTTATTGTTTATAATATAATTCGAAGTACTGCAAATAGAAACACGGCCTTGTAGGTAGGTTTCAATTTCGAAATATAAAAAGTTTATATACAATTCTGCTGACTGAAACTCGAGATATAAAAAATAGACTTATTATGTCGTGGCTCTGTGTGAATATTTATCGTATGTTGATAAATTGGAAGCTCTAGGCATATTCCATTTCCAACACATTATCTGCACTGTGGCGGACAGTGCTCATTTGCCATGCAAATATGCATGTGTGTGCATGTTTGTTTGCTTATGCTTAGCTCGTAATGCGATCAAGGACGGGTCTTTGTGTGAAGCATGGGTGCATCTGCACTCAGGGCCACTGGCTGACACAGTTGGCGCCACTTGGCCAGCCTTACCCATTGATGACTCAGTTAACATGGCTGTTGACACATAAAATACCCACTTGTGCACACACACACATACATACATACACATATATATATATATATATATATATATATATAAAGAGAGCAATAGTCATGGAGCGCATTTCTTATTTGCATACAGAGAAACATAACCTCAAAAGAATTTTTATACGCACCTTAATTAAAAAAGGCCAATCGAGATGAGATACGCTTTTGGTGTCATCATGTTCCTGATTATCATAGGCCACGTCATAGTTATCCAGCGAATGTAATGCACTGCTTTCTATGCTTCCAGTTCCGAATCCAACTCCAATTGCAATTTTTCCGCTGCCAACTCCACCTCCCGCTGCAGCTACAACGTCTATAGCGTCACTGCCATTTCCCGCTCCACCCATTGTGCTCTACACTGCACTATTTTCGTTGTTAACAAGTTTTTTTTTTGTCTATTTCATTGTGGGATCATGGACAAGGAATCGGTTTGCGACCCATGGCCATGCAGAGCAGTAACAGCAGCAGTGATTTGTATGTCAAAGTTGCAGCTCAAAATAGGGCGGAGTTTGTCTCAAGCCTAGTTAACAGCAGCAGCATGTCCAGCAGACAATCCTTCAACGTCTGTGCGAAGTGGGCTCTTTCAAATTGAATGTTGGCTTCTTGGCTTTTAACAGGGCTTTTCTTTGTTGGAGTTTATCTTCTTATTATTTTTTTTTTTTTTAATGCATTCGCAATCAAATTTTATTGTGTACACTTATTTGTAATATGGAGTTGGAGTTGGACGTTACAATCGGGGCCAAGACAAATTTACTTGTGGTACAACAAAACAGCGCGTGGCAGAAGCGCACATCTCGCACACGAAAGGGACAACCCCAACATAGCGGTGTGTTGCCCTTTGACCCAAGCAGAGAGAGCGGGATAGCATTAGCTGGCGTAATGTAGCAACCCTCAAATAAATGTCCAAAAGCTCTGGAGTCGCTCACTTACTGTCTGTGCTAGTTGGTAAAAGCTTTTCGTAGGGCTTTCGCAGGATAACGGTAATGTAAGCTCAGGTGAATTTACGTATGACAATCTGTGTGCAGGTATGCAAATGAGAGACGCACAATCGATTATACCCTGTAAGTATCATATCAGAGAGAATGTACGAGAGAATATACAAAACTTTTCAAAGAAACAGGAGGCAGAGTTACCCCATCTGGCATCTTCATTACAATAAAGATGATGTACGGAATTTTTAAATCTCCAAATTGAAGAAAATTCAACAAAATTCCAGATTTTATCTGACGGAAGTGTCAATTATATTCATAAATAAAGTATGAAAAGTATAGCCTTATGACTTTAAACAATGCAATTCGCCAGGTTAATGGACCGATTCCATTCCCGCTCGCATTCCCATAATACCGAAACAATAACGTATAGAATAGGGTACAAACTAGTCAATTTGAATATATATGTGTGCTATGTATATTATATAATTTGTTGCCAAACACATGCACATGTACAAGACATACATGTATTTGGATACTTAATATTAAGCGTTTTTCAAGACAATGAAATCACTGGAATGATAAATCCTGAATTGCATTTGTCCTGTCCAGCGCTTTACACAAAAATGATTAATTTTGAAATATGTATCTAACGATGCCATCGATTTTATCGTGCATTTATGTTTTAAAAGGGGGAAAGAAAACATTTTTGGGCGATATAAATAACGTATATGCGTATAAACTGTGCCCATATATAAATGTGTATTGGGGGAATATGCGAATATAAATATATATATATATACATATATATATATATCAATATATATACGTATGTATGTAATCGTAATAGATAAGTAATAATAATACACATCAACTTTGCGCTAAATTTGGAATCTTGAGGTGTCCTTTGTTTTAACAGATTTCTCACGTAACATTCAAATAACTACAATAATATATTATATTATATTAATATATTATGTATATAATTCCATTTCGATTTGTAGTTGGCCTATAGTATTTAATGTGTTAGCTCTTAGAATTTGTTATTATTGTTATTGCTGAAGATGCTGTTCTTGTTGTTTTTTTAGGCTGCTTGGGTTAATTTAAGGCGAACGTATGATTGCCTCGTAGGCGGTAAATATAATGTTGGCCACCTCCACGGAGCGCGACTTGAGACTGAGTGTGGCATCCGGATTTCCCGGTTGCAGCTTCAGCTCGAGGAGCACCCAAATGTTGTTCGTTAGCTTGAGCGACTGATAAAGCATATCCTGACCCTCAACATTGCGCTTGGCAATTGTGAAAATGTTGTTGGTGGTCATTTTGGAAGCGATGCCATCGGTGGTGCCAATGACACCGCTCAGGCTATATTGCAGCTCATTGGCGGCTGGTATCTCCTTCCATGTGTTGAGGAACACACGCTTATCCAACTGACCATCCTCGGCGAATAGGACATTTCCATGCACCAAGCAGGCAAAGTAGAAGATGTCAATGTTATTTTTAACGGCAACCTGCAGATTGTTGAGCGGTTCCATGCGCTGAATGGGTCCGCTGGTGCCCAGCGCCAAACTAATCTCGGTTGTCTGATTTGGAGGCAGTGGCGGAGCCTGCAGCGGCGAACCGGGCACCAGACCAAAGCTATTCTTATTGAGCTGTATGGCGAAATTGGTCATCGGCTGCATGGCCTTGTTGGTGAGCGTCATGTCCATATAAATTTCGCCATTACGGCGCGAGAATGTTCCTTGTATTTCCAATCCTTTTCCCTTCTCCGCCGGCAGCCAGGTAACTTTGGGTATTTGTACACCAACAGAGAGCGAGGTGCCAGCTAAACCGAAGATGTCGCCCAGCAGACTGGTGGCACCACCAGGCGCTGTTTCATTGGCAGCTGGTGGTCCACCCAGCAGTATATCGAGGCCGCCGCCCAATAGATCAACATTGCTGGTAGTTGCAGCTGGAGCAGCGGGCATGGCGGGCGCATTGATGTCCATGGAGAGTAGATCACCAATAAGTGAGTCCTGATTGGGTATGACCATGGCCTCAGAGCCGGCACCGGTTTCGGACGGTTCGGCGTTGGCGTTTCCGGTACCAGTTGCGCGATTTGGAAGAGATTTGCGCACACCGGCGCCGCGACCCTCTACAAAAGCAGTTGGCGGCTTGTGATAAACGCTGGCCAGCGAGCTAATGTGACAGATCAGCTCGTCCAGCAACGTTGGCTCCAGCAGATCTGTTTCCTCCGAAATGAGCGGCTTGTCGGCTAGGACTACCTCCTTGGCCGCAGCCGGGTCAGTAGAGAGCAAACGCCAGTAGATAAAGCCACGATCGCGTAAATCTGGATTGTCAGAGTCCTGAGTTGCTAGGGAGAGTACGTGCTGCACCAACTCCTGAGTGTCTGATGGTCGCTTAAGGAAGAGTTTGACCACAGCGGTCAGCAGCTGTAACTGCACCTGTGCGTTTTCATCCTGAAATCCCTCGAGGAAGCTGTCGAGAAGTTCATCGGCATTGTCAATGCGCTCCGCATACTCGCCAATAATCCACACCATCGAGGCACGCGCCTCCGGCTCATCGAGTGTGTCCAGATTCTCGCACAGTGTGCTGATAATGCTCTCGTATTTATTGGGATACTTTCGGAAGATGTCCTTGATGACAACAATGGCCTCCTGGACCACATAGTTGACCTTCGTCTGGATCAGATCCAGCAGCGTGGACACACAACGCTCCGCTGAAGGCTCCACTTTGATGGCACATCGTCCAATCGCTCGCACGGCTTTACGCACAAAATCCACATCCACCTCGGTGGCATACTCCTTTAGCTCACTAAGGACCTGAGCAATATTGCTCTGATTGGCCAGACGAATCATAATATCCAGTTTCTCAAGCTTCACATAGATGGGATCATTGTATTTGACAAAGAACACTTTCATCTCGTGTTTGAGGATGTCCGGTCGCTTCTGAACAATTAAATTAATGTTACGCAAGGCGACATACTGCACCTCTGGCTCGGAGGAGAGCAGCGTAACGAGCGGCGGCGCCAGCTTCTTGGTGAGCGTGGCACAGAAATCGCTATCACTGGACAACATTTCCAACAGCTTCATTAGCACCTTGACGGCACTGAGGACAACCGCCGCATTGGCATGGGCCAGGCGTGGTGTAATCCGCTCGCATATAGACTGAGCCTCGCGTTCATCCTTTGGACTGTAGTTGGCCAATGAGTCCAGTATAAAGACTTGTCCCCACTCGGTACACTCATTCAGTGCCGTCAGCAGCTTGTTGATCGTCACCGAGTTCATCTCTACCAGGGGCTGGCCTGATTGACTGGCCTCATTTATTTCACTGAGTGCGGCTACGGCATTGGCCACCACCATCGGATTCGAGTCGGAGAGTAGATCTTTGAGTTGATCCAGGAAGCCCTGATCCTCTACCATTGTCGCTGATATATCATATAACTTGGCCACACATACGGCCGCTGTCTTACGCACATACGGATCCTCATCCTTTAGGCATTTACGCAGGGGCTCGCAAAGATATTCGGTGATCTTGTCCACGCGTATGCAGCCCATTGTGCGCACGGCCAGTGCTCTTATCAACGGATTTGAATCCTCGCAATCCTTGACAAAAGTATTTACTGCCATAATTGCCATATCCGGCTGCGATTTTGCATAGTTCATCAAATACAAATAGACAAGCTTTTTCAACTCCAGATTATCCGTTTGCATGCAGTTGACAACGTCTGGGAACAATGCGGACACATCCTTGCCAACTGTCATGCTGGCAATCACCTTCTTAACAGCCTCCTTCTTCTTCTCCTTCTTGTCATTGTTCAACTCGGACTTGAGCTCGAAAATTTCACCCTTTTTTGTGGTCGTAAAATACTTTGAATCTGTCATCTTGCAGATCTTCTAATATCGGAACTCTCACGCTTGGAACTTGCTGCAGATAGCTGGAAAAACAAAAATCCAATATAATATAGCAGTGTTAATTAGGAAGACCAATAGCTACAGTTGTCATGTATATAAATCGAATTATGATTTATCATCTGAATAAAGAGTCATTAATAATAAGAAATATGTATACATATAATGACACAGCCCAATACGATATAATGCTATTGATTTCAATATTACAGCCACTTCCTCTGAAGGGGCGTAGCAGCCCCATTTAAAAGCCCATTTACACACACGCACACAAACACACACAGAGATGGGGGAGAGTTTACTCATATGACGGCTTGAACACGTCTCACACTCTTATCTATTTTAGTTTTCCGCGTAAAACAATACGGTTTTTAGATAATCTTTGGAGCTATATGTGTTTACTTTTAGTATCTTTGCAGCTCTTAAGAAATTTTTAAATAATTATAATTACCTTAAATGACCGTTTGCAAAGAAATTGTTTGCTTTTTCCTGCTCTTTTGCAGCTGCTTCTGGCGTGTATGTGACTATGTGTGAACTCTGTGTATGATTCTTGGTAGTGTATGTGCCGCTCAGTGCTGCTTAACGCAATATCGATATCTTATGCATGTCGATTGTTATTCAAATGAATATCTTGTATTTTATTTACCAGACGGGTAAAAATGAATTCAACTTAACTTCACATGAAAATGGGAAAATACATGCCAAATATAAATGTGTTTTAATTACCGTTATTTTTGTACATTTTATGTTTTCGTGTCATTGCGTAACACACGAATTCGAACGGTCTAGTTGCAGCGAATACGCAATTACAATTATTTATTATGAAAATTACGTGCACGTACCTTAAAATGTATTTATGTTGTACTTTGTAAATATATCTTAACTTTTGTATGTATGTTGTTATTTTATAAATGTATACATTGCACACTTCAACTTATTTCCGTTGACTGAGTTTTGTGCAAGTGCAACCAAGCCAAGAAACAATGTACATTTGTGTGGATGTGTCTTCCGTCTCTATACGAAAAACGAAACAGAAGTTTTCGTGTAACAATCAAAAATCGCACTAAGGAAATCAAAACAATAGAAAAACTATAATAAAACAACAAAAAATTTTATTCGCTGATGCAGCAGAGACAGTAACAAAAAATCATTGAAATGGGGCTTACATTATTTCTTATCCTGTCTCTTGATGATATTAACGTTATCGCACCTACGGTAAGGTTTGTATATAAGCAAAATCAACGAAACACAAAAGCAAACAAATATGGGAACAAAAACGAAACAACTGAAAAACACCCACAATCATCACACACATTCACGATGATTATGATAATGTGATTTAATTCGAGCAAATCATATATTGTGGATTACTGATTGCTGCTTGCCGCTTGCTACTTGCTGCTTGTTGCTTGCTTGGACCGCGGCGCGTGCGCTTCGCGCTGCTCTTAGCGCTTTTGGCCGGCGCACGGAAGCAAAATTCGAGCGACGCTGGCGCATTCCGCGCCACATTCCAGTTTAGGCCTCATCGTGATGATGGATCGTGTTATAAAATAATTTGTCCGCAGTGTGCCAGCAATCATTCATTATCGAGCAACTCGAGCGGTCACATCGTCTGTTTTTCAACGCCTCATAGACTCATAATTAAAATGGAAAATCGTTGTGTGGTAAGCAACATAATTTGAGGCAACCGATATGGATATATAGAAGAGACTTGTTCGCAAGCTGTACTGGAAATGGATTCAAAATATTTTATTTTTTTTTTCGCCTATCCCCCAATACAGTTTTTAAAGTTATCGGTTTTGGCTGTGCTGGTGCTGTGTTTTGTTTGTGTCCAGGAATCAAATGCTGGGTAACCATGTTTGGAATATGCATTCCGATATATCAAGTGGTTTTTCTTAATATTTTGTTTTTGTCGATTTCTTAATTTCTTTAGCAGCAGCCAACAAAAGAAAAAGAAGATTGTCATCCATGTTCCAATACATAAAAAGATCGAGAAACATGTACATACTGTGATAAAGCATGTACATCATCATCACAAGCCGATTGTCCTAAAGGAGGAGAAGAAAATAATACATGAGGAGCATCATCCCATCCAAATTCATCAGACTAAGGAACACATTCATCACCACGAGAAGCAAGATTATACCTCCCACCACGATCATCACGATCATCACGAACATCACGAGCATCAGCACCATCAGCACCATCATCCAATTGAGCATGTGCCCGTCGTACAGGAAGAGGAGCACATCCATCATCATCACAACTATGAGCATAAGGATGACTTTGTTGGCAGCGATGTGGATGCCAGCAGCAGTGAAGAGCGTTAACTAATGTGTATAGCTATAGCCTGCACTGAGTGCGGTAACTCACGAGGACGTAGACTGAAAAGAAAAAAAAAACAACCTAGATGTGAATCTAAAATGTTAACTTTGTGATTCAAGATTTTTTTTTAATTTTTTTTTACATATCTTTAATTACATAGTATCATAGCTTAAGAAACGGTGTACTTCAAGAATAAACTAGTAAAAACAAACTATGCAAAATAAAATGTATTGTATTTATTCAAATACGCGCCAATCTTTTGATTTCTTAGTATCTTTTTCCAACACTTGTGCGCTCGATAGCGATAAGACGATTCGATAACTTGACATAGCGACGGCACAACGAAGACAAGACAAAATAAAAGAAAAAGCATATGAAACGAGGAAGCATAGGGAGTGAGTGTTACTTTGCAAAAAAAAAAAAGGAAAAAAGAAGAACAAAACCCCAAATAAAGAAAAGTTCAAACTAGTAGATGCAACGATGCAGACGATGTTTTGATAACAACAACAATGACAACTCTCGCATCAAAGAGAAAACGGAAAAACCATCACATACCAACAGTGGCTAAGGTGCAACTGCATCCACGAAAACACCAACAGCAGCAACAGCAGCAGCAACAACAACAGCAACTGAATCGAAATCGATGTGAATTTGTATCGTAATCTCAATGTTCGGAGTGCAAGTGCTGACAGCAAGTGCATGAAATCTGCAGAATACGATTACTAATTTCAGCAGCAACACATCAATTTTCATATTTATCATTTTCGATTTGCTTGCGTTGTTTTCGCTTTGTCCAACTCAGCCTCTCGTTGTGCCAATTCACAATTTACACACACTCACGCCTTCACTTTCCCCCCCGTTCGAACAACCAACGGCTTACGATTTGCTCTCGAATTTCAACTTGGCTCCGCTTGCATTTGCAAGATTTAAAAGCTCCCGATAACAATAACACTGACTCGTTGTTAATTAAGTGGCGATAAGACGGCGATCCTTACGGTTGTTGGCCCATCTTGCCCCCGCTGTCACCGCCGAGTGTCGGGTGCGGGGCATAATAGCAGTAATGCAGTATAGTCCACAATGGGTTCACAGACCTTGGAGATACTGCGCCAAGGCGTGTGGGCCTCACTGACCGGCGGCTACTTTTACGACCCGCATCAGGGTGTCTTCTGCAATGTGGTACATTTGTATCTATGGCTCTACTTGCTCTGTTCGCCCTTTGTTGCCTATTTGGTAAGTGTTCACTGTGCCTTTGATCTATTATTCTACCTATGCTACCCGACCTTATCAAATAAACTAACTCACTGTTCGATCTTATAGTACTTTCCGAGCACATGGCTGACCTGGTGCCTGTACTGTGTGCTGACCAGCAGCACTATATTGCTGGTCAAGCTGAGCAATTTGGCGCTTCATCGATTGTACGATCGGGCACAGACTATGTCCGAGGTGAATCTGAAAAGTCAGTTCTTCAAGGTCACAAGGGAAACAACGTTGCGCTGTCGCGGCGAGGAGCATGGCATCGAGATGAAAGTAATGCGTGCCGCTGGTGGTGGCTCGCGTCTCTCCGAGGAGCAGGCTATTAATGAGGCCAGTGAGGAGAACAGCATCATGTCCATTGACAATGTGAACAGCATTATTGGTACGCAAAATAAATAAATGAAATGATTGAATTACATATATATTATATATATACGTCGACGTATATATAAATATATATATATATATATATATATGCCATTATAAACTTACAGTCTCTCCACTTAAAGATCTTAAAGTTGATGTGCATCGCAAGAACAGCTCTGAGTCCATTGAGCTTATGTTTTATGCGCCTTCGATGCTCTCCGCCGGCAGCCAACAGGACCAGCAATCTCTTGCTGGATCTGCTAGCGTCACTAAATCCATACGCTCCACCATTGCCGCCGGCCAAAACAACATGTCTGCCAATGAGCTGTACAACAAGTACCTAACCGTGTATCCTGAGGTAGTCGAGGTGGTCGGCGGTGCCAGTAGAGCAGAAGGTGGCGCCATTAGCGGTCTCGATAGCAGCAGCAGATGCCAGCAGATGTCAAGCACTTCGGGAGCCGGTACCAGCACTAGCAGTGGCACAACAGCGGGTGCAACGCGTACGGGTCATTTGTCACGCAAGTGTTCGGAGGTATTCAGTAGGCGTCATCGACGCCGTCTGGAGCGGCAGAGCAGCCTGGACGCGGGCGGTGCTGCGGACTCAACATTTAATGCCAAACTTATGCGCAATCAGTCGGATACCATTGCCACAACAACAACGGCGAACGCGGCGGCGCCAAGCTTTCTGCACACGAAGGCAGTACGGCCGCAGGCCAATGCTCGCCAGCATTTCATAGCCAGCGCTCAAGCGTCCGCCGGCTCGACTGCCGCCAGTGAAACTGCCACCACCGCCTCCTCAGCTGTCATTGTTATGGCCCAGCCAAATACACGTTCCTCGCGCCTGCAACGTCATCGCAGTTCCGAAACGCATGACGAGCGACTGAAGCATCAGAGCCGCGCCGGCCTCTTTCAGTCAATGCAGCAGCAGCACCATCAGCATCATCATCTCCAGCAGCAGCCGCATAGCCAGCATCAAAATGCGAGCAGCATTGGCAGCGGCGTAAACGATGTGGAGGACATGGAACTAGGCATGGGTCTCGCCCGTAGTGCTGCCAATGATGCCTGCAATCGTGCATTGCAATCATGGATACTCGGTAAGCAAACTATATTTATATTCCGTCGGAATCAATTATTAGTCAGTGATATTGATTATTGAAATGTTTTTTTCACAATGATTGCTTGGCAGATTCCTCTTCGGATGTGTATCTGGAGGATGATAGTTATACCAAATCGGATTTGGGCATTGAGCAGCAGGCGCCGTTTCGAGCCCAGCATCACCATCACCACCACCATCACCAGCTGCATCACAACCATTTGCATCCGCATCTGGGTGGCGCAATCGTACGCAAGGATCCCAACAGCACAATGTCCGCACTGCAGCTGTGCGCCTCCACCAGCTCCTGTACGGGTCGCGCCGAATCCGGCCCGTCAACCGAGTCGACCGGCGCCTGCCCTGGCAGCAGTCGCAACGGCACCACTGCCGCCATGAAGCGACGACGACATTCCAATGCGACCAGCTATCACAAGCACAGCAACGGCCAAGGCGTCTCCAAGTCAACGCTGCTATCCAGTGGTCAGCATGGTAGCGGTGGTAATGGTGGTGGTGGTACTGGTGCAGGTGCTGCTGGCGGTGGCGTTCGTCGCATCAAAAGCGCCGCTCTCGAGGTGCTCTGTCCGCAACCGTCTGTGTCCAATCTAAGCCCACATCCCAACAGCGTGGAGGCAATCAGCGGACAGCAGCAGATGCGCAATCCGCTGCCGCCGCCCAGCAAAAGTCTTGTGCGGAATCAGCATCTAAATCTGTATTCACCACGAATGGTCGACCAGAACTACACGGAGAGCTCTGCTAACGGTGGAGGTGGCAGCAGCTGCAGCAGCGTCATATTTGGCAGCTCAAGCGTCTGCGGCTCCACGACGGCGTTAATCGAGCCGCCTGTCTATCCCATTGTGGAGCATCTGGATGAGAAGAACAGCGAGCAGGAGTCACCAAGAGTAAAACTGGATAAAACCGATCAGATCAACTGCAATCAAAACGTGGACGACGATGATGAACTGGACGATGTGCCATTGCGCAGACGAACTCGTGCTCTGGGCTGCAGTCAGACGCATCACAGCGCCGAATCGGATGTGGGTGGCATATTGGCCGATGATGATGACGATGTCTTTAAGGATTTCGATGACAACCTGGAGCATATACTCAGCGAACTGCAGCAGACGCATAGCGAATTAGACGATGTTCTTAAAAGCCGTGAGATGAACATGAGCACAGCTGCTGCTGCCGGTGGACCGCTTCCGCCAGGTACTGCTGCCTCAGCCGTCGCTGCTGTTGCGTCCGATGATGAGGAGACGGATAACAATACGGGCTCACGTTCGCCGCTGCTCAGCAATCGACAGCAGCAGCAACAGAGCGCTCGCGAACTGGCCGCGGAGCAGGCGCTGCGCCAGGAATTGTCACAGCCTGCGCTGCAGCAACAGTTGCTACTGCAGCATCAGCAGCAGCAACAGCCGGCTGCGGCAATAGTGGCAGCTCAGAGTCGTAGTCAGTTGATACGGAGCGAGGCGGATTCGGGTTGTCCATCCAGTGATTGTGAGCAAATAAGTGCTAGCTCCAAAGATCAGCTGCTGGCCGGCATGGAACAGCTGCCGGCCAACCAATCGGAACATCCATACGATGAGGAGCAGCCGAGCACATCGCGCATGGCAGCCCGCAGTCTCGGGGCCATACCCAAAGTGGTTAAGTATCGCGAGGTGGACGAACTGCGCCGGCGGCGTATTGCTGCTGACAGCAACAGCAACACTCAGTTGGACAGCAGCAACAATGAGCTGGCGCTAGTGAGACGGCAGCCGCAAACCAAACTCGCAATGCTGCCTGCGCCCGCTTCGCGCAACTCATCCTCCTCGAACTCGACGCACAGCATCAGTCTGACCGAGAGCCTCACCGCAGACATACACAAGATGCTCTGGTTAATGCATGGCGGTGCCGTTGATGAGCGCGGTCGACCCATTGCTGGCATCCTTGCGGATGGCACTCCAGTGCCGGCCAATTCCAGCATTGTGCCCCCCAACATGTCCAGTGCGCATTTTCAGTTCTATCAGGACGCCATACAGGCGCTGCAGGGCAGCTATCCCGCGAGCAGCTCCGTGGAGCACATGACACACATCGAGCGCGCCCTCGCACGTGACAAACTGCACCTGGACGCCAAGTTGGTCTGTGAGCAGCTGGCCAATGCAGCGGCTGCTGCCGAGGCGGCTGCCACACTACCACCGCCCGCAGCAGCCGCCTCGCTGGGAATGCTCATGAGCAGCTCGGCGCGCGGCAACCCAACTGCACCAGCAACTGCGGCGAGTGGAGCATCAGGCGGAGTATGTGGCTTATCAGTGGGCCAACGCTCGCTTCATGGCATGTTCAATGTGCTTCGCAGTGAATTGCAGGCTGCCCGCAATGATGTACTGCAGCAGCAGCTGAATGATGCAGCGGCTGCAACTGCCAGCAGCACGGTTGCCATCAATGCCGATGCTGCCGTCTCGGCGGCAATTGCGGCGGCAGCGGCCAGCAGACAGCAGCAGCAGCAACATCAGCTCAGTCAGCCAATGCTCAATGTGGATGGGCACTTTGCGCCGTATGACTATTGGCGACCCGCATGCTTTCTGGCCGCCGAGAAGCCGGTGCCGCCGAAGAGTTTCTACAAGTATCGGTTCAAGTGGTTCGGCCAAGAGCATGAGTACAAAATAGCCATGGATCGCTTACAGCTGCTGGCGCTCTTTGATCGGGATCTGCACTGGCTGCATGTGTTGCTGGCGAGTGTGCTGTGCACTCTGGTTGCCATAATGGGCTCGGCGATACTACAGCATAATTACTACAAGGATCTGTGTGTGCTGCTCTTCTGTGCGGTCATTGCGGGTGCCCAATACTCGCTGGTGAAGAGCGTTCAGCCGGATGCTGCCTCACCAGTGCATGGCTTTAACAAAACGGTGGCATATTCCCGTGCCATCTATTTTTGCATGTGCGGTGGCATCTTGCTGCTCCTCAAGCGGCTAGATGCGGATTATGTGGAACATCCGCCGGCTGAGTTGGTCTTCTTTGGAGTGCACTATTCACCGGCGCATGTGGTGTCACTGCTGCTGCAGTCGCTCTATATCCTGCTCCTCTGTTTTCCCCTCATCTTCTCGGTGGGCCTCTGTCCGCAGATCAACACGTTTCTCATGTACCTGCTCGAGCAGCTCGACATGCATCTCTTTGGCGGCAATGCAGCTAGCAGCCTCTTAGGTAAGTTATGTTTCCCTCTTCGTTGGCACGAATAAGAGGCACATTTTATAATCCTTTCAACCTATTTGCAGGCTCATTCCTTTGCCTGATACGATCTGTGCTGGCCGTTCTGCTGCTGTATGGTCCGCTGTATGCGGCGCTGGACGAGCAGCGTGGCACTCAGTATATACTGTTCTCAATATTCTGCGCAATGCTGATACCCCTGGGCTATCATCTGTCACGCTCGGCCAGCGATTTCAGTCATCTGTGGCGGCTAATCAAAACTTGTATTGTGAGCACCTATCGCGACGACGAGGACGAACCTAATCATACGCACAGGTGCCGCAAGGGTCACGCACACAGACACAGCCAAGTGGGACAGGTTCACGGCCAAGGACAGGGACAAGGGCAGCATCATACGAGCCGCAGCAAGAGACAATCGTTGGAGCAGACGTCGACAGCGCAACCAACGCCAGTGACAAGCAGACCACGTCAGCAGGATCTGGTGTTGAGTTCGACGGGCAACAGCAATGAGCACATAGAACTAAGCTCTCTAGAAAAACTGCCCATAAGCGAGGAGCAGAAGCCGGCGCAGCAGCACCATCACAACCGCCATCAAGATGTGCAGCAAACTGAAGAGGAGCCAGATGAGGAGGCGGAGCAAGAAACACAGCTGGAACATCAGCTCGGCCACAATAAGCACAGTAAATCGAAGGCATCCTCGCTGGGCAGCAGTCAAACGCTGGGCAAGACTCTAAGCAGCAGCAAACGTGCGATTACCGCCTCCAGTTCCTTTGCCTCCATTGGCGGCGAAGTAGGCGAGGATGAACCGTCCGCCGAACTGTCCACCAGTGAGTTGGCCAAGGTAACGACCAGCCAGGTGAACGTGTTCGAGGCAAGTGCTCATGAATCAAAGACTGCTCCCGAGCTGTTAGCCAGCGTCCAAGATGTTCAGGATGATAAAATCTCTAGTTCGTCAACCACAAATCCTGGCGATGTGTCTACACTGACAGCTGGCGCTGGCACCGCCACAACGGACGTAGATGCTGCGCCCCTTGATGCCGAACCGGATGCGGATGATCGAACTGCAACACACTTGGACAACGCAAACGGTGAAACAAATAACGAACTTCCCGATCCGCTGCCGCGCAAACTGCAAGCGACTGTGACGACACGGCTGAAAAACGATCTCGTCGTGATGACATTGCTCGCTGTCAGCGTACTCGTGCTGCACTGCAGCACCGTTTTTACGGTCCTGCAGCCGGATCTCAATGTGGTACTAAATGTGTTCATCGGCACCCTTGGCCTGCTGCTCCACTATGCGGCGCCCCAGATGAGGAAGCACATGCCCTGGCTCTGCTTCGCCCGACCGCTGCTGCGACAAAAAGAATTCGGCCAATTTGAGGTGCTCAATGCGCCCCAAATAATGTGGTTCGAGAAGTTCTACATCTATTTGAGTGTGCTCGAGCGGAATGTGCTCTTCCCGTTGTTGGCCATCTCATCGCTGACCGCTGACTCGCAACTGATTGCAAATAAGTTTGGAGTGCCTTGGGGCACTCTCATAGTCTCCGTCTGTGCGCTCAAATGTGAGTCTCCCCTTGCATATCTCTCTCTCTCTCTCTCTCTCTTTCTCTTGCTGTCTCTCTTTATGTATCTCTCTTTCTCTTCTAACTTTTGTCTCACTCTATTTAATGAGTTAATATGAATTATAGGAAAATCTTTTCGTCCTCTTCTGCGCTGAATATTTAAGATCTTTTATAAATTAATAAACTTCATTTTCATATTTATTTCTCATTTTTTGTAGTTGTGCGCAACGCCTATTCGGATCCAACGAATCAATATCTGATTATTATATTTACCGTCCTTCTGTTTCGCGTTGACTTTGCAATGGCCACTGAGAGTTTCATCATCGACTATTTTTTTGTATCGCTCGCATTTCGCAAGTGCTGCGATTTTCTGCTCAAGGTAAGCATTTTAAAATTGATGCGCCACTAATCATTGCTAATTGCTTACGCCTCTCCAAATTCCAGTTGCAGTTCATTGTGACGTACATTGCACCGTGGCAGATCACTTGGGGCTCTGCTTTCCATGCATTTGCTCAGCCCTTCAGTGTGCCGCACTCGGCGATGCTGTTCCTGCAGGCGGGCATCTCGGCTCTGCTATCGACGCCACTCAATCCATTCCTGGGTAGCGCCATCTTCCTCACCTCGTACGTGCGACCGGTTAAGTTTTGGGAACGGGATTACAACACGCGTCGCATTGATCACTCGAACACGCGACTCAGCTCACAACTGGAACGCGACCTGGGCGCCGACGACAATAATCTAAATAGCATATTCTATGAGCATCTGACTCGCTCCCTGCAACATTCGCTGTGCGGCGACTTACTCATGGGTCGTTGGGGCAATGTCAACCAGGGCGACTGTTTCGGTAAGTTGCGAATTGATATACTCGTTTTGCTACCAACAAATCCTTCACTAATGTTCGCTTTCGTTTTAGTGCTCGCCTCGGATGATCTGAATTGCCTGGTGCACATCATTGAGTTGGGCAACGGGCTGTGCACGTTTCAGATGCGCGGCTTAGAGTTTCGAGGCACTTACTGCCAACAACGTGAGGTGGAGGCCATCACTGAGGATGTAGAGGACAATGATGGCTGCTGCTGCTGTGATCCCGGCCATTTGCCGCGACTGCTTAGCGCCAATGCTATGTTCTCGACACGCTGGCTGGCATGGCAGGTGGTTGCCGCCCAGTACGTCATCGAGGGCTACTCCATATCCGATAATCTGGCCAGCGCCACCCTGCAGGTTTTCGAGTACCGCAAAGTTCTAATCACATATTATATAAAGGTGAGTGCAATTTGTCGATCATTTAATGCTGGCTTTTACGTTCAACTGATTCTCGCATTTCATTTCATAGAGCATCATATATTATGTGGTCAAAAATCCAAAGCTAGAGCAGTGGCTAGCCTCTGGACCCATACAGGAGGCCCTGCAGCATACGCTGAACCGCCAATTTGTTGATCTCGATCCCATATTTAATTTTAATTTGGATGAGGATTTTGATTTTCGAGCCGTTGGCATAACTCGATCCAGCTTTTGCTACGTGTACCTCAAGTGGATCAACTACTGTGTTGACAAGCGCAAGGATGGGCAAATCAGTAAAGAGCCGCAGCCACAAGCGACAGCAGGAGCATCTTCAGCTGCAGCTGCAGCCGCAGCAGCGACACCCGGCACGTCCAATTCGGGTGCAGCTCAAACTTCGGTCAACTCAGCCACAACGGGAGCGGCAAGCAATGGCCACGGCACTGCCACTGCTGCGACAGCCATAGGCGGCAGCAGCAGCATCACGACCACCCCAGCTGCGGCGCATACCAGCAGCACGAACACAACTACTGCAAACAATACGCCAGCTCACAATGACTCGAAGAGCACACCTAATCTTTCGTCGCATGGCGGCAGCAGCGCCCCGCAATCGAAGTCGCAATCGCAGCAACAGCTGCGCAGCGTGCGGCCCCAGAAGAGCGCCACTATGAGCGGCAGTGGCTGCGTCGTCATTGCGCCAGGTGTCTGTGGCGTCCAGGACGTTGGAAGCAGTGTACTGGGCGGCGTCGATCAGCTGAGCAGCTCGCACAGCTTTGCCAACATATCGCGACAGACGTCGGAGAGTGCACCTGGACTGGGCAATTATGTGACTTACATGGATCAGAATGTCTTTGTCAAGCTGTCCAAGCCGGCGCCGGGCAAAGCGCTGCGCAAAGAGGACTCGCCACGGACGCAAGCCACGGTTAATCAGCAGGAGGGCAACCCGGGAAACAACACGATGCCGCCAACTATGCCGACGCCGCTGCAAAATGCGCAGCGACCGGCGCTAAAGCTGAAAGTTGCCAGCGTTGCCAAGGATGCGCCGCTGGTATCGCTGTGCCTGGCGCTGGGTCTGCTCGCGCGTCGCTCGTTGGCCACCGCCTCGCATAGTTCGCTGACGGGCGTGGAGTTTTTCTTGCATGGCCTGCATGCGCTGTTCAAGGGCGACTTTCGGATCACATCGCCACGCGATGAGTGGGTCTTTGCGGACATGGAGCTGCTGCACTCGGTGGTGGCGCCAGCTGTTAAAATGGCACTCAAATTGCAGCAAGATCACATTACGAATCCTGATGAATTTCTCGAATCGCACGCTCTCTACGAAGCCATCGATAGCTGCTCCAAGGAGCTGGTCATCTCCCATGAGGCGGATCCCGTTTGGCGCAGCGCCGTTCTGCGTGGTGCACCCAATTTGCTTGCACTGCGCCACGTCATGGAGGATGGCTCTGACGAGTATCGCATCATACGGCTGACCAAGCGTTTCCTCAGCTTTCGCGTTATCAAACTGAATCGGGAATGCGTGCGCGGTCTGTGGGCTGGCCAGCAGCAGGAGCTGATCTATCTGCGCAATCGAAATCCGGAGCGGGGCAGCATACAGAACGCCAAGCAGGCGCTGCGCAACATCATAAACTCCAGCTGCGATCAGCCCATTGGTTATCCCATTTATGTGTCACCGTTGACCACATCATATGCGGACACCAATTCCCAGTTGTGTCAGGTCATTGGCGGTGCCATTACCTTGGATACGATCAGGCAAACGGTACTCGATTGGTGGCATCGCATACGAGAGCGTTGCCGCCAGGGCTGCAGTTCGGGCTCCGCAATGGAGGCATCCATGCAGCTGGGCACCTGCAATTTTGGCAGCGGCGGCAGTGTCATTGGCACCGCCACTGGATCCACAACTGGTACAGCACCTGGTGCCGGCACAGTTGTCTCTACCGGCGCTACTGGCACCGGAGCGGGCAGTGCGCCGGGAACCGCAAGCAGCACTGGAGGCGAATCAACGGATCTGGCGCCAGTTTTCATCTCGGCACCGCTCTACAACACGCTCACCGTCAACAGCTACTACGGCGTCCGGTCCGCCAATGTGCCGGGTATGAGTGGCATGGCGGGCAGCCTAGGTGGCAGATATGTCAGCGATTCGTTGGCGGTGGTGCGCGGTGGCTTGGCCGTAATGCCCGTTAAGCCCACCTCAACAACGCTCATCGCTGGCCTTTTGAATCGCGAACGGGATCAGGAGGCTGCTTCGGGCTCCACGTTGCGCGCCAGCAGCAGTGGGCAGCGTGCCAGAAGCGGTGGTCAGTTACAGGCTAGCGCCAGGCGTGCCACATTGCCCATTGCCAGCGGAGGCGTTGAGCCGCTTCCCTCCAAAGATCCAATCAATGCACACCCAGAACTGGCCGAGAATGAGCCGAGTCCACGCTCTAACAAGCTGTCCTCCTCATCGGGCAGCCTGGGCGTCGGATTGGGCGTTGGCACCATTATAACCACGCCCGGTGATTATCCCCGCAAGACGAAGGGCCCCATTTGTCTCATGGCCAACGAGACGGCGCCGGGCAGCACATCTGGTGCTGTACAAACAACTGCCGCATCAGCGTCAACAACAATTGGAACACCACGCAAGCCACGCATTGACATCTACAGGAAGGTAATCATTGTGGATGATTCTGGGGTACGTTCGATAAATCTTTGAATATTTCGTATGAACTTGAAGATGAAGAAGATTTAATCTAAATCTGATATGCAAATCGCTTATAGATCTATGACTGCCTGGACATCATCGATGCCGTCATGTGGCCAACGGAACATATGCGAGCCAATGGCGGACGGCTAAGCTGGAAGGATTGGGAGCCGACCGCCGGCATGGTAGGTCATGTGATGCACGTATGGATTCCCAATCACAAGGATTTGCTGTTTCGCTCCCACGTCAATCACTGCGTTTATCTCATCGAGATTGGCGAACACTATGTGCCCGTCGAGGAGCCCGGCCTGCGTGAGTATAATCAAATAATGACCAGCAGCAACGAGGAGCTGGCCAATTCCCGACGCAGCTCCATGCAACGCGACTATGAGTACAGCATGCAGCTAAAACTGGCCAGAGTCACGCCCATCATGGGCGGACCCAGTGGCAGCAAAGCGCACAGGCCGAAAATGCGAGCCGTCAGTAGCAGTAGTTCCGAGGATGACGATGTGGGAACGAAATTGTCCAAGCCCAATGCCTCTGCGGACGCTGCAGTGGTAAGGCATCCCGGTGCTGTCCCACCGGGCATTGATCTGATGAGCTTCAACACGCTGCTCAGCATGTGGAAACTCATTGCGGACAAGAAGAAGCAGGCAAATACTATCGATACGTCGGAGTCGTTCGCGTTTGATTATACAGGCGAGATGCCGCCAGAGCTGTTACTCCAGTTGCAGGAGAATCGCATTATGCAGCTGGCGCTGCTCGAGGAGCAGCACGAGGATGCGCTGCGCAATCAACTGCACATGATGGACCTGGTGACGCAACCATCCGAGCCCATAACACCGCCCTGCACCGTAGAGAAGCTATCGCCATCAGCCAGTGGTGCGACTACTCCTACAGCCACAGACACAGACAAGCCACAATCGACAACAGCAACGACGCCACCGGGCACAGTTGAGATGAAGCTAGAAGAGAAGGATGACGAGGTGCCGGAGCAACAACAGAATACTGAAACAACGAAACCCCCTGAAATCGAAGAAGAAGTAGAAGACGAACAAGAGCAGAAACAGGACAACAGTTTACAAGATGACAATGAAAGCGATGAGAATGGGACAACAGTTTAAAGCTGTTTATATCATTTAATAACCATGATCTGTTATAGCCCAGCGTTAGAACCCAACTAAAACGAATTCGGAATTTTAAAAACCCGCAACAAACAACAACAACAAAAATACTTCCAAAAAATCAATGTAGCGTTTTTAAAACGACTGCAAATGGATGAATGAATGTAAATACTAAATATACATGTATTTGTATATATATTTATATATAAATATATAACTAAACATGCATACTATATGCCACATATATAACACATATTATGCCTAGCTATAGACTTGTTATTTTGTCGCGTGTGTATATAGAAAACGAGTTCAAGAAATCGGTAAAGAGACAAAACGAAAGAAGATAATGCAACGGTTGGATTAGCTTTTTCACTAAAATGGTAGTATAGTTTAAAACCTATTACGAAATCTATACATATATATATTTACATATATATAGTATATTTACTAACTTAGCTATGCTTGCTATGTACATAATATACATTCATATAAATATAACTGCAACAAAAATTTAAAACAAAATTATAATTTGGTTAGTAATACATTTTTATACATGTATGTCATATTATATATATATATATATATAATTGTATTATATATATATATATGCATATGCATATATAAAACTTGTAAAAGATATAATGTTAAATTTAAAATAGAAAACTCAAAACCAAAATGCTTTTCATTAATTTTACGTACATATTATACCTGGACCTAGACCTGGAATTGAACCTTGCCCTTGTCTTGGGTCATTTTATTTTAATCCATATAATTCTATAACTTCCTTTTATTGCTTTCCTAGCCAATATACAACAGCAAAACAATTGATAAGAACTAACAAAGAATTTATATAAATTAATTAAAAACACAACAAAAAAAAAGCGAAACACAAAACATACCAAAATTTTATTGTTAATATTAATGTATAAAACAACAACAAAGAAAACCTATCACTAAATAAATAAATATATACACATTGCTATATATATTGATGTTCAAGTATTTAACTAAAAACTAAGTTGGCAAATTAAAAAAAGCAAAAATTAAAAAAAAAAACCACAATTTTTAAATTTAAGTAAATGTAAATCTAAATCAATTACAAAACTAATTAAGTGAAAGTCAAGGAAAATTGCTGACGACTACAATGTTATTGTTGATGAATGATAAATGTGTATATAATATATATAGACTTATATATTCATATATATTGATATACTGACATTTTAAGGATGAGATAATGTTGAAGAAATTGTAAAGCTCTCACGTTGCCTTAATACATTAGACTGATTTTTTCTACACACTCACACACAAAACACAACATTCATACTTCAATATACAAAAACACAAACACACACATACACACACACACACAAATATTTTATAGATATATGAATGTACTTGCATATATATTATTGAATGAAATATATATATGAGTACACACATATATCGTTTGACATATGCATGAGGTATATCTGTAGCTATAGAGAGATATACTACTATATTATATATATGTATACACGAAATGAAGAAAACTGAAGGAAACCACAAAACAAAACAAGTTAAAACCAATAAAATCAATTATGATTATGTATAATAATTATGGTTGCGATTATTTACATAGCTAAAGGAATATATCATAGAGAAGAAAATCAAAAAAAAAAGATAAATAAATGAATAACCTGTAATATATGTATGAACAAGGTGCAATGTGCATCCACTATAAAATAAAAGAAATCAAACAAAACAAAAAAACACTAGAAAAATGCCCAAATAACTTTTCCAAATACACAAACTAAGCATATTGTAAAAACTAAATAAAAATACAGTTATAAAAAAAAAACAACAAAAATTCATTCAATATAAAAAAAAAAAAAAAAAAAACCGCACCCGAACAAAAAATGTTGTCAGCAATTGAATGTTTCTCCCTTCCTACCCAATGCATGTATAGTTAATTATATATTCATTTGCACGGTTTGCTGCAGCTGTATCTGAAACTCGTTGATATTGAAATCAACGCAGACGAAACAAATACCTTTAAGTGGTACAAGACAGGCAAATAAATTGATTGTTAATGATATGATATGATGACGATATCTGTATGAAAAGGCACACAATGCATAATCTGACATACTGACGTACATACATGCATACATATAAATATGTACATATAACGAGAAAAAAACAAAAAAACATATATTGTATTGGAACAACTATCGAAACGTAGCTGTTAACATTTTAATTCCCACTCGATTAATGTTTTTCTTCTAAAATTCTGTTTAGTTCCAATTAAACAAATTTAATTCTTATAAATTATAATACATATATATATATATATATATATACAATTTATATATATATATATATAAAGTATATATGCATATACTACAAATACCATTTAAAATATAAATAAAAACAGAAACTTGTTATACAAAAGCCAAGAATTGTTCATTTATTAATTGATTATTTCTTTAAAAAACCGTACAGTTTGATTGCTGTCCTTATTAAGGAGTATTTCAGCATTAAGGATTATGGGGTTATCTCTGAGCTCAAGCACTTAAATAGATATCACTAGCAGAGCAGACCCATCGGAAGAGAGTTTTTAAACAATCCCCAAATGTTATGGCTTTATTAGATTTGAGGAATTTCCAAGTCACTTGTGCTAGGCTAAGGCAGCTGCTTTGGAGTTGTTTTGTTAGGTGGCCATATGGGCGTCAGTTCGCTAAGTGCCACATCGTACAGTAGATTCTGATACTCCTCGAGCAGAACTAAAATATGAGGACGGCGGATTAAGAGTTAATGTATGCAGATACGAATAAGTTAATTATATAAATATATATTTGCTTACAATTGGGGTCCGTCTTCCACTGGTCGAAGAGGGATTCACGCGAGTGAATCTGTTTGATGGTCAACGCCCACTTAAAACGCTTCACTTTGTCATTGAGACTGGACCAGCTCTTGATCAGTGAGGCTGGCGTCAACTTTAGTTTGGGTTTAAAGGCAGCTAATGGCGGGCAAACGATCCCATCGAGCAGGAACATGCCAAAGTGGCTGCGTATGTAGGTAAAAGATTAATGGATGAAGTTGTGTGCGGCTCACAAATGAACTTACCAGCAGGCCTTATCATTGAGCGGCATCTCCACCTCGCCAAGAGGCAGCTGCCAGCCGGCCTTGCCGAATGTGGCATCCACATAGCAATAGATTTGTCCCTTTGTCACATCGTAACGTGGCGCTGGATCGTCTCGCACCCGACGTATGTTGCACAGCATCGGCACATAGAGCAGCAGCCACTCGGGCTCGATGGCGGTGATGCCACGTATGAACATCTTGTTGCTTTCGCTGTGCATCAGCTCGTAGGCCTCCTGGTAGACGATCCAGTCGGGCGGCGTTTGCCTCAGCACCGAGGTGGAATGCATAAACGCCGGCTGCTCCATGTCTGCACAATTGTAGGCGTATTTCAGACGTCGCCGCTCCTCCTTATCGCTAATCTCCACGAGCGGCACCCTGCGCGCCACCCGATCACCCATACCGGCTAGCAGTATCTGCCTAAGGAAACAGGCTTGTGCATTGCTGGGCGGCTTAAGTTGCGGATCAACGCACAGCTCCACATCGCTGACATTTAAATTGATCTCGTTGGTCAGTTGGACGCGAAGCTTACGCACCTCATTAATGGCTTTGGGACGCAGCCCGTGAGTCTCACAGAATTCGGCCAGCTTGCCCCGGGATCCGGCATGTTCAGCTGCACCGACGGCACGGAGTAGCACCATGGGATCACCCAGAAGCCTGTAGTTGCCGCCGGAGGCCCAGCTCATGTTCCTCTGATGAAATTTATTGGAGACGGATGGCACATCGCCATCCCTCTGCACGCCTGCATCGATGAGCAGCTCCTGCACAGAAAGCGCAGCGACCAGGCACACCGTGTACGGCAACAACTCTTGCTGATTGGACAGCGCCAACATTTTGCCAAAACGCGGCGAGACGGGAAAATGCGAGATGACGTGACCCAGCTGGGAGACAGCGGGCGGCAGATCCGTAGTGACGCCGCCACTTATCGGTTTCAAAGCGCCCAGCACAGTCAACCTA
Organism: Drosophila longiperda; assembly: GCA_035042125.1. Taxonomy (NCBI): domain Eukaryota; kingdom Metazoa; phylum Arthropoda; class Insecta; order Diptera; family Drosophilidae; genus Drosophila; species Drosophila longiperda. Next base: position 636,394 of record JAWNLV010000110.1, on the reverse strand, counting down.
TGTTCAGCGGTCTGCAGCTGCACCTGATCGGGTGGCGATGGAAAGGGAAAGTGCACCACACGATCGATGCCCATGCAGCGCATCTGAAGCATTAAACTATCGACAGGCTTCTGCTGTATGTCCGGCTGACTAAAGTCGGCAAAGAGGTCGTTGTAAACGGCGCTGGAATACAGGCGATAACAATGGCCCGCACTGATGCGTCCAGCACGACCCGTACGCTGATCGGCTGACGCTTTGGATGTGTAGGTGACGACAAAGGCACTAACACCGGTCAGCTTGTCGTAGAGACGCGTCTTCTGTCTGCCGCTGTCGACAACGTATTTAACATGGGGTATGGTGAGCGATGTTTCCGCCACATTGGTGGCCACTACACACAGGCGACAGCCCTCGGGCACTGGCTGAAAGATGCGTTGCTGCTTCTCCGACGAGAGTAGCGAGTAGAGCGGCAGCACCCACAGCGGTTGTTTGGTTGCCGCCGAATCAGTCAGTTCATTTGAGTCATCATCCTCAAGATGATCATCTTCCCACGGATTGGACTCATTATCTGCAACTTCATGCATATCCGCCTCGGTATCATCGCCGGGCAACTTGTAGTCATCCAAATTGATTTTCGGCAACGAGATTTGATTGAGAAACTTTTTCTTCGACTTGCGCATATTGCGTATGGTGCGTTTAAGATCAAACTCCTTTTCCAACTTTATCTCCTCCCTCTTTTCGTGCTCTTCCTGCATCTCCTGCTGCTGCTGCTTTTCCTTGTAGGGAAATGCTCGTCGAAGCTTGCGTACCAGCTGATTAACCTCTTGCTGTCCGGTCACAAAGATCAAAATGCCGCCCTCGGGCAGCTTGGCATGAATCTTGAGCGTCTTGCGATACGCCTCCGCCACATAATCATCCGGTGTGCGCTTCTGAAAATGTATTGTAACCGGAAACTGTCGCGCTTCCACTTTGATTGACGGCGGCGGTACCCTAAAAAGTCGCGTATTCTCTGTAAAATCGCTGACGCGCAGCGTGGCAGACATTATAATCAGTTTCAGTGGATTGGAGCGCTTGTGGCGCAGTGGGACAATGCGCGACAACAGACCGACCAGTATATCCGTGTACAGGCTGCGCTCGTGCGCCTCATCCAGCACAATAACCGAATATTTGCTGAGCAGAAAATCGGTCTCAATCTCCTTGAGAAGGACGCCGTCGGTCATGAATTTAATGCGCGTCGCTGGCGTTACATTGCCCTCGAAGCGTATCAAATATGACACTTCGCTGCTTGGCAGATTCATTTCATGCGCTACACGCTTCGACATCGCAATGGCGGCCACGCGACGCGGTTCCGTAATGCCTATCATCTTGTGTTGTGCATAGCCAGCCTCGTAGAGGAACTGTGGCAGCTGGGTTGTTTTGCCAGAGCCCGTCTCTCCGGCAACAATCACAATCGGATGCTCATTAATCAGCTCCATAACCTGCTGCTCTTCGGCGAGGATGGGCAGACGTAAACGCGCCGCCTGCACCTCGTCCGAACGATGCACTGGCACATAGACTGTCTGATGTGGTATGACTGGTGTAGTTGCAGCTGTAGGTGTCTTTGGATTAGGCTGTTGCTGAGACTTGGGCTTGGCTGGCTGCTGCTGTTCAATGGCCACCACCTCAGGTTCAGGTTTTGCTGGAGCCTCTGGTGCAGTTGGGCTGGTGTCGCTATCACTTTGACTGTCGCTGTCATCCGTGGAGTCGTCCGCATTAATTATATTTGGATTTTTGCGTTTGGCATCCAGTGCCTCCTGCTCTTCGATGAGCAGTTTGCGCTTGCCCGCACCCTTGATGCCATTGACGCGTCTGCCCTGCTTTTGGTGCTGTTCGACCAGCTGCTGTGATTGTCGCGCCTTCTTTTTCGCCAAGACTTCATCGAGTGTCTGCAAAAGCTTTAGACCCACTGTTTGCGCCTGGCTAATCGATGTGTACTGCTGCAGTTCGCCATCGGGTATTTGCACAGCAGCTAAATCCTCCAGTAGTTGTGCACGCTGCAAGCGAAGCAGACATTTTGAGCTACGACAGGAGAATTACATTCAAATATTACTTACGCCCTCCTTATTCTTCTTTTTGTCGACAATGGACTGCAAATGTTTACGCTGCTTCTTGGAGAGAATCTTTACATTTTGTCGCTTCTTGATTTGGATTTTGGTGGAGCGCTTCTGTGAAGGTAGGACAAGAGCATTGGCTTCATCGTAGCCAGTGCCACTCCAGCTGTCTCCGACAACATCCTCAGTTATGATTTTGATCTGTTGGATGAAATTGAAATAATGGTGTCATGGGGTGTGTATATAAACTCCTAAGCTACTATTACTACTCACATTCTTTACAGCCGAATTGTCGATAATTGTTTGCGGATTTTGCCGCGCCTTGGCATTATACACCTTTTTGCCCATAATTATATTGAGGTAAACATTTGTTGCTGGTGTCTAGTTTAATGCACTATCGACTTATCCATTCAAATAGTGGGATAGAATACATTGGTACTTTCGTTATTGTTGGTTGCGACAAATAGTCAAACTATCGATACATTGGCATTGCCATCTCTAACTAAACACAAGCGCCGGCTAAATAACACAATTAATGGACACTTCCGTAATCTTAATCAATACATAAATATAGGTTGAAGAATAATCGTAGTGGATATGGCGCACACGCAATCCACAGGTAATTATGGGATGTTACAATATATAAAAAATACTTTTAACTTATTCCTTACCAAATAGCAGCCAAGCGCCCCAAGCTAGAGACGAAACACAAGCACGTATTGGAAGACGATGGTGAGAACAATGAATAGATATATATGTGTAGTTATATATATTAAAGATATTTATGTTTATATATATATGTATATATGCAGACACACCGTCCGTGTTCAACCCGAAGTATCGCGTCTGCCCGTATCTGGACACGATCAATCGCAATCTGCTTGAAACTGATTTTGAGAAATTGTATTATATATATATATATATGCATATGCATATGCATATATAAAACTTGTAAAAGATATAATGTTAAATTTAAAATAGAAAACTCAAAACCAAAATGCTTTTCATTAATTTTACGTACATATTATACCTGCACCTAGACCTGGAATTGAACCTTGCCCTTGTCTTGGGTCATTTTATTTTAATCCATATAATTCTATAACTTCCTTTTATTGCTTTCCTAGCCAATATACAACAGCAAAACAATTGATAAGAACTAACAAAGAATTTATATAAATTAATTAAAAACACAACAAAAAAAAAAGCGAAACACAAAACATACCAAAATTTTATTGTTAATATTAATGTATAAAACAACAACAAAGAAAACCTATCACTAAATAAATAAATATATACACATTGCTATATATATTGATGTTCAAGTATTTAACTAAAAACTAAGTTGGCAAATTAAAAAAAGCAAAAATTCAAAAAAAAAAAACCACAATTTTTAAATTTAAGTAAATGTAAATCTAAATCAATTACAAAACTAATTAAGTGAAAGTCAAGGAAAATTGCTGACGACTACAATGTTAATGTTGATGAATGATAAATGTGTATATAATATATATAGACTTATATATTCATATATATTGATATACTGACATTTTAAGGATGAGATAATGTTGAAGAAATTGTAAAGCTCTCACGTTGCCTTAATACATTAGACTGATTTTTTCTACACACTCACACACAAAACACAACATTCATACATTCATAACATTCATAATTCAATATACAAAAACACAAACACACACATACACACACACACACAAATATTTTAAAAATATATGAATGTACTTGCATATATATTATTGAATGAAATATATATATGAGTACACACATATATCGCTTGACATATGCATGAGGTATATCTGTAGCTATAGAGAGATATACTACTATATTATATATAGGTATACACGAAATGAAGAAAACTGAAGGAAACCACAAAACAAAACAAGTTAAAACCAATAAAATCAATTATGATTATGTATAATAATTATGGTTGCGATTATTTACATAGCTAAAGGAATATATCATAGAGAAGAAAATCAAAAAAAAAAGATAAATAAATGAATAACCTGTAATATATGTATGAACAAGGTGCAATGTGCATCCACTATAAAATAAAAGAAATCAAACAAAACAAAAAAACACTAGAAAAATGCCCAAATAACTTTTCCAAATACACAAACTAAGCATATTGTAAAAACTAAATAAAAATACAGTTATAAAACAAAACAACAAAAATTCATTCAATATAAAAAAAAAAAAAAAACCGCACCCGAACAAAAAATGTCAGCAATTGAATGTTTCTCCCTTCCTACCCAATGCATGTATAGTTAATTATATATTCATTTGCACGGTTTGCTGCAGCTGTATCTGAAACTCGTTGATATTGAAATCAACGCAGACGAAACAAATACCTTTAAGTGGTACAAGACAGGCAAATAAATTGATTGTTAATGATATGATATGATGACGATATCTGTATGAAAAGGCACACAATGCATAATCTGACATACTGACGTACATACATGCATACATATAAATATGTACATATAACGAGGAAAAAACAAAAAAACATATATTGTATTGGAACAACTATCGAAACGTAGCTGTTAACATTTTAATTCCCACTCGATTAATGTTTTTCTTCTAAAATTCTGTTTAGTTCCAATTAAACAAATTTAATTCTTATAAATTATAATACATATATATATATATATATATATACAATTTATATATATATATATAAAGTATATATGCATATACTACAAATACCATTTAAAATATAAATAAAAACAGAAACTTGTTATACAAAAGCCAAGAATTGTTCATTTATTTATTGATTATTTCTTTAAAAAACCGTACAGTTTGATTGCTGTCCTTATTAAGGAGTATTTCAGCATTAAGGATTATGGGGTTATCTCTGAGCTCAAGCACTTAAATAGATATCACTAGCAGAGCAGACCCATCGGAAGAGAGTTTTTAAACAATCCCCAAATGTTATGGCTTTATTAGATTTGAGGAATTTCCAAGTCACTTGTGCTAGGCTAAGGCAGCTGCTTTGGAGTTGTTTTGTTAGGTGGCCATATGGGCGTCAGTTCGCTAAGTGCCACATCGTACAGTAGATTCTGATACTCCTCGAGCAGAACTAAAATATGAGGACGGCGGATTAAGAGTTAATGTATGCAGATACGAATAAGTTAATTATATAAATATATATTTGCTTACAATTGGGGTCCGTCTTCCACTGGTCGAAGAGGGATTCACGCGAGTGAATCTGTTTGATGGTCAACGCCCACTTAAAACGCTTCACTTTGTCATTGAGACTGGACCAGCTCTTGATCAGTGAGGCTGGCGTCAACTTTAGTTTGGGTTTAAAGGCAGCTAATGGCGGGCAAACGATCCCATCGAGCAGGAACATGCCAAAGTGGCTGCGTATGTAGGTAAAAGATTAATGGATGAAGTTGTGTGCGGCTCACAAATGAACTTACCAGCAGGCCTTATCATTGAGCGGCATCTCCACCTCGCCAAGAGGCAGCTGCCAGCCGGCCTTGCCGAATGTGGCATCCACATAGCAATAGATTTGTCCCTTTGTCACATCGTAACGTGGCGCTGGATCGTCTCGCACCCGACGTATGTTGCACAGCATCGGCACATAGAGCAGCAGCCACTCGGGCTCGATGGCGGTGATGCCACGTATGAACATCTTGTTGCTTTCGCCGTGCATCAGCTCGTAGGCCTCCTGGTAGACGATCCAGTCGGGCGGCGTTTGCCTCAGCACCGAGGTGGAATGCATAAACGCCGGCTGCTCCATGTCTGCACAATTGTAGGCGTATTTCAGACGTCGCCGCTCCTCCTTATCGCTAATCTCCACGAGCGGCACCCTGCGCGCCACCCGATCACCCATACCGGCTAGCAGTATCTGCCTAAGGAAACAGGCTTGTGCATTGCTGGGCGGCTTAAGTTGCGGATCAACGCACAGCTCCACATCGCTGACATTTAAATTGATCTCGTTGGTCAGTTGGACGCGAAGCTTACGCACCTCATTAATGGCTTTGGGACGCAGCCCGTGAGTCTCACAGAATTCGGCCAGCTTGCCCCGGGATCCGGCATGTTCAGCTGCACCGACGGCACGGAGTAGCACCATGGGATCACCCAGAAGCCTGTAGTTGCCGCCGGAGGCCCAGCTCATGTTCCTCTGATGAAATTTATTGGAGACGGATGGCACATCGCCATCCCTCTGCACGCCTGCATCGATGAGCAGCTCCTGCACAGAAAGCGCAGCGACCAGGCACACCGTGTACGGCAACAACTCTTGCTGATTGGACAGCGCCAACATTTTGCCAAAACGCGGCGAGACGGGAAAATGCGAGATGACGTGACCCAGCTGGGAGACAGCGGGCGGCAGATCCGTAGTGACGCCGCCACTTATCGGTTTCAAAGCGCCCAGCACAGTCAACCTATGTTCAGCGGCCTGCAGCTGCACCTGATCGGGTGGCGATGGAAAGGGAAAGTGCACCACACGATCGATGCCCATGCAGCGCATCTGAAGCATTAAACTATCGACAGGCTTCTGCTGTATGTCCGGCTGACTAAAGTCGGCAAAGAGGTCGTTGTAAACGGCGCTGGAATACAGGCGATAACAATGGCCCGCACTGATGCGTCCAGCACGACCCGTACGCTGATCGGCTGACGCTTTGGATGTGTAGGTGACGACAAAGGCACTAACACCGGTCAGCTTGTCGTAGAGACGCGTCTTCTGTCTGCCGCTGTCGACAACGTATTTAACATGGGGTATGGTGAGCGATGTTTCCGCCACATTGGTGGCCACTACACACAGGCGACAGCCCTCGGGCACTGGCTGAAAGATGCGTTGCTGCTTCTCCGACGAGAGTAGCGAGTAGAGCGGCAGCACCCACAGCGGTTGTTTGGTTGCCGCCGAATCAGTCAGTTCATTTGAGTCATCATCCTCAAGATGATCATCTTCCCACGGATTGGACTCATTATCTGCAACTTCATGCATATCCGCCTCGGTATCATCGCCGGGCAACTTGTAGTCATCCAAATTGATTTTCGGCAACGAGATTTGATTGAGAAACTTTTTCTTCGACTTGCGCATATTGCGTATGGTGCGTTTAAGATCAAACTCCTTTTCCAACTTTATCTCCTCCCTCTTTTCGTGCTCTTCCTGCATCTCCTGCTGCTGCTGCTTTTCCTTGTAGGGAAATGCTCGTCGAAGCTTGCGTACCAGCTGATTAACCTCCTGCTGTCCGGTCACAAAGATCAAAATGCCGCCCTCGGGCAGCTTGGCATGAATCTTGAGCGTCTTGCGATACGCCTCCGCCACATAATCATCCGGTGTGCGCTTCTGAAAATGTATTGTAACCGGAAACTGTCGCGCTTCCACTTTGATTGACGGCGGCGGTACCCTAAAAAGTCGCGTATTCTCTGTAAAATCGCTGACGCGCAGCGTGGCAGACATTATAATCAGTTTCAGTGGATTGGAGCGCTTGTGGCGCAGTGGGACAATGCGCGACAACAGACCGACCAGTATATCCGTGTACAGGCTGCGCTCGTGCGCCTCATCCAGCACAATAACCGAATATTTGCTGAGCAGAAAATCGGTCTCAATCTCCTTGAGAAGGACGCCGTCGGTCATGAATTTAATGCGCGTCGCTGGCGTTACATTGCCCTCGAAGCGTATCAAATATGACACTTCGCTGCTTGGCAGATTCATTTCATGCGCTACACGCTTCGACATCGCAATGGCGGCCACGCGACGCGGTTCCGTAATGCCTATCATCTTGTGTTGTGCATAGCCAGCCTCGTAGAGGAACTGTGGCAGCTGGGTTGTTTTGCCAGAGCCCGTCTCTCCGGCAACAATCACAATCGGATGCTCATTAATCAGCTCCATAACCTGCTGCTCTTCGGCGAGGATGGGCAGACGTAAACGCGCCGCCTGCACCTCGTCCGAACGATGCACTGGCACATAGACTGTCTGATGTGGTATGACTGGTGTAGTTGCAGCTGTAGGTGTCTTTGGATTAGGCTGTTGCTGAGACTTGGGCTTGGCTGGCTGCTGCTGTTCAATGGCCACCACCTCAGGTTCAGGTTTTGCTGGAGCCTCTGGTGCAGTTGGGCTGGTGTCGCTATCACTTTGACTGTCGCTGTCATCCGTGGAGTCGTCCGCATTAATTATATTTGGATTTTTGCGTTTGGCATCCAGTGCCTCCTGCTCTTCGATGAGCAGTTTGCGCTTGCCCGCACCCTTGATGCCATTGACGCGTCTGCCCTGCTTTTGGTGCTGTTCGACCAGCTGCTGTGATTGTCGCGCCTTCTTTTTCGCCAAGACTTCATCGAGTGTCTGCAAAAGCTTTAGACCCACTGTTTGCGCCTGGCTAATCGATGTGTACTGCTGCAGTTCGCCATCGGGTATTTGCACAGCAGCTAAATCCTCCAGTAGTTGTGCACGCTGCAAGCGAAGCAGACATTTTGAGCTACGACAGGAGAATTACATTCAAATATTACTTACGCCCTCCTTATTCTTCTTTTTGTCGACAATGGACTGCAAATGTTTACGCTGCTTCTTGGAGAGAATCTTTACATTTTGTCGCTTCTTGATTTGGATTTTGGTGGAGCGCTTCTGTGAAGGTAGGACAAGAGCATTGGCTTCATCGTAGCCAGTGCCACTCCAGCTGTCTCCGACAACATCCTCAGTTATGATTTTGATCTGTTGGATGAAATTGAAATAATGGTGTCATGGGGTGTGTATATAAACTCCTAAGCTACTATTACTACTCACATTCTTTACAGCCGAATTGTCGATAATTGTTTGCGGATTTTGCCGCGCCTTGGCATTATACACCTTTTTGCCCATGATTATTTTGAGGTAAACATTTGTTGCTGGTGTCTAGTTTAATGCACTATCGACTTATCAATTCAAATAGTGGGATAGAATACATTGGTACTTTCGTTATTGTTGATTGCGACAAATAGTCAAACTATCGATACATTGGCATTGCCATCTCTAACTAAACACAAGCGCCGGCTAAATAACACAATAAATGGACACTTCCGTAATCATAATCAATACATAAATATAGGTTCAAGAATAATCGTAGTGGATATGGCGCACACGCAATCCACAGGTAATTATGGGATGTTACAATATATAAAAAATACTTTTAACTTATTCCTTACCAAATAGCAGCCAAGCGCCCCAAGCTAGAGACGAAACACAAGCACGTATTGGAAGACGATGGTGAGAACAATGAATAGATGTATATGTGTAGTTATATATATTAAAGATATTTATGTTTATATATATATGTATATATGCAGACACACCGTCCGTGTTCAACCCGAAGTATCGCGTCTGCCCGTATCTGGACACGATCAATCGCAATCTGCTTGACTTTGATTTTGAGAAATTGTGCTCGATTTCATTGACGCGAATAAACGTTTACGCGTGCCTCGTGTGCGGCAAGTATTTCCAGGGACGTGGCAACAATACGCACGCCTACACACACTCGGTGGGCGAGGCGCATCATGTGTTCCTCAATTTGCATACGCTGCGCTTCTACTGCCTGCCGGACAACTATGAGATCATCGATTCCTCGCTGGACGACATTAAGTATGTGCTAAATCCGACATTTTTGCGTAATGAGATCAGCAAACTGGACCAGGTGCAGCCGAAGCATTCGCGCACAGTTGACGGCATCCTCTATCTGCCCGGCGTCGTCGGTCTAAACAACATCAAGGCAAACGACTACTGCAATGTGGTCCTTCATGCGTTGTCGCATGTCAGCCCGCTGCGCGATTTTTTCCTCCGGGAGCAGAGCTATGCGACTATCAAGCGGCCGCCAGGTGATTCCATGTTTACACTGGTACAGCGTTTCGGCGAACTGATGCGCAAAATGTGGAATCCGCGTAATTTTAAGTCGCACGTTTCACCGCACGAGATGCTGCAGGCGGTGGTGCTGTGGTCGAGCAAACGTTTCCAAATCACCGAACAGGGAGATCCCATTGATTTTCTGTCGTGGTTCCTCAACACACTTCATCGGGCCCTAAAGGGCAACAAGCAGCAAAATTCGTCGATATTGTATAAAATATTCTTGGGTGAAATGAAGATATATACGCGTAAAATTCCGCCCGTTGAGCTCGATGACACAGCCAAGCAGCAGCTGCTCGCGACGGATGAATACAAGGACCTGGTGGAGCAGACGAATTTTATTTATTTAACCTGCGATTTGCCGCCTCCGCCGCTGTTTACGGATGAGTTTCGGGAGAATATTATACCGCAGGTGAACCTGTATCAGCTGCTGGGCAAATTCAATGGCAGCTCCGAAAAGGAGTACAAAACGTATAAGGATAATTTTATGAAGCGTTTCGAAATCACACGGCTGCCACAATTTATAATCTTGTATATTAAACGCTTCACCAAGAACACATTCTTTCTCGAAAAGAATCCTACAATTGTCAACTTTCCCATCAAGTAAGTGGACGTTTTTTAATTTTAATTGAATTTAAATTTTGTAACCATTTGCAGAAATGTGGACTTTGGTGACATTTTGGGCATGAAACAGCGGGATAAAGGTCTTAAGGATACCAAATACAACCTGGTTGCGAACATTGTGCACGATGGTGATCCCAAGAAGGGAACATATCGCGTTCACATACTCCACAAGGCCAACGGGCAGTGGTACGAGATGCAGGATCTGCATGTCACCGAAATACTGCCACAGATGATTACACTCACCGAATCCTACATCCAGATCTATGAGCGCTGTCCCGAGCCTTAGCATTAATTATATATATATGTATATATATAGATATGTATGCCTAAGTTTTATACAAATTGTAAATGTTCAAGTTTGAACATGCGATGCAGCAGGCTCAGCAATTGTTTAATGACAAAAAACACAGAGCCTCTCCGTACAACACATAAATGTACATGGAGTCGTAGTAGGCGACGCCATGTACTTAGATTTAAGATATTAGTATAAATAAAGGAAAGCTCGTCAGAGCAAATCAGTTCGATTCTAAACGTCGTCTCGTGTTGACTACTCCCTATACGTGTTTCACACATAATATTAAAACAGCTACCAGCTATGTGTGTGTGTGTAAAATCAGCTGTATTTGTACTCTTTGTCATGTGTCCATTGCCAATCCCAGCTTCCACGAAGCGCATGCGTTGTGGCCCAGTTGCTGTCTGAGCCATTGTAGTTTAAAAATCGATGTGCAAGGGTTTCTTTGTTTGTTTTTGATTAGTCACATCGAGGCACATCCACTAAACGCACGTCATGGCGGAGCACAACATGAGCTATGAGCAAGAATGCCAGAGAGCCGAATTGCTGGGACAAGAGCCGCCGGATCAGGCAACATTCGAGCGACAACGCAATGCACGTATCGAACAGCAAATGGCTGAAATGGAGGTGGCCGATGCAACCGTAAGTAGATTTTCTTCCTCATAATTAACTGATTGCCAAGTTGATGCTGCATTAATAGTTTTCATCAAAGGTATGGCAATCCACCTTACCAAATTGGAAATGGGGCTATTCTCTTATCAGCCACAAACATATTTATATTGATTGTTTTCTGAACAATTGAACCGAGTCTCGTCCTCTACAAAATATTGATTACAGATGCTGGAGGAGCAGGACGAATCACTGCGTGGCGCCGGCGGCAAGCTGGACGAGCTGAACAGCATTCTGAACAGTACGCAGCAGCGCTTAAATCGCTTTAAGCAGACCGCATGCGGCAGCCTCTCCAATCTGTTTGCACGTGGAGGCAGCCTCGGTGGCACCAGTGATGTACCTAACAACGGAGGCGGAGGTGTCGGCAGCGGCGACGGCGAGGAACCAACTAGACAGCAGCCCGTGGAACGGCAACCAAAGTCACATGTGCTGGGACCGCCAACTGCCGCAGAAGTGGCGGCCGCCAAGGCAGCCAAGAGTCTGAAAATGGATGGGCAGCTGGACAAGCTGGATGCGCTGATTAGCAAGGCGGATAATGCGCAGCTGGCGATAGGCGAGCAGACAAAGCAGATGCGTCGTATGGCCAAGTAACAACATCATACTTAAAGATAATCTTGGATATAATCTTTATTCATTCCACTCCAAGAATCATATATGTAAAATTATAGGTTCAGTTACATAAATTAACATTAAACATAAGTCGAGATTTTCAATCACGAGAGTTGCAAAGTTCGTCTTTGTATTAACTTAATAATATATGTTTTATATACGTGTGTGTTTATATAAATATGTATATCTTAATACTTGTTGATAAACAGATTCGAATTAAAATCATCAAATCAATTATTCAAAATAACATGTTCCACTTAAAAATAAACATTATTCAAATCATCAGAAAAAAACAACAAAAAATATGACCGAAATTATTCAGATTGGAAAGGATCGAGATTCTCAATCACGAGAGCTGCAAAGTTCGTCTTTGTATTAACTAAATAATATATGTTTTATATACGTTTGTGTATATAAATATGTATGTTTTATATACGTGTGTGTGTCTTATACTTAATACTTGTTGATAAACATAATCAAATTAAAATCATCAAATCAATTCATCAAAATAACATGTTCAACTCATAAACAAAAAAATAAACATTATTCAAATCATAGAAAAAAACAACAAAAAATATGACAGAAATTATTTAGATTGGGAAGGATCTGGCTGATCAGTTGGCTCCAGCGACTGACGGCTGGTGTTATTTTCTGGTGTGGCCAGCGCTTGGCCAGATTCTTTTCATAGGCCATAATCGGAGCGGATTTGTACAGCAACATCGATTTCAGCTCGCTATCAGAGTGCTCATCATTGCTTTCGTTATCAGCATCATCCTCATTTAAGCTGGCACCCAGACCCACTGCAGATCCATACCCTTTCAGCGGACTTTGCTTTGTCTGTTAAGAAAAGAAAAACCATAAATTAATGAATTTCAGACCAATGTTGGTCCGGCTGGGATTAAAATAATGGCGCACCTCTATCGGACACGGCTTGTGCTGCTGCTGCCGATGCACCAGCTCCTGTTCGTCGCTCTCGTAGAAGAAGTAGGTGAGCCGCAACATCTCCTTGGAGTTATTGTAACTCCAGTTGTTGGGTATTAGGGCCGCATTGCAATTGAATCGCTCCAGTAGTTGCGCGAATAGATACGGCGATATGGACAGCTTGGGTATGCTTTCCTCCTGCTGGTCTTGGTTCTGCAGCCACTGTAGCTCCGTTTGATTACTGAGGCAACTTCCGTAGTCGCGAAAGTATAACTTGCAAGCGCGATGGAAGCAGACCTCATCTAAATACTCATCACCTGGAATGCGGCGCAGTACGGCCAACTGTGTTTCAAGCACTTCGATGAGCATATAGTGATCATGACCATCCGGCATTGTGGTGGCAACCAGAACGCGTTTGCCCAGTGGACTAGAATGTGCCGTTTGAACTGGCCACAGGTTGTGCAACAGGCGGATCATCAAGTGTGTCACGGTTGCATGTTTGAACAGCAGTTGTGGCATCCGATTCCCATCCACGCTTGCATTGTCGGAACGCAAAGGCAGCCAACGCAGTGCATCTGCCCACAGCTTAGCAGCGGCGCCCGATTCAATGCTTATACCGAGCATCCACTTGCAGCGCTTGCAGCTCAGATGTCCCGAGCGGTTGTCGATGCGATTATGCACCACATACATATTGAGCACGATGTGATTGAGACCATAGTATATTTCGGTGACCCCGGGCACCAGCACGCAGGACGCCAACTGTGGCTGGCCAGGTCCGCCGTGATTGTGGCAGAAAAATTCATTGGGGTCGATCAGGCCGCTGGGTAATTCACGCAAGCGAGTGTAACAGCAGCTGGGCACCACTTCGTACAGACACTTGCTGCAGTGCAGCGACAAGTGATTCTTTCGCTCAACAAAGCTCAGTTGCAACGGCATCAGTTGTGAAACCTTCGGCCCGCTGCCCTCCTTATACAGCTCAACAAGATTGATTTCGTCGTAATTGAAGCGGAAGCTGATATGACAGCCGCTGACATTTATAAGCGCCAGATACTTAATAGTCAAGTCCCAGTTTTTGTGTCGCACAACAAATTCAATGTTGCCGTTCTCCACGACAAATATGTCTTCCTTCTTGATGATGAGCTTCGTAGTGTGCTGATCTTTTATGGGCTCATTGAATTGCAATAATATCTGGCCGCAATACAGATGTGGGCGGAATTCAATGACAACTGCTTTTAAAGGCATTTTTGGCTTTGATTCGCGTTTAATTATTAGGTAAAAACGAGGACGAAATTGTCTGATGCCGCGCAAATGCAACTATCGAAGCCAATGAAATATCGAAGTTCGTAGATAGTTCAATTCAGCGATAGGCAATGCACTGCCTTTCCATATCGACAACTATATATAGGAGAAAACGATACATTTTTGAATGCCTGTAATCGCCTGTTGCCAGCGATAGTTGAACTAGTGCCAACGACAGGTGGCATTACTTGAGCAGCAGCAACAGAAAAACATTGAGTATGTACATATGTACATTGAAATACTTGGCGCACCAGCAATTTAAATGTTGTTTAAGTATAAATTGACTATGTAGATGCATAAGCCCTAAATAATTGGTGCACCAAGACTAGTCGAATACAAATTCTGTTTGTTTTCCTATTTTTGCATTTATATAAATAAATGTTTTTGTATTTGCCATTGCCAGCATCATATTAATATATATCGCCTTTCTTAAATTTAAGTTGATATTTATGCTTATAATATAAAATACAATAATAATAATATAAATATAATATAAAAGAAATGTAATGAACATTTTTCGTTAACATGGCTCATTATGCATTTAAAAGAGCTCATAATTAAGACTTAAAAAATACTAATTTTATTATTTGGATTCAACTGATAGAGCTATATGATTTTATAATATCAAAGTTTAGTTCATATATTCAATCGGATAGGTTGTATCTACTATCGTGAGTGCTGCGCTGTAAAAACATTAATAGAAACATCGATGAACTTATGTTCTTAAAGTTGAATTCAAGCATCGAATTTTTTTTTTCCAAGTAACAATCGTGTTTGCAGCCCTACTTATTTTTGGCGCCAATAAGAGAGAGCGTCGTTGACGCATTGGCTATAAATTAAATGTGATTTACAGGCAATATACATCAACGTAAATTAATATATTTCACAATTGTAGAATCTTTACAGAGCAATAATGTTGCAAACATAGAACAAAGACAGAACGAGAACAGAAAAAATACCCATCGCGTATTATTTAAAATCGATAAGGATTGATACAAATCGCTTATAAAAGTTCATCGATATCGATGTTTTTACATCACTAGACGAACGCAAACGCGATTTTTGTGATGGATAAAAACAAAGTCCCGTACAGATTCATGAAAACTGTGTAAAAAATGCAGCAAATGCATACTGAAGTCGTACTAAATTCTGCATTGGCTAATAACTAACAAATTTGAGTTCTAAAGCTGTGTGACAAAGCAAAATATTTTGAAACTGGGAAAAAAAAGGTTTTTTCAACGTTTTCTTTAACGCATTTCGTGCACACACATACACATTTGACAACACATACAAACATTGATATATGTATATCAATATATTGATGTAGTGCTGTTGTCGCTTCTGTGTATAGGTGTGTGTGTGCGGAGCGGTGCATTAGTGTATTTATGTATGTATCTATGTGTGTGCGTGCGTGCGTTCAGTATTTCCCGTCTGCCTGAACATGCTAGAGCGACAAAGAAAGAAAGAGTGCGAGCTCGCGCGCAGGTTTCGCGACAGGGTATAAAGAAGGATGAAAAGAGCTGGCAGAGATGAGCAAGATGCGTAAAAGTGAAAAATAATTAAAGGTTGCAAAAGGACCGCGCGCAGGGTCACGACAACGGCTGCGGCGACGTTAGCAGCAGCAGCAGTAGTAACTACAGAGCAGCTGGTCCTGTTGCAGCTAAAACAGCAACAAAACTACATACACATAAAAATTTCTACTTATGTATGTATGAATGCACATGTGTGTATGTGTATATACATAAAACTGTGTGACCAACAATAATTGGCCATTTTGGCGTCCTCTTCGTGACTTCGACAAAATTTGATTTATTTGAATATATATTTTACTGGCCTATTTGGCCATTCCACCTCATCCCACCGCAGCCCACCTCAGCTCATCTTCATCCCGCCTCGATAACAGTCGCGCTCAGTCTCGGTCACTTAAAAAGCTCGTGCGTATTGCAAGTGAATTATTATTACAGATGTGTCTTCGGCGTGTCACGTTCTGAGCGCTGACAAAACACACAAAAAATGTATTAGAAAGAATAAAGTAAAAAGGCGATATTCGTGTTCATCAAACAAATTAAATTAAAATTCAATTTAAAAACAAAAAAAAAATTTGCTTTTGGCATAATTATTAAACGGTGTTTTTAAATCCGAGTGCGTAAAATTCGTGCTGGGTTGAGTCGAGTTTTTAACTGCACGCACCCAAAACACAGTTTAATAGAAGAAAAAACAACAATCAAATAAATGTTTTGAAATCAATTTAAGCAGCACTTGTCAACTGAAAAGAAAATCATAACAAATGAACACAAAGAACCCGCTCATCGTTTCGCCTTTTACACGAAAACTTGAGCGTTCCAAGAAGTAACTTGCACCGTACCAACATCTGAAAAAAACAATAACAAAAAGAAAAAAATATCCATCCAAAAAGGAACAGCCATAAAATAAACCGTGAAATCAACATTGACAAAAAGATCGCGAGACTTTTAAGAGGTCGGCTTCAACCTGGCGAATCGCAACGGCAGCAACAACAATAACAATAGAGCCGATGCCGCTGCTGGCGGCGCAGCCTCTGCCGCTGTAGCCGCCGCCGCTGGCCGCAATAACAACAACAATAATAATAATGCAGCTGCTGCCGGTGGTGGAGCAGGAGCAGGAGCTGCTGCAGGCGCTGGCGCCGATGCAAATGCTGCTGCTGCCGCCGGTGGCGCTAGTGGCGGCAACGAGTGGATTCCCGAGGAAATGGATCGCTTCAGTTTCGACGACTCCATACGATTCGAGGAGGATTCACTCTGCAGCTGGAGCTCCGAGGCGGAATCGCTGTGCAACAATTGGCGTGGCTGGAAGAAGCCATCGAATTGCTCCATAACAATGGGCCCGGGCAGCAATGGCATTGGCCTCAATCCAGGTACTGGCCCCGTTGCCCATGCAACCACCAGCAGTGGAGGAGGCGCCACGTACGGCAGTGCATCAACGGGTTACACCGGTGCACCCGGTGGAACAGGCAGCAACAATGTCGTTGCCAACAACTCTTCGGCCACAGTTTCAGCTGGTGTTCATTGCGACCGCTTTGGTAAGTATATTTTTGATGACGACTCTTCTTTTTTCTACTCTACTACAGCAATTCCCATCTATCCCATCTAAGCTCGTTTCAAACCAAGCTTATCATTTATTTCAGAAGAAACGTGACTTGATAGGTATAAGTAAATGCATAAACTCAAATGACTCTTTGGTAGTGTATAATCAGTATGATATTATAAAATTAGCAATGATCGAATAACTTTGAAAAATATCAAAGAGCGTTATGGAACTCTGCTTACCTCACCTCAAATTAATATATGAATATTGGGTTGAGAATTAACAAGAGTGATCCTTTTACATTTAAATATGGACAGATGAAGATGTTCTGTTCAATGTTCTGTGCTAATTGTAGCCTCATCAACCTTATAATGTCCCAAATTCATTTTTATATGTGTGTACGTAATTATATATTGTATATGCACATACATACATGCAAAATTGGCTAAAGGTGGATGCTACAACAACAACTATTTATGCCTGCGTCTCTCCTGTTTATCGCTAAAGTCAAAATCACGACTTTTACGGCTCGCATTTTGTTGCTGCCGTTGTCCATTTGGGCCGGTTACCTCCCTCCTCGCCTTTACCTTCTCATTCGGTCTTTGGCCCTCTGTGTTTTTTTGAATGCCCTCATTTTATACATGTATTTAAATACATGAATATATCTATATATATATAAACATATGTATGTGATTGTGTGTGTGTGTGAGCCTCGTTCCTCACATTGTTTTTTGTGTGCTCCGTTCGCGTCCTGCGCTGTGCGCCGCCGCACCATTATCAACATATAATCTCAGCAGCGCTGCGACTGCGCTGCATTTGCTTTTCATTGCTCTTTGTTTTGTTGCTGTTGTTAACTGAGTGTGAGTGCGTGTGTGTGTGTGCGTGTGTGTGTGTGCGCGTGTGCAGTGGTACGCTAGTTTTATTTGTTTTTTTTTTTTTGGTATTGGGGGCCACGCATCTTACTAGGTGAGCGAACACTGCCAGCTGCATTTTGTGCATTGTATGTGTGCATGTAACACACACACACACGCAATCACAAAGACATTCATTTGTACATCATGTGGTTATAAACCTGTGTTGTTTGTGGACTGTGTCTTGGTAAAAAAAACACGTCAATGTAATGTCGCTCTTGCAATTTGCTTCTGCTGTCGCTTGTGTCAAGGAACCTTCAAGGATAATTCCCAAATAAGTGTGTGTAATTGTTAACATCCATACACACATACATATTTATGTATGTATATAGGTAGCAGCACCTGCCTTGCCCCAGGAGGATTGACTTGAAATACCCTTAGGGTAATGTAAACGTGTGTGTATGTGTGTTTGGCGTTGCCACATGCTAAATTTAATGAACAACATAACATTTTAACTAACTATTTGTCCATTATATATATGAAATTTGTGGGCATATCTGTGTTCATGCTCATCCGGAGCTACGAGCAAGCGACGAGCAACACATTTGTTCCAAGCTGCGGAATTTTGACCTCGTATTTTTAAGTATATTTTTGTTTGTTTTCATAACTTGAATTTTCCTCGAAGCAATTTCATTTAAAGTGGTAAAGCTAGCAACAACAACAGTATTAAAAATAATGGGACATTCGATTTGCATCAAAAAGGGGGAGAAAATGTGTTCAGTTGTTTTTGCTAATGCTCCTATTGCTCCTTCTTGCACTTGCAATTTTAAAAGCGAGTTCCTGGATGCAGACCCAGCGAATGGTATGCGAATACAAAGGGAAATAGGCATGAATAATAACTCTTGACGCTTGCGAAAAATGATTTGGGATAAAATGGTGCCAGAGAGTCTGAAATTAAGCGACAGCGAGCAAGAGAACGAAGGAAAAAAGCGTATGAACGAAAACAAACAAGCGATGCGCTGACCGTATTTATGTATGCATGTGTGTGTGTGTATTGACCACCGACAAAAACTTACGAAATCGATATAGAAAGAAGTACCATATTAGCGAAAAGTCTTATTGATAGTTAGACAGCAAAACCTGTTTCATTCCGAATTTAAATTCTCATACATATAAATATATATATATATTGCACTGTGTAGGCGAACTTGAACTTTGTTTTCTTGTCGGCTGTGCGCGCGACCAACTTTGTTGTTGTCAATGCTGCGTCAGTTGGTCGTGTTAAAGGCAAAAAGAAACAAAAATAAACTGAATAAACTCATCATTGTTTCTGCCTTTTTGTTTTTACGCTCTTAAGCGGATGGACACGTCCTTTATATTTTTGTATATATGTATACAGGTATGTGTGTGTATATGTAGTTGTAATGTTGTTATTGCTTATGTTGATGTTTATGTGTTGGCTGTTTATTCATTTGTTTATTTGCATGTCAATTTGTTGGGTTTGGTGTTTTCTTTATTCACAATCCAATTGCGCTGCATGTTGATCTATAAATTTTTATGTATATATGGGCTCTTCTAAAATCTTCTCAAACAGCAGAATGACTTGTGTTAACCTCTGCAGCGTCTGCTGCGATTCGATGCTTTTTCGATTAATTTGGTCGTTGTTTTAATTATCCCTATGATAATGAAGGGAATACATTGATAAAAGTTAGAGTATCTGTTCAATTAAATAATCAGTGTGCCTATATACTAGAAGTTCTCCCGTTGATAGCTTTGACAGTTTTTGCTTTATCAGTGATAGAACTAGGAATTCTTAATCGTTTTTATGAAAATTATTTTTTTTCCCCATTTTTTGATTTATAAAAATAATGTCTCGATTCGCAGAGGTATCGTCACTGGCCGAGCTAGCCGCGCGATGTGTCGCCTCGTATATACCATTCGAGCTGGTCGAACACGTTTATCCGCCCGTGCCGGAGCAGCTGCAGTTGCGCATTGCATTCTGGAGTTTTCCGGACAATGAGGATGACATACGACGTCATTCGTGCTTGGCTAATAGTTCGGCGGAAGAGTTCAATCGCGGCGACCACTTGTTTCGCATGCGCGCCGTAAAAGATCCATGCAGATTGGTAAGTGCAATAAAACTGCAGATTCGCTACTCTATTTAGAATTATATATCTGTATGTATATTTAATAATATTTATTGAATCCTTCTAGGGTTTCATCTGTCTGCAAGCGTTGTTAGCCCAACGGCGCGCACATTTTTTAATGTAGCCGTCACATTCGATCGTCGCCGGATTTCGTCCTGCAACTGCACCTGTACGTCATCTGCCTACTGGTGCTCCCATGTGGTTGCCGTCTGCCTGCATCGCATTCATTGTGTACGTCCTCATTCAATTGTAAATGCATTTGGCATTGCACAACCTTTGCTTTCTTATAATAACAACTAACTTTCCTTTTATTTCTTTGCTTATATGTTTCATGTTTAGCCTCTGGAGGTGTGCCTTCGCGCACCCGTCTCCGAGTCGTTAACACGGCTGCAGCGAGATCAGCTACAAAAGTTTGCCCAGTATCTAATCAGTGAGCTACCGCAGCAGATATTGCCTACAGCTCAGCAACTGCTGGATGAACTGCTCAGTGCCCAGCCGACGGCAATAAATACCGTTTGTGGGGCACCTGATCCAACGGCGGGCGCGTCAATAAATGACCAGACCAGCTGGTATCTGGACGAGAAAACGCTCCACAATAATATCAAGCGCATACTCATTAAATTTATTCTGCCGGCGCCGATTGTTTTTAGGTAAGTCCCCTTACCACTTGTTATCCAACAATTGTTGGGTACACACTATCACTTGAATGAACGTAACCAATATATTTAAAGGCATTTCCGAGGTCTTAGCCATAGTAGTGCTACCAGATACCACAAAAGAAAATTATAAATATCTTTTTTAATATGTAAACTATTCATTTCACAGTGATGTCAACTATCTGACTAATTCGGCGCCACCTGCGGCAGCTGAATGGACTTCGTTGTTGCTGCAACAGGCATAGATTATGCTGGACCATTTCAGATTAGATGCTCAAAGGGGCGAGGTCACAAAGCATATAAAGGATATGTCTGCGTCTTCATTTGTATGGCTACAAAAGCGAATCATTTAGAAGCATCTGTACTCTGATAATGGGAAAAATTTCGTTGGAGCAAGGAAGTTAAATATCGATCTGGAAGCGGCGATTTTGAGCAACGCTAAATTAGCACCGATATTACAAAAAGTTGGCATAACTTGGCATTTTATTCCCGCGGGGAGCCCCCACATGGGTGGATTGTGGGAAGCTGGCGTCAAATCGATGAAGTATTATCTGAAGCGGATTCTTGGTAACAACAGCTGCACATATGAGGAGTTTTCTACACTGTTATGTCGCATAGAGGCTGTGTTGAACTCACGTCCGTTGATTCCTATGGAAAATGAGAATGGGACGGACGACGTACTCACCGCTGGACATTTCTTAGTGGGTAGGCCACTTATTACCGCACCAGAAAATATGTTTGTGCATAAACAAATAGGATCGCTCGATATATGGAGATACATTCAGCGAATGAGTTCAGAGTTTTGGAAAAAATGGAAAGAGGATTATTTGGTATCGCTGCAAAAAAAGAACAAAATGGCGCAGTGAAAAAGAAAACCTTAAGGAGGGTCAGGTAGTGTTGATCAAACACGAAAATACACACCCAGGAAAATGGCCAATGGGTAAAATAATAGAAACAGTGAAAGGAAAAGACAATAAAGCCAGAATATTCAAAATTAAGACAAGTAACGGCCAGATAAAACGGGCAATCAATAAAATATGTCCGTTACCAACAAAAGAAGAAGAGCAAGAAGCTCCGCGAAGAAACATGACGGCAGCAACAATTACCCAAGAATAAGATGTACAAAAGAGGGAATCAATTAATATCGCATTTGGCCCCCCCGGAGAATGTTCAAGTTTGAACATGCGACGCAGCAGGCACAGCTATTGTTTAATGACAGAAAACACAACACATAAATTCACCTTACAACACATTGAGTCGTAGTAGGCGACGCCATGTACTTAGATTTAAGATTTTAGTATAAATAAAGGAAAGCTCGTCAGAGCAAATCAGTTCGATTCAAAACGTCGTCTCGTGTTGACTACTCCCTATACGTGTTTCACACATAATATTAAAACAGCTACCAGCTTTGTGTGTTTGTGTGTGTGTAAAATCAGCTGTATTTGTACTCTTTGTCATGTGTCCCTTGCCAATCCCAGCTTCCACGAAGCGCATGCGTTGTGGCCCAGTTGCTGTCTGAGCCATTGTAGTTTAAAAATCTATGTGCAAGGGTTTCTTTGTTTGTTTTTGATTAGTCACATCGAGGCACATCCACTAAACGCACGTCATGGCGGAGCACAACATGAGCTATGAGCAAGAATGCCAGAGAGCCGAATTGCTGGGACAAGAGCCGCCGGATCAGGCAACATTCGAGCGACAACGCAGTGCACGTATCGAACAGCAAATGGCTGAAATGGAGGTGGCCGATGCAACCGTAAGTAGATTTTCTTTCTCATAATTAACTGATTGCCAAGTTGATGCTGCATTAATAGTTTTCATCAAAGGTATGGCAATCCACCTTACCAAATTGGAAATGGGGCTATTCTCTTATCAGCATCAAACATATTTATATTGATTGTTTTCTGAACAATTGAACCAAGTCTCGTCCTCTACACAATATTGATTACAGATGCTGGAGGAGCAGGACGAATCACTGCGTGGCGCCGGCGGCAAGCTGGACGAGCTGAACAGCATTCTGAACAGTACGCAGCAGCGCTTAAATCGCTTTAAGCAGACCGCATGCGGCAGCCTCTCCAATCTGTTTGCACGTGGAGGCAGCCTCAGTGGCACCAGTGATGTACCTAACAACGGAGGCGGAGGTGTCGGCAGCGGCGACGGCGAGGAACCAACTAGACAGCAGCCCGTGGAACGGTAACCAAAGTCACATGTGCTGGGACCGCCAACTGCCGCAGAAGTGGCGGCCGCCAAGGCAGCCAAGAGTCTGAAAATGGATGGGCAGCTGGACAAGCTGGATGCGCTGATTAGCAAGGCGGATAATGCGCAGCTGGCGATGGGCGAGCAGACAAAGCAGATGCGTCGTATGGCCAAGTAACAACATCATACTTAAATATAATCTTGGATATAATCTTTATTCATTCCACTCCAAGAATCATATATGTAAAATTATAGGTTCAGTTACATAAATTAACATTAAACATAAGTCGAGATTTTCAATCACGAGAGTTGCAAAGTTCGTCTTTGTATTAACTTAATAATATATGTTTTATATACGTGTGTGTTTATATAAATATGTATATATTATACTTAATACTTGTTGATAAACAGATTCGAATTAAAATCATCAAATCAATTATTCAAAATAACATGTTCCACTTAAAAATAAACATTATTCAAATCATCAGAAAAAACAACAAAAAATATGACCGAAATTATTCAGATTGGAAAGGATCGAGATTCTCAATCACGAGAGCTGCAAAGTTCGTCTTTGTATTAACTTAATAATATATGTTTTATATACGTTTATGTATATAAATATGTATGTTTTATATACGTGTGTGTGTCTTATACTTAGTACTTGTTGATAAACATAATTCAATTAAAATCATCAAATCAATTCATCAAAATAACATGTTCAACTCATAAACAACAAAATAAACATTATTCAAATCATAGAAAAAAACAACAAAAAATATGACAGAAATTATTTAGATTGGGAAAGATCTGTCTGATCAGTTGGCTCCAGCGACTGACGGCTGGTGTTATTTCTGGTGTGGCCAGCGCTTGGCCAGATTCTTTTCATAGGCCATAATCGGAGCGGATTTGTACAGCAACATCGATTTCAGCTCGCTATCAGAGTGCTCATCATTGCTTTCGTTATCAGCATCATCCTCATTTAAGCTGGCACCCAGACCCACAGCAGATCCATACCCTTTCAGCGGACTTTGCTTTGGCTGTTAAGAAAAGAAAAACCATAAATTAATGAATTTCAGACCAATGTTGGTCCGGCTGGGATTAAAATAATGGCGCACCTCTATCGGACACGGCTTGTGCTGCTGCTGCCGATGCACCAGCTCCTGTTCGTCGCTCTCGTAGAAGAAGTAGGTGAGCCGCAACATCTCCTTGGAGTTATTGTAACTGCAGTTGTTGGGTATTAGGGCCGCATTGCGATTGAATCGCTCCAGTAGTTGCGCGAATAGATACGGCGATATGGACAGCTTGGGTATGCTTTCCTCCTGCTGGTCTTGGTTCTGCAGCCACTGTAGCTCCGTTTGATTACTGAGGCAACTTCCGTAGTCGCGGAAGTATAACTTGCAAGCGCGATGGAAGCAGACCTCATCTAAATACTCATCACCTGGAATGCGGCGCAGTACGGCCAACTGTGTTTCAAGCACTTCGATGAGCATATTGTGATCATGACCATCCGGCATTGTGGTGGCAACCAGAACGCGTTTGCCCAGTTGACTAGAATGTGCCGTTTGAACTGGCCACAGGTTGTGCAACAGGCGGATCATCAAGTGTGTCACGGTTGCATGTTTGAACAGCAGTTGTGGCATCCGATTCCCATCCACGCTTGCATTGTCGGAACGCAAAGGCAGCCAACGCAGTGCATCTGCCCACAGCTTAGCAGCGGCGCCCGATTCAATGCTGATACCGAGCATCCACTTGCAGCGCTTGCAGCTCAGATGTCCCGAGCGGTTGTCGATGCGATTATGCACCACATACATATTGAGCACGATGTGATTGAGACCATAGTATATTTCGGTGACCCCGGGCACCAGCACGCAGGACGCCAACTGTGGCTGGCCAGGTCCGCCGTGATTGTGGCAGAAAAATTCATTGGGGTCGATCAGGCCGCTGGGTAATTCACGCAAGCGAGTGTAACAGCAGCTGGGCACCACTTCGTACAGACACTTGCTGCAGTGCAGCGACAAGTGATTCTTTCGCTCAACAAAGCTCAGTTGCAACGGCATCAGTCGTGAAACCTTCGGCCCGCTGCCCTCCTTATACAGCTCAACAAGATTGATTTCGTCGTAATTGAAGCGGAAGCTGATATGACAGCCGCTGACATTTATAAGCGCCAGATACTTAATAGTCAAGTCCCAGTTTTTGTGTCGCACAACAAATTCAATGTTGCCGTTCTCCACGACGAATATGTCTTCCTTCTTGGTGATGAGCTTCGTAGTGTGCTGATCTTTTATGGGCTCATTGAATTGCAATACTATCTGGCCGCAATACAGATGTGGGCGGAATTCAATGACAAATGCTTTTAAAGGCATTTTTGGCTTTGATTCGCGTTTAATTATTAGGTAAAAACGAGGACGAAATTGTCTGATGCCGCGCAAATGCAACTATCGAAGCCAATGAAATATCGAAGTTCATAGATAGTTTAATTCAGCGATAGGCAATGCACTGCCTTTCCATATCGACAACTATATATAGGAGAAAACGATACATTTTTGAATGCCTGTAATTGCCTGTTGCCAGCGATAGTTGAACTAGTGCCAACGACAGGTGGCATTACTTGAGCAGCAGCAACAGAAAAACATTGAGTATGTACATATGTACATTGAAATACTTGGCGCACCAGCAATTTAAATGTTGTTTAAGTATAAATTGACTATGTAGATGCATAAGCCCTAAATAATTGGTGCACCAAGACTAGTCGAATACAAATTCTGTTTGTTTTCCTATTTTTGCATTTATATAAATAAATGTTTTTGTATTTGCCATTGCCAGCATCATATTAATATATATCGCCTTTCTTAAATTTAAGTTGATATTTATGCTTATAATATAAAATACAATAATAATAATATAAATATAATATAAAAGAAATGTAATGAACATTTTTCGTTAACATGGCTCATTATGCATTTAAAAGAGCTCATAATTAAGACTTAAAAAATACTAATTTTATTATTTGGATTCAACTGATAGAGCTATATGATTTTATAATATCAAAGTTTAGTTCATATATTCAATCGGATAGGTTGTATCTACTATCGTGAGTGCTGCGCTGTAAAAACATTAATAGAAACATCGATGAACTTATGTTCTTAAAGTTGAATTCAAGCATCGAATTTTTTTTTTCCAAGTAACAATCGTGTTTGCAGCCCTACTTATTTTTGGCGCCAATAAGAGAGAGCGTCGTTGACGCATTGGCTATAAATTAAATGTGATTTACAGGCAATATACATCAACGTTAATTGATATATTTTAAAATTGTAGAATCTTTACAGAGCAATAATGTTGCAAACATAGAACAAAGACAGAACGAGAACAGAAAAAATACCCATCGCGTATTATTTAAAATCGATAAGGATTGATACAAATCGCTTATAAAAGTTCATCGATATCGATGTTTTTACATCACTAGACGAACGCAAACGCGATTTTTGTGATGGATAAAAACAAAGTCCCGTACAGATTCATGAAAACTGTGTAAAAAATGCAGCAAATGCATACTGAAGTCGTACTAAATTCTGCATTGGCTAATAACTAACAAATTTGAGTTCTAAAGCTGTGTGACAAAGCAAAATATTTTGAAACTGGGAAAAAAAAGGTTTTTTCAACGTTTTCTTTAACGCATTTCGTGCACACACATACACATTTGCCAACACATACAAACATTGATATATGTATATCAATATATTGATGTTGTGCTGTTGTCGCTTCTGTGTATAAGTGTGTGTGTGCGGAGCGGTGCATTAGTGTATTTATGTATGTATCTATGTGTGTGCGTGCGTGCGTTCAGTATTTCCCGTCTGCCTGAACAGGCTAGAGCGACAAAGAAAGAAAGAGTGCGAGCTCGCGCGCAGGTTTCGCGACAGGGTATAAAGAAGGATGAAAGGAGCTGGCAGAGATGAGCAAGAAGCGTAAAAGTGAAAAATAATTAAAGGTTGCAAAAGGACCGCGCGCACGGTCATGACAACGGCTGCGGCGACGTTAGCAGCAGCAGCAGTAGTAACTACAGAGCAGCTGGTCCTGCTGCAGCTAAAACAGCAACAAAACTACATACACATAAGCATTGCTACTTATGTATGTATGAATGCATATGCGTGTATGTGTATATACATAAAACTGTGTGACCAACAACAATTGGTCATTTTGGCGTTCTCTATTTTGGCAGTCAAACACATACACTACACATGCATACACTCATGCACACACAACACACACACATCTATATACATATATATATATATTTATATGTACACAACATTTACATATATGCACATATATACACATACAAATATATACACAATCGCAGTCGCTGCTCCCCCAGTGTCTCTCTCACTCTCTCGCTGCTGCTGCTGCTGCTGTGGGAGGTACAAAATTCACATAGCCGTGAAAAATAGCATGAAACACAACAACGACAGTAAACAATAGGCAGCATCAACGCATCGCGTTCAGTGTTCGCTTGTCTGTGTGTGCTTATTCTTCTTCTTGCTAGTCCTCTTCGTGCTTCGACAAAATTTGATTTATTTGAATATATATTTTACTGGCCTATTTGGCCATTCCACCTCATCCCACCGCAGCCCACCTCAGCTCATCTTCATCCCGCCTCGATAACAGTCGCGCTCAGTCTCGGTCACTTAAAAAGCTCGTGCGTATTGCAAGTGAATTATTATTACAGATGTGTCTTCGGCGTGTCACGTTCTGAGCGCTGACAAAACACACAAAAAATGTATTAGAAAGAATAAAGTAAAAAGGCGATATTCGTGTTCATCAAACAAATTAAATTGAAATTCAATTTAAAAACAAAAAAAAATTTGCTTTTGGCATAATTATTAAACGGTGTTTTTAAATCCGAGTGCGTAAAATTCGTGCTGGGTTGAGTCGAATTTTTAACTGCACGCACCCAAAACACAGTTCAATAGAAGAAAAAACAACAATAAAATAAATGTTTTGAAATCAATTTAAGCAGCACTTGACAACTGAAAAGAAAATCATAACAAATGAACACAAAGAACCCGCTCATCGTTTCGCCTTTTACACGAAAACTTGAGCGTTCCCAGAAGTAACTTGCACGGTACCAACATCTGAAAAAAACAATAACAAAAAGAAAAAAATATCCATCCAAAAAGGAACAGCCATAAAATAAACCGTGAAATCAACATTGACAAAAAGATCGCGAGACTTTTAAGAGGTCGGCTTCAACCTGGCGAATCGCAACGGCAGCAACAACAATAACAATAGAGCCGATGCCGCTGCTGGCGGCGCAGCCTCTGCCGCTGTAGCCGCCGCCGCTGGCCGCAATAACAACAACAATAATAATAATGCAGCTGCTGCCGGTGGTGGAGCAGGAGCAGGAGCTGCTGCAGGCGCTGGCGCCGATGCAAATGCTGCTGCTGCCGCCGGTGGCGCTAGTGGCGGCAACGAGTGGATTCCCGAGGAAATGGATCGCTTCAGTTTCGACGACTCCATACGATTCGAGGAGGATTCACTCTGCAGCTGGAGCTCCGAGGCGGAATCGCTGTGCAACAATTGGCGTGGCTGGAAGAAGCCATCGAATTGCTCCATAACAATGGGCCCGGGCAGCAATGGCATTGGCCTCAATCCAGGTACTGGCCCCGTTGCCCATGCAACCACCAGCAGTGGAGGAGGCGCCACGTACGGCAGTGCATCAACGGGTTACACCGGTGCACCCGGTGGAACAGGCAGCAACAATGTCGTTGCCAACAACTCTTCGGCCACAGTTTCAGCTGGTGTTCATTGCGACCGCTTTGGTAAGTATATTTTTGATGACGACTCTTCTTTTTTCTACTCTACTACAGCAATTCCCATCTATCCCATCTAAGCTCGTTTCAAACCAAGCTTATCATTTATTTCAGAAGAAACGTGACTTGATAGTTATAAGTAAATGCATAAACTCAAATGACTCTTTGGTAGTGTATAATCAGTATGATATTATAAAATTAGCAATGATCGAATAACTTTGAAAAATATCAAAGAGCGTTATGGAACTCTGCTTACCTCACCTCAAATTAATATATGAATATATGACTGAATTGGGTTGAGAATCAACAAGAGTGATCCTTTTATAATTAAATATGGACAGATGAAGATGTTCTGTTCAATGTTCTGTGCTAATTGTAGCCTCATCAACCTTATAATGTCCCAAATTCATTTTTATATGTGTGTACGTAATTATATATTGTATATGCACATACATACATGCAAAATTGGCTAAAGGTGGATGCTACAACAACAACTATTTATGCCTGCGTCTCTCCTGTTTATCGCTAAAGTCAAAATCACGACTTTTACGGCTCGCATTTTGTTGCTGCCGTTGTCCATTTGGGCCGGTTACCTCCCTCCTCGCCTTTACCTTCTCATTCGGTCTTTGGCCCTCTGTGTTTTTTTGAATGCCCTCATTTTATACATGTATTTAAATACATGAATATATCTATATATATATAAACATATGTATGTGATTGTGTGTGTGTGTGAGCCTCGTTCCTCACATTGTTTTTTGTGTGCTCCGTTCGCGTCCTGCGCTGTGCGCCGCCGCACCATTATCAACATATAATCTCAGCAGCGCTGCGACTGCGCTGCATTTGCTTTTCATTGCTCTTTGTTTTGTTGCTGTTGTTAACTGAGTGTGAGTGCGTGTGTGTGTGTGCGTGTGTGTGTGTGCGCGTGTGCAGTGGTACGCTAGTTTTATTTGTTTTTTTTTTTTTGGTATTGGGGGCCACGCATCTTACTAGGTGAGCGAACACTGCCAGCTGCATTTTGTGCATTGTATGTGTGCATGTAACACACACACACACGCAATCACAAAGACATTCATTTGTACATCATGTGGTTATAAACCTGTGTTGTTTGTGGACTGTGTCTTGGTAAAAAAAACACGTCAATGTAATGTCGCTCTTGCAATTTGCTTCTGCTGTCGCTTGTGTCAAGGAACCTTTCAAGGATAATACCCAAATAAGTGTGTGTAATTGTTAACATCCATGCACACATAAATATTTATGTATGTATATAGGTAGCAGCACCTGCTTTGCCCCAGGAGGATCGACTTGAAATACCCTTAGGGTAATGTAAACGTGTGTGTATGTGTGTTTGGCGTTGCCACATGCTAAATTTAATGAACAACATAACATTTTAACTAACTATTTGTCCATTATATATATGAAATTTGTGGGCATATCTGTGTTCATGCTCATCCGGAGCTACGAGCAAGCGACGAGCAACACATTTGTTCCAAGCTGCGGAATTTTGACCTCGTATTTTTAAGTATATTTTTGTTTGTTTTCATAACTTGAATTTTCCTCGAAGCAATTTCATTTAAAGTGGTAAAGCTAGCAACAACAACAGTATTAAAAATAATGGGACATTCGATTTGCATCAAAAAGGGGGAGAAAATGTGTTCAGTTGTTTTTGCTAATGCTCCTATTGCTCCTTCTTGCACTTGCAATTTTAAAAGCGAGTTCCTGGATGCAGACCCAGCGAATGGTATGCGAATACAAAGGGAAATAGGCATGAATAATAACTCTTGACGCTTGCGAAAAATGACTTGGGATAAAATGGTGCCAGAGAGTCTGAAATTAAGCGACAGCGAGCAAGAGAACGAAGGAAAAAAGCGTATGAACGAAAACAAACAAGCGATGCGCTGACCGTATTTATGTATGCATGTGTGTGTGTGTATTGACCACCGACAAAAACTTACGAAATCGATATAGAAAGAAGTACCATATTAGCGAAAAGTCTTATTGATAGTTAGACAGCGAAACCTGTTTCATTCCGAATTTAAATTCTCATACATATAAATATATATATATATTGCACTGTGTAGGCGAACTTGAACTTTGTTTTCTTGTCGGCTGTGCGCGCGACCAACTTTGTTGTTGTCAATGCTGCGTCAGTTGGTCGTGTTAAAGGCAAAAAGAAACAAAAATAAACTGAATAAACTCATCATTGTTTCTGCCTTTTTGTTTTTACGCTCTTAAGCGGATGGACACGTCCTTTATATTTTTGTATATATGTATACAGGTATGTGTGTGTATATGTAGTTGTAATGTTGTTATTGCTTATGTTGATGTTTATGTGTTGGCTGTTTATTCATTTGTTTATTTGCATGTCAATTTGTTGGGTTTGTTATTTTCTTTATTTAAAAGTCAATTGCGCTGCATGTTGATCTATAAATTTTTATGTATTTATGGGCTCTTCTAAAATCTTCTCAAACAGCAGAATGACTTGTGTTAACCTCTGCAGCGTCTGCTGCGATTCGATGCTTTTTCGATTAATTTGGTCGTTGTTTTAATTATCCCTATGATAATGAAGGGAATACATTGATAAAAGTTAGAGTATCTGTTCAATTAAATTATCAGTGTGCCTATATACTAGAAGTTCTCCCGTTGATAGCTTTGACAGTTTTTGCTTTATCAGTGATAGAACTAGGAATTCTTAATCGTTTTTATGAAAATTATTTTTTTTCCCCATTTTTTGATTTATAAAAATAATGTCTCGATTCGCAGAGGTATCGTCACTGGCCGAGCTAGCCGCGCGATGTGTCGCCTCGTATATACCATTCGAGCTGGTCGAACACGTTTATCCGCCCGTGCCGGAGCAGCTGCAGTTGCGCATTGCATTCTGGAGTTTTCCGGACAATGAGGATGACATACGACGTCATTCGTGCTTGGCTAATAGTTCGGCGGAAGAGTTCAATCGCGGCGACCACTTGTTTCGCATGCGCGCCGTAAAAGATCCATGCAGATTGGTAAGTGCAATAAAACTGCAGATTCGCTACTCTATTTAGAATTATATATCTGTATGTATATTTAATAATATTTATTGAATCCTTCTAGGGTTTCATCTGTCTGCAAGCGTTGTTAGCCCAACGGCGCGCACATTTTTTAATGTAGCCGTCACATTCGATCGTCGCCGGATTTCGTCCTGCAACTGCACCTGTACGTCATCTGCCTACTGGTGCTCCCATGTGGTTGCCGTCTGCCTGCATCGCATTCATTGTGTACGTCCTCATTCAATTGTAAATGCATTTGGCATTGCACAACCTTTGCTTTCTTATAATAACAACTAACTTTCCTTTTATTTCTTTGCTTATATGTTTCATGTTTAGCCTCTGGAGGTGTGCCTTCGCGCACCCGTCTCCGAGTCGTTAACACGGCTGCAGCGAGATCAGCTACAAAAGTTTGCCCAGTATCTAATCAGTGAGCTACCGCAGCAGATATTGCCTACAGCTCAGCAACTGCTGGATGAACTGCTCAGTGCCCAGCCGACGGCAATAAATACCGTTTGTGGGGCACCTGATCCAACGGCGGGCGCGTCAATAAATGACCAGACCAGCTGGTATCTGGACGAGAAAACGCTCCACAATAATATCAAGCGCATACTCATTAAATTTATTCTGCCGGCGCCGATTGTTTTTAGGTAAGTCCCCTTACCACTTGTTATCCAACAATTGTTGGGTACACACTATCACTTGAATGAACGTAACCAATATATTTAAAGGCATTTCCGAGGTCTTAGCCATAGTAGTGCTACCAGATACCACAAAAGAAAATTATAAATATCTTTTTTAATATGTAATCTATTCATTTCACAGTGATGTCAACTATCTGACCACCTGCGGCAGCTGAATGGACTTAGTTGTTGCTGCAACAGGCATAGATTATGCTGGACCATTTCAGATTAGATGCTCAAAGGGGCGAGGTCACAAAGCATATAAAGGATATGTCTGCGTCTTCATTTGTATGGCTACAAAAGCGAATCATTTAGAAGTGGACAGCGACATGAGCACAGTAAAATTTCTAGAAGCCTTGAATCGATTTTTTGCAAGGCGAGGCAAGAGCCAGCATCTGTACTCTGATAATGGGAAAAATTTCGTTGGAGCAAGGAAGTTAAATATCGATCTGGAAGCGGCGATTTTGAGCAACGCTAAATTAGCACCGATATTACAAAAAGTTGGCATAACTTGGCATTTTATTCCCGCGGGGAGCCCCCACATGGGTGGATTGTGGGAAGCTGGCGTCAAATCGATGAAGTATTATCTGAAGCGGATTCTTGGTAACAACAGCTGCACATATGAGGAGTTTTCTACACTGTTATGTCGCATAGAGGCTGTGTTGAACTCACGTCCGTTGATTCCTATGGAAAATGAGAATGGGACGGACGACGTACTCACCGCTGGACATTTCTTAGTGGGTAGGCCACTTATTACCGCACCAGAA
Source organism: Drosophila longiperda (assembly GCA_035042125.1). Lineage (NCBI taxonomy): Eukaryota > Metazoa > Arthropoda > Insecta > Diptera > Drosophilidae > Drosophila > Drosophila longiperda. The sequence goes on along the minus strand of JAWNLV010000110.1, from coordinate 602,884 downwards.
AATATGTTTGTGCATAAACAAATAGGATCGCTCGATATATGGAGATACATTCAGCGAATGAGTTCAGAGTTTTGGAAAAAATGGAAAGAGGATTATTTGGTATCGCTGCAAAAAAAGAACAAAATGGCGCAGTGAAAAAGAAAACCTTAAGGAGGGTCAGGTAGTGTTGATCAAACACGAAAATACACACCCAGGAAAATGGCCAATGGGTAAAATAATAGAAACAGTGAAAGGAAAAGACAATAAAGCCAGAATATTCAAAATTAAGACAAGTAACGGCCAGATAAAACGGGCAATCAATAAAATATGTCCGTTACCAACAAAAGAAGAAGAGCAAGAAGCTCCGCGAAGAAACATGACGGCAGCAACAATTACCCAAGAATAAGATGTACAAAAGAGGGAATCAATTAATATCGCATTTGGCCCCCCCGGAGAATGTTCAAGTTTGAACATGCGACGCAGCAGGCACAGCTATTGTTTAATGACAGAAAACACAACACATAAATTCACCTTACAACACATTGAGTCGTAGTAGGCGACGCCATGTACTTAGATTTAAGATTTTAGTATAAATAAAGGAAAGCTCGTCAGAGCAAATCAGTTCGATTCAAAACGTCGTCTCGTGTTGACTACTCCCTATACGTGTTTCACACATAATATTAAAACAGCTACCAGCTTTGTGTGTTTGTGTGTGTGTAAAATCAGCTGTATTTGTACTCTTTGTCATGTGTCCCTTGCCAATCCCAGCTTCCACGAAGCGCATGCGTTGTGGCCCAGTTGCTGTCTGAGCCATTGTAGTTTAAAAATCTATGTGCAAGGGTTTCTTTGTTTGTTTTTGATTAGTCACATCGAGGCACATCCACTAAACGCACGTCATGGCGGAGCACAACATGAGCTATGAGCAAGAATGCCAGAGAGCCGAATTGCTGGGACAAGAGCCGCCGGATCAGGCAACATTCGAGCGACAACGCAGTGCACGTATCGAACAGCAAATGGCTGAAATGGAGGTGGCCGATGCAACCGTAAGTAGATTTTCTTTCTCATAATTAACTGATTGCCAAGTTGATGCTGCATTAATAGTTTTCATCAAAGGTATGGCAATCCACCTTACCAAATTGGAAATGGGGCTATTCTCTTATCAGCATCAAACATATTTATATTGATTGTTTTCTGAACAATTGAACCAAGTCTCGTCCTCTACAAAATATTGATTACAGATGCTGGAGGAGCAGGACGAATCACTGCGTGGCGCCGGCGGCAAGCTGGACGAGCTGAACAGCATTCTGAACAGTACGCAGCAGCGCTTAAATCGCTTTAAGCAGACCGCATGCGGCAGCCTCTCCAATCTGTTTGCACGTGGAGGCAGCCTCAGTGGCACCAGTGATGTACCTTACAACGGAGGCGGAGGTGTCGGCAGCGGCGACGGCGAGGAAGCAACTAGACAGCAGCCCGTGGAACGGCAACCAAAGTCACATGTGCTGGGACCGCCAACTGCCGCAGAAGTGGCGGCCGCCAAGGCAGCCAAGAGTCTGAAAATGGATGGGCAGCTGGACAAGCTGGAGCTGGACAAGCTGGATGCGCTGATTAGCAAGGCGGATAATGCGCAGCTGGCGATGGGCGAGCAGACAAAGCAGATGCGTCGTATGGCCAAGTAACAACATCATACTTAAATATAATCTTGGATATAATCTTTATTCATTCCACTCCAAGAATCATATATGTAAAATTATAGGTTCAGTTACATAAATTAACATTAAACATAAGTCGAGATTTTCAATCACGAGAGTTGCAAAGTTCGTCTTTGTATTAACTTAATAATATATGTTTTATATACGTGTGTGTTTATATAAATATGTATATATTATACTTAATACTTGTTGATAAACAGATTCGAATTAAAATCATCAAATCAATTATTCAAAATAACATGTTCCACTTAAAAATAAACATTATTCAAATCATCAGAAAAAACAACAAAAAATATGACCGAAATTATTCAGATTGGAAAGGATCGAGATTCTCAATCACGAGAGCTGCAAAGTTCGTCTTTGTATTAACTTAATAATATATGTTTTATATACGTTTATGTATATAAATATGTATGTTTTATATACGTGTGTGTGTCTTATACTTAGTACTTGTTGATAAACATAATTCAATTAAAATCATCAAATCAATTCATCAAAATAACATGTTCAACTCATAAACAACAAAATAAACATTATTCAAATCATAGAAAAAAACAACAAAAAATATGACAGAAATTATTTAGATTGGGAAAGATCTGTCTGATCAGTTGGCTCCAGCGACTGACGGCTGGTGTTATTTCTGGTGTGGCCAGCGCTTGGCCAGATTCTTTTTATAGGCCATAATCGGAGCGGATTTGTACAGCAACATCGATTTCAGCTCGCTATCAGAGTGCTCATCATTGCTTTCGTTATCAGCATCATCCTCATTTAAGCTGGCACCCAGACCCACAGCAGATCCATACCCTTTCAGCGGACTTTGCTTTGGCTGTTAAGAAAAGAAAAACCATAAATTAATGAATTTCAGACCAATGTTGGTCCGGCTGGGATTAAAATAATGGCGCACCTCTATCGGACACGGCTTGTGCTGCTGCTGCCGATGCACCAGCTCCTGTTCGTCGCTCTCGTAGAAGAAGTAGGTGAGCCGCAACATCTCCTTGGAGTTATTGTAACTGCAGTTGTTGGGTATTAGGGCCGCATTGCGATTGAATCGCTCCAGTAGTTGCGCGAATAGATACGGCGATATGGACAGCTTGGGTATGCTTTCCTCCTGCTGGTCTTGGTTCTGCAGCCACTGTAGCTCCGTTTGATTACTGAGGCAACTTCCGTAGTCGCGGAAGTATAACTTGCAAGCGCGATGGAAGCAGACCTCATCTAAATACTCATCACCTGGAATGCGGCGCAGTACGGCCAACTGTGTTTCAAGCACTTCGATGAGCATATAGTGATCATGACCATCCGGCATTGTGGTGGCAACCAGAACGCGTTTGCCCAGTTGACTAGAATGTGCCGTTTGAACTGGCCACAGGTTGTGCAACAGGCGGATCATCAAGTGTGTCACGGTTGCATGTTTGAACAGCAGTTGTGGCATCCGATTCCCATCCACGCTTGCATTGTCGGAACGCAAAGGCAGCCAACGCAGTGCATCTGCCCACAGCTTAGCAGCGGCGCCCGATTCAATGCTGATACCGAGCATCCACTTGCAGCGCTTGCAGCTCAGATGTCCCGAGCGGTTGTCGATGCGATTATGCACCACATACATATTGAGCACGATGTGATTGAGACCATAGTATATTTCGGTGACCCCGGGCACCAGCACGCAGGACGCCAACTGTGGCTGGCCAGGTCCGCCGTGATTGTGGCAGAAAAATTCATTGGGGTCGATCAGGCCGCTGGGTAATTCACGCAAGCGAGTGTAACAGCAGCTGGGCACCACTTCGTACAGACACTTGCTGCAGTGCAGCGACAAGTGATTCTTTCGCTCAACAAAGCTCAGTTGCAACGGCATCAGTCGTGAAACCTTCGGCCCGCTGCCCTCCTTATACAGCTCAACAAGATTGATTTCGTCGTAATTGAAGCGGAAGCTGATATGACAGCCGCTGACATTTATAAGCGCCAGATACTTAATAGTCAAGTCCCAGTTTTTGTGTCGCACAACAAATTCAATGTTGCCGTTCTCCACGACGAATATGTCTTCCTTCTTGGTGATGAGCTTCGTAGTGTGCTGATCTTTTATGGGCTCATTGAATTGCAATACTATCTGGCCGCAATACAGATGTGGGCGGAATTCAATGACAAATGCTTTTAAAGGCATTTTTGGCTTTGATTCGCGTTTAATTATTAGGTAAAAACGAGGACGAAATTGTCTGATGCCGCGCAAATGCAACTATCGAAGCCAATGAAATATCGAAGTTCATAGATAGTTTAATTCAGCGATAGGCAATGCACTGCCTTTCCATATCGACAACTATATATAGGAGAAAACGATACATTTTTGAATGCCTGTAATCGCCTGTTGCCAGCGATAGTTGAACTAGTGCCAACGACAGGTGGCATTACTTGAGCAGCAGCAACAGAAAAACATTGAGTATGTACATATGTACATTGAAATACTTGGCGCACCAGCAATTTAAATGTTGTTTAAGTATAAATTGACTATGTAGATGCATAAGCCCTAAATAATTGGTGCACCAAGACTAGTCGAATACAAATTCTGTTTGTTTTCCTATTTTTGCATTTATATAAATAAATGTTTTTGTATTTGCCATTGCCAGCATCATATTAATATATATCGCCTTTCTTAAATTTAAGTTGATATTTATGCTTATAATATAAAATACAATAATAATAATATAAATATAATATAAAAGAAATGTAATGAACATTTTTCGTTAACATGGCTCATTATGCATTTAAAAGAGCTCATAATTAAGACTTAAAAAATACTAATTTTATTATTTGGATTCAACTGATAGAGCTATATGATTTTATAATATCAAAGTTTAGTTCATATATTCAATCGGATAGGTTGTATCTACTATCGTGAGTGCTGCGCTGTAAAAACATTAATAGAAACATCGATGAACTTATGTTCTTAAAGTTGAATTCAAGCATCGAATTTTTTTTTTCCAAGTAACAATCGTGTTTGCAGCCCTACTTATTTTTGGCGCCAATAAGAGAGAGCGTCGTTGACGCATTGGCTATAAATTAAATGTGATTTACAGGCAATATACATCAACGTTAATTGATATATTTTAAAATTGTAGAATCTTTACAGAGCAATAATGTTGCAAACATAGAACAAAGACAGAACGAGAACAGAAAAAATACCCATCGCGTATTATTTAAAATCGATAAGGATTGATACAAATCGCTTATAAAAGTTCATCGATATCGATGTTTTTACATCACTAGACGAACGCAAACGCGATTTTTGTGATGGATAAAAACAAAGTCCCGTACAGATTCATGAAAACTGTGTAAAAAATGCAGCAAATGCATACTGAAGTCGTACTAAATTCTGCATTGGCTAATAACTAACAAATTTGAGTTCTAAAGCTGTGTGACAAAGCAAAATATTTTGAAACTGGGAAAAAAAAGGTTTTTTCAACGTTTTCTTTAACGCATTTCGTGCACACACATACACATTTGCCAACACATACAAACATTGATATATGTATATCAATATATTGATGTTGTGCTGTTGTCGCTTCTGTGTATAAGTGTGTGTGTGCGGAGCGGTGCATTAGTGTATTTATGTATGTATCTATGTGTGTGCGTGCGTGCGTTCAGTATTTCCCGTCTGCCTGAACAGGCTAGAGCGACAAAGAAAGAAAGAGTGCGAGCTCGCGCGCAGGTTTCGCGACAGGGTATAAAGAAGGATGAAAGGAGCTGGCAGAGATGAGCAAGAAGCGTAAAAGTGAAAAATAATTAAAGGTTGCAAAAGGACCGCGCGCACGGTCACGACAACGGCTGCGGCGACGTTAGCAGCAGCAGCAGTAGTAACTACAGAGCAGCTGGTCCTGCTGCAGCTAAAACAGCAACAAAACTACATACACATAAGCATTGCTACTTATGTATGTATGAATGCATATGCGTGTATGTGTATATACATAAAACTGTGTGACCAACAACAATTGGTCATTTTGGCGTTCTCTATTTTGGCAGTCAAACACATACACTACACATGCATACACTCATGCACACACAACACACACACATCTATATACATATATATATATATTTATATGTACACAACATTTACATATATGCACATATATACACATACAAATATATACACAATCGCAGTCGCTGCTCCCCCAGTGTCTCTCTCACTCTCTCGCTGCTGCTGCTGCTGCTGTGGGAGGTACAAAATTCACATAGCCGTGAAAAATAGCATGAAACACAACAACGACAGTAAACAATAGGCAGCATCAACGCATCGCGTTCAGTGTTCGCTTGTCTGTGTGTGCTTATTCTTCTTCTTGCTAGTCCTCTTCGTGCTTCGACAAAATTTGATTTATTTGAATATATATTTTACTGGCCTATTTGGCCATTCCACCTCATCCCACCGCAGCCCACCTCAGCTCATCTTCATCCCGCCTCGATAACAGTCGCGCTCAGTCTCGGTCACTTAAAAAGCTCGTGCGTATTGCAAGTGAATTATTATTACAGATGTGTCTTCGGCGTGTCACGTTCTGAGCGCTGACAAAACACACAAAAAATGTATTAGAAAGAATAAAGTAAAAAGGCGATATTCGTGTTCATCAAACAAATTAAATTGAAATTCAATTTAAAAACAAAAAAAAATTTGCTTTTGGCATAATTATTAAACGGTGTTTTTAAATCCGAGTGCGTAAAATTCGTGCTGGGTTGAGTCGAATTTTTAACTGCACGCACCCAAAACACAGTTCAATAGAAGAAAAAACAACAATAAAATAAATGTTTTGAAATCAATTTAAGCAGCACTTGACAACTGAAAAGAAAATCATAACAAATGAACACAAAGAACCCGCTCATCGTTTCGCCTTTTACACGAAAACTTGAGCGTTCCAAGAAGTAACTTGCACGGTACCAACATCTGAAATAACAATAACAAAAAGAAAAAAATATCCATCCAAAAAGGAACAGCCATAAAATAAACCGTGAAATCAACATTGACAAAAAGATCGCGAGACTTTTAAGAGGTCGGCTTCAACCTGGCGAATCGCAACAGCAGCAACAACAATAACAATAGAGCCGATGCCGCTGCTGGCGGCGCAGCCTCTGCCGCTGTAGCCGCCGCCGCTGGCCGCAATAACAACAACAATAATAATAATGCAGCTGCTGCCGGTGGTGGAGCAGGAGCAGGAGCTGCTGCAGGCGCTGGCGCCGATGCAAATGCTGCTGCTGCCGCCGGTGGCGCTAGTGGCGGCAACGAGTGGATTCCCGAGGAAATGGATCGCTTCAGTTTCGACGACTCCATACGATTCGAGGAGGATTCACTCTGCAGCTGGAGCTCCGAGGCGGAATCGCTGTGCAACAATTGGCGTGGCTGGAAGAAGCCATCGAATTGCTCCATAACAATGGGCCCGGGCAGCAATGGCATTGGCCTCAATCCAGGTACTGGCCCCGTTGCCCATGCAACCACCAGCAGTGGAGGAGGCGCCACGTACGGCAGTGCATCAACGGGTTACACCGGTGCACCCGGTGGAACAGGCAGCAACAATGTCGTTGCCAACAACTCTTCGGCCACAGTTTCAGCTGGTGTTCATTGCGACCGCTTTGGTAAGTATATTTTTGATGACGACTCTTCTTTTTTCTACTCTACTACAGCAATTCCCATCTATCCCATCTAAGCTCGTTTCAAACCAAGCTTATCATTTATTTCAGAAGAAACGTGACTTGATAGGTATAAGTAAATGCATAAACTCAAATGACTCTTTGGTAGTGTATAATCAGTATGATATTATAAAATTAGCAATGATCGAATAACTTTGAAAAATATCAAAGAGCGTTATGGAACTCTGCTTACCTCACCTCAAATTAATATATGAATATATGACTGAATTGGGTTGAGAATCAACAAGAGTGATCCTTTTATAATTAAATATGGACAGATGAAGATGTTCTGTTCAATGTTCTGTGCTAATTGTAGCCTCATCAACCTTATAATGTCCCAAATTCATTTTTATATGTGTGTACGTAATTATATATTGTATATGCACATACATACATGCAAAATTGGCTAAAGGTGGATGCTACAACAACTATTTATGCCTGCGTCTCTCCTGTTTATCGCTAAAGTCAAAATCACGACTTTTACGGCTCGCATTTTGTTGCTGCCGTTGTCCATTTGGGCCGGTTACCTCCCTCCTCGCCTTTACCTTCTCATTCGGTCTTTGGCCCTCTGTGTTTTTTTGAATGCCCTCATTTTATACATGTATTTAAATACATGAATATATCTATATATATATAAACATATGTATGTGATTGTGTGTGTGTGTGAGCCTCGTTCCTCACATTGTTTTTTGTGTGCTCCGTTCGCGTCCTGCGCTGTGCGCCGCCGCACCATTATCAACATATAATCTCAGCAGCGCTGCGACTGCGCTGCATTTGCTTTTCATTGCTCTTTGTTTTGTTGCTGTTGTTAACTGAGTGTGAGTGCGTGTGTGTGTGTGCGCGTGTGCAGTGGTACGCTAGTTTTATTTGTTTTTTTTTTTTGGTATTGGGGGCCACGCATCTTACTAGGTGAGCGAACACTGCCAGCTGCATTTTGTGCATTGTATGTGTGCATGTAACACACACACACACGCAATCACAAAGACATTCATTTGTACATCATGTGGTTATAAACCTGTGTTGTTTGTGGACTGTGTCTTGGTAAAAAAAACACGTCAATGTAATGTCGCTCTTGCAATTTGCTTCTGCTGTCGCTTGTGTCAAGGAACCTTTCAAGGATAATACCCAAATAAGTGTGTGTAATTGTTAACATCCATGCACACATAAATATTTATGTATGTATATAGGTAGCAGCACCTGCTTTGCCCCAGGAGGATCGACTTGAAATACCCTTAGGGTAATGTAAACGTGTGTGTATGTGTGTTTGGCGTTGCCACATGCTAAATTTAATGAACAACATAACATTTTAACTAACTATTTGTCCATTATATATATGAAATTTGTGGGCATATCTGTGTTCATGCTCATCCGGAGCTACGAGCAAGCGACGAGCAACACATTTGTTCCAAGCTGCGGAATTTTGACCTCGTATTTTTAAGTATATTTTTGTTTGTTTTCATAACTTGAATTTTCCTCGAAGCAATTTCATTTAAAGTGGTAAAGCTAGCAACAACAACAGTATTAAAAATAATGAGACATTCGATTTGCATCAAAAAGGGGGAGAAAATGTGTTCAGTTGTTTTATTGCTCCTTCTTGCACTTGCAATTTTAAAAGCGAGTTCCTGGATGCAGACCCAGCGAATGGTATGCGAATACAAAGGGAAATAGGCATGAATAATAACTCTTGACGCTTGCGAAAAATGACTTGGGATAAAATGGTGCCAGAGAGTCTGAAATTAAGCGACAGCGAGCAAGAGAACGAAGGAAAAAAGCGTATGAACGAAAACAAACAAGCGATGCGCTGACCGTATTTATGTATGCATGTGTGTGTGTGTATTGACCACCGACAAAAACTTACGAAATCGATATAGAAAGAAGTACCATATTAGCGAAAAGTCTTATTGATAGTTAGACAGCGAAACCTGTTTCATTCCGAATTTAAATTCTCATACATATAAATATATATATATATTGCACTGTGTAGGCGAACTTGAACTTTGTTTTCTTGTCGGCTGTGCGCGCGACCAACTTTGTTGTTGTCAATGCTGCGTCAGTTGGTCGTGTTAAAGGCAAAAAGAAACAAAAATAAACTGAATAAACTCATCATTGTTTCTGCCTTTTTGTTTTTACGCTCTTAAGCGGATGGACACGTCCTTTATATTTTTGTATATATGTATACAGGTATGTGTGTGTATATGTAGTTGTAATGTTGTTATTGCTTATGTTGATGTTTATGTGTTGGCTGTTTATTCATTTGTTTATTTGCATGTCAATTTGTTGGGTTTGGTGTTTTCTTTATTCACAATCCAATTGCGCTGCATGTTGATCTATAAATTTTTATGTATATATGGGCTCTTCTAAAATCTTCTCAAACAGCAGAATGACTTGTGTTAACCTCTGCAGCGTCTGCTGCGATTCGATGCTTTTTCGATTAATTTGGTCGTTGTTTTAATTATCCCTATGATAATGAAGGGAATACATTGATAAAAGTTAGAGTATCTGTTCAATTAAATTATCAGTGTGCCTATATACTAGAAGTTCTCCCGTTGATAGCTTTGACAGTTTTTGCTTTATCAGTGATAGAACTAGGAATTCTTAATCGTTTTTATGAAAATTATTTTTTTTCCCCATTTTTTGATTTATAAAAATAATGTCTCGATTCGCAGAGGTATCGTCACTGGCCGAGCTAGCCGCGCGATGTGTCGCCTCGTATATACCATTCGAGCTGGTCGAACACGTTTATCCGCCCGTGCCGGAGCAGCTGCAGTTGCGCATTGCATTCTGGAGTTTTCCGGACAATGAGGATGACATACGACGTCATTCGTGCTTGGCTAATAGTTCGGCGGAAGAGTTCAATCGCGGCGACCACTTGTTTCGCATGCGCGCCGTAAAAGATCCATGCAGATTGGTAAGTGCAATAAAACTGCAGATTCGCTACTCTATTTAGAATTATATATCTGTATGTATATTTAATAATATTTATTGAATCCTTCTAGGGTTTCATCTGTCTGCAAGCGTTGTTAGCCCAACGGCGCGCACATTTTTTAATGTAGCCGTCACATTCGATCGTCGCCGGATTTCGTCCTGCAACTGCACCTGTACGTCATCTGCCTACTGGTGCTCCCATGTGGTTGCCGTCTGCCTGCATCGCATTCATTGTGTACGTCCTCATTCAATTGTAAATGCATTTGGCATTGCACAACCTTTGCTTTCTTATAATAACAACTAACTTTCCTTTTATTTCTTTGCTTATATGTTTCATGTTTAGCCTCTGGAGGTGTGCCTTCGCGCACCCGTCTCCGAGTCGTTAACACGGCTGCAGCGAGATCAGCTACAAAAGTTTGCCCAGTATCTAATCAGTGAGCTACCGCAGCAGATATTGCCTACAGCTCAGCAACTGCTGGATGAACTGCTCAGTGCCCAGCCGACGGCAATAAATACCGTTTGTGGGGCACCTGATCCAACGGCGGGCGCGTCAATAAATGACCAGACCAGCTGGTATCTGGACGAGAAAACGCTCCACAATAATATCAAGCGCATACTCATTAAATTTATTCTGCCGGCGCCGATTGTTTTTAGGTAAGTCCCCTTACCACTTGTTATCCAACAATTGTTGGGTACACACTATCACTTGAATGAACGTAACCAATATATTTAAAGGCATTTCCGAGGTCTTAGCCATAGTAGTGCTACCAGATACCACAAAAGAAAATTATAAATATCTTTTTTAATATGTAATCTCATTTCACAGTGATGTCAACTATCTGACCACCTGCGGCAGCTGAATGGACTTCGTTGTTGCTGCAACAGGCATAGATTATGCTGGACCATTTCAGATTAGATGCTCAAAGGGGCGAGGTCACAAAGCATATAAAGGATATGTCTGCGTCTTCATTTGTATGGCTACAAAAGCGAATCATTTAGAAGTGGACAGCGACATGAGCACAGTAAAATTTCTAGAAGCCTTGAATCGATTTTTTGCAAGGCGAGGCAAGAGCCAGCATCTGTACTCTGATAATGGGAAAAATTTCGTTGGAGCAAGGAAGTTAAATATCGATCTGGAAGCGGCGATTTTGAGCAACGCTAAATTAGCACCGATATTACAAAAAGTTGGCATAACTTGGCATTTTATTCCCGCGGGGAGCCCCCACATGGGTGGATTGTGGGAAGCTGGCGTCAAATCGATGAAGTATTATCTGAAGCGGATTCTTGGTAACAACAGCTGCACATATGAGGAGTTTTCTACACTGTTATGTCGCATAGAGGCTGTGTTGAACTCACGTCCGTTGATTCCTATGGAAAATGAGAATGGGACGGACGACGTACTCACCGCTGGACATTTCTTAGTGGGTAGGCCACTTATTACCGCACCAGAAAATATGTTTGTGCATAAACAAATAGGATCGCTCGATATATGGAGATACATTCAGCGAATGAGTTCAGAGTTTTGGAAAAAATGGAAAGAGGATTATTTGGTATCGCTGCAAAAAAAGAACAAAATGGCGCAGTGAAAAAGAAAACCTTAAGGAGGGTCAGGTAGTGTTGATCAAACACGAAAATACACACCCAGGAAAATGGCCAATGGGTAAAATAATAGAAACAGTGAAAGGAAAAGACAATAAAGCCAGAATATTCAAAATTAAGACAAGTAACGGCCAGATAAAACGGGCAATCAATAAAATATGTCCGTTACCAACAAAAGAAGAAGAGCAAGAAGCTCCGCGAAGAAACATGACGGCAGCAACAATTACCCAAGAATAAGATGTACAAAAGAGGGAATCAATTAATATCGCATTTGGCCCCCCCGGAGAATGTTCAAGTTTGAACATGCGACGCAGCAGGCACAGCTATTGTTTAATGACAGAAAACACAACACATAAATTCACCTTACAACACATTGAGTCGTAGTAGGCGACGCCATGTACTTAGATTTAAGATTTTAGTATAAATAAAGGAAAGCTCGTCAGAGCAAATCAGTTCGATTCAAAACGTCGTCTCGTGTTGACTACTCCCTATACGTGTTTCACACATAATATTAAAACAGCTACCAGCTTTGTGTGTTTGTGTGTGTGTAAAATCAGCTGTATTTGTACTCTTTGTCATGTGTCCCTTGCCAATCCCAGCTTCCACGAAGCGCATGCGTTGTGGCCCAGTTGCTGTCTGAGCCATTGTAGTTTAAAAATCTATGTGCAAGGGTTTCTTTGTTTGTTTTTGATTAGTCACATCGAGGCACATCCACTAAACGCACGTCATGGCGGAGCACAACATGAGCTATGAGCAAGAATGCCAGAGAGCCGAATTGCTGGGACAAGAGCCGCCGGATCAGGCAACATTCGAGCGACAACGCAGTGCACGTATCGAACAGCAAATGGCTGAAATGGAGGTGGCCGATGCAACCGTAAGTAGATTTTCTTTCTCATAATTAACTGATTGCCAAGTTGATGCTGCATTAATAGTTTTCATCAAAGGTATGGCAATCCACCTTACCAAATTGGAAATGGGGCTATTCTCTTATCAGCATCAAACATATTTATATTGATTGTTTTCTGAACAATTGAACCAAGTCTCGTCCTCTACAAAATATTGATTACAGATGCTGGAGGAGCAGGACGAATCACTGCGTGGCGCCGGCGGCAAGCTGGACGAGCTGAACAGCATTCTGAACAGTACGCAGCAGCGCTTAAATCGCTTTAAGCAGACCGCATGCGGCAGCCTCTCCAATCTGTTTGCACGTGGAGGCAGCCTCAGTGGCACCAGTGACGTACCTTACAACGGAGGCGGAGGTGTCGGCAGCGGCGACGGCGAGGAAGCAACTAGACAGCAGCCCGTGGAACGGCAACCAAAGTCACATGTGCTGGGACCGCCAACTGCCGCAGAAGTGGCGGCCGCCAAGGCAGCCAAGAGTCTGAAAATGGATGGGCAGCTGGACAAGCTGGAGCTGGACAAGCTGGATGCGCTGATTAGCAAGGCGGATAATGCGCAGCTGGCGATGGGCGAGCAGACAAAGCAGATGCGTCGTATGGCCAAGTAACAACATCATACTTAAATATAATCTTGGATATAATCTTTATTCATTCCACTCCAAGAATCATATATGTAAAATTATAGGTTCAGTTACATAAATTAACATTAAACATAAGTCGAGATTTTCAATCACGAGAGTTGCAAAGTTCGTCTTTGTATTAACTTAATAATATATGTTTTATATACGTGTGTGTTTATATAAATATGTATATATTATACTTAATACTTGTTGATAAACAGATTCGAATTAAAATCATCAAATCAATTATTCAAAATAACATGTTCCACTTAAAAATAAACATTATTCAAATCATCAGAAAAAACAACAAAAAATATGACCGAAATTATTCAGATTGGAAAGGATCGAGATTCTCAATCACGAGAGCTGCAAAGTTCGTCTTTGTATTAACTTAATAATATATGTTTTATATACGTTTATGTATATAAATATGTATGTTTTATATACGTGTGTGTGTCTTATACTTAGTACTTGTTGATAAACATAATTCAATTAAAATCATCAAATCAATTCATCAAAATAACATGTTCAACTCATAAACAACAAAATAAACATTATTCAAATCATAGAAAAAAACAACAAAAAATATGACAGAAATTATTTAGATTGGGAAAGATCTGTCTGATCAGTTGGCTCCAGCGACTGACGGCTGGTGTTATTTCTGGTGTGGCCAGCGCTTGGCCAGATTCTTTTTATAGGCCATAATCGGAGCGGATTTGTACAGCAACATCGATTTCAGCTCGCTATCAGAGTGCTCATCATTGCTTTCGTTATCAGCATCATCCTCATTTAAGCTGGCACCCAGACCCACAGCAGATCCATACCCTTTCAGCGGACTTTGCTTTGGCTGTTAAGAAAAGAAAAACCATAAATTAATGAATTTCAGACCAATGTTGGTCCGGCTGGGATTAAAATAATGGCGCACCTCTATCGGACACGGCTTGTGCTGCTGCTGCCGATGCACCAGCTCCTGTTCGTCGCTCTCGTAGAAGAAGTAGGTGAGCCGCAACATCTCCTTGGAGTTATTGTAACTGCAGTTGTTGGGTATTAGGGCCGCATTGCGATTGAATCGCTCCAGTAGTTGCGCGAATAGATACGGCGATATGGACAGCTTGGGTATGCTTTCCTCCTGCTGGTCTTGGTTCTGCAGCCACTGTAGCTCCGTTTGATTACTGAGGCAACTTCCGTAGTCGCGGAAGTATAACTTGCAAGCGCGATGGAAGCAGACCTCATCTAAATACTCATCACCTGGAATGCGGCGCAGTACGGCCAACTGTGTTTCAAGCACTTCGATGAGCATATAGTGATCATGACCATCCGGCATTGTGGTGGCAACCAGAACGCGTTTGCCCAGTTGACTAGAATGTGCCGTTTGAACTGGCCACAGGTTGTGCAACAGGCGGATCATCAAGTGTGTCACGGTTGCATGTTTGAACAGCAGTTGTGGCATCCGATTCCCATCCACGCTTGCATTGTCGGAACGCAAAGGCAGCCAACGCAGTGCATCTGCCCACAGCTTAGCAGCGGCGCCCGATTCAATGCTGATACCGAGCATCCACTTGCAGCGCTTGCAGCTCAGATGTCCCGAGCGGTTGTCGATGCGATTATGCACCACATACATATTGAGCACGATGTGATTGAGACCATAGTATATTTCGGTGACCCCGGGCACCAGCACGCAGGACGCCAACTGTGGCTGGCCAGGTCCGCCGTGATTGTGGCAGAAAAATTCATTGGGGTCGATCAGGCCGCTGGGTAATTCACGCAAGCGAGTGTAACAGCAGCTGGGCACCACTTCGTACAGACACTTGCTGCAGTGCAGCGACAAGTGATTCTTTCGCTCAACAAAGCTCAGTTGCAACGGCATCAGTCGTGAAACCTTCGGCCCGCTGCCCTCCTTATACAGCTCAACAAGATTGATTTCGTCGTAATTGAAGCGGAAGCTGATATGACAGCCGCTGACATTTATAAGCGCCAGATACTTAATAGTCAAGTCCCAGTTTTTGTGTCGCACAACAAATTCAATGTTGCCGTTCTCCACGACGAATATGTCTTCCTTCTTGGTGATGAGCTTCGTAGTGTGCTGATCTTTTATGGGCTCATTGAATTGCAATACTATCTGGCCGCAATACAGATGTGGGCGGAATTCAATGACAAATGCTTTTAAAGGCATTTTTGGCTTTGATTCGCGTTTAATTATTAGGTAAAAACGAGGACGAAATTGTCTGATGCCGCGCAAATGCAACTATCGAAGCCAATGAAATATCGAAGTTCATAGATAGTTTAATTCAGCGATAGGCAATGCACTGCCTTTCCATATCGACAACTATATATAGGAGAAAACGATACATTTTTGAATGCCTGTAATCGCCTGTTGCCAGCGATAGTTGAACTAGTGCCAACGACAGGTGGCATTACTTGAGCAGCAGCAACAGAAAAACATTGAGTATGTACATATGTACATTGAAATACTTGGCGCACCAGCAATTTAAATGTTGTTTAAGTATAAATTGACTATGTAGATGCATAAGCCCTAAATAATTGGTGCACCAAGACTAGTCGAATACAAATTCTGTTTGTTTTCCTATTTTTGCATTTATATAAATAAATGTTTTTGTATTTGCCATTGCCAGCATCATATTAATATATATCGCCTTTCTTAAATTTAAGTTGATATTTATGCTTATAATATAAAATACAATAATAATAATATAAATATAATATAAAAGAAATGTAATGAACATTTTTCGTTAACATGGCTCATTATGCATTTAAAAGAGCTCATAATTAAGACTTAAAAAATACTAATTTTATTATTTGGATTCAACTGATAGAGCTATATGATTTTATAATATCAAAGTTTAGTTCATATATTCAATCGGATAGGTTGTATCTACTATCGTGAGTGCTGCGCTGTAAAAACATTAATAGAAACATCGATGAACTTATGTTCTTAAAGTTGAATTCAAGCATCGAATTTTTTTTTTCCAAGTAACAATCGTGTTTGCAGCCCTACTTATTTTTGGCGCCAATAAGAGAGAGCGTCGTTGACGCATTGGCTATAAATTAAATGTGATTTACAGGCAATATACATCAACGTTAATTGATATATTTTAAAATTGTAGAATCTTTACAGAGCAATAATGTTGCAAACATAGAACAAAGACAGAACGAGAACAGAAAAAATACCCATCGCGTATTATTTAAAATCGATAAGGATTGATACAAATCGCTTATAAAAGTTCATCGATATCGATGTTTTTACATCACTAGACGAACGCAAACGCGATTTTTGTGATGGATAAAAACAAAGTCCCGTACAGATTCATGAAAACTGTGTAAAAAATGCAGCAAATGCATACTGAAGTCGTACTAAATTCTGCATTGGCTAATAACTAACAAATTTGAGTTCTAAAGCTGTGTGACAAAGCAAAATATTTTGAAACTGGGAAAAAAAAGGTTTTTTCAACGTTTTCTTTAACGCATTTCGTGCACACACATACACATTTGCCAACACATACAAACATTGATATATGTATATCAATATATTGATGTTGTGCTGTTGTCGCTTCTGTGTATAAGTGTGTGTGTGCGGAGCGGTGCATTAGTGTATTTATGTATGTATCTATGTGTGTGCGTGCGTGCGTTCAGTATTTCCCGTCTGCCTGAACAGGCTAGAGCGACAAAGAAAGAAAGAGTGCGAGCTCGCGCGCAGGTTTCGCGACAGGGTATAAAGAAGGATGAAAGGAGCTGGCAGAGATGAGCAAGAAGCGTAAAAGTGAAAAATAATTAAAGGTTGCAAAAGGACCGCGCGCACGGTCACGACAACGGCTGCGGCGACGTTAGCAGCAGCAGCAGTAGTAACTACAGAGCAGCTGGTCCTGCTGCAGCTAAAACAGCAACAAAACTACATACACATAAGCATTGCTACTTATGTATGTATGAATGCATATGCGTGTATGTGTATATACATAAAACTGTGTGACCAACAACAATTGGTCATTTTGGCGTTCTCTATTTTGGCAGTCAAACACATACACTACACATGCATACACTCATGCACACACAACACACACACATCTATATACATATATATATATATTTATATGTACACAACATTTACATATATGCACATATATACACATACAAATATATACACAATCGCAGTCGCTGCTCCCCCAGTGTCTCTCTCACTCTCTCGCTGCTGCTGCTGCTGCTGTGGGAGGTACAAAATTCACATAGCCGTGAAAAATAGCATGAAACACAACAACGACAGTAAACAATAGGCAGCATCAACGCATCGCGTTCAGTGTTCGCTTGTCTGTGTGTGCTTATTCTTCTTCTTGCTAGTCCTCTTCGTGCTTCGACAAAATTTGATTTATTTGAATATATATTTTACTGGCCTATTTGGCCATTCCACCTCATCCCACCGCAGCCCACCTCAGCTCATCTTCATCCCGCCTCGATAACAGTCGCGCTCAGTCTCGGTCACTTAAAAAGCTCGTGCGTATTGCAAGTGAATTATTATTACAGATGTGTCTTCGGCGTGTCACGTTCTGAGCGCTGACAAAACACACAAAAAATGTATTAGAAAGAATAAAGTAAAAAGGCGATATTCGTGTTCATCAAACAAATTAAATTGAAATTCAATTTAAAAACAAAAAAAAATTTGCTTTTGGCATAATTATTAAACGGTGTTTTTAAATCCGAGTGCGTAAAATTCGTGCTGGGTTGAGTCGAATTTTTAACTGCACGCACCCAAAACACAGTTCAATAGAAGAAAAAACAACAATAAAATAAATGTTTTGAAATCAATTTAAGCAGCACTTGACAACTGAAAAGAAAATCATAACAAATGAACACAAAGAACCCGCTCATCGTTTCGCCTTTTACACGAAAACTTGAGCGTTCCAAGAAGTAACTTGCACGGTACCAACATCTGAAATAACAATAACAAAAAGAAAAAAATATCCATCCAAAAAGGAACAGCCATAAAATAAACCGTGAAATCAACATTGACAAAAAGATCGCGAGACTTTTAAGAGGTCGGCTTCAACCTGGCGAATCGCAACAGCAGCAACAACAATAACAATAGAGCCGATGCCGCTGCTGGCGGCGCAGCCTCTGCCGCTGTAGCCGCCGCCGCTGGCCGCAATAACAACAACAATAATAATAATGCAGCTGCTGCCGGTGGTGGAGCAGGAGCAGGAGCTGCTGCAGGCGCTGGCGCCGATGCAAATGCTGCTGCTGCCGCCGGTGGCGCTAGTGGCGGCAACGAGTGGATTCCCGAGGAAATGGATCGCTTCAGTTTCGACGACTCCATACGATTCGAGGAGGATTCACTCTGCAGCTGGAGCTCCGAGGCGGAATCGCTGTGCAACAATTGGCGTGGCTGGAAGAAGCCATCGAATTGCTCCATAACAATGGGCCCGGGCAGCAATGGCATTGGCCTCAATCCAGGTACTGGCCCCGTTGCCCATGCAACCACCAGCAGTGGAGGAGGCGCCACGTACGGCAGTGCATCAACGGGTTACACCGGTGCACCCGGTGGAACAGGCAGCAACAATGTCGTTGCCAACAACTCTTCGGCCACAGTTTCAGCTGGTGTTCATTGCGACCGCTTTGGTAAGTATATTTTTGATGACGACTCTTCTTTTTTCTACTCTACTACAGCAATTCCCATCTATCCCATCTAAGCTCGTTTCAAACCAAGCTTATCATTTATTTCAGAAGAAACGTGACTTGATAGTTATAAGTAAATGCATAAACTCAAATGACTCTTTGGTAGTGTATAATCAGTATGATATTATAAAATTAGCAATGATCGAATAACTTTGAAAAATATCAAAGAGCGTTATGGAACTCTGCTTACCTCACCTCAAATTAATATATGAATATATGACTGAATTGGGTTGAGAATCAACAAGAGTGATCCTTTTATAATTAAATATGGACAGATGAAGATGTTCTGTTCAATGTTCTGTGCTAATTGTAGCCTCATCAACCTTATAATGTCCCAAATTCATTTTTATATGTGTGTACGTAATTATATATTGTATATGCACATACATACATGCAAAATTGGCTAAAGGTGGATGCTACAACAACAACTATTTATGCCTGCGTCTCTCCTGTTTATCGCTAAAGTCAAAATCACGACTTTTACGGCTCGCATTTTGTTGCTGCCGTTGTCCATTTGGGCCGGTTACCTCCCTCCTCGCCTTTACCTTCTCATTCGGTCTTTGGCCCTCTGTGTTTTTTTGAATGCCCTCATTTTATACATGTATTTAAATACATGAATATATCTATATATATATAAACATATGTATGTGATTGTGTGTGTGTGTGAGCCTCGTTCCTCACATTGTTTTTTGTGTGCTCCGTTCGCGTCCTGCGCTGTGCGCCGCCGCACCATTATCAACATATAATCTCAGCAGCGCTGCGACTGCGCTGCATTTGCTTTTCATTGCTCTTTGTTTTGTTGCTGTTGTTAACTGAGTGTGAGTGCGTGTGTGTGTGTGCGCGTGTGCAGTGGTACGCTAGTTTTATTTGTTTTTTTTTTTTGGTATTGGGGGCCACGCATCTTACTAGGTGAGCGAACACTGCCAGCTGCATTTTGTGCATTGTATGTGTGCATGTAACACACACACACACGCAATCACAAAGACATTCATTTGTACATCATGTGGTTATAAACCTGTGTTGTTTGTGGACTGTGTCTTGGTAAAAAAAACACGTCAATGTAATGTCGCTCTTGCAATTTGCTTCTGCTGTCGCTTGTGTCAAGGAACCTTTCAAGGATAATACCCAAATAAGTGTGTGTAATTGTTAACATCCATGCACACATAAATATTTATGTATGTATATAGGTAGCAGCACCTGCTTTGCCCCAGGAGGATCGACTTGAAATACCCTTAGGGTAATGTAAACGTGTGTGTATGTGTGTTTGGCGTTGCCACATGCTAAATTTAATGAACAACATAACATTTTAACTAACTATTTGTCCATTATATATATGAAATTTGTGGGCATATCTGTGTTCATGCTCATCCGGAGCTACGAGCAAGCGACGAGCAACACATTTGTTCCAAGCTGCGGAATTTTGACCTCGTATTTTTAAGTATATTTTTGTTTGTTTTCATAACTTGAATTTTCCTCGAAGCAATTTCATTTAAAGTGGTAAAGCTAGCAACAACAACAGTATTAAAAATAATGAGACATTCGATTTGCATCAAAAAGGGGGAGAAAATGTGTTCAGTTGTTTTATTGCTCCTTCTTGCACTTGCAATTTTAAAAGCGAGTTCCTGGATGCAGACCCAGCGAATGGTATGCGAATACAAAGGGAAATAGGCATGAATAATAACTCTTGACGCTTGCGAAAAATGACTTGGGATAAAATGGTGCCAGAGAGTCTGAAATTAAGCGACAGCGAGCAAGAGAACGAAGGAAAAAAGCGTATGAACGAAAACAAACAAGCGATGCGCTGACCGTATTTATGTATGCATGTGTGTGTGTGTATTGACCACCGACAAAAACTTACGAAATCGATATAGAAAGAAGTACCATATTAGCGAAAAGTCTTATTGATAGTTAGACAGCGAAACCTGTTTCATTCCGAATTTAAATTCTCATACATATAAATATATATATATATTGCACTGTGTAGGCGAACTTGAACTTTGTTTTCTTGTCGGCTGTGCGCGCGACCAACTTTGTTGTTGTCAATGCTGCGTCAGTTGGTCGTGTTAAAGGCAAAAAGAAACAAAAATAAACTGAATAAACTCATCATTGTTTCTGCCTTTTTGTTTACGCTCTAAAGCGGATGGACACGACCTTTATATTTTCGTATGTGTGTATACATGTATGTATACATGTTTGTATACATGTATGTATACATGTATGTGTGTGTATATGTAGTTGTAATGTTGTTATTGCTTATGTTGATGTTTATGTGTTGGCTGTTTATTCATTTGTTTATTTGCATGTCAATTTGTTGGGTTTGTTATTTTCTTTATTTAAAAGTCAATTGCGCTGCATGTTGATCTATAAATTTTTATGTATTTATGGGCTCTTCTAAAATCTTCTCAAACAGCAGAATGACTTGTGTTAACCTCTGCAGCGTCTGCTGCGATTCGATGCTTTTTCGATTAATTTGGTCGTTGTTTTAATTATCCCTATGATAATGAAGGGAATACATTGATAAAAGTTAGAGTATCTGTTCAATTAAATAATCAGTGTGCCTATATACTAGAAGTTCTCCCGTTGATAGCTTTGACAGTTTTTGCTTTATCAGTGATAGAACTAGGAATTCTTAATCGTTTTTATGAAAATTATTTTTTTTCCCCATTTTTTGATTTATAAAAATAATGTCTCGATTCGCAGAGGTATCGTCACTGGCCGAGCTAGCCGCGCGATGTGTCGCCTCGTATATACCATTCGAGCTGGTCGAACACGTTTATCCGCCCGTGCCGGAGCAGCTGCAGTTGCGCATTGCATTCTGGAGTTTTCCGGACAATGAGGATGACATACGACTGTATTCGTGCTTGGCTAATAGTTCGGCGGAAGAGTTCAATCGCGGCGACCACTTGTTTCGCATGCGCGCCGTAAAAGATCCACTGCAGATTGGTAAGTGCAATAAAACTGCAGATTCGCTACTCTATTTAGAATTATATATCTGTATGTATATTTAATAATATTTATTGAATCCTTCTAGGGTTTCATCTGTCTGCAAGCGTTGTTAGCCCAACGGCGCGCACATTATTTAATGTAGCCGTCACATTCGATCGTCGCCGGATTTCGTCCTGCAACTGCACCTGTACGTCATCTGCCTACTGGTGCTCCCATGTGGTTGCCGTCTGCCTGCATCGCATTCATTGTGTACGTCCTCATTCAATTGTAAATGCATTTGGCATTGCACAACCTTTGCTTTCTTATAATAACAACTAACTTTCCTTTTATTTCTTTGCTTATATGTTTCATGTTTAGCCTCTGGAGGTGTGCCTTCGCGCACCCGTCTCCGAGTCGTTAACACGGCTGCAGCGAGATCAGCTACAAAAGTTTGCCCAGTATCTAATCAGTGAGCTACCGCAGCAGATATTGCCTACAGCTCAGCGACTGCTGGATGAACTGCTCAGTGCCCAGCCGACGGCAATAAATACCGTTTGTGGGGCACCTGATCCAACGGCGGGCGCGTCAATAAATGACCAGACCAGCTGGTATCTGGACGAGAAAACGCTCCACAATAATATCAAGCGCATACTCATTAAATTTATTCTGCCGGCGCCGATTGTTTTTAGGTAAGTCCCCTTACCACTTGTTATCCAACAATTGTTGGGTACACACTATCACTTGAATGAACGTAACCAATATATTTAAAGGCATTTCCGAGGTCTTAGCCATAGTAGTGCTACCAGATACCACAAAAGAAAATTATAAATATCTTTTTTAATATGTAATCTATTCATTTCACAGTGATGTCAACTATCTGACTAATTCGGCGCCACCTGCGGCAGCTGAATGGACTTCGTTGTTGCGTCCATTGCGAGGTCGCGAACCAGAAGGCATGTGGAATCTGTTGTCCATTGTGCGTGAGATGTACCGACGATGCGATCGAAATGCGGTGCGGCTGCTGGAGATCATAACGGAAGAGTGCATGGCCTGCGATCAGATGCTGATCTGGTGGTTTCAAACCAAGCTGGCACTTATGATGGGCTCCCATGGACACAGCGGCGGCAAGCACTCCAATACACATTCAAACTCGACAGCCCTGCAGCATGCGTGCAGTTCGCTGTGCGACGAGATTGTAGCACTGTGGCGTCTGGCCGCACTGAATCCGGGCTTAGCGCCCGATGAGCGCGACATGCTACACGCTCAGTTTACGGCTTGGCATCTAAAGATTCTGGATCGTGTGGTCAAAAGCCGCATAATGCCATCGTATACAAACAAACATCAGCAGAATGCGCGATCGGAAACGGAGCTGTTCATTGGCTTCAAGCCGGCAATTGAGGCATGCTATTTGGACTGGGAGGATTACCCTATACCGGGCGTAACTTACACACACGACACAAATCCCATTTACTATTCGCCCTTCACATGTTTCAAGCACACGGACCCCAAGGGCGAGTTATGCAGCGTCATCGGTGCTACCAGCCAACTTAACGCCACCCAGGCACTGATGAGCAACAACAAGCACTACAACTACTTTAGTACATCCAACGACCATGGGCTGCATGCGAGCGTCTTTAAGCAGCGGGTGGAACGAAGTGGCTATCGCGATCGTTTTGATGGCAGCGGTGCAGAGTTCTTTGGCTCACCCAATGAGTCATCGTCCTTAAGTACTGTCCTGCTGCTGGCCGGCGTGAATGCCGGCTGTGGCATGGGCGTTGATCGTGACGCCGCAATTGCATTGGCCGCCAATCCAACACAACAGCAGCAACAGCCACAGATGCAACAGCAGCAGCAGCAGATGCTGGCCCGCGCTGTTGTTACACCCAAAGTAAATACCGGAACGTCAGTTGGGAAAGTCGCATCTGTTGTTGCATCCGTTGCTGGTGTCGATGGCAATCGGTCTAGCGCCAGCAGCGAGGGCTTCTGCGAGAACGAAGATTTTGGCGGCGACAACAGTAGCAGTCACAACTATTGCACCGAACGCGGTGCAGTGGCTGGCCAGAATCAGAAATCGCTTACCGAATCCGATTCGCAAAGCAGTCTGGATGCTGTCTCAGCTGTTTCGCAACAGAGCAAGGATATGCCGATTGCTGCATTAGGATCAGCAGGAGCAGCAGCTGTTGTTGTTGTGCCTGGCACACCGGACTACAGGCAGCAGGTGTGCTCCACATCAGACACCTCATCCGCATCATCGGCATCGTCGTCTGCGTCCACAGCCTCCGGCAGCAGCAATAGTTCCAGCTCTTCAATGCTGAAAACAGCTGCCAATGCACAGCAGCAACAGCAACTTCAGCAACAGCAGGTATCGCGTCGCCTTT
Organism: Drosophila longiperda; assembly: GCA_035042125.1. Classification (NCBI taxonomy): domain Eukaryota; kingdom Metazoa; phylum Arthropoda; class Insecta; order Diptera; family Drosophilidae; genus Drosophila; species Drosophila longiperda. The sequence continues at coordinate 578,510 of JAWNLV010000110.1, read as the reverse complement.
CCAAGGATGAGTCCTTTAGCAGCAGCAGCGATGAGTTTGCTCAGGTCGCAGCAACTGTTGCAGCAACTTTTGCAGCAACAACAGCGGCAGCAGCAGCAACAGGAGCAATTGGCAGCGACTCGACGCCTGGGCCCAGCACTTCAGCAGCAGCACGCGCCGCACTGGCAGTAAATGTAGCCAGCAGTAGCAACAGCAGCAGCACGCTAGTCATGAACCAGGCACAAGCATCTGCAGCAGCACCAGCATTGCCAGCAACTGCAGCAGCAGTGGCAGCAGCAGCAGCAGCAGCAACAGCAACAGCAACATCGACTTCAACAGCAACAGTGGTCGGTGCCGTGAACAGTAGCCAAAACACCCTTGGTGAACAACGTGCCGCATTAACTGGCGACAAGCCGCATATATTTTCAAATGTGCGGCCCTCGGAGGATGCCTGGGACATACTCTTGGCTCGCGCGGAGGGTCTGCACGCCCATGGACATGGCCGGGAGGCGTGCATCCTGGCTGTGCGTCTGGCCGAACAGATGCTCGCCAATCCGCCCAATTTGCTAATGGAATTGCCGCCTGCTCCAAAGCGCAAAGGTAAAAAGCAGAACGTGAATCCCATCTCGCATCAGTTGACAGTCATCGCCTCATCGACGCTCTCGAAGTGCGCATTTCTCTGCACGGTGCTCTACGAGAGTTGGGAACATTATCATCTTGGGTTTCGCATCTGTCTGTTTGCCCTGGAGATGCCGCGTCCGCCGGCGAGCACCAAGCCGCTAGAAGTGAAACTGGCCAATCAGGAGGCGGACATACTGGCGCTGTTGAAGCGTCTGCCGGTGTGCTCCGCCGAGTTGCAAGTGATCCGCGAGCGTGCCGAACAGCTGCGCAACGGCACAATCAAGACGCGCGGCGAGGCCCTGCTCCCGATCAATTTGGCCTCGTTCATATTCGATGCTCTGGTGACGCCAGCCTCAAAGGTGCCAACGGCCAACGGTATACCTGATCCGGCGGGAATGGTACGTCGTCAAAATACGACAACTATATATAAGCAGCACAATGAGGAGAATATGGGCTTTGAGGCTGCTGTCGCAGCGTTGGGTCTGAAAGCGAACGTCTCGGAAGCGGAGCATCCGCTATTGTGCGAGGGCACACGACGGCAAAGGGGCGACTTGGCTCTGGCCCTACTCTCTCACTACAAGGATGAGCCGCGCAAGATAGCCAAGATAATGGAGAAGCTGCTGGACCGGGATATTCACACGCTGCTCAAGTCGCCGCTGTTGCCCGCCTACTATTCCAGTCATCCGCCCGTGCGTACGCCCAGCAGCCAACAGCCCATGCGACGCGATGAACATGACTATGCAGCAAATAGTGGTGCTGGCAGTGGTGGTGGTGGTGTTGCTGGAATCATCAATCTATGCGAACAACTGATGCCCAATGATTATGGCAGCGTTGGTGGCAACAGTCGGCCGCATAGCTCGACCAGCGCCGAGCTTGAGCTAAGCATGTGTGCCCTGAGCATGGCCAGCAGCAGCAATCAATCGTGTAGCAGCAGCAACAACAATGGACAGGCCCAGAGTCTTGTGGCGGCACAGCCGGGCGGCAGTTCCAGCAGCAGCAGCAGCAACAACAATGCTAATAATTCAGTTGCACCAATAGCTGGCAGCGGAGCAACTTCAACGACCAGCAATAACAACAACAATGGTAGCAGTAACAGCAATACTAACGGCGGCAACAATAACAATAACGGTAATAACAACAGCAACAATAATAACGGCAGCAGCAGCAGCAGCAGTCGTAGCAAGGAGAGCCGCTATAAGGGCAAACGGGCCTACCCATCCATACCCAATCAGCCATCGGAGGCAAGCGCCCATTTCATGTTCGAGCTGGCCAAAAATGTGCTGACCAAAGCTGGCGGCAACAGCTCCACATCGCTGTTCACGCAGGCGAGCACCAGCCAGAATCATCATGGATCGCATCGGGCGCTGCATATGTGCGCCTTTCAGCTGGGACTTTATGCGCTGGGTCTGCACAATTGTGTCAGTCCCAATTGGTTGTCGCGCACCTACTCATCGCACGTCTCCTGGATACTTGGGCAGGCAATGGAGATTGGGGCGCCAGCGATTAGTTTTCTAATCGATACGTGGGAGGCGCATCTGACGCCGCCCGAAGCGGCTGGCATGGCTGATCGTGCTTCGCGTGGCTGGGACAGCAATATGATCTATCCGGCTGCAGAGCTGGCTCTTTCCGTTCTGCCCCATGCAGCAGCCCTAAATCCCAATGAGATACAGCGCGCCATTCTGCAGTGCAAAGAACAGAGCGATCTAATGCTGGAGCGTGCCTGCCTCACGGTCGAAACGGCCGCCAAGGGTGGTGGCGTCTATCCCGAGGTGCTCTTCCAGGTGGCACGCTACTGGTACGAGCTCTACACGCGCAACTCGCCCAACAGCAGCGTCGCGGATCATGAGCAGCATGAGGACCAGATGGACCACTCGGCGGTTAGTCTAAGTGCGCTCATCGAGTCTCAGCAGCAGCATGAATTGCAGCAGCAACAGCAACAACAGCAGCAACAACAACAACAACAACAGCAGCAGCAGCAGCAGCAGCAACAACAGCAGCATCAGCAGCAGCAACAACAACAGCTTATGAACGCTGCTGCTGGTGGTGGGGGTCCATTGGCGGGTCCGCCAGTGGTCAGTTCGGCGCCGCAGCCATTTCAACCGGGTGTCGCCACATTGGCACCGATTGGTCTGGCGCCTTATGGGCCGTATACCTTCTGTCAGAGCATCTATGCACATCATCATAATCTCAGCTATCCGCCTGGGCAGATGCAAATGTATATATCGGCTGGTCCGCCGCCGCCGCCGCAGCCGCTTTACGCTGGATACTCGCAACAGCAACCGCCACCGCCGTCCACACAACAGCAACACGTGCAGCAACAGCAACAACAACAGCAGCAGCAACAGGCGCTGGCACCACCCACTGTGGTGCATGCACCATCGGTGGGTCATCAGCCGCCGCCAGCTTTTCAGCCACCGCCTCCGGGCTCCTTTCAGCCGATGCCACCGCAGGCATATCAGACACTGCAGCCGGGCGCGCCTGGTCCGCCCATGGGCCCAATGGCGCCTGCCTATTATGGACCACCACCACCACCGCCCCCGAATGGCGGTGTGGGCGTACCGCTCCGCCAGCATCCCGCCCAGCATCCGGCACAACATCCAGCCCAGCATGCCGTTTACCCGTTTATGCAGCAACAACCACCCCCACCGCCGCCACAGCATCAGCAGCAGCCATCGCAGCCGCCGGTGCGCCAGCGGCAGCCGCATCAGTTCACGTGAGTTACGCGATTCCAATGAATCCACTGTTTGTGCTGAAGTGAAGTCGGTCGATTAGCGTGTAATCGTCGAAACCATATACTTCATTACATATACTTGTTTTGTATTATAGATCGACGCAGCTGCGTTATTTGTTGGCTGCGTACAATGTTGGAATGTTGGCCATGGAGACGCTGGCGCGACGCGTCCACGATGATCGACCGCAGGCAAAGTACGCCAGGAATCCGCCATATGGGGAGGATGTGAAATGGCTGTTGCGTATTAGCAAGAAGCTGGGTACACAGTATCTGCATCAGTTCTGCATTTGTGCGGTCAACTCGATTGTGAGTCCGTTTGTGCTGCACGATGTGGCCATCGAATCGGCTCATTATCTGGGCAGGAACAATCACCAGCTGGTCATGCAGCATCTGCGGTCGGCCCTAACTCCCTTAGTGCAGAAGTGCCAGCAAATGTGAGTTGTGATGCAATATATTCGTGTTGTGGTGGCCATTGATTAACAAATTGGTTTTCTGTTTGTTGTTTGTGTCACAGGTACATTCAGTGCATACACCAGAAGCTATATCACCTGACCCAGAGCGATTATGAGGAATTTGCGAGCATTGTGGTTGCAGCACGAGCTGCCTTTCAAATCACTCCAGAAGGCAGTGCACAATTCAAGGATTGGCTGCAGTCCATCAAGCGGTCAGTTTTCTATCGCACTATAAATTCATTGGGTCAAGACTAAGACCAAAGAGGTTGATATGTGTCATCATATAACAAAAGCTTGTAATTTATAATTGCTTATGTACTGCATACAAATATTATGATATATATTTGATATTTTTGGCATTTACTTTTTGTACTCAATGCAGTTTTGCAATCTTAGCAATAGGTTTTAATTTGGTTTTATTTGATGTGTTTTTGAATTATTTGCAGCTCGAAGTCGTGCAAAAAAGAGCTCTGGACACAAATCAATGCGGCGCTACAAAGCAATTCCAAATGACAAAGACTTGACTCCTGCAATTTGATGACGGCGACGACAACGGCGGCAACAATTGCAGGCGTCGCCCCAGTTGGCGCCAGCAGCGAAAAATCGCCGCCGCTAGCAGCAGCGCTGGTTAAACCAAGGGCAATAGGCACAACATCAACGATGCCTATCCATGTGAATAACAACATCATCAGCAGCGTTACAATCAGCAATAATTCCAGCCACAACAGCAACGGCAATCGCGGCCTCAGCAACATCAGCAGCACCACCCACAACACCAAGAACATCAACAGCAACAACAGCAATGTTAACAGCAACAACGATCCGAAAGCTGCACAGGCTCATCATCATCATCACCATCATCATCATCGACATCATCATTTGCTGGAGACGCCCTCGAACAATGTCGCTGCAGGATCAGCTGCGGCATCAGCAACAACAACATCATCAGCAGCAGCAGCAGCAGCACCAACAGCAACAGCAACAATAGCAACGCCATTACCACCAACTGGCCAAGATTGCGAGCGCTCATGTCGCCCCAGCCACCTGGTTACGCACGCTGTGGAACTGAAGCGACCAGCGATGTCGAATGCACACCAGCATTCAATGGTAGCGACGCCGCCGATGACCTCAGCGATTCATCAGCCATTGTCGGCACATGCTTATCAGACGCTGTCGTCCACTGCTGGATATTATCAGGCTGCAGCGCGACAGTTGACACATTCTGTGCTTGCGCAGTCTCATTCACATCAACATCAACATCAGCATTCACAACCGCATACGCATCAGCATTCGCACGTGCATCCGCATGCGGCATACCACCAGCTGCAACCGTTGAGCCATTACCATCAGCAGCTTTAACAACGTATCGCTAACGCTGCCCGTGGCTGCTTTGCGTATGGTGCGTTTAATGCTCAGGCTGGAAGAGCAACTACAACAGCGCCAGCAGAAGCAACAGCAGCAACATCAGCAGCTACAACATCATCAGCAACAAGAACAACATCAAGCAGATTTTGCTGTTGCATTGCCGATGCTGCCATTAGGGGCTGCTGCTTTATTGGCTGTGCAGCTAAGTCGACAAAGACGGCGACGTCTTTGCACCCTTAAGGTTGGGCAACAATTGCTTTTCCTGCTGTTCGTATTGGTCTTGGGTATTGGGATGGCATTGTGGCTGCTGTTGCAGCCGACGCCTCAGTCGCCATCGCTGGCCATGCAGCAGGACGTAGCAAATGCAGTGCGATCTCAGCGCCACGCAACGAATTCTTTTGACACCCACACACACCACCGCACATAGTTCATGTTTATAGTTTATTTGTTGCACTATATACATGCATACACATGCATATGTATATGTATATGTATATTTATATATATATATTTCTTTTATTAACTAATTATTATTATTTTATTCAAATCAATAGCGATACAAAGCCAACGACAACAGCTATGACTACTTAATTTGATGTGTGTGCATTTTTAGACTGAGATTTCTGCCAACACCACAAGCACACAAACACACACACATAGACACACACACATAGATACACACACATGAATACAAACACGTAGACACACATACATAGACACACACACACACAATAAACAGAAAAACTCACTTCAAAATGTGTTCAGTTAAACTAACGTTACTTTAGATTCCAACTTATCACATAGTTATACATATATATTATATAGCTATATACATATATAAATAATTTTTTTTCATATTTCTATTATTTGTATTTAACTACTTATAAAAATATCATGCGTTTTTCCCCTCTTAGGTTTATATATTTCGTATAATTTAAGGCAAATATTTATATATTTTCTCGTATATACATATATATTTATACTATATAAATTCAAATGTAGCTAAGCAATTTTTAGGATTTTCAAATTTTGTCAATAAGTTAGACACTCACCGATCAATTTAAATCGTAACAAAAAAAAAAAAAAATGCATCGAGCAGAACCCGTAAAACAACATGTTGTGGTATATATAAACAACTGTACATATGTACATGCATATATATATATATATATATATATGTATAATCATCACAATTATGATTTTTGATTGTGCTAAATATTTGTCTGAGATTTTTGAGTTGTAATTTGAACGATTTGTTGAGACAATCATTAGAATTTCTAATATTGCCAAGCATTTGACAAAAAGGAGCACACAAATTTGTGCCTCTTTTGTCAAATGAACTCTTGTGCGAAGGCGCCCTTTTTCAGTTGTATTTTTATTGATTAACTTGCTTATTAAATTTTATGTTTACCATAAACTTTTTATATTTTTGTTAATTTGATATAAGCAACAAGAATTTGCACAAATATTTTGCAGTAGACAAAAAGAAATCATGTTTATATTATGATGAAAAAAGGACACAAGCCACATTAAATCAATTAAAAATGCATACATAAGTTTACATCAATTGTAATTATTTTGCTACTTTAATTAAACACACACATTTACACACACACACACACACACACATATCCAAGTAAATAGCAAAAAAAAAAAAAACGCGCCACGCTGCAGCAGACTAAAACCAAGCCAGATGAAGGAACCCGCTAAGAGTCGTGTCTTTTGGGCTTTACACAGAATTCGTTTTGTATGTTAGAAAAAGAGTTTACACAAATACACACACAAATGTAAGAACGATTTAACACATACAACCTTGTATTTTATATATAAATATATTTATATATATTTATTTACGAACAGTTATATTTGTAAAAAGGAACGAAGTGCGACAAAAATTCGCAATTGTTTATTTTTGATTGAGTTTCATTTAGTATGCTTTATTTTACACATAACACATTTTACTTTAGTGCAAAAATTATTTTTATTTATACAAATATTTTCTTGCAAAAGAAAGAAAAATGCAAAAAAAAAATACAAAAAACTTTTTATTTTATATTACATACAAACAAATGCAGTTTTGAATAAATATGGTTTTTTGGATTTATTTCAAAACGCAACTAAAAAAAAAACAAAAAAAAAGGAAAGAAACCAAGAAAAAACGCAAGACAAAAATTTACAAGTTTGTTTTATTTAGTTTGCTTATTTATTTATTTTTATTTTTTTAAAGGTGTAAAGCATTGTTATTACGTTTTTCTTTGCTTACAGATATAATTATAATTTGATTATTATTATGTATACGTTTTACCTGGTTAAAGAGCTTGCTGAGATCGCCGACTGCAGCGAAAAAGTAACAGTGAGTGACATGATCTCTGCATAGATAGATATGTACATATTAATGTGGAGATTGATGGTTGTAGCAGATACATAAATACATAAATGTAAGTGTGCAAATACATATAAAGAAACATACTGCGAAGTATACACAATGTGAAACTGCCACTTTCTGTTAGTAACTATTAAGGCAAGCATGTTATACATACATATGTACGTATTTGTAAATGTAGTTGTGTACACTGTTATGTACATTGGTACATTGGTACATGTGTAAATGTGTACATATTTAGACCCCCAGGCCATGCGAACTGGTTGCACTTCAGGAGCCAGAAGTAAGCTGTGGAGCAGCTGCCTCTCACTCTGCTCCTGGGTGCGCCATAAAGCGCCATAAAACTCATGCAACGCTGACACGATACACTGTAAATATAAAATATATGAATATGGATTAAACAAGTCGCTCGGCGCATTTTATTTTATTCTTATATAAATATTGTAACTCCTTTTGTGTTTCTATATACATACATAAGTGCATGTGTACCACATATTTGTGAACAAATACATATGAATTTATATATGCATGTACAAACACACAAGAAATCGAAATTGAAATTCTGCAAGCAATCGCGTAAGTTGTACATTTTTAGTAGACAGTTTTATACAATCGAAAACCGAAGCAAATCGAAAATGAAACTTTACATGCAGCTCGAAAACACTAAAAAAATCAAAAGAAACAACAAAAAAATGTTAACAAAACCCGTTTTTAAATTAGAATGCAATGAACCATTTGTATCTATATACAAACATACAATACAATACATACATATTATGAAATAGATATATTATATATATATATATATACATCCATATATACATAAATAAATATTTATAGAGCTACATATATACATACATACATATATATACATACAAATATATATATATGTGTATATATATGCATATAGTTGACTTTTTTCCATGAAAAAACAAAAGCAAAAAAAAGCATACTTGTATGAAAAAAAAAAATAAGAAACTGGAACAGCGCTTGTTCAGCATTAAACATACGTATATATAGATATACTTATTATTATACTAAATATTTGTACATTACTTACATATTTGCATAGATACCTACATACCTACATACATACATGCAGTGCACAGGCCAGAGCATAGTTAAACCAAATACTTACATAGGCACGATTACTTTTATACATACAAAACATACATAGACATTCAATGAAACGTGTTTTAAAATGCAAACAAAATCAATCTCAGACTATTACGTTCTTACAATTGCATGTCTCTAATGTTTTTAGCAATTCTTCCACAAACCAAGGGAACAAATTTCTCTCAAAATCTTACTTTTAAACCTAAACTAAATCATTATCGATTTGAGACCATATTTTTTGTTAAATTTCCATAGCATACTTTTAAGCGCTTCCGCGTTTCGCACAAACTCGATGTAAATGCTAATTTTTGTTTAGGAAAGATTTCTTAATTGCATTTAAAAAACAACTTTAAAGTAAAAAAAATATGCTGCCATATAACCCGCCTGCCGATCGGCGTCTAAAACCACCAACGAATGGTTGAAAAGCAATCATCAGTTAATTGACAAATTAAAATTTACTTGTAATCATTTTAATTTTAAAATGGTTCCGCTTTAAATTAATATTCTTCCTGTTTTGTCTTTTAACTGCAGTTATTCTCAATATGTAGCTTAAAAAGAAAACAATGATTTTTATTTACCATTAAGAATATCATGTCCAAACTTCAAATATCACATAAATATAGCAAAAGCTTTTTTGGTGACAATCTCATATATAACTTGACTTGACTTGTGTTAGAAAAAAAGGTATATACAACACATATGGTAATGTTCTTTATTCATGGTTTGTGGCGGAGAAATCTAGGGAACATGTCAATGTAAGCGTAACCATTTAGCTTAAGTTTATTTTGTTCATACCTAAATATATGCATGTTCAGTAGACATCGATTATATACAACCATTATAATTGAAGAAAAATCATAAAATAGAATTAAACTCACTTCCAGACAAACTAAAGGGCACGCACACTCTTGAACTTCCTTATTGAGTTATAAACAAATATGATCGAAATCCATTATTTTAGAGGAGTGAGCATTTACGTTTACAAAAAACTTAAATTACATATTTGTAAAAAAACAATTCCATTTGCTATACTATAAACTGACTTCAAATTTTAAGGCATTTATTTATTTATTGTTTTGATTAATAAATATTTAGATCCGTGAAATTTTTTTGGTTCTAATATTCTCTTTGTTTGGGAATTTAATTTATCTTAACTTCTCCGCAAGTTCAAAAAAGGGCCATACATTAATATACACACCAACACACACTCACACACACACACACACACACACACACAACAATATTGTTAAGTTACATGGGCAGCCACATCAACCTTAATAACTAAATGCAAATTTGAATAGATGCAAATTGAGTAAGCGTAAACTTAAAAACACAAAAGCTATACAATATATAAATACAAGCATACATACATATATGTATGGCTACATAAATGCGTCTGTATATTTATAAATATATGTATATATATATATATATATATAAACATATATATATATCTTATACACACATACATAAATGAATAGATATTTACCTCTTAACAGGTGTATGTGGCATCTACATTGAACAGACTCCAGGCAGTTGCTTACAAAGAGCGCTTGCTTTTGAATCAGACCCAGGCGCATATACAATTATGTACATACATACATAGGCGTATGTATGCCTTATATATGAATATAAATATAAATATATATTACTTTGGGCGCTTGCACACAGATCGAACGATATGCCAACTTAACAAGATAACAACAATATATAAAGATCTATATCCATTCATAAATACACATGTAAATTTGATATGGCAAATGTGTTCATTTCCGTTTCGCTCTGTCTGCTTGGCGGCCCCATAGTTCTAGTTAAGTCGAAATAAAACATTACCTCATACTTTAAATACTTATGATAACAGTTAAACGTAGAACTCGAAAGGTATAGTACGAGTATAGGCATCATACATATATACATATATACATATATAGATATATATATATATATATATAAATACATATTTTTTTTGTAGCACTTTTCACCGGAATAGGCGGTTTGAATTAAGTTAAACATTTTAATCGAATTGTTTGTTGTAAAGCGAAAAATGAAACTAATGAATCATGTTGAGCCAGTTGCCAACTTTGGTAACGTACCGAAGTTGAATGCCCCTCCATGCAAAAAAAAAGATGCATTAAAATTACTAAAAAAGAAAATGAAATAACGAAAATTAAAAAAAAAAAACACGTCTGTCCAACTATCGGCATATATCTCAAGTATCCCAACATCTGGGGGCCATCTCTCAGCGAATTGTGTGCAGAGGCATTGGCAACTTTATATATATTATATGTATACAAAAATAAGAAACTATATATAAATATATACAAATTAATTTTATTTCGATTTTTTCTTAAGTTACTCATTGCTATTTGTACATTTGCGCACTGTAAAAAACAAAAACAATTTAAGAAACAAAAATTTCAAATAATACCAGCTTGCTAAATGAAGTTATGAAAACAGCGCAAAAATAAAAAAACATGATATATGTATACTTATATGAATATATATGTATATACATATACATATATATATTTATATGCATATGTACATACATATCCTTATGTATATATTTAGAATGAAGCGACGTTATTTATACATATATACGCCTATGGAAATATGCGAAGAAAAACCTATTATATACACAATATATACATATGCATGTGCATATATAAATACATACATATACATATGTATATACTTATATGTATATGTTTATGTGTATGCATATATAGCATATGCATATTATATACAATACTTATTTACATTGCATATTTAAGCGTTTTATTCGAAAGAAAAAGGAAAAACGAAATGAAAATTTAACGAAAACCAAATAAAACCCAACGTAGAAGTGAGGTAAACTCTAAGGAAAGTGTTCTTTTTAACTAAACAACAACAGAAAAATCAATAAAAAAAACCAACAAAAAAAAAACACAAAAAAAAAAACACAATATTTATACACAGAACAAGTATATATATGCATTGGGCATGTTGAAAGTTAATACCAATATATTATTAACAATAAATATGCGCATTAAGCATTTTTTACACCGCTGTAAATGTCAAGCAAAACGTAGAGGAATACTTACAATTTTAAACAACTTCATTTCAATACAATTTCATTTTTTTTCCTCTTTATTTTCGGTGTGCCCTTTTCGATTTTTCCTGCCATGCCCTTTCTTTCCATAAAACGAACAAAGCTTTAAGATTTCAATCCATATACCACACACACCAACTCACACCCATACACGCACACACAAACTCTTTCTATTTTTTATTTACACAGCCACAAAAATTGCTACATTTTTTTTACAGCTTTTTGTAAAACTTAAGGAACACAAAAACTCTGCCAAAAATGCTAAAAAAAAAACTATATAAAAAAAATATATATATACTAAAAACTTAATACACAATTCTTTTTTGAAAATAACAACAAATTGTAAACTAAACTTAAAAGGAACCCATATTAAATATGACTAACTAAATATACAGACAAAATTTAAAAAGAAAGAATTGATAACGCAATGGAAAAAAGACATCACAGGAATGCTTATTTTATATATTTAAACATACAACAATAAAAAATGACCATTAAAAGTTAATAAATAATATACATAATATAAAAAACAATTATCAGATATAAATATATATATGATTTTTAATCGTGTTACAATAACAACAACAAAAATACACCAAAAATTGAGCAGACGAGACAATTTTTCAAATTTTAATAGTTTTCAATGGAAGCGGCTGAGAGAGCTAGAAATGCGCATTATTATTAACTAATTGAATATACAATATATACAATATGTATATATATATATATGTATATATATATATATATATATTTAGATATATATATATATATATATATCAACTATATTACAGAAACAAATGAAACGGAAACTTAATACACACAGTAAAAACGAAAAAAAAACAAAACAAAAAAGAACAAGCGAAATACATTTTAAAACGATGAAATGAAAAAACAAAAAAAAAAAAACTCAAATAAAAAGAAAGAAAAACCAAAAAAAAAAAAACAAACATATATTCAACACTTGTTTTAATGATATTTGTGCTTTAGGTGGTAAGTAATTAATTTTTAAAGGATATCCTTTCCCAATCCATATCCGGTTTCACAATGCTACAATACTACTACGTAGCTTATTTTCTGTTCTGGAAAACTTACATTTTTTCGGAATATCGTGTGACCTGTAGTTAATTAATTTGAATTTCAATACGCGATTTTTGCTTAAAATGTGCCCACAGATTGATCAGGATTTGGCTCTCAAGTTTGAAAACACAAAACATTTAAACAATATCAATTTGAATCCTCGTTTGGTTTCCGTCGGAGCAATTGAGGATATGCCTACAATAGAATAATTTGTACACAAAGTTTATGCAAACATTTCGGTTTTTATTGATAAACTCAAAGCACTTAAATTCAGTATGTATATAATTATTTTTATTATGTGTGAACATTATTTTGGATCACTGCTATATTGACACACTTTTGTATATTATATATTTGGTTATATCTAGGGAAGGAAAAAACAATTTGATTGATTTCCCTTTGTCTTTTTGTTTTTTTTTTTTTTTTTTGTATAGTATTGTACTTTTTTTTTTTTTAAGGTAGAGTGTATTTTGTACTTGGTATAGAAAACAAATGAACCATCAACACTTTAAAGCCAATTCATTAAAACGCCGAAAAATATCAAATAAAACCTTTACTTTTGTAAACAGTAAAAAAATAGTTGTAAATGTGTGTAATTATGTATATGTATATATTTGGGTTAAATGTAAAAAAAAGCACACACACAAATATAACAAAATTTCAATATTTGTTGTGTATAATTTCTACATTTCTAGATACTAGAAGTAGAGCTAATAACAGTAAATGTATCTGTGTATATATATAGATATTGCTCAACAGCTGGCTACAAACTAAAGCAAAATTAGTAAAGTTAAAAAAAAAAAAAAAAAAATATGTATGTATATATTAATTAATATGTGTAAATATAAATATATTTGTGCGTTTGTGTGTGGGTTTTAACTAAAAACTAGGACATGCCCAGAGTTAGGGATGCCGAGGGATGCCGCACTCAGACAGACTTTATGAGGCGATCCTGCCGCTCGAACATTTTCGTCTTGTTCGCCAACGTTTCGGTTGCGGTGGCAATGACACTGTTTGTGGTAAGGTTCGACGATGTTGCCACCGTTGCTGCCTGCAACTGATCCTGCATGAGGGTGGTGAGGCACTCGCGGAACGCGACCAAAAACTCATCGGCATTCTCATGGGTAAAGCACATGGGCGGCTTTAGCTTGATGACATTGTCGTTGGGCCCATCACTGGAGACGAGCACCTTGTGCAGCTGCTTCATGCGATTGACCACCCATCGGGCTGATTTGGTATCGGGCGTACGGGACTCGCGATCCACAACAAGTTCAATGCCCACAAACAGACCCATGCCGCGCACATCGCCAACGCAACCGAACTCCTGCTTTAGCTGGCTGCACTCATGCACCAAATAGTCGCCAAGCTGTTGGGCATTCTGCTGCAGTCCCTCCTCATCGATGATGCGCATCACGGCATTGGCAATGGCACAGGACACCGGATTGCCGCCATATGTATTGAAATAGGCAACGCCCGTGTCATAGAATGATTTTGCGATTTCCTGTGTGGTCACCACAGCGCCCACTGGATGACCATTGCCCATTGGCTTTGCCACGCAGACGATGTCCGGTATGACGTCCTGCGTCTCGAATGCCCAATAGTGGCTGCCCACACGTCCAAATCCCACCTGCACCTCATCGGCAATGCACAGGCCGCCCGTGCTGTGGACTGCATCGTAGGCAGCCTGAAAGTAGCCAGCGGGTGGCAGAATCTGACCGCCACAGCTCTGCAGGCTTTCGGCAATGAAGGCAGCGATGCCGTGGCCCTTCGCCTGCTGACGCTCACAGATGTCCGCAATGGGCTGGGCGTAGAGGGCACCAAGATCGGCATTCGGATACATCTTATCGGTGAACTGGCCGCCATAGATGTCCGGGCAGGGTGCGACGTGGACATACTCGGGCTTCTGCTCGCCACCGGGCTGGTTGAATTTGTACGGCGAGATCTCCATCACTGACTGCAGATGACCGTGATAAGCGCTGTAATTGTAGGTTAATAAATATTATGTCCAACTCCAACTCCAATTGATCTCACTGAGTGTGACTTACTGGTCAAGTGTGATCACATCCTGCCGCTTGGTGTAGTTACGAGCGAGGCGCAGCGCCAAATCGTTGGCCTCCGATCCAGAGTTGACAAAGAAGCAAACAGACAGCGGTGCCGGCATCTTGCTGGTCAGCGTCCGGGCGCACTGCACCAGCTCATCGTGCAGGAAGCGATTGTTAGTCGAGATGGTAGCCATCTGCAGAGCACCAGCTCGCACCACCTCCGGATGACAGTGGCCAACTGTAAGTTAAGCAATATAATTAAATTTAATCATTGCGAATCCTTCAATAAATACAGAAAATACAACGCAATAAATTAAAATAGAATTTGTTTTTTTCGTTTATAATATTAATTATTTTTCCCGCTTCCGTTAAAATGTCAATAGCGATTTTCGCCCAAGATAATCTTCAAGTTCAACTTTGTCTGTGCTAATTTTATTTATTTATTTATTTTTTTTGCAAATTGATTGCTTTGTTTTTGATGTTTGTAATGTGTTTTTTGTCGAGTTCAGAATGGCTATAAAATAGGATTATCAAGCAATATTCGACTTGTTTGTATTTGTCCTACATTATGTTAAATAAATCTAATCAATTAAGTCAGTAACATAACTGTAGTCAGTATCTATGTGCAATTAAGGCCATTGTAACTGGTTATTCATTGGCTGTTACCAAACTCAACTTCTGCGCACAGGTTTTATCTGTGCGCATGGAAATCCCCGCAACACACACATATACCTACATTGACATATGTCGTATGTGGAAACCTGG
Organism: Drosophila longiperda; assembly: GCA_035042125.1. Lineage (NCBI taxonomy): Eukaryota > Metazoa > Arthropoda > Insecta > Diptera > Drosophilidae > Drosophila > Drosophila longiperda. The sequence continues at coordinate 562,888 of JAWNLV010000110.1, read as the reverse complement.
GTTTACCCCAAGGCGGATTGAATTGGACAACGGGGACAGAAATCGCGTGTGCTTCACGTGATTCCACAGACTAGTCTAGTCGAGGCCATCGCAGCGAGTGTTGTCCAAACACGATTAACTTGGGGCAGCAGGGGCAAATGTGTGAACATAATCAGTTGACGTCATCGTACCCCCATTCCGGCCCGGGGCCTGAGTATCGGAGACCAGGGCCTGAGTATCGGGGACCAGGGCCTGTTCGTCAATTTCAAATTTGAGAAGCTGATGTGCAAAAGATTTGATAAGCCAAAAGGAAAATACCTTCGACTACGTAGAAATTTGTTAGCTTGTCGACTAGATTTATATTCTACATACATATTATGATAACACAACAATAATTTTAAATTTGAATAACGTTGGGTCATTGATATAATTTATTTGAAAACATACAACACCATCGCAAAGTACATTTTAATATGAAATTAGCAACTACAAAAACTCGATTAATATCGGTGCTTGTATTTTTAAAGTTTGTTTATTTTTAAACAAAAAAGTTTTCGGTAAATTCGAGTTTTAACCAAAAATCTGAAATGTGTGAATAATATCTTCCCTGGGGCTAATAGTAATTTGCCAAGTGATGTTGCTTTCATTTTACGCAACATTAAATTAAGAATTATGTATGATTTTCTTTAGTCGCTTTTGCCCGCATTTTCTAGTGTGCCAAGAGACACACACACACACACATATATATATATATATATATATACACACACATATATGTTGAAAGTGTTTTTCACATTATCTTGCACAGAATTTTCCACTCGCAACGAACACCACAGCTGATTGCTCAGCTCAGTTTGTTAGGCTCGAACAAATATTGATTGTCAACTGTTGGTCACATATAGACACAGACGGACAGACAAACAGAAGAACAGACAGACAGAGAGACAGAAAGACGGATTGACAGCCAGCTGGCCGGACAATCTCCAACAGTTAAAGTTGCTGTTGCTGTTGCTGTTATTGTTGTTATCTCAAGTAGATTTCCACTCGGCACGAGACGTTCACATGTTGCCTGAACAGCCCAGTTTCAGGGCAGCGATCCGCCACTCAGCACACTAGTAAATGTGCGCCAGTTGATAAGCCCAGCCAGTACGAGTAGTTAGAGTAATTATAAAAAGTAGCACGAGATCACACAGCGACGAAACAATTGAAGTTTTGTAATCATCAACAATAACAAGTTGGTGCCAGTTGCTGTGTTGTTGTCAGCACGTTTTTAAAAAAAATAGTTTTGTTTTTGTTTTTCTTTTTTCATTGACACTTTATTATTAAGTGAATACGATAACAATAGTAGCAAAGACCCATTGAAATCGAAATCACGTTTATGACTTGTGCACAGAAATAGCCTTTGTGCGATGATTGTATTTGTTCAAGCAATTTCAAGATAACAATAATGCCAAAGAAGTTTTGAGTATTGCATTTGTTTCGGATTGATTAATATTCAATAGACATGCTTATAATGCACAATATTATGCGTATTAACAAGCCAAATTGACCTCAAAAATGTTATGCTAAGCGCGAGAAGCGATCAAATAATTATAAGCAAGTTTACTGACGCAAAACAATAAATAATAATAATGCTATTTTTTAAATAAATAACATATTCTTTTTGTATTATATAGTTCAAATTAGGTTAAGCCAATGTGCTCAGTCTAAAAAAGAATCTATAAATAATTAGCTTCATCCTCGCAACATTGCGAGCAACGAATTATGCGTAGTTTTTTTTTAGTCGGCGCTTGCGGCGCTTATCGGCACAGCAATATTTTAAGCTTTTTATTTGCATAAATCTACAATGCAATTAGATACACTCGAAAGTTTCGCACAGCTGTTAAGTGGGCTGTTAAGCTTTAACATTGCGGATGTGTCACTTACGTAACAATAACAGTTACGTAGCTGCGCGATCGCTTCCACTTTAAAATATGAATGAAAAAATCAGGGAAAAAAGTGTGCCAATTGCCAACAATTTCAGTTATTTAAATCGCAAATTGAGCTCACGTCAGTCATAGTTAATTTTGTTATTATTATTATTTCTTCCTTCATATTGTTTTGAGTGTAAAACCTAAATAGAGCAAACAGCATCTGAATATTCGTTGACCGGCCCCGTTCCGGCCCCTAGCGACGTATCGCTTCTGATAAGGTTGTCTTAATATTTTTGCGTCATCCGCACGGCATCAGATCCAGCACACAAGGCCCCTCAATCGGGGCCTGAGCATGCCGCCCGCTAATGTTCGATCTGTTCTCAGTCAGACATAAACTTGAACTTGCCAGCAGCTGTCAATGAGGGAATCAGCACTTTTATTTCATCTCAATTACTTTGCACTTTCTTTGCCACCACGCACCCAAAGCGACTTATGTTCTCTGCTGTTGTTGTTGTTGTTGTTGTTCAAAGTTGAAAATTTATAAATCGCAATTTGGCGATTGTTGCGTTGACCTGAGGTCTGTCATTGACGTCTATATTGTTATTGTTATTATAGAATATTCGCAAATATATATATATATATATATATATATGATATTTATTGAAAACATTATGTTTTCCGTTTGCAGCATATCTAATTTTTTATATACATTTTAAAAATGTATATAAAATTGCCAAGTAATAAACAATTATTTCACTTACCATGCGCCACATTATTAATGCAGTCCAAATAGCGTGTGCCCTCCTCATCAAACATATATTGACCCTGTCCACGAACAATCTTCAACGGATCGGAGCGAAAGAAGAGTTGACAAGCTTGACTGGTGATTTTTGACGATATTTGATCAATTTGGTGCAAGTTGATTGTTTAAAAGCATTGCAAAGATAAGTGAAAATAAAGAAAAAATTGTTGTTGTTACTGTGCTTGTACAAAATTTAATTATAAATTATGCCTAACTGTGCTGATTAGATGTGAATTCATCTACGTATTCTTATAAATATACTTATATATACATATTTAACGATCGCCACTCGACTTGTTTGATATACCTTTGCACATTCCTATTAATACAGCCGGGGCCTATGCCAAAGTACATAAAATCTTCATCCATTATTAGTACACTGATAATAATAGGTATTAAATTAAGCTATCTAGCTAAATTTGGGATAATAAACATTTTATTTGATCTTTGTTTCGACTTAACTTAAACTTAATATATACATAGACATACATAAATATATATATGTATATATATTATATATATTAAATATACTAAATAAATTAAATATTCTTAAAGACGTGTGCTGTTTAGAAAATCGATAAAGACCAAATATAAATTCGGCTATTTTAGGCCAATTGAATGGCGGGCAAGTCGTTAACAACAGCCAAAGAAATGTTTCGATTGCTTTTGTTAAATGGTGACAACAGAAAATTGAGCATTGAGAATTACAGTTCCTCATATAAAAACACCCAGCCAAGTCATACCATGCCAACCGTAAGAGTTGGCACGCGGCATAGAGACGCACACACACACAAACACTGCAGCAACGAGAATGCGACAAGAATACTACGTTGATGACTGTGTCATGATGGGGATGCCGCTTGTTGACCTTGACAGCGAAAGCGCCTGACGGAAGGTCATCTAACATGTACATAACATAAGTGCCAACAAGGCATAACATAACGAAAAGGCATGGCTGTATGTGTATGTGTCTAATTTCAGTGTTAAATTGCACTTAATTAACACCGATTTACCAAAGTAGTTAAATAATTTATTAATAATTTATTTATACTAACCCGATGTGTTTGTTACGCAGCTTGATTGTGTCCGATTTGCACAGCTGCTGGCTGGCCACAGATTGTTCACTTGCAAAAGGCATTTTGAATATTGAAAAAGGCTAAAAGTTTTTTTTTTAATAATTTTTTTTTTTATAGCGCGCACAACTTTTAAGTTTGACTGTTGCGGCAGAGAGTACAAATTAACTAACGTTGAAGGATCTGAATTAGTGACTGTCAGTGTTAAGCTGACAGATAGGCACGGGACGCCTTAAATGTCTTTGAGTGTTTAGAAATTGTCGCCGAATGACAAATTCAATGTGAGAGTAGAGCTATTTTATAACAGAGACCGTCGCGACGGCGGCCACCACCAGCCCTCTATAGCCAGCCACACATATGTAAATATACAAATATGTGTGATTTGCAGTTGCTGTTGTTGTTGCCTATTGGCTTTTGGTACTGCCGCTGTTGTTGTTTGATGCTACAGCTATAGACGCCGTTAGTGGTCGACGCGCGCTCTGTTACTGTTACTGTTAAGTGTCGCGTCGAACCTCTGTATGTGTGTGCTTGTGTAATGTCTACAGTGACTAATTTAACACGTGACTATAACACAGTGTTGATGTCGCTCTCTCTTTCTACGCTGCTAACCGGCCAGTGTATGTGTGCTGTTGCCTATGTGTGTGATAACAGCAAGTGGTGAGCATAGCGCAACGTATGCAATACAACAGCAACATTTACAATTGAAGCAACAACAGCTAAGCTGCGCATTAGCCAACCGGCGACGTCGCTGCTGTTAGAGATGCAATCGTGAGAGCATTGAATACTGTATAAGCAAATCGCTGGCACGCCAGATCTACGAATACTCTGGATTTATTTTTCGTGAGTGTTCAACAGCTACAAGCCTTGTGAAATAAATATAAGTAATAAATAATATAACGTTTTTTCTTTATTTCATGTTCATCCAGCACGCAGGCATATCCGACACCATATAATATAAGTATTAAGTATTTTTGATTAATATTAACAGATTTTGAATTCGACGAAAACGGCGTGTTCAAGTATAAACATGAGACGCTGCAAAGCTCAGCTAATTCAAATGGCTGCACTTAAAGCTCAGCTGTTATGTATAAACATCACATTCGTAGAAGAATAAACCTCACATGGAGTCGTCCGACAAATGCTGCAAAGCTCAGCTATTAAGAATAAACATGACATGGAGTCGCCCTACAAGCGACTCCGTTAATATAAATAAACATAACATGAGGTCGCCCTGCAAACGCTGCAAAGCTCAGCTAGTTTAAGAAGAAACATCACATGGAGTCGCCCTACAAGCGTCTCCTTTAATATAAATAAACATAAGATGAGGTCGCCCTGCAAACGCTGCAAAGCTCAGCTAGTTTAAGAATAAACAACACATGCGGTCGCCTTACAAGCGGCTTCATATGTACTTAGGCTTAAGATTTTTGTATTAAATAAAGAAATGCTCATCAGAGCAAACAGTTCGATTCTAAACGTCGTCTCATCGTGTTGACTACACCCTATACGTGTTTCATACACGGCGAGTTGAGTGATCAAATAACTTTGAGCTTAAGCCGATCTTAAAAGGCGATTAAGTATTTTTGATAAGTCAAGGCATGTGGAATATTAAAAAAACCGTATAAATTATGGCACGCTGCAAAGATAATTGTATATTCTAAAGCATACTTTTAGGATATACTATTAAATGTACAGAGCGTAGTTTTATGAATCTATAGCATACGTTTAGGGCGCAAAAAAGAATCATTGCTGAATTTTCAATTGCAATTTCACAACATCGAATGACGAAAAGATCAGGAACTCTTTTCTTTTCAAAATCATAATACTACTATTTATATCGACGAATTAAAAACATTTTCTTGATTTGTGCTTTAATACTGATTATTGGTGATTATTACAATTATAATTGCTTTGGCGCTGCCCCTAAATTACTAAAGTACATAATAAACAAATACACAAAGCATAAATATAAATAATACAAAATACAAACAATAATTACAACGTTAAATATGAGGATTAGCTTGTTTACTTATGGTACAAGTCTTGCATGCACATCATCACTTGTGAAATCTCCCCCGTAGCGCCCGGCTGCGGCGGCATCATCGCCAGCCCCTGATACCATGGTGATCGTCGTTCCACCACTTCTCCGTTCGCCGACCAGCGACTGTAACTCACTCGACTGCTGACAGAAAAGCATAAAATTTAACAAATTAATAAAAGTTTGAAAGTCTGAAATCGACTTGAACAAAACTAACTTAATCTGTCCATCATATATATTCACAATTTCTGATATCTGATATATATATTCTGGAGAGATCAATTAAATTTTATCTCGCACCGATTTGTACAACTAGTTCTATTTATATTTGTCCATTTCATTATGAGTCTCTCCTCTTACTTACTCTTCGGTTTTCGAGCGGAACCTCTGAAATATAGTCGCCGCCGCTTTTCGCTTGCCTGCGACGGAGTAATGTTTGCAGCATATTGGATATCGCAAATTGATTCGATCCTCCTTCGTCGGGTGTGACTGTGCTGGTCGTGCTGATCCCCGGGCTGTTGCTGTCTTCGCTGTGGTCGGCGACCCGCTCTCGGCTGTCGATCTCCGCAATCGATTTGCCACCCAGCGTTGCCAGCGGATTCTGGAAATGCATAGTAACGTTGAGATCGCGATGACCGCGCTGCCTATGCTGATAGTACATGTACCCAAAGCCGGCGGCAACCACGCAAATCACACAGATTATGGCCAACAGCCAAATAATGCCAGCGCCGTGGCTGTTGTCCACCGATCGTTGATCGCCGACGCTGGCAAGTAGCGAGCTCGGGTCGAGCACATTGGTGGTGCCCGGCGGACATTGTTGCGATTCGAGAACGACAGCATCGCCGCACATGCACTCGTAACCATAATCGGCTAGGACGCACATTCCCAAGCATTGTGCGTGCTGGCAGGGATTGGTTGCAGCGATCGGCTGGCGCGACCAGCCGGCAACAACAATATCCTGGGCATTGAGCACATTCAAGTTGATGGCCTTGCAGCTCCGTTGGCCATACAGCTGGCAACGCACCGTCTCCTTAGCGCCAACATTCACAATGTACGCATGATTCTCATAGATGCTCAGTCCGGTTGGACGCAGCAGCGCATTGCTCTTCTGGATGAGAACAATCGCTTGGCGCTGCTTGCCAGCGTTACGTGCCTTGTAGCTAATCATTTCCAGCGTGCGACTGTGCAGATCCACAAAGTAGAGCAGCTGCTGGTGCGGATCCGTTGCGATGGCCGTCACATAGCTGCGCTGTTTGCGCAACAGCATCTCCCGCCGGCTGCCGTCGAGTCGGCCCATATGGAGCTGAGTGGTCGGCTGACCGAAGCTCTCGCTGCGTATGGCCGCATAGAAGATTCGCCCCAGATGCGCATCCACAGCCAATGCTTTCAGGCTGAAGCGTGTTGTTACCTGCAAAATGATGCCGCACATCTTGGCTCCAAAACTACAGACACTGATTTGTTGCGGCGCTGCACTACCGCTAATCACATATACATTGCCCGTTGTCCACTCGACGGCCATTTTGTTGGGTGAGCGGAGAGCGAGGGCTACAATGCGACCGGGATCACGCATGTCCCGGCGATAGATGGCGTTCTGCTCCTCGCTACTAAAGTAGCCCAGCTGCCTTTGCATGTCCACATCGAAGCCAGTGATGCGTGAATCGTTCACTGACCAGGCCACAGAAAGCATCACCGGCTGTTCGCTCAGATTTCGCACCTGGTTGTAGCTGCTGAAGAGCAGCGTGGCGCCACCATGGATGCTCTTGCAGCTGCTGCGATCCTGACGCAGCATAAAATCGGGATGACACTGGCATTGGTAGCTGCCCGGCGTATTCTCGCACAGTTGTGCACATGGCTGTGCAGCACCACCACCCGCCGCACACTCATCGATGTCCACACAGCTTCGATGATCGCCGTCCAGGCGATAGCCCTCGTTGCAGGTGCACACAGCGCCGGCGGGCGTTGCCTGGCAATTGTGTTGGCAGAGCTGTTTGCGACACGCGCTCGCACACTGCGGTCCCTCATCGTTGCCATTGTTGCAGTCTTCGAAGCCGTTGCACACGCGCGACATGTCCACACACTCGCCATCATGACAGTCGAAGAGATGCGGCTTGCACGCACGCCTGCCACTTGCTGGCCCAGCAGCCGCTGAGCCGCTTAAGTCGATCTGCGTCTCATTGTGTTTGTCACAGTGTTCCTCGTCGCTGCCATCGGCACAGTCGCGCTCCTTGTCGCAGCGGAATTCGAGGCGTATGCATTGCTTGCTGCTGTCACCACACTGGAACTCATAGATGCTGCACATCTCGCCGCAGTCGGCCTCGTCCTCGCCGCGCGGGCACTCAGCACTGCCATTGCAGCGCACTGCCAAATCCAAGCAAATCTGCAGATTGCTGGCGCACTGATATCGCGGCATGTTGACCGTGCCGCAGCTAATGTTGACTGCGGCAGTGCCAGTGGGGTTGTTGCCACAGTTAAGCTCGTCTGAAAGATCGCCGCAATCGTTATGACCGTCGCAGACAAACCGCTTATCGAGGCACTGGCCGAGCAAGCAGCGATGCATATCCTCGGGACACTGTCGCTGGTTGCACTTGTCGTGCTCATCGGAGACATCGCTGCAATCGATGCGGCCATCGCACTCCCAACTGCTGGCAATGCACGATCCGCTGCTGCACTGGAACATGCCACGTTCGCAGCTGGCCGCCGACTTGCAGTGCAACTCATCCGAATTGTCGCCACAATCGTTGGTGCCGTCGCAGACCAGACTGTAATCCACACACTTGCCATTGTCGCAGGCGTGCTGATGAGTGTGGCACAGTTTCGTCTTATCTGGTTAATTAATTGAATATAATTTAGTTCAGTTCAATTTAGTTTAGTTTAGTTAAGTTCAACTTTAAGATGGACTTACCGAAATGGGCACAGTGCATCTCATCGGAGCTATCCTGGCAGTCCTTGTGTCCATCGCAGCGCTTGCTCTTCTTTAGGCATTGCTGGCCGTCGTGGCAGGTGAACTCGGCAAGGCCGCACTTGACCTTTGCGTTGGTCTTGTGCGGATCGCCGCAGTCTGACTCGTCGGAGCTGTCCGCACAATCCTGATGCCCATTGCATCGATGCGCCATGGTCAGGCACTCACCCGAGGATCGACAACGGAACTCACAGTCCAAAGCTTCAATGCAGCTGCGATTGCTGGCATCGCGAAAGACATATCCCGCCGGACAGAGGCAAACGCTTCCAAATTGTCTAGCACTCACGCACACATGCGAGCATCCGCCATTGGCATGCTGACAGGGATGCGACGAAGTCTCAACCGGCATTCGCACAGTGCCCGCCAGCGGTATGCGAACGGGAAGCGGGCTGTGGATCGAAAAGGCGGCAGCAGCGATACCGTCCGGACTCATATGGGGATTCGTTTCGATTTCGATGTGCTTGTTGGGTCCCATGTTGCTCTTGTGCGTCCAGTAGATGGCCGCTGTACCCAGTTCGCTCCAGAAGATATCCTGATTGACCAGGGCCAGGGCATAGGGTCGCCGGAACTTGCCGCGAAACATTTGCTCGTGCGTCTGGCGATAGTTGCTGAAGCTAATTCGGTTCGTATCGCTGTCAGACCAGTACAAAGTTTGCTTGTCGTGGTCGACAACAAACCGGATATCATCATCGCCCAAATCCTCCTCAAAGACGTGCGTCTGGCTCCCGACTCCGCTCAATGCGAGCCGATCGATGTGCGTGTGTCGGCGTGCCTTGAGTGCGACAAACATGAAACCGTCCGCTGGCATCACACTTAGTCCAATGGGCCTCTCATCGCCGGCAAAGAAGTGCACGAGCGCCCGATGGCCGGTGCGCAACGAGAGCAGCTCGATGACGCACCGCTCCATGTCAGCCCAGTAGAGATTCTGGGCCAAATGATCGAAGGCCAGCCCACTCACATTGCCCAGATTGCGATAGACCAAGGGGGTCAGGCGTGGCTCCTTCTCCTGCGGCGCATACTCGAACAGTGCCCGCTGTTGATTGTCGGCGATGAACAATGTGCCGTTGACGCTGTTATAGACCAGGTCGCTGATATGGCAGTGGAGGTGGTGCGTAGCACTCACCACGTGCCGGCCGAAGGACGTGTGCTCGATCTCGAGCAGCACTTGGTGTATACCGATGTACAAGCGTTGCTTCTTCTCCATTTGGCGGCAGCGTCGGCCGTCCGGCGACAGCTGCATGCCATCCGGACAGGCGCACGTGTGGCCGCCCGCCTCCGGTTCGGCGAGCAAGCAGAGATGTGAACAGTGTGCCAATTCGCAGGAATGCGGCACTTGCGGATGCTTGGCCGGATGATATACGTGGACGGCATAAATGGTACGATCTCGCACCAGGATGCGATGCTGCTTGCCGGTGTACTTGTGACATGCGTGGACACTTCTCGTACCCCAATCCGACCAGTATAGCTGATCCTCGAACACGGCTAGGCCATACGGATGCTTCAGTATGCCATCGAGGACAGTGCGACGGGACTTTCCATCGGGTCGCACGCTTTGCACACTGCCAAGCTTGGCGTCCACCCAGTAAATGCGTTCCTCGTGCATGTCGAGCGCAATTCCATTAGGCCAGTGAATGTTGTCGCTGATCAGTGGCCGGGATCGACTACCGTCCATGGAGGCACGTGCTATCATCGGTTTATCGCCCCAATCCGTCCAGAACATTTGCCCACGCTGTGGCCACAGTACCAGACCGCGCGGCTGATGCACTTCATGGGTAACGAGCACCACACAGCTTATGCCATCGTTCGAGCAAACCGCAATGTGTCGCATTATGTTATCGGAAAAGTAAATGTTGTGCGTCAACCAATCGACCGCCAAGTCCTCGGGTGCATCTAGTCCCGAGGTGAGTAATATTTCGGCCATCGAACCATCGGCTCGGGCCCGCACAATGCTCTCCGCCTCGTTCTGTATATTCGTCCAGTAGATGTGTTCGTCATCGTACGCAACGCCAATAACCTTGGTTAGATTGGTCGCCACACTGAAGACGTGAGTGCGGTCCAGCGGCTGCTGCTTCAAATGCATTCCCATTACAGCTACCTGGGTGGTGTAGAGCAGTAGTGCTTGCTGTCTATCGCCAGTTGCAGTGTTGATTGCGTGGCAAGTGCTATTGCTGCTGGTGTCCAGCACGTAGCCGGCGTCACAGGTGCAGCGATAGCCGCCTGATGTGTTCTCGCATCGTTGACTGCACAAATCATCACGCTCCTCGCACTCATTGATATCCTCGCACTTATCCTTGAACTTGAGCAGGCGAAATCCCTCGGGGCACACGCATTCCGCACCGCTCATCGGCATCATATGGCAGGTGGCGCTTGGCGGACATTGTTTTGATCCGCAATCGGGCATCGATTTGCAGGCTTCGGTCTCATCGCTGCCATCTGAGCAGTGGGCGTGACCATCGCACACCTGGGACAGTGGCAGGCAGCTGTCATGATTGCGGCACATAAACTTTCCCATCGACGGCTGACAGAAGTTCTCTGCGAAGACAAGGTCGGTATCGATGTAATTATTTATTTAATCTTTATATAAATGTATTATTTATTCCTGAACTTACCACAGTTGCGCTCATCGCTGGCATCGCCGCAGTCATTCACGCCGTCGCAGAGCCACTGCTTACGTTGCAGGCAGCGTCCGTTGTTGCAAAGGTGGCCTGTGGAGGTGGAGCAGGTGGTGGCTGACTGCTTGCAACCGGCTGTCTCGTCGGAGCGGTCGGCACAGTCCGGTTTGCCGTCGCATATAAAGTCGAGGGGTATACAGCTGTGATCCTGGCACATGTACTCGTACTGGCTGCAGTTCCGCCGGCCAAAGCTGACCAGGCGACGCGGACAGTGAAGCTCCTCCTCGCCGCCAAGGCAATTGTCGACGCCGTTGCATATTAGTTCCGCTGCCAGGCAGGCACCGTGTGGCTGAGCACACGGGAACCAATGCGGCTGCCGACACAGCTTGTAGTCTATACAGAGAAGCACAGAGAGAAAAAAAGAGAGTAATGTGAAGGTTAGATACGGAAAAAGTAAGGTTAATTTTGGCTTGTTTTAGGTTAAGTGTTTTTTTTCTTCACTTGCCGCATTCCAATTCATCCGATTGGTCTGTGCAATCGCTATGTCCGTCGCACATCTTCGCCTGTAAGATGCATGCTCCGTTCCTGCATTGGAATTGATCTGCATGGCACCGTGTGTCCGCTGATCCCGTCGTGGCGGCAGCAGTCGAACCGCAAACGAGCAGCAGCACTGCAAACAAGCACAGAGTCCAGTCGTAAGATTGCCGCCCGGCGATGTTGTTCGTCCTCCCCCACTGCCTCCGTCCGCATGGCACATGACACTCTTCTGTTCCTCGCACATGATTACGCAAAAAAGTTGTGGCCCTGCAAATAAAAAAAAAGGTCCACCACCACGTGTCAATTTGAGGTTATGTTGAACAGATTAAACTTAAATGCAACTCACATTTGATTTCTGATTGAAGATCGGCGGCTTATGGTTATTTAATCAGCGTGCACTTTTTCATGCGTTAAATTTTAAACAATACACAATAAATGAAACGTTCCACACTAATAAACGAAACGATACAAAAATTCGCAATTCCAACTCGAGCTGTGAGTGGCAAAAAGTGAACTGAACGAAGTCCAATTGCATTCCAATTCAATAGGCCGATGGCCTTATCGAAATTCGATCAGATGCCGTTATATACAGTGTGACCAATTTTCGTCATCGATAAAATACCCGAAATGCGTGCGAACATCAGCACTAAACAAACATACAGCTGTTCACACCAAAAATTTTTCTTGTCGAGACAATGATGCCCCTTAAAGAATTCCAATAACACTGTCGTAAGAAACAATTTTAGTAATATTTTAAGCAAGTTTTTTTTATTTACAGGGTATTTATGTCTCGACATGCGACATTGCTTATTTGAACAGTCGTTTGTGCATACAATGTACTTGTACTATACAATGTCGCTGCAAAACAGATTGTAGATTTTTTATGCAAATTTATTTATGTTTTTCTTAGGTTATTAACTGTTATAAATATTTATATGTCAATATTTTGCGCCTGCAGATTGTCATTGACATACTTCTGAAATATAACAGTACCTTCGTCCCTGGGCACACCCATAATGCTGTCCAGCAGCTGCCAGTTTATCATCGGCTCAACCAAATTCTGCTTGCACACTTGTCCCCTCACTTTCAAATCGAAGCTGGTGCACTTCCAGTGACGTCTCAAGGGCGGAATGATGATGCGATAGACGACCTCCTCATTGTCATCGAGAGTGTTCACATCCGCATAAACCTCATCAACGTCAGTAGTGCACTTAGCACTGGCCTTTTGTTGCGCCTGCGCTGGATCAGGGCTCGCCTTGGGCATATGCTCTTTGGCCTTGTACTTTTGCTGCCACTTCGCATTGACTTTGGATAGCATCTTTTTCTCCTGTTTAGTGAATTGATTTTCTTGAAGATTTGACATGGTATCCCTGATTACATGTTTAAAAAAAGTGCGCGATTCACGAATCCAGCGTTCGTCAATTGTTTTCTTAACAGTCTTGCGCTCTGCCATCTTGAATATTAAATGTCTTTGATCAGTGTGCTTTTTCCTCTCCGTACTTATTGATAGGTAGTTATCGCCTACCACCACCAAAAATTAAAAATAAAGTGCCACACTGCTGTAGAAAATAAATAGGGCTAACGATATAATAAGACCACAATCCACAAGGTGGCGTTATTAAGGGTTACGGAAAAATTTACACATGACAAGAGCTAAATGTTAGGCAGGTCATGGCTCTGGCGATTTCATTCGAGCCAGGGACATAAATATATTTGGGAGAACTTGGTGTAAGTGTTTTTGTTAAAAATTCGTTATATATTATGCTAGTTCTGTGTTATATGTTTTGGTGGCAGACGACTGTCCCGCCATTTGGTGCATACATTTTATTACATGTTTCGGTGATTTGCAACGACGCGGGAATCGATTAGCAATAACTATATTCGCTATTATTCGCATGGGCTGCGGCAAGAACACCGCAAATATTTTATATAAGTCGCACATAAAATTAAGTCATCCAAATCGCATAGGTCGATTCATATAATAATTTTAAAATGCGCCACATGTAAGGTAAAATATCGTATTGTAATTACCATGTAAAGCCGAATCTTTGCCCAGCTTAAGCGCAATTCTTACACATATGTCATATTTAAAACATTTTAAATTTAAAATGTATAAAGCCACATTGTCTAAACGAGTCGCCTATATATAGCCATACAAACATATTTAAATATTGATTTATACTCGATTGTAGTTCTATTCTATTTCAAATCCAATTCAGCGCCTAAGGCGTAGTGCTTCTGCACATGTGGCACACATATCTTGTACTTAAGTAAATGTGGTTTGTAGATAATCGTTTGTAATTTATGTCTTAATTAGTTCATACATATATTCATTATTGCATTACAAATTCTTTGATATATATAATACATATTTATTTAAATTTTTTAATTACCATAATTATTTTTTAATTAAAATCCGAATGCCAAGGTAACATTTAGGTAACATTTTCAGAACAAAACTCTCTCGATTCGAATACTTTTATTAGAGCTATAATAGGGTAGGGTAGGGATTGAGAGTCAAAATCTTTTAATTGATTAAAAGATTTCTAATTCAAATTTAAATTTAATTGCCGTTTAAAAATTCATACTCCACCTAGCGGAAAATTTTGTTAGAATATACATTTTTATTAAAAAAAATTGTCTGAGAAAGCTGAGCTACTCAACGTGTTCCACTGTTAAAAACTAGACGTTTTACATACCCTTTGTTTATATTTAACATATCACATGGGCTGCAATATGTTCAAGTCACAATTAATAACTGTTAGATTTATGAGTGTGGCGACTCATATAAGCGGTGACCGCCAAATGTCATAAAACAACAACAACAAGAGCACTTAACACAAAACAACATCCCGAGCTAGATTTAAGAAATATAAATTGTATAATTAAAGAAACAATGTTACCCCCCCAAAAATGATTTGGCGACGTTTCGCATGTCTCATCAACATATAAACAGTGAGTTAGAAAGAGAGTGTATAAGATAAAGAGAGTTTGCGTAAGAGAGAGGTGTGTGTGTGTGGTTGAAGGCGTCACTTGGTCATAAAGCAAAATTCAAAGATAAAACAAGTAAGAATTCTGTAGTCCAGTGAGCTCGACTACGATATACCCTAAGCCCAGCTGTTATATATGTTCTAATTTTATTGGTAAATTAGCTTTTAAAATGTTTTGCATCTAAATGTGAGCAAGCAATGCAATGAAGAGTAAAAAATTCATGTTTTTTTTTATCACAATTCCAAACTGATCCCTATATATATAATTTATTGGGTCGGAGATGCTTCCTTCTACCTGTTGCATACATTTGCACAAAATTATTATACCCCTTTTACACATTTTTAATGGATATATAAACAACAGAAACCACAAAACCGAAACTACCAAAATGCATTTGGTATTCGTCACAATTGGTGAGTCGTGGGATCGTGGGATCCGCAAAAAAAAAACAAAAATAAAAACATCTACACAAATCCAGCATCCAAACATATCGTTCAACATCTTCTAAGTGGTTCAGGTTCAGTTTCAGTTTTTGTGGCTTGAGTAATGAGCGTTGTCCATCGAGATGATCGTCGCAGTTGAGGCGAGGTTGAGGCGTTAAAATTAGTTGTAAAATGTGTCCACATAATTTCTGTATGTATTCCATTTAAAAAACAGTTAAAAAATGTGGCTTAGAAAAGTATAAAATGCCTTGGCGATGCCGAAATGATCAACAGTCTTTCGACAGCATCGAACCAGTGAATAACTCATCCTTGACACTCAGGACAAAGATTTTACAATCCCAAATATGGCAAGTACTTCAGATATAAATGATATTCATTTCCTTTCCTTTATTTGCTACAAAGGTTCTTAGAGATTTCAAAAATATGCATATACCTACCAAATCTCACCTATCTATTTCATTCTTTTATATAGCACTCAAATATAGTTATCGCTTTGGTCGCCTCCCTGGCATTTTGTGTTGCGGATGTGTCTCATTTGTCGCTCCCCCGTAGCTATTTGCCACCGTTGAGCGCTGCTGCTGGCTACTCAACGTACTCGTCGTATCCATCCACCTATACAGGCATCGGCGGGTACTCCAACGGTGGCTACTCCAACGGTGGCTACTCCAACGCTGGCTATACTTCAGGCTCTGGTCTTGGCTCCAATTACATCGCCCCATTGGTTAGCTCCGGCTACAACAGCTATGCTTCCGTGCCGCAGTACAACAACTATGCCACGCCATCAAGCACCTATCTGGCAGCACAGAGGAGTTACGCCAGGACTGGCTACAGTGGCCTGGACACCAAATATGCTGCCAATGGCGGCTATATTTATTAGGATGACCACATCGCCAATAAAATTAACATATACAACGAGTGCTTGCAAAACACATTTATATCCATAACACAAATAACATTTTTTTTATTTACATATTTAAAATTTAAATTTTTTTGTAACATTCATTAATATATAGCTTCGATCATATATTTTCGGATATTAATAATACCTCTAAAGATATCTTCTGAAATTAAAAAAAATGTTCATGAATTTAGCTGCTCGATTGACTTATTAGTGAGAAGCCACTCTATTATTATTAATATTATTATATATTAATATAAAAATAATATAATTTTGATCAGAGTTAGGGCTCTAAAATTATACTGTATTCTGATTTAGAAAAACGATTTTCAGTCAAATTTAATGTTAAAATGTATCGTAAAAAATTGCAAATTGCACCCACTTTGGTACTTCCTGTTTGACGTCCTACTGATAAGATCCCTATCGGTACTCTCTATAAACATGTTCATGAGTGCGGTCCAGCGGCTGCTGCTTCAAATGCATTCCCATTACAGCTACCTGGGTGGTGTAGAGCAGTAGTGCTTGCTGTCTATCGCCAGTTGCAGTGTTGATTGCGTGGCAAGTGCTATTGCTGCTGGTGTCCAGCACGTAGCCGGCGTCACAGGTGCAGCGATAGCCGCCTGATGTGTTCTCGCATCGTTGACTGCACAAATCATCACGCTCCTCGCACTCATTGATATCCTCGCACTTATCCTTGAACTTGAGCAGGCGAAATCCCTCGGGGCACACGCATTCCGCACCGCTCATCGGCATCATATGGCAGGTGGCGCTTGGCGGACATTGTTTTGATCCGCAATCGGGCATCGATTTGCAGGCTTCGGTCTCATCGCTGCCATCTGAGCAGTGGGCGTGACCATCGCACACCTGGGACAGTGGCAGGCAGCTGTCATGATTGCGGCACATAAACTTTCCCATCGACGGCTGACAGAAGTTCTCTGCGAAGACAAGGTCGGTATCGATGTAATTATTTATTTAATCTTTATATAAATGTATTATTTATTCCTGAACTTACCACAGTTGCGCTCATCGCTGGCATCGCCGCAGTCATTCACGCCGTCGCAGAGCCACTGCTTACGTTGCAGGCAGCGTCCGTTGTTGCAAAGGTGGCCTGTGGAGGTGGAGCAGGTGGTGGCTGACTGCTTGCAACCGGCTGTCTCGTCGGAGCGGTCGGCACAGTCCGGTTTGCCGTCGCATATAAAGTCGAGGGGTATACAGCTGTGATCCTGGCACATGTACTCGTACTGGCTGCAGTTCCGCCGGCCAAAGCTGACCAGGCGACGCGGACAGTGAAGCTCCTCCTCGCCGCCAAGGCAATTGTCGACGCCGTTGCATATTAGTTCCGCTGCCAGGCAGGCACCGTGTGGCTGAGCACACGGCAACCAATGCGGCTGCCGACACAGCTTGTAGTCTATACAGAGAAGCACAGAGAGAAAAAAAGAGAGTAATGTGAAGGTTAGATACGGAAAAAGTAAGGTTAATTTTGGCTTGTTTTAGGTTAAGTGTTTTTTTTCTTCACTTGCCGCATTCCAATTCATCCGATTGGTCTGTGCAATCGCTATGTCCGTCGCACATCTTCGCCTGTAAGATGCATGCTCCGTTCCTGCATTGGAATTGATCTGCATGGCACCGTGTGTCCGCTGATCCCGTCGTGGCGGCAGCAGTCGAACCGCAAACGAGCAGCAGCACTGCAAACAAGCACAGAGTCCAGTCGTAAGATTGCCGCCCGGCGATGTTGTTCGTCCTCCCCCACTGCCTCCGTCCGCATGGCACATGACACTCTTCTGTTCCTCGCACATGATTACGCAAAAAAGTTGTGGCCCTGCAAATAAAAAAAAAAGGTCCACCACCACGTGTCAATTTGAGGTTATGTTGAACAGATTAAACTTAAATGCAACTCACATTTGATTTCTGATTGAAGATCGGAATGCCGATCAGATGCCGTTATATACAGTGTGACCAATTTTCGTAATCGATAAAATACCCGAAATGCGTGCGAACATCAGCACTAAACAAACATACAGCTGTTCACACCAAAAATTTTTCTTGTCGAGACAATGATGCCCCTTAAAGAATTCCAATAACACTGTCGTAAGAAACAATTTTAGTAATATTTTAAGCAAGTTTTTTTTATTTACAGGGTATTTATGTCTCGACATGCGACATTGCTTATTTGAACAGTCGTTTGTGCATACAATGTACTTGTACTATACAATGTCGCTGCAAAACAGATTGTAGATTTTTTATGCAAATTTATTTATGTTTTTCTTAGGTTATTAACTGTTATAAATATTTATATGTCAATATTTTGCGCCTGCAGATTGTCATTGACATACTTCTGAAATATAACAGTACCTTCGTCCCTGGGCACACCCATAATGCTGTCCAGCAGCTGCCAGTTTATCATCGGCTGAACCAAATTCTGCTTGCACACTTGTCCCCTCACTTTCAAATCGAAGCTGGTGCACTTCCAGTGACGTCTCAAGGGCGGAATGATGATGCGATAGACGACCTCCTCATTGTCATCGAGAGTGTTCACATCCGCATAAACCTCATCAACGTCAGTAGTGCACTTAGCACTGGCCTTTTGTTGCGCCTGCGCTGGATCAGGGCTCGCCTTGGGCATATGCTCTTTGGCCTTGTACTTTTGCTGCCACTTCGCATTGACTTTGGATAGCATCTTTTTCTCCTGTTTAGTGAATTGATTTTCTTGAAGATTTGACATGGTATCCCTGATTACATGTTTAAAAAAAGTGCGCGATTCACGAATCCAGCGTTCGTCAATTGTTTTCTTAACAGTCTTGCGCTCTGCCATCTTGAATATTAAATGTCTTTGATCAGTGTGCTTTTTCCTCTCCGTACTTATTGATAGGTAGTTATCGCCTACCACCACCAAAAATTAAAAATAAAGTGCCACACTGCTGTAGAAAATAAATAGGGCTAACGATATAATAAGACCACAATCCACAAGGTGGCGTTATTAAGGGTTACGGAAAAATTTACACATGACAAGAGCTAAATGTTAGGCAGGTCATGGCTCTGGCGATTTCATTCGAGCCAGGGACATAAATATATTTGGGAGAACTTGGTGTAAGTGTTTTTGTTAAAAATTCGTTATATATTATGCTAGTTCTGTGTTATATGTTTTGGTGGCAGACGACTGTCCCGCCATTTGGTGCATACATTTTATTACATGTTTCGGTGATTTGCAACGACGCGGGAATCGATTAGCAATAACTATATTCGCTATTATTCGCATGGGCTGCGGCAAGAACACCGCAAATATTTTATATAAGTCGCACATAAAATTAAGTCATCCAAATCGCATAGGTCGATTCATATAATAATTTTAAAATGCGCCACATGTAAGGTAAAATATCGTATTGTAATTACCATGTAAAGCCGAATCTTTGCCCAGCTTAAGCGCAATTCTTACACATATGTCATATTTAAAACATTTTAAATTTAAAATGTATAAAGCCACATTGTCTAAACGAGTCGCCTATATATAGCCATACAAACATATTTAAATATTGATTTATACTCGATTGTAGTTCTATTCTATTTCAAATCCAATTCAGCGCCTAAGGCGTAGTGCTTCTGCACATGTGGCACACATATCTTGTACTTAAGTAAATGTGGTTTGTAGATAATCGTTTGTAATTTATGTCTTAATTAGTTCATACATATATTCATTATTGCATTACAAATTCTTTGATATATATAATACATATTTATTTAAATTTTTTAATTACCATAATTATTTTTTAATTAAAATCCGAATGCCAAGGTAACATTTAGGTAACATTTTCAGAACAAAACTCTCTCGATTCGAATACTTTTATTAGAGCTATAATAGGGTAGGGTAGGGATTGAGAGTCAAAATCTTTTAATTGATTAAAAGATTTCTAATTCAAATTTAAATTTAATTGCCGTTTAAAAATTCATACTCCACCTAGCGGAAAATTTTGTTAGAATATACATTTTTATTAAAAAAAATTGTCTGAGAAAGCTGAGCTACTCAACGTGTTCCACTGTTAAAAACTAGACGTTTTACATACCCTTTGTTTATATTTAACATATCACATGGGCTGCAATATGTTCAAGTCACAATTAATAACTGTTAGATTTATGAGTGTGGCGACTCATATAAGCGGTGACCGCCAAATGTCATAAAACAACAACAACAAGAGCACTTAACACAAAACAACATCCCGAGCTAGATTTAAGAAATATAAATTGTATAATTAAAGAAACAATGTTACCCCCCCAAAAATGATTTGGCGACGTTTCGCATGTCTCATCAACATATAAACAGTGAGTTAGAAAGAGAGTGTATAAGATAAAGAGAGTTTGCGTAAGAGAGAGGTGTGTGTGTGTGGTTGAAGGCGTCACTTGGTCATAAAGCAAAATTCAAAGATAAAACAAGTAAGAATTCTGTAGTCCAGTGAGCTCGACTACGATATACCCTAAGCCCAGCTGTTATATATGTTCTAATTTTATTGGTAAATTAGCTTTTAAAATGTTTTGCATCTAAATGTGAGCAAGCAATGCAATGAAGAGTAAAAAATTCATGTTTTTTTTTATCACAATTCCAAACTGATCCCTATATATATAATTTATTGGGTCGGAGATGCTTCCTTCTACCTGTTGCATACATTTGCACAAAATTATTATACCCCTTTTACACATTTTTAATGGATATATAAACAACAGAAACCACAAAACCGAAACTACCAAAATGCATTTGGTATTCGTCACAATTGGTGAGTCGTGGGATCGTGGGATCCGCAAAAAAAAAAACAAAAATAAAAACATCTACACAAATCCAGCATCCAAACATATCGTTCAACATCTTCTAAGTGGTTCAGGTTCAGTTTCAGTTTTTGTGGCTTGAGTAATGAGCGTTGTCCATCGAGATGATCGTCGCAGTTGAGGCGAGGTTGAGGCGTTAAAATTAGTTGTAAAATGTGTCCACATAATTTCTGTATGTATTCCATTTAAAAAACAGTTAAAAAATGTGGCTTAGAAAAGTATAAAATGCCTTGGCGATGCCGAAATGATCAACAGTCTTTCGACAGCATCGAACCAGTGAATAACTCATCCTTGACACTCAGGACAAAGATTTTACAATCCCAAATATGGCAAGTACTTCAGATATAAATGATATTCATTTCCTTTCCTTTATTTGCTACAAAGGTTCTTAGAGATTTCAAAAATATGCATATACCTACCAAATCTCACCTATCTATTTCATTCTTTTATATAGCACTCAAATATAGTTATCGCTTTGGTCGCCTCCCTGGCATTTTGTGTTGCGGATGTGTCTCATTTGTCGCTCCCCCGTAGCTATTTGCCACCGTTGAGCGCTGCTGCTGGCTACTCAACGTACTCGTCGTATCCATCCACCTATACAGGCATCGGCGGGTACTCCAACGGTGGCTACTCCAACGGTGGCTACTCCAACGGTGGCTACTCCAACGCTGGCTATACTTCAGGCTCTGGTCTTGGCTCCAATTACATCGCCCCATTGGTTAGCTCCGGCTACAACAGCTATGCTTCCGTGCCGCAGTACAACAACTATGCCACGCCATCAAGCACCTATCTGGCAGCACAGAGGAGTTACGCCAGGACTGGCTACAGTGGCCTGGACACCAAATATGCTGCCAATGGCGGCTATATTTATTAGGATGACCACATCGCCAATAAAATTAACATATACAACGAGTGCTTGCAAAACACATTTATATCCATAACACAAATAACATTTTTTTTATTTACATATTTAAAATTTAAATTTTTTTGTAACATTCATTAATATATAGCTTCGATCATATATTTTCGGATATTAATAATACCTCTAAAGATATCTTCTGAAATTAAAAAAAATGTTCATGAATTTAGCTGCTCGATTGACTTATTAGTGAGAAGCCACTCTATTATTATTAATATTATTATATATTAATATAAAAATAATATAATTTTGATCAGAGTTAGGGCTCTAAAATTATACTGTATTCTGATTTAGAAAAACGATTTTCAGTCAAATTTAATGTTAAAATGTATCGTAAAAAATTGCAAATTGCACCCACTTTGGTACTTCCTGTTTGACGTCCTACTGATAAGATCCCTATCGGTACTCTCTATAAACATGTTCCCCTATATGCACTTGTGCAAATTTTTAGCGAAATTGATTTGGGCACGGATGCAATGATATAATAATGCATAAATGTAATATTTATCAAGTGCTCAGTAAAAACTTTATTTTTTTTTTATACAATAAGGGAAAATGTTGAAAAAAAATATTTATGTGAAATATTAAAACTTTAGCAAATTTTTATTGCATGGAGTAGAGATCAGCTTAATGCTTATGACGGTAAGCATATCCACCATTGGAGGCGTACCGAGTGCCGCCCGATGAGCTACTGTGTCCCGAAGAGACACCCCCAAAGGCCTGCTGTGATCCTCCGAAGCTGTGGCCAAGACTACGACCCGAAGAGCCACCAAATCCATGTCCATGGGAAGAACCATATTTACTATGGGAGATAGCACCAGCGGGATTACTTCTGTGCGATGCTGCTGGAGAGAAGTAAGTGCTGTGGGAGACGGCAGGAGCAGAGTAGCTGCTGTGGGAAGCGGCAGGAGCAGAGTAGCTGATTTGGGAGGCGGCTGGCGCTAGGTACTGCCGGGAAGGAGCTGCATGAGATGAAGCCGAGGATGAGGAGCTGCCGTGCGATTTCGCTGGTGCGGGGAAACTGCTGTGTGAGATGGCTGGAGCAGAGTAGCTCATGTGGGAGGCGGCTGGAGCAGAGTAGCTGCTGTGGGAAACGGCAGGAGCAGAAAAGCTTTTGTGGGAAGCGCCAGGAGCAGAGTAGCTGCTGTGGGAAGCGGCAGGAGCAGAGTAGCTGATTTGGGAGGCGGCTGGCGCCAGGTACTGCCGGGATGGAGCTGCATAAGATGAAGCCGAGGATGAGGAGCTACCGTGCGATTTCGCTGCAGCGAAATTTAATGTTAAAATGTATCGTAAAAAATTGCAAATTGCACCCACTTTGGTACTTCCTGTTTGACGTCCTACTGATAAGATCCCTATCGGTACTCTCTATAAACATGTTCATGAGTGCGGTCCAGCGGCTGCTGCTTCAAATGCATTCCCATTACAGCTACCTGGGTGGTGTAGAGCAGTAGTGCTTGCTGTCTATCGCCAGTTGCAGTGTTGATTGCGTGGCAAGTGCTATTGCTGCTGGTGTCCAGCACGTAGCCGGCGTCACAGGTGCAGCGATAGCCGCCTGATGTGTTCTCGCATCGTTGACTGCACAAATCATCACGCTCCTCGCACTCATTGATATCCTCGCACTTATCCTTGAACTTGAGCAGGCGAAATCCCTCGGGGCACACGCATTCCGCACCGCTCATCGGCATCATATGGCAGGTGGCGCTTGGCGGACATTGTTTTGATCCGCAATCGGGCATCGATTTGCAGGCTTCGGTCTCATCGCTGCCATCTGAGCAGTGGGCGTGACCATCGCACACCTGGGACAGTGGCAGGCAGCTGTCATGATTGCGGCACATAAACTTTCCCATCGACGGCTGACAGAAGTTCTCTGCGAAGACAAGGTCGGTATCGATGTAATTATTTATTTAATCTTTATATAAATGTATTATTTATTCCTGAACTTACCACAGTTGCGCTCATCGCTGGCATCGCCGCAGTCATTCACGCCGTCGCAGAGCCACTGCTTACGTTGCAGGCAGCGTCCGTTGTTGCAAAGGTGGCCTGTGGAGGTGGAGCAGGTGGTGGCTGACTGCTTGCAACCGGCTGTCTCGTCGGAGCGGTCGGCACAGTCCGGTTTGCCGTCGCATATAAAGTCGAGGGGTATACAGCTGTGATCCTGGCACATGTACTCGTACTGGCTGCAGTTCCGCCGGCCAAAGCTGACCAGGCGACGCGGACAGTGAAGCTCCTCCTCGCCGCCAAGGCAATTGTCGACGCCGTTGCATATTAGTTCCGCTGCCAGGCAGGCACCGTGTGGCTGAGCACACGGGAACCAATGCGGCTGCCGACACAGCTTGTAGTCTATACAGAGAAGCACAGAGAGAAAAAAAGAGAGTAATGTGAAGGTTAGATACGGAAAAAGTAAGGTTAATTTTGGCTTGTTTTAGGTTAAGTGTTTTTTTTCTTCACTTGCCGCATTCCAATTCATCCGATTGGTCTGTGCAATCGCTATGTCCGTCGCACATATTCGCCTGTAAGATGCATGCTCCGTTCCTGCATTGGAATTGATCTGCATGGCACCGTGTGTCCGCTGATCCCGTCGTGGCGGCAGCAGTCGAACCGCAAACGAGCAGCAGCACTGCAAACAAGCACAGAGTCCAGTCGTAAGATTGCCGCCCGGCGATGTTGTTCGTCCTCCCCCACTGCCTCCGTCCGCATGGCACATGACACTCTTCTGTTCCTCGCACATGATTACGCAAAAAAGTTGTGGCCCTGCAAATAAAAAAAAAGGTCCACCACCACGTGTCAATTTGAGGTTATGTTGAACAGATTAAACTTAAATGCAACTCACATTTGATTTCTGATTGAAGATCGGCGGCTTATGGTTATTTAATCAGCGTGCACTTTTTCATGCGTTAAATTTTAAACAATACACA
The DNA here is from genome assembly GCA_035042125.1 of Drosophila longiperda. Taxonomy (NCBI): domain Eukaryota; kingdom Metazoa; phylum Arthropoda; class Insecta; order Diptera; family Drosophilidae; genus Drosophila; species Drosophila longiperda. Next base: position 538,000 of record JAWNLV010000110.1, on the reverse strand, counting down.
ATAAATGAAACGTTCCACACTTATAAACGAAACGATACAAAAATTCGCAATTCCAACTCGAGCTGTGAGTGGCAAAAAGTAAACTGAACGAAGTCCAATTGCATTCCAATTCAATAGGCCGATGGCCTTATCGAAATTCGATCAGATGCCGTTATATACAGTGTGACCAATTTTCGTCATCGATAAAATACCCGAAATGCGTGCGAACATCAGCACTAAACAAACATACAGCTGTTCACACCAAAAATTTTTCTTGTCGAGACAATGATGCCCCTTAAAGAATTCCAATAACACTGTCGTAAGAAACAATTTTAGTAATATTTTAAGCAAGTTTTTTTTATTTACAGGGTATTTATGTCTCGACATGCGACATTGCTTATTTGAACAGTCGTTTGTGCATACAATGTACTTGTACTATACAATGTCGCTGCAAAACAGATTGTAGATTTTTTATGCAAATTTATTTATGTTTTTCTTAGGTTATTAACTGTTATAAATATTTATATGTCAATATTTTGCGCCTGCAGATTGTCATTGACATACTTCTGAAATATAACAGTACCTTCGTCCCTGGGCACACCCATAATGCTGTCCAGCAGCTGCCAGTTTATCATCGGCTGAACCAAATTCTGCTTGCACACTTGTCCCCTCACTTTCAAATCGAAGCTGGTGCACTTCCAGTGACGTCTCAAGGGCGGAATGATGATGCGATAGACGACCTCCTCATTGTCATCGAGAGTGTTCACATCCGCATAAACCTCATCAACGTCAGTAGTGCACTTAGCACTGGCCTTTTGTTGCGCCTGCGCTGGATCAGGGCTCGCCTTGGGCATATGCTCTTTGGCCTTGTACTTTTGCTGCCACTTCGCATTGACTTTGGATAGCATCTTTTTCTCCTGTTTAGTGAATTGATTTTCTTGAAGATTTGACATGGTATCCCTGATTACATGTTTAAAAAAAGTGCGCGATTCACGAATCCAGCGTTCGTCAATTGTTTTCTTAACAGTCTTGCGCTCTGCCATCTTGAATATTAAATGTCTTTGATCAGTGTGCTTTTTCCTCTCCGTACTTATTGATAGGTAGTTATCGCCTACCACCACCAAAAATTAAAAATAAAGTGCCACACTGCTGTAGAAAATAAATAGGGCTAACGATATAATAAGACCACAATCCACAAGGTGGCGTTATTAAGGGTTACGGAAAAATTTACACATGACAAGAGCTAAATGTTAGGCAGGTCATGGCTCTGGCGATTTCATTCGAGCCAGGGACATAAATATATTTGGGAGAACTTGGTGTAAGTGTTTTTGTTAAAAATTCGTTATATATTATGCTAGTTCTGTGTTATATGTTTTGGTGGCAGACGACTGTCCCGCCATTTGGTGCATACATTTTATTACATGTTTCGGTGATTTGCAACGACGCGGGAATCGATTAGCAATAACTATATTCGCTATTATTCGCATGGGCTGCGGCAAGAACACCGCAAATATTTTATATAAGTCGCACATAAAATTAAGTCATCCAAATCGCATAGGTCGATTCATATAATAATTTTAAAATGCGCCACATGTAAGGTAAAATATCGTATTGTAATTACCATGTAAAGCCGAATCTTTGCCCAGCTTAAGCGCAATTCTTACACATATGTCATATTTAAAACATTTTAAATTTAAAATGTATAAAGCCACATTGTCTAAACGAGTCGCCTATATATAGCCATACAAACATATTTAAATATTGATTTATACTCGATTGTAGTTCTATTCTATTTCAAATCCAATTCAGCGCCTAAGGCGTAGTGCTTCTGCACATGTGGCACACATATCTTGTACTTAAGTAAATGTGGTTTGTAGATAATCGTTTGTAATTTATGTCTTAATTAGTTCATACATATATTCATTATTGCATTACAAATTCTTTGATATATATAATACATATTTATTTAAATTTTTTAATTACCATAATTATTTTTTAATTAAAATCCGAATGCCAAGGTAACATTTAGGTAACATTTTCAGAACAAAACTCTCTCGATTCGAATACTTTTATTAGAGCTATAATAGGGTAGGGTAGGGATTGAGAGTCAAAATCTTTTAATTGATTAAAAGATTTCTAATTCAAATTTAAATTTAATTGCCGTTTAAAAATTCATACTCCACCTAGCGGAAAATTTTGTTAGAATATACATTTTTATTAAAAAAAATTGTCTGAGAAAGCTGAGCTACTCAACGTGTTCCACTGTTAAAAACTAGACGTTTTACATACCCTTTGTTTATATTTAACATATCACATGGGCTGCAATATGTTCAAGTCACAATTAATAACTGTTAGATTTATGAGTGTGGCGACTCATATAAGCGGTGACCGCCAAATGTCATAAAACAACAACAACAAGAGCACTTAACACAAAACAACATCCCGAGCTAGATTTAAGAAATATAAATTGTATAATTAAAGAAACAATGTTACCCCCCCAAAAATGATTTGGCGACGTTTCGCATGTCTCATCAACATATAAACAGTGAGTTAGAAAGAGAGTGTATAAGATAAAGAGAGTTTGCGTAAGAGAGAGGTGTGTGTGTGTGGTTGAAGGCGTCACTTGGTCATAAAGCAAAATTCAAAGATAAAACAAGTAAGAATTCTGTAGTCCAGTGAGCTCGACTACGATATACCCTAAGCCCAGCTGTTATATATGTTCTAATTTTATTGGTAAATTAGCTTTTAAAATGTTTTGCATCTAAATGTGAGCAAGCAATGCAATGAAGAGTAAAAAATTCATGTTTTTTTTTATCACAATTCCAAACTGATCCCTATATATATAATTTATTGGGTCGGAGATGCTTCCTTCTACCTGTTGCATACATTTGCACAAAATTATTATACCCCTTTTACACATTTTTAATGGATATATAAACAACAGAAACCACAAAACCGAAACTACCAAAATGCATTTGGTATTCGTCACAATTGGTGAGTCGTGGGATCGTGGGATCCGCAAAAAAAAAAACAAAAATAAAAACATCTACACAAATCCAGCATCCAAACATATCGTTCAACATCTTCTAAGTGGTTCAGGTTCAGTTTCAGTTTTTGTGGCTTGAGTAATGAGCGTTGTCCATCGAGATGATCGTCGCAGTTGAGGCGAGGTTGAGGCGTTAAAATTAGTTGTAAAATGTGTCCACATAATTTCTGTATGTATTCCATTTAAAAAACAGTTAAAAAATGTGGCTTAGAAAAGTATAAAATGCCTTGGCGATGCCGAAATGATCAACAGTCTTTCGACAGCATCGAACCAGTGAATAACTCATCCTTGACACTCAGGACAAAGATTTTACAATCCCAAATATGGCAAGTACTTCAGATATAAATGATATTCATTTCCTTTCCTTTATTTGCTACAAAGGTTCTTAGAGATTTCAAAAATATGCATATACCTACCAAATCTCACCTATCTATTTCATTCTTTTATATAGCACTCAAATATAGTTATCGCTTTGGTCGCCTCCCTGGCATTTTGTGTTGCGGATGTGTCTCATTTGTCGCTCCCCCGTAGCTATTTGCCACCGTTGAGCGCTGCTGCTGGCTACTCAACGTACTCGTCGTATCCATCCACCTATACAGGCATCGGCGGGTACTCCAACGGTGGCTACTCCAACGGTGGCTACTCCAACGGTGGCTACTCCAACGCTGGCTATACTTCAGGCTCTGGTCTTGGCTCTTGGTTAGCTCCGGCTACAACAGCTATGCTTCCGTGCCGCAGTACAACAACTATGCCACGCCATCAAGCACCTATCTGGCAGCACAGAGGAGTTACGCCAGGACTGGCTACAGTGGCCTGGACACCAAATATGCTGCCAATGGCGGCTATATTTATTAGGATGACCACATCGCCAATAAAATTAACATATACAACGAGTGCTTGCAAAACACATTTATATCCATAACACAAATAACATTTTTTTTATTTACATATTTAAAATTTAAATTTTTTTGTAACATTCATTAATATATAGCTTCGATCATATATTTTCGGATATTAATAATACCTCTAAAGATATCTTCTGAAATTAAAAAAAATGTTCATGAATTTAGCTGCTCGATTGACTTATTAGTGAGAAGCCACTCTATTATTATTAATATTATTATATATTAATATAAAAATAATATAATTTTGATCAGAGTTAGGGCTCTAAAATTATACTGTATTCTGATTTAGAAAAACGATTTTCAGTCAAATTTAATGTTAAAATGTATCGTAAAAAATTGCAAATTGCACCCACTTTGGTACTTCCTGTTTGACGTCCTACTGATAAGATCCCTATCGGTACTCTCTATAAACATGTTCATGAGTGCGGTCCAGCGGCTGCTGCTTCAAATGCATTCCCATTACAGCTACCTGGGTGGTGTAGAGCAGTAGTGCTTGCTGTCTATCGCCAGTTGCAGTGTTGATTGCGTGGCAAGTGCTATTGCTGCTGGTGTCCAGCACGTAGCCGGCGTCACAGGTGCAGCGATAGCCGCCTGATGTGTTCTCGCATCGTTGACTGCACAAATCATCACGCTCCTCGCACTCATTGATATCCTCGCACTTATCCTTGAACTTGAGCAGGCGAAATCCCTCGGGGCACACGCATTCCGCACCGCTCATCGGCATCATATGGCAGGTGGCGCTTGGCGGACATTGTTTTGATCCGCAATCGGGCATCGATTTGCAGGCTTCGGTCTCATCGCTGCCATCTGAGCAGTGGGCGTGACCATCGCACACCTGGGACAGTGGCAGGCAGCTGTCATGATTGCGGCACATAAACTTTCCCATCGACGGCTGACAGAAGTTCTCTGCGAAGACAAGGTCGGTATCGATGTAATTATTTATTTAATCTTTATATAAATGTATTATTTATTCCTGAACTTACCACAGTTGCGCTCATCGCTGGCATCGCCGCAGTCATTCACGCCGTCGCAGAGCCACTGCTTACGTTGCAGGCAGCGTCCGTTGTTGCAAAGGTGGCCTGTGGAGGTGGAGCAGGTGGTGGCTGACTGCTTGCAACCGGCTGTCTCGTCGGAGCGGTCGGCACAGTCCGGTTTGCCGTCGCATATAAAGTCGAGGGGTATACAGCTGTGATCCTGGCACATGTACTCGTACTGGCTGCAGTTCCGCCGGCCAAAGCTGACCAGGCGACGCGGACAGTGAAGCTCCTCCTCGCCGCCAAGGCAATTGTCGACGCCGTTGCATATTAGTTCCGCTGCCAGGCAGGCACCGTGTGGCTGAGCACACGGGAACCAATGCGGCTGCCGACACAGCTTGTAGTCTATACAGAGAAGCACAGAGAGAAAAAAAGAGAGTAATGTGAAGGTTAGATACGGAAAAAGTAAGGTTAATTTTGGCTTGTTTTAGGTTAAGTGTTTTTTTTCTTCACTTGCCGCATTCCAATTCATCCGATTGGTCTGTGCAATCGCTATGTCCGTCGCACATCTTCGCCTGTAAGATGCATGCTCCGTTCCTGCATTGGAATTGATCTGCATGGCACCGTGTGTCCGCTGATCCCGTCGTGGCGGCAGCAGTCGAACCGCAAACGAGCAGCAGCACTGCAAACAAGCACAGAGTCCAGTCGTAAGATTGCCGCCCGGCGATGTTGTTCGTCCTCCCCCACTGCCTCCGTCCGCATGGCACATGACACTCTTCTGTTCCTCGCACATGATTACGCAAAAAAGTTGTGGCCCTGCAAATAAAAAAAAAGGTCCACCACCACGTGTCAATTTGAGGTTATGTTGAACAGATTAAACTTAAATGCAACTCACATTTGATTTCTGATTGAAGATCGGCGGCTTATGGTTATTTAATCAGCGTGCACTTTTTCATGCGTTAAATTTTAAACAATACACAATAAATGAAACGTTCCACACTAATAAACGAAACGATACAAAAATTCGCAATTCCAACTCGAGCTGTGAGTGGCAAAAAGTGAACTGAACGAAGTCCAATTGCATTCCAATTCAATAGGCCGATGGCCTTATCGAAATTCGATCAGATGCCGTTATATACAGTGTGACCAATTTTCGTCATCGATAAAATACCCGAAATGCGTGCGAACATCAGCACTAAACAAACATACAGCTGTTCACACCAAAAATTTTTCTTGTCGAGACAATGATGCCCCTTAAAGAATTCCAATAACACTGTCGTAAGAAACAATTTTAGTAATATTTTAAGCAAGTTTTTTTTATTTACAGGGTATTTATGTCTCGACATGCGACATTGCTTATTTGAACAGTCGTTTGTGCATACAATGTACTTGTACTATACAATGTCGCTGCAAAACAGATTGTAGATTTTTTATGCAAATTTATTTATGTTTTTCTTAGGTTATTAACTGTTATAAATATTTATATGTCAATATTTTGCGCCTGCAGATTGTCATTGACATACTTCTGAAATATAACAGTACCTTCGTCCCTGGGCACACCCATAATGCTGTCCAGCAGCTGCCAGTTTATCATCGGCTGAACCAAATTCTGCTTGCACACTTGTCCCCTCACTTTCAAATCGAAGCTGGTGCACTTCCAGTGACGTCTCAAGGGCGGAATGATGATGCGATAGACGACCTCCTCATTGTCATCGAGAGTGTTCACATCCGCATAAACCTCATCAACGTCAGTAGTGCACTTAGCACTGGCCTTTTGTTGCGCCTGCGCTGGATCAGGGCTCGCCTTGGGCATATGCTCTTTGGCCTTGTACTTTTGCTGCCACTTCGCATTGACTTTGGATAGCATCTTTTTCTCCTGTTTAGTGAATTGATTTTCTTGAAGATTTGACATGGTATCCCTGATTACATGTTTAAAAAAAGTGCGCGATTCACGAATCCAGCGTTCGTCAATTGTTTTCTTAACAGTCTTGCGCTCTGCCATCTTGAATATTAAATGTCTTTGATCAGTGTGCTTTTTCCTCTCCGTACTTATTGATAGGTAGTTATCGCCTACCACCACCAAAAATTAAAAATAAAGTGCCACACTGCTGTAGAAAATAAATAGGGCTAACGATATAATAAGACCACAATCCACAAGGTGGCGTTATTAAGGGTTACGGAAAAATTTACACATGACAAGAGCTAAATGTTAGGCAGGTCATGGCTCTGGCGATTTCATTCGAGCCAGGGACATAAATATATTTGGGAGAACTTGGTGTAAGTGTTTTTGTTAAAAATTCGTTATATATTATGCTAGTTCTGTGTTATATGTTTTGGTGGCAGACGACTGTCCCGCCATTTGGTGCATACATTTTATTACATGTTTCGGTGATTTGCAACGACGCGGGAATCGATTAGCAATAACTATATTCGCTATTATTCGCATGGGCTGCGGCAAGAACACCGCAAATATTTTATATAAGTCGCACATAAAATTAAGTCATCCAAATCGCATAGGTCGATTCATATAATAATTTTAAAATGCGCCACATGTAAGGTAAAATATCGTATTGTAATTACCATGTAAAGCCGAATCTTTGCCCAGCTTAAGCGCAATTCTTACACATATGTCATATTTAAAACATTTTAAATTTAAAATGTATAAGGCCACATTGTCTAAACGAGTCGCCTATATATAGCCATACAAACATATTTAAATATTGATTTATACTCGATTGTAGTTCTATTCTATTTCAAATCCAATTCAGCGCCTAAGGCGTAGTGCTTCTGCACATGTGGCACACATATCTTGTACTTAAGTAAATGTGGTTTGTAGATAATCGTTTGTAATTTATGTCTTAATTAGTTCATACATATATTCATTATTGCATTACAAATTCTTTGATATATATAATACATATTTATTTAAATTTTTTAATTACCATAATTATTTTTTAATTAAAATCCGAATGCCAAGGTAACATTTAGGTAACATTTTCAGAACAAAACTCTCTCGATTCGAATACTTTTATTAGAGCTATAATAGGGTAGGGTAGGGATTGAGAGTCAAAATCTTTTAATTGATTAAAAGATTTCTAATTCAAATTTAAATTTAATTGCCGTTTAAAAATTCATACTCCACCTAGCGGAAAATTTTGTTAGAATATACATTTTTATTAAAAAAAATTGTCTGAGAAAGCTGAGCTACTCAACGTGTTCCACTGTTAAAAACTAGACGTTTTACATACCCTTTGTTTATATTTAACATATCACATGGGCTGCAATATGTTCAAGTCACAATTAATAACTGTTAGATTTATGAGTGTGGCGACTCATATAAGCGGTGACCGCCAAATGTCATAAAACAACAACAACAAGAGCACTTAACACAAAACAACATCCCGAGCTAGATTTAAGAAATATAAATTGTATAATTAAAGAAACAATGTTACCCCCCCAAAAATGATTTGGCGACGTTTCGCATGTCTCATCAACATATAAACAGTGAGTTAGAAAGAGAGTGTATAAGATAAAGAGAGTTTGCGTAAGAGAGAGGTGTGTGTGTGTGGTTGAAGGCGTCACTTGGTCATAAAGCAAAATTCAAAGATAAAACAAGTAAGAATTCTGTAGTCCAGTGAGCTCGACTACGATATACCCTAAGCCCAGCTGTTATATATGTTCTAATTTTATTGGTAAATTAGCTTTTAAAATGTTTTGCATCTAAATGTGAGCAAGCAATGCAATGAAGAGTAAAAAATTCATGTTTTTTTTTATCACAATTCCAAACTGATCCCTATATATATAATTTATTGGGTCGGAGATGCTTCCTTCTACCTGTTGCATACATTTGCACAAAATTATTATACCCCTTTTACACATTTTTAATGGATATATAAACAACAGAAACCACAAAACCGAAACTACCAAAATGCATTTCTTTTATATAGCACTCAAATATAGTTATCGCTTTGGTCGCCTCCCTGGCATTTTGTGTTGCGGATGTGTCTCATTTGTCGCTCCCCCGTAGCTATTTGCCACCGTTGAGCGCTGCTGCTGGCTACTCAACGTACTCGTCGTATCCATCCACCTATACAGGCATCGGCGGGTACTCCAACGGTGGCTACTCCAACGGTGGCTACTCCAACGGTGGCTACTCCAACGCTGGCTATACTTCAGGCTCTGGTCTTGGCTCTTGGTTAGCTCCGGCTACAACAGCTATGCTTCCGTGCCGCAGTACAACAACTATGCCACGCCATCAAGCACCTATCTGGCAGCACAGAGGAGTTACGCCAGGACTGGCTACAGTGGCCTGGACACCAAATATGCTGCCAATGGCGGCTATATTTATTAGGATGACCACATCGCCAATAAAATTAACATATACAACGAGTGCTTGCAAAACACATTTATATCCATAACACAAATAACATTTTTTTTATTTACATATTTAAAATTTAAATTTTTTTGTAACATTCATTAATATATAGCTTCGATCATATATTTTCGGATATTAATAATACCTCTAAAGATATCTTCTGAAATTAAAAAAAATGTTCATGAATTTAGCTGCTCGATTGACTTATTAGTGAGAAGCCACTCTATTATTATTAATATTATTATATATTAATATAAAAATAATATAATTTTGATCAGAGTTAGGGCTCTAAAATTATACTGTATTCTGATTTAGAAAAACGATTTTCAGTCAAATTTAATGTTAAAATGTATCGTAAAAAATTGCAAATTGCACCCACTTTGGTACTTCCTGTTTGACGTCCTACTGATAAGATCCCTATCGGTACTCTCTATAAACATGTTCATGAGTGCGGTCCAGCGGCTGCTGCTTCAAATGCATTCCCATTACAGCTACCTGGGTGGTGTAGAGCAGTAGTGCTTGCTGTCTATCGCCAGTTGCAGTGTTGATTGCGTGGCAAGTGCTATTGCTGCTGGTGTCCAGCACGTAGCCGGCGTCACAGGTGCAGCGATAGCCGCCTGATGTGTTCTCGCATCGTTGACTGCACAAATCATCACGCTCCTCGCACTCATTGATATCCTCGCACTTATCCTTGAACTTGAGCAGGCGAAATCCCTCGGGGCACACGCATTCCGCACCGCTCATCGGCATCATATGGCAGGTGGCGCTTGGCGGACATTGTTTTGATCCGCAATCGGGCATCGATTTGCAGGCTTCGGTCTCATCGCTGCCATCTGAGCAGTGGGCGTGACCATCGCACACCTGGGACAGTGGCAGGCAGCTGTCATGATTGCGGCACATAAACTTTCCCATCGACGGCTGACAGAAGTTCTCTGCGAAGACAAGGTCGGTATCGATGTAATTATTTATTTAATCTTTATATAAATGTATTATTTATTCCTGAACTTACCACAGTTGCGCTCATCGCTGGCATCGCCGCAGTCATTCACGCCGTCGCAGAGCCACTGCTTACGTTGCAGGCAGCGTCCGTTGTTGCAAAGGTGGCCTGTGGAGGTGGAGCAGGTGGTGGCTGACTGCTTGCAACCGGCTGTCTCGTCGGAGCGGTCGGCACAGTCCGGTTTGCCGTCGCATATAAAGTCGAGGGGTATACAGCTGTGATCCTGGCACATGTACTCGTACTGGCTGCAGTTCCGCCGGCCAAAGCTGACCAGGCGACGCGGACAGTGAAGCTCCTCCTCGCCGCCAAGGCAATTGTCGACGCCGTTGCATATTAGTTCCGCTGCCAGGCAGGCACCGTGTGGCTGAGCACACGGGAACCAATGCGGCTGCCGACACAGCTTGTAGTCTATACAGAGAAGCACAGAGAGAAAAAAAGAGAGTAATGTGAAGGTTAGATACGGAAAAAGTAAGGTTAATTTTGGCTTGTTTTAGGTTAAGTGTTTTTTTTCTTCACTTGCCGCATTCCAATTCATCCGATTGGTCTGTGCAATCGCTATGTCCGTCGCACATCTTCGCCTGTAAGATGCATGCTCCGTTCCTGCATTGGAATTGATCTGCATGGCACCGTGTGTCCGCTGATCCCGTCGTGGCGGCAGCAGTCGAACCGCAAACGAGCAGCAGCACTGCAAACAAGCACAGAGTCCAGTCGTAAGATTGCCGCCCGGCGATGTTGTTCGTCCTCCCCCACTGCCTCCGTCCGCATGGCACATGACACTCTTCTGTTCCTCGCACATGATTACGCAAAAAAGTTGTGGCCCTGCAAATAAAAAAAAAAGGTCCACCACCACGTGTCAATTTGAGGTTATGTTGAACAGATTAAACTTAAATGCAACTCACATTTGATTTCTGATTGAAGATCGGCGGCTTATGGTTATTTAATCAGCGTGCACTTTTTCATGCGTTAAATTTTAAACAATACACAATAAATGAAACGTTCCACACTAATAAACGAAACGATACAAAAATTCGCAATTCCAACTCGAGCTGTGAGTGGCAAAAAGTGAACTGAACGAAGTCCAATTGCATTCCAATTCAATAGGCCGATGGCCTTATCGAAATTCGATCAGATGCCGTTATATACAGTGTGACCAATTTTCGTCATCGATAAAATACCCGAAATGCGTGCGAACATCAGCACTAAACAAACATACAGCTGTTCACACCAAAAATTTTTCTTGTCGAGACAATGATGCCCCTTAAAGAATTCCAATAACACTGTCGTAAGAAACAATTTTAGTAATATTTTAAGCAAGTTTTTTTTATTTACAGGGTATTTATGTCTCGACATGCGACATTGCTTATTTGAACAGTCGTTTGTGCATACAATGTACTTGTACTATACAATGTCGCTGCAAAACAGATTGTAGATTTTTTATGCAAATTTATTTATGTTTTTCTTAGGTTATTAACTGTTATAAATATTTATATGTCAATATTTTGCGCCTGCAGATTGTCATTGACATACTTCTGAAATATAACAGTACCTTCGTCCCTGGGCACACCCATAATGCTGTCCAGCAGCTGCCAGTTTATCATCGGCTGAACCAAATTCTGCTTGCACACTTGTCCCCTCACTTTCAAATCGAAGCTGGTGCACTTCCAGTGACGTCTCAAGGGCGGAATGATGATGCGATAGACGACCTCCTCATTGTCATCGAGAGTGTTCACATCCGCATAAACCTCATCAACGTCAGTAGTGCACTTAGCACTGGCCTTTTGTTGCGCCTGCGCTGGATCAGGGCTCGCCTTGGGCATATGCTCTTTGGCCTTGTACTTTTGCTGCCACTTCGCATTGACTTTGGATAGCATCTTTTTCTCCTGTTTAGTGAATTGATTTTCTTGAAGATTTGACATGGTATCCCTGATTACATGTTTAAAAAAAGTGCGCGATTCACGAATCCAGCGTTCGTCAATTGTTTTCTTAACAGTCTTGCGCTCTGCCATCTTGAATATTAAATGTCTTTGATCAGTGTGCTTTTTCCTCTCCGTACTTATTGATAGGTAGTTATCGCCTACCACCACCAAAAATTAAAAATAAAGTGCCACACTGCTGTAGAAAATAAATAGGGCTAACGATATAATAAGACCACAATCCACAAGGTGGCGTTATTAAGGGTTACGGAAAAATTTACACATGACAAGAGCTAAATGTTAGGCAGGTCATGGCTCTGGCGATTTCATTCGAGCCAGGGACATAAATATATTTGGGAGAACTTGGTGTAAGTGTTTTTACTGATAAGATCCCTATCGGTACTCTCTATAAACATGTTCATGAGTGCGGTCCAGCGGCTGCTGCTTCAAATGCATTCCCATTACAGCTACCTGGGTGGTGTAGAGCAGTAGTGCTTGCTGTCTATCGCCAGTTGCAGTGTTGATTGCGTGGCAAGTGCTATTGCTGCTGGTGTCCAGCACGTAGCCGGCGTCACAGGTGCAGCGATAGCCGCCTGATGTGTTCTCGCATCGTTGACTGCACAAATCATCACGCTCCTCGCACTCATTGATATCCTCGCACTTATCCTTGAACTTGAGCAGGCGAAATCCCTCGGGGCACACGCATTCCGCACCGCTCATCGGCATCATATGGCAGGTGGCGCTTGGCGGACATTGTTTTGATCCGCAATCGGGCATCGATTTGCAGGCTTCGGTCTCATCGCTGCCATCTGAGCAGTGGGCGTGACCATCGCACACCTGGGACAGTGGCAGGCAGCTGTCATGATTGCGGCACATAAACTTTCCCATCGACGGCTGACAGAAGTTCTCTGCGAAGACAAGGTCGGTATCGATGTAATTATTTATTTAATCTTTATATAAATGTATTATTTATTCCTGAACTTACCACAGTTGCGCTCATCGCTGGCATCGCCGCAGTCATTCACGCCGTCGCAGAGCCACTGCTTACGTTGCAGGCAGCGTCCGTTGTTGCAAAGGTGGCCTGTGGAGGTGGAGCAGGTGGTGGCTGACTGCTTGCAACCGGCTGTCTCGTCGGAGCGGTCGGCACAGTCCGGTTTGCCGTCGCATATAAAGTCGAGGGGTATACAGCTGTGATCCTGGCACATGTACTCGTACTGGCTGCAGTTCCGCCGGCCAAAGCTGACCAGGCGACGCGGACAGTGAAGCTCCTCCTCGCCGCCAAGGCAATTGTCGACGCCGTTGCATATTAGTTCCGCTGCCAGGCAGGCACCGTGTGGCTGAGCACACGGGAACCAATGCGGCTGCCGACACAGCTTGTAGTCTATACAGAGAAGCACAGAGAGAAAAAAAGAGAGTAATGTGAAGGTTAGATACGGAAAAAGTAAGGTTAATTTTGGCTTGTTTTAGGTTAAGTGTTTTTTTTCTTCACTTGCCGCATTCCAATTCATCCGATTGGTCTGTGCAATCGCTATGTCCGTCGCACATCTTCGCCTGTAAGATGCATGCTCCGTTCCTGCATTGGAATTGATCTGCATGGCACCGTGTGTCCGCTGATCCCGTCGTGGCGGCAGCAGTCGAACCGCAAACGAGCAGCAGCACTGCAAACAAGCACAGAGTCCAGTCGTAAGATTGCCGCCCGGCGATGTTGTTCGTCCTCCCCCACTGCCTCCGTCCGCATGGCACATGACACTCTTCTGTTCCTCGCACATGATTACGCAAAAAAGTTGTGGCCCTGCAAATAAAAAAAAAAGGTCCACCACCACGTGTCAATTTGAGGTTATGTTGAACAGATTAAACTTAAATGCAACTCACATTTGATTTCTGATTGAAGATCGGCGGCTTATGGTTATTTAATCAGCGTGCACTTTTTCATGCGTTAAATTTTAAACAATACACAATAAATGAAACGTTCCACACTAATAAACGAAACGATACAAAAATTCGCAATTCCAACTCGAGCTGTGAGTGGCAAAAAGTGAACTGAACGAAGTCCAATTGCATTCCAATTCAATAGGCCGATGGCCTTATCGAAATTCGATCAGATGCCGTTATATACAGTGTGACCAATTTTCGTCATCGATAAAATACCCGAAATGCGTGCGAACATCAGCACTAAACAAACATACAGCTGTTCACACCAAAAATTTTTCTTGTCGAGACAATGATGCCCCTTAAAGAATTCCAATAACACTGTCGTAAGAAACAATTTTAGTAATATTTTAAGCAAGTTTTTTTTATTTACAGGGTGTTTATGTCTCGACATGCGACATTGCTTATTTGAACAGTCGTTTGTGCATACAATGTACTTGTACTATACAATGTCGCTGCAAAACAGATTGTAGATTTTTTATGCAAATTTATTTATGTTTTTCTTAGGTTATTAACTGTTATAAATATTTATATGTCAATATTTTGCGCCTGCAGATTGTCATTGACATACTTCTGAAATATAACAGTACCTTCGTCCCTGGGCACACCCATAATGCTGTCCAGCAGCTGCCAGTTTATCATCGGCTGAACCAAATTCTGCTTGCACACTTGTCCCCTCACTTTCAAATCGAAGCTGGTGCACTTCCAGTGACGTCTCAAGGGCGGAATGATGATGCGATAGACGACCTCCTCATTGTCATCGAGAGTGTTCACATCCGCATAAACCTCATCAACGTCAGTAGTGCACTTAGCACTGGCCTTTTGTTGCGCCTGCGCTGGATCAGGGCTCGCCTTGGGCATATGCTCTTTGGCCTTGTACTTTTGCTGCCACTTCGCATTGACTTTGGATAGCATCTTTTTCTCCTGTTTAGTGAATTGATTTTCTTGAAGATTTGACATGGTATCCCTGATTACATGTTTAAAAAAAGTGCGCGATTCACGAATCCAGCGTTCGTCAATTGTTTTCTTAACAGTCTTGCGCTCTGCCATCTTGAATATTAAATGTCTTTGATCAGTGTGCTTTTTCCTCTCCGTACTTATTGATAGGTAGTTATCGCCTACCACCACCAAAAATTAAAAATAAAGTGCCACACTGCTGTAGAAAATAAATAGGGCTAACGATATAATAAGACCACAATCCACAAGGTGGCGTTATTAAGGGTTACGGAAAAATTTACACATGACAAGAGCTAAATGTTAGGCAGGTCATGGCTCTGGCGATTTCATTCGAGCCAGGGACATAAATATATTTGGGAGAACTTGGTGTAAGTGTTTTTGTTAAAAATTCGTTATATATTATGCTAGTTCTGTGTTATATGTTTTGGTGGCAGACGACTGTCCCGCCATTTGGTGCATACATTTTATTACATGTTTCGGTGATTTGCAACGACGCGGGAATCGATTAGCAATAACTATATTCGCTATTATTCGCATGGGCTGCGGCAAGAACACCGCAAATATTTTATATAAGTCGCACATAAAATTAAGTCATCCAAATCGCATAGGTCGATTCATATAATAATTTTAAAATGCGCCACATGTAAGGTAAAATATCGTATTGTAATTACCATGTAAAGCCGAATCTTTGCCCAGCTTAAGCGCAATTCTTACACATATGTCATATTTAAAACATTTTAAATTTAAAATGTATAAGGCCACATTGTCTAAACGAGTCGCCTATATATAGCCATACAAACATATTTAAATATTGATTTATACTCGATTGTAGTTCTATTCTATTTCAAATCCAATTCAGCGCCTAAGGCGTAGTGCTTCTGCACATGTGGCACACATATCTTGTACTTAAGTAAATGTGGTTTGTAGATAATCGTTTGTAATTTATGTCTTAATTAGTTCATACATATATTCATTATTGCATTACAAATTCTTTGATATATATAATACATATTTATTTAAATTTTTTAATTACCATAATTATTTTTTAATTAAAATCCGAATGCCAAGGTAACATTTAGGTAACATTTTCAGAACAAAACTCTCTCGATTCGAATACTTTTATTAGAGCTATAATAGGGTAGGGTAGGGATTGAGAGTCAAAATCTTTTAATTGATTAAAAGATTTCTAATTCAAATTTAAATTTAATTGCCGTTTAAAAATTCATACTCCACCTAGCGGAAAATTTTGTTAGAATATACATTTTTATTAAAAAAAATTGTCTGAGAAAGCTGAGCTACTCAACGTGTTCCACTGTTAAAAACTAGACGTTTTACATACCCTTTGTTTATATTTAACATATCACATGGGCTGCAATATGTTCAAGTCACAATTAATAACTGTTAGATTTATGAGTGTGGCGACTCATATAAGCGGTGACCGCCAAATGTCATAAAACAACAACAACAAGAGCACTTAACACAAAACAACATCCCGAGCTAGATTTAAGAAATATAAATTGTATAATTAAAGAAACAATGTTACCCCCCCAAAAATGATTTGGCGACGTTTCGCATGTCTCATCAACATATAAACAGTGAGTTAGAAAGAGAGTGTATAAGATAAAGAGAGTTTGCGTAAGAGAGAGGTGTGTGTGTGTGGTTGAAGGCGTCACTTGGTCATAAAGCAAAATTCAAAGATAAAACAAGTAAGAATTCTGTAGTCCAGTGAGCTCGACTACGATATACCCTAAGCCCAGCTGTTATATATGTTCTAATTTTATTGGTAAATTAGCTTTTAAAATGTTTTGCATCTAAATGTGAGCAAGCAATGCAATGAAGAGTAAAAAATTCATGTTTTTTTTTATCACAATTCCAAACTGATCCCTATATATATAATTTATTGGGTCGGAGATGCTTCCTTCTACCTGTTGCATACATTTGCACAAAATTATTATACCCCTTTTACACATTTTTAATGGATATATAAACAACAGAAACCACAAAACCGAAACTACCAAAATGCATTTCTTTTATATAGCACTCAAATATAGTTATCGCTTTGGTCGCCTCCCTGGCATTTTGTGTTGCGGATGTGTCTCATTTGTCGCTCCCCCGTAGCTATTTGCCACCGTTGAGCGCTGCTGCTGGCTACTCAACGTACTCGTCGTATCCATCCACCTATACAGGCATCGGCGGGTACTCCAACGGTGGCTACTCCAACGGTGGCTACTCCAACGGTGGCTACTCCAACGGTGGCTACTCCAACGGTGGCTACTCCAACGCTGGCTATACTTCAGGCTCTGGTCTTGGCTCTTGGTTAGCTCCGGCTACAACAGCTATGCTTCCGTGCCGCAGTACAACAACTATGCCACGCCATCAAGCACCTATCTGGCAGCACAGAGGAGTTACGCCAGGACTGGCTACAGTGGCCTGGACACCAAATATGCTGCCAATGGCGGCTATATTTATTAGGATGACCACATCGCCAATAAAATTAACATATACAACGAGTGCTTGCAAAACACATTTATATCCATAACACAAATAACATTTTTTTTATTTACATATTTAAAATTTAAATTTTTTTGTAACATTCATTAATATATAGCTTCGATCATATATTTTCGGATATTAATAATACCTCTAAAGATATCTTCTGAAATTAAAAAAAATGTTCATGAATTTAGCTGCTCGATTGACTTATTAGTGAGAAGCCACTCTATTATTATTAATATTATTATATATTAATATAAAAATAATATAATTTTGATCAGAGTTAGGGCTCTAAAATTATACTGTATTCTGATTTAGAAAAACGATTTTCAGTCAAATTTAATGTTAAAATGTATCGTAAAAAATTGCAAATTGCACCCACTTTGGTACTTCCTGTTTGACGTCCTACTGATAAGATCCCTATCGGTACTCTCTATAAACATGTTCCCCTATATGCACTTGTGCAAATTTTTAGCGAAATTGATTTGGGCACGGATGCAATGATATAATAATGCATAAATGTAATATTTATCAAGTGCTCAGTAAAAACTTTATTTTTTTTTTATACAATAAGGGAAAATGTTGAAAAAAAATATTTATGTGAAATATTAAAACTTTAGCAAATTTTTATTGCATGGAGTAGAGATCAGCTTAATGCTTATGACGGTAAGCATATCCACCATTGGAGGCGTACCGAGTGCCGCCCGATGAGCTACTGTGTCCCGAAGAGACACCCCCAAAGGCCTGCTGTGATCCTCCGAAGCTGTGGCCAAGACTACGACCCGAAGAGCCACCAAATCCATGTCCATGGGAAGAACCATATTTACTATGGGAGATAGCACCAGCGGGATTACTTCTGTGCGATGCTGCTGGAGAGAAGTAAGTGCTGTGGGAGACGGCAGGAGCAGAGTAGCTGCTGTGGGAAGCGGCAGGAGCAGAGTAGCTGATTTGGGAGGCGGCTGGCGCTAGGTACTGCCGGGAAGGAGCTGCATGAGATGAAGCCGAGGATGAGGAGCTGCCGTGCGATTTCGCTGGTGCGGGGAAACTGCTGTGTGAGATGGCTGGAGCAGAGTAGCTCATGTGGGAGGCGGCTGGAGCAGAGTAGCTGCTGTGGGAAACGGCAGGAGCAGAAAAGCTTTTGTGGGAAGCGCCAGGAGCAGAGTAGCTGCTGTGGGAAGCGGCAGGAGCAGAGTAGCTGATTTGGGAGGCGGCTGGCGCCAGGTACTGCCGGGATGGAGCTGCATAAGATGAAGCCGAGGATGAGGAGCTACCGTGCGATTTCGCTGCAGCGGGGAAACTGCTGTGTGAGATGGCTGGAGCAGAGTAGCTCATGTGGGAGGCGGCTGGAGCAGAGTAGCTGCTGTGGGAAGCGGCAGGAGCAGAGTAGCTGATTTGGGAGGCGGCTGGCGCCAGGTACTGCCGGGATGGAGCTGCATAAGATGAAGCCGAGGATGAGGAGCTACCGTGCGATTTCGCTGCAGCGGGGAAACTGCTGTGTGAGATGGCTGGAGCAGAGTGTCCGCTCTGGAAGGCACCTTCGGTCGAATGGCTGCTGGTTGGGGCCAAATACTGCCTTGATGGTGCCGAAAAACTAGCTGCCGGGACAACGGAGCTGAAAGCCCCGCTGGAGCTGGCAGCGGAGCTGTAGCTGCTGTATGCATTGGATTTGGGCGGTAAGTAGGTGTTGCTCAAAGGACTGGCTACGCCTAGGGCAGCCAGGGCCAGCAGAGCGGAACAAATGGCGAATGGACGCTGAAAAGGGAGATTTAAGATAAGCTATTAATGATTAACTATTTAAATCTAGATATCGCGAGTGCGGCTTACCATATCGAGCTGTAGTTGGAGTTGCTTAGATGCTTACCGAGCGGTAACTGATGCCATTGGAGTCGAGAGGCAACACTTTTATAGCGACCACAAACAAAGGAACAGCGAGTACAAATCTTTTTTTCTTGTAGAATCCCAACTGTTTAAGAACGTTACTTAATACAATATTTAAACTAGTCAACCAAAAATTAAGTTCAACGGAATTGAAGATTTTGCACCTCATGATACTTTCAATGCATATTGTATAATAATATTTTCTTGTGAGAATTCCAGTCGACCATTTAGGCAAGGGGCTGTGAAGAGCCGCCAACAAAGTTAGGCAAAATACCAATATCAAGTGCGGAAATTTAATTCTTAGCCAATTACTTTTTTAATTTCACGCTTCTATGGTTGGGCTAAACTCGTGTTTTTTGTTTTATTATATATTTTAAACATTAAAAAAAATATCTAATTAAACATATACGTAATATGAGCCATTTAAAATTATGTTGATATCAAGGCAAATTTTAAAAGGTTACTAAATCTGTTGTGCAGTGTAAATTGCGCAATTTTTGAGGATGCCGGGGAATCTATTATACTGTTTATTTTTAGCTATGGCCATTTCGGAAGTCGATGAGCCAAACGAACACAAATATATACGCAAATACCACGAAAGTTTAATTAATTATCCGTTTTTTATTCATTTATTTTGTTTTTCGTTTAGTTGCTGTTTTTTTGTTGTTATGGACAGCATGAAGTGAACGCGAGTTCAGTAAGCCAAAAGCAAATCGGATCCAATGGGATGGGCTTGGATAGAGCAGTAAAAACTAGTGTAGCTGCTGGCCCATGGCCCATGGCTATAATGTTTGTGGAAACGATTACTCATATTGAACATTAATTATTATAAGTACATCAAATGGTGTCTCGCGTAAGAAACTCACTTAGAAACAGAAACTTGATTGTAAAAAATAAAAAACTTACTTTTTGGGCTCACAGCTTTGCAGATCGTTATTTCAATTCAGACAAATCAGTTTGTCTTCAAACGCCCATTTGAACTGAAGTAACTTATGAAACGAAACGGAAAAGTGAAGTTGAGCAACAAGTACAGAAAATATTGTTTACTATATATATAATAAGGGGCACAATAGATCTATTAGGTCGCAGTGCACAAGACCCCCCGATAAATAATATATATAATAATATCAAAGTTTTTATTTTATTAGTTGCTCTTCTTAAAGTCTGGTCTTTTTTTTATACATTTTTTTTAAAACGTCGAAATCACAGAGACAAAGAGGTTAAAATTTATTCGGAAGCCAGTGAAAATAGCAATGCAAATTTATAGCTCTAAATTAGTGTGTATTCTCGGTCCTCTTTTCTCTGTTCATTAATGATTTAAATAAAAATTAAGTGCTTAATATGCCATCATTTGTATTTTTTTTTAAACCTATTAGTGCTGAACTCGATTTCAAATGAAATACAACAGGTTAGTTAATTGCAATCGTGAAAGCAAAAAGAATGTATTTTTAATATAACAGCAGGTTAAGTCAATATAAACTACTTTCAATACCTTAGCTAATAAAAAATAAAAACAATTTTAAATTCAGCAAATAAAGAATAAATCAATAATAATATAACTTACGCATCTATTTATAGTTTAAAATAATGCCCGATTTTTAAAGCAATTTGCAAACCTAATTAATTTTCATACAACTAATTAACACATTTTAACGATCATAATCATATTTTTTTTTGTCAAATACTATTAGTCAATTTGTTTTACTATCACTATTTATTGTAGGCAACTAAGAATACGGTTGTCAAAAAAAATTGACTTGGCAATAAATAACTCCTAGTTCTATATCGATTCACGATTCTTCTTTATTGCTCCACACTTGTAATTGAGTTATGCAATATTTGTTAATTTATTATTATCAGTACTAAATTAATATACCGAAAAGCTGATTATATGTATGTTATATATGTGTATGCACAAATATTGTATAAAACCTGAAACGACTTATTAAATTGGCAAAAATTGTTTAGTTATTGTGTTGCGTAACTTATTTTTAAAACTTTTTTTTTTGTGCATTTGTTTCTTTTTATAACTTTGCTGTTGCGGAACAATAATCCTACATTTGTATATATATGTGTGTGTAAATCGTGTATACTATTAAATATGCACATTTTTTTTTTTTGTTTTCTGTATTAGTGCGAAATTGAAATCGGGTTAATGGTAATGGAACTTGAAAACTTGTTATGCCCGAATAACGGGCGACTTGCTCTGATCACTGAAAGAAGAATAAGAAGAAGAAAGAGACAGTGAGAAGCGCATAGAAGGGCCTGCATTGAGAGAACGGTACTGCAGTAAATGTGTGCGGTGCATTGCCCTGCTGCATCAGGATATAAACAGTATAAGAATGCTGCTGCCTGTCAAAACCAGACTCAGTGCATTGCCTGCATTCCACTGGGTGCGTCGTTCCGTCAACAGCCTCGTTTCGCATCTCGCATCTCGCATTTTGTATCTCGCATTTTTGTATCTCGTATCTCGTATCTCGTATCTTGTTCTTGTATCTTGCTTTTCTTGCATCTGGTATAAAAGGCATGCAGCGTATTTCATGGTGCTTGTTTCCGTTGGTCGGCAGTTTGCTGCTGGCTCTCATATTGGCAATGCCACAAATGGTAAGCACAACGAAGCCAAAGCTGATTATGAGCAACGTTGAGGCGAAGCCACACCCATCGATGTTGTATCACTTCATCACGGATAATCGACCCTCATCGCTGGGAAATAACTACTACATCAAGCCCGGCCAATTGGTGGGCACATTCAGTCTGGAATCGGGCACACTGCATGTAAAGCACGAAAATGCTATGCGACCCATCAGCAGCAAGCTCAACATTCTGTTTGTGGCGACTCCCAACGAGGTGGAGGATACGTCGTCCATTCAAAACGAGCTTAATGAGTAGCGGATTCAGCTCCACTCACATACGATTTTTGTATACAGTTTTAAATATATTTCGTTTCATAATAAATTAATGTCATTATCACTCAATACAGATGACATATATATGAAATATGTTTTATCAGACGATTGTGAAAGATTATAAATTGATCAGATGCATTTATAATATTCATATACCAATATAAGATCATCAAATCCAGTCTAAAACTAGAAAGTATAACTCTCTTATATATACATGATATATATATATATATATATATTCCCATATATATTCTTTGTTGATTGTGACGCAAATTTTCCTTGTCATTGTTTTTAAAAAAAAAATAACCACACTTTAACATTTATCGAATATTCTAGTTAACTTGAAACTTGTTTGGTTAGTTCGATATTTTTTCTGGTTAAGTTGTTTGCAAATAAATAGATGAGTTTTTTTGGTGGATTAAGACTTGTTTATATTCTTTTTTGCCAAGCGTAAATGCTTTAAAAAAATAGAATTAAAAAAAAAAAATTATTCGTATTGCATTTGTTTCGATCTAAAGGCATTAGTAGACATATCCACCGTTGGAACCGTAGGTGGTGTCAATTCCGGAGTGGCTGGCATGGCTGCCGTGGCTAGCGTGGCTGGCGTGGCTCACCACTGGAGCACTGTGGCTGGCGGCAGCTTCGGGAGCGGTGTAGGTAACGGCAGCAGCTGGGGCAACATAAGAGGTGCTCTGGAAGGAGGCAGCTGGTGCAACATACGAGCTGGTGTCGAAGGTGGCAGCTGGAGCAGAATATGTCTGGCTGACAAACGAGGGAGCGGGAGCAGCATAGGTGGCGCTCTGGACAGAGGCAGCTGGGGCGACATATGCCGAGGCGCTCTCGAAGGAGGCAGCTGGAGCAGAGTATGTCTTGCTAGCAAACGAGGTAGCGGGAGCAGCAAAGGTGGCGCTCTGGACGGAGGCAGCTGGGGCGACATATGTCGAGGCGCTCTCGAAGGAGGCAGCTGGAGCAGAGTATGTCTCACTGGCAAACGACGTAGCGGGAGCAGCAAAGGTGGCGCTGTGGGTGGAGGCAGCTGGGGCGACATATGTCGAGGCGCTCTCGAAGGAGGCAGCTGGAGCAGAGTATGTCTGGCTGGCAAACGAGGTAGCGGGAGCAGCAAAGGTGGCGCTCTGGACAGAGGCAGCTGGGGCGACATACGACGCATCACTGGTGAAAGTGGCAGCTGGAGCAGCATATGTATTGCTGACAAAAGAAGGAGCTGGAGCAGCATAGGTGGCGCTCTGGAAGGTAGCAGCTGGGGCGACATACGACGATCCACTGGTAAAGGTGCTGGCAGCTGGAGCGGCAAAGCTCTTCACCACAGGAGCCTCGTAGCTTGCGGCGCCAACATGGTGGTGACTAGGTGGCAGATAGGTGTTGGACAGGTGGCTCACATCGGCGGCGGCCAGAGCCACAAGGGCGCACGAAACGATGGCGAAGAATTGCTAAAAGAGATCAGTGGGTGAGTGTTAAATGATAACTTGCAGGATGCGAAAAGTGCACTCAAATCGAGTGCTATTCCAATTAGAATCGGTGCTCACCATGGTGGATTGCGTGTTACTGCGTTGACAAAGGTGGTCAAAGAACTAATTTGCTACTAGCAGATCCTACCATATTTATAGTCGACAGCCTCAACGGATCTTAATACAAATGTCAAAGAGAAGAAGAACTTATTGCTGATCATAAAATATCGTTCATTATAAGCTTTCTATGAATAAATAAATAAAATTTACGAAAAATAAGCGAAAGACAACCAACATCTAAAAATACAAATGAAACCAATAACTAATGAAATCAATATTCAGAACAAGCTTAAACCCATCTTAAGATCTTTAGTGACGTTCGTCTCCGATGATTGGTCGCTCGTTTTCGTTGATTAGCCACAGTATTCGAATTGGAAGTGAAACATGTTTTCGACCCAGACGGACCACATACTGCTTGGCCATTTAATAGGCAAGCCATAAAGCACGTTATTGCAAACTCCATTCATAACGACAAACGTCGACAGATGAATCGCGAATTTCAGAACTTGAATCACGACTGCCAACGGGTTGAGTTCCATGCCCTGCAATCACTCAAAATGTACAATCAATCAAGATGAAGCTACAGTGGAGTGGAATGGAGTGAAGTTCACTTGCGGCAAATGTTGAAAAACTCTCCGGGATTTTTCAGACAGTTTGAAAAGAATGCCATTAATTAATCAAGAGCAGCAGGTAGCTGCTGATGAGAAATGAGTAATTCCAAAAATACAGTTTCAATAAAAACGAATTTCAATTCAAGAAATCAAAAAAAAAAAATTAATTGCAACGATTTATTGGTCGTAACTAATTGCATTTTAATAACAAATAAATGAATAGACCCATATCCAGGACTTCTATTTTTAGGTTTTCCCAAAACTCACATCCGAAATAAAATTCTTTAGTTGTTTTTATATACGTTCTCATAGCATCGCTGAAATGGTTGAAAGATGATTGTGGAACTAAATAAAATTAGGAGCATTAAAAGTACTACAGAAATATGTTTTATTTATTTATTATATAAAAATATACATATAAAATAACAGTTAAAAGGTTAACAAAACTACGGCTACGATTTGGCTAGATGAAACAATTAACAAATGCAGATGCGAGTTGGGGTGTCTCTGGGGCGACCAGTTCAAACGCTTCTAGGCGTTCTACTAGTAGATATAGCCACCGTTGCTGGCATAGTTGGCCGGTCTGCTGCCGATCACATTGGTGGTTGCTGGAGCTGAGAGGGCTTGCACAACACCTCTTGTATTTTGCACAAAGGAAGCCTGCTGCTGCTCCTGGGAAAAGAAGGGAGTGGAGCTGTAAGTGCGAACTGCACTAGGTTGGTGTGGCATAAGCGATTGCTGCACCGGAACAGCAACATGAATCTGAGCCTGAGTTCTGGCATAGCTCTGCTGCAATGGAGCGCCAATCGGAGCTGATGTATGATAGTTATATCCAGTGTACTGCGTTTTTTGGGTGGCGGCTGCTGCTGCTGAAAACGATTGTGTCTGCTTCACCACTGGAGCAGAAAATGTTTGCTGTACGACTGGTACAGCAGCTTGAACAGAGTGGCCCTCGTATTGGGGAGCATAGGCATTTTGCATTACTGGAGCCACTGCAGCTGGTACAGAATAGGTTTGTTCGTCTACTGAAGCTGGCGCGGAGTTGGTCAGTGGGACTCCTGGAGCTGGAGCGGAGTAAGCTTGCTGAACCACTGAAGCTGGTGCAGAGAATAATTGCTGAGCTACTGTAGGCGTAGCGGAATATGTTTGCTGTACCGCCGTCTCAGGTGCAGAATAGGTTTGCTGAACCACTGGAGGCTGAACAGAGTAGGTTTGCTGTTCCACTGCAGCTGGAGCTGAGTATGTCTGCTGAACCGCCAAAGACGGAGTGAAGTAGGATTGTTGAACAACAGGAGCTGGAGCAGAGTATGTTTGTGGAGCTACTGGAGTTGGAGCAGAGTAGGTTTTCTGTACCACCGGAGCTGGAGCAGAATAGGTTTGCTGCTTAATCGGCTCTGGCACAGAGTAGGTTTGTTGAACTACTGGAGCTGGAGCTGAGTATGTCTGTTGAATCACTGGAACTGGAACGGGTAAGGTTTGCTGTTCCACCGGAGCAGGAGCAGAATAGGTTTGCTGCTTCAGCGGCTCTGGCACAGAGTAGGTTTGTTGAACTACTGGAGCTGGAGCTAAGTATGTCTGTTGAATCACTGGAACTGGAACGGGTAAGGTTTGCTGTTCCACCGGAGCAGGAGCAGAATAGGTTTGCTGCTTCAGCGGCTCTGGCACAGAGTAGGTTTGTTGAACTACTGGAGCTGGAGCTGAGTATGTCTGTTGAAACACTGGAACTGAAACGGGTAAGGTTTGCTGTTGCAGCGGAGCAGGAGCGGAGTAGGTATGCTGCACCACTGGAGCTGGGGCAGTGAAACTGTGTTGAATCACTGGAGCGGCAACTGTTGCATTGTGACTTTCCACTCCAGCAGCTTGCTCCTGAACCTTAATGGACGTCACTGGCGAGGCTGTTGGCACAAAGAGCTGGGTGGGAATCGCTTGTCCCACATAGTTGTTGCTCTCGGGCACCTGTGCGTCCGGTGCCAGAGCCGGAGCAGCAGATTTCTGCTGGTGGATGGCACCAAACTGGCCACCACCTTGAATTGAAAAGCTGCCCAATGAGACGGATGGTCGGACAGATTCAATCTGAACAATAGGCTGCTGCTGCTGGTACTTCGTATAACTCTGGTAGGTCTGTTGCACGGGGAGCACTCGGCTGGATAGATCCTTGACGGGTGCAGGTGGCAAATAAATTAGATTAGATTGGGCACGGCTCTCAGCTAGGCCAACAATGGCAAGTGCAACAATAACCGAAATAATCGCAATGCGTTTCTGACACGAAACAAAAAAAAAAGAAAAGATTATTAAATCGACAACACAAAGCAAATGTAAAAGTAATGATTGGGGCACGAGGATCCTTCGCTTACCATCTTGAATGGAGTTACAGATGTGCGTGCACCAAACGATCGAAACCTCTAAACTGATGTTAGCCGGAGAGGTTGGATGGGCATTTATAGTGGAAAGCCAATGCGCTGAAGAAGATGTTTAGACGATGGAAGCCTCAACATTGTCATCGTTTGTCTTTTGCGATGCCATAATTAGTCTAGTGACACTAAAGCCAAAAGGGAATATGTAAATGCCCAAACATTTTTCTGTTAACAATAAAAGCGTGCAGTTTGGCTTATATTTTTGGGCTGATTAATAAATGCTCGGAATTACAAACAAAACCAAACCAAAACAATGCCCCCCCACACAATGCCAAATCTCAAGTTCAAATACCAAGCCTCTCAACTAGGGGTTGTTGCAAAAAAAAAAAATTTTGCAAATTTCCCAGAGCCACGCGAAAGATTTGGCCCACATTCGCAAAACGTGTCATGAATACAATAGATATTTGCATTTTGGCCAACTTGGTATTCTCGCTATTTGTTTTTGTTTGTTTGCAGCAACGCCAATTGACACCTTTCTGCAATGCTCAAAGTGCGTGGGTTGACTTCACGCTAAGATTATGAAATCGAAATGCAGTGATCCAAGATTGTTGTTATTGACTCATTGACCATCATTGTCGATACAACAACAAACATCAAATTGCATTCCTCAACTGGGTGGCAACGCTGACTTTGATTGTACAACTTTAGCTGTCGAATTGAAATGGGATTTTTACAAAAATTAGCAAAGATTAGAATAAATATAAAATCACAAATAAAAATACCAACTTGGTTTTTCGCTACACATGCACATATCTATTATAATTGTAGTTTTTTATTGTACATTATAAATATTCAGATAAATTGATTTAATTACTATATACATATACATATATATGCACATGTTTATTCAATTGAAATATGTGCAAAACGCATATGCTGTGGGTGTGTTTACATTTGTTAAAATAGGAATTATTATAAATGATAATAATGAAGACCAGAAGCAGTCAGATAGTCAGCCAGACCGAATCCGATAATGTCTTATTTCAAAATAATAAAACTCTGTATCAGAATGCAACTAAAATGCCTCGATCGATTGCTTGGACCGAATCCGAGAAATTATGGAAACACACAAAACAAAACATAGCGCTATATGAGGATCGCCAAAGATCAGATCAGATAGCTGTAAGGCTACTACTATTTTGTAATGTTTACAGACAAATAATCAATTTATAAGTACATATAATTTATGGAGCCGAAGAGGTCTCCTTGAGTGCGTTAGAGATCTAATGACAATAATGTCAAGTTGAGTATTGCATTAAGTATGTTTGACTAATCGTCAATACAGACAGTCATTACAAGCTGAATTTGAATAGATTCGAATGCTACTATGGATGATACTATGCACATAAAAACCACTCAAGGAACCTATTTTTTGTTGTTGAATAAAGTTGTATAGATCAATCAATTAGCAAATGTATAAAAATAAAAGAAATTACTGAAGCAGTAAGCAATAAAATGTTCACTGGTCGAGAAGATACCCTGTATTTAGAATATAGAGTCTGATATGAAGTTGTAACTCTTTTTTTTCGGTTACTACAAGTTCGAAAAGTTTTTACAGCAAATTACTTAAATCTCGTACGTCGAGCATTTTTGGAGACTATATCTATATACTATATTTTAGGATATCACATTCTCTAAGAAACCATCGCTCTTTTTATATGGTGAAAGTAATTCAATTGTATTTCCAATAAAACATATGATTCTTTGTGTAGCGATACCCTTGATACCAACTGCTAACTGAATATTACACATTATAATATTTTACTGAATCTTTTTTAAAGTGTTGCAAATTCAAAGATATTTATACTACCCTCTTCTGGGGTATAACTACTTAAGTTACAATAATAGAAATTGTTTTGTTTTGTATAATGTTGTATGCTTTATTGAATTATATTATACATTTTTGAGAGCCAGTATATATAGACAATGATAAATATACATAAGTATCTTCGTCCGTCATCATCCTGTTTTCCAAATTCACAAAAATTTTATAACTACTTTTTTGTAACTATTTATTTGATACAGGTTATACAAACCTAAAATGGAATAGGAAAAACACGAATTGAAGAATACATAACAATAGGATTAAGTTAGAATAACATAGATGAGATCAACAATACAATCGAAAAATCGTAAAAGTAGTTTTGTATTTGGTCGTTGTTAAATGACTTTGCAAATAAACATAAAGCAAACTAGTTAAAAACTGTTGAATTTGTCACGTCAGTAATAAGCAGACGCAGACGCAGACACCCAGATGAGGTCTTTGGCGTTTCACGGAAGAATTGGTAAATTGTACAAACAAAAACAAATGGAGCAAGTTTTTTCAACCCACCCAAATTACTGGTATCTTGAGACCAATGAATGAGGTATGTAAAGCATTAATGCTTAGTTTTTTTTAAGATGATTTTTACCAAAAGACTGTCTATGTAATTGAGTTATTAAAATAATTAAAATGGGGCAATCTTGAATCATCGATTTATTTGCATTAAAAATTTATGACATATTTTAAAAGATAAAATATTTCGGACTTTAATCTATAGTAGCAAATTTAATATACAATATGTTAGTTTATGAATATCATTATTTTTAATAAAAGAACGTTAATCTGTACATTAACACTATAAATAATACGAATGATTCGAATGCAAAAGTGATAAAGTTATCAAATTTAATCATAGCGTGAAACAAATTTGTAATCAAAATAAATTTGGCTTCGCTCAAACATCATTTATATTTTATATTTCTTCTTCAGATATGATTACCATAAGCAAAACATAAATAATTTTGAAATGTCTTGTGATATGCGGTCGTTGAAAAAATACAATGGAAATAGTCTGTTTAATAATTTATTTGTAACTTTACGATGGCTATAAAATCACCTTAACTTATGTAGTGCTTCCATTGTCCGAGACACCATTGGATGCATAGATGGTCTGCTTTATCCGCGACTTAGCCAGTGACTTGGCCGAGCTGCTCTTTGGTTTCTTAAACGATTCCAACTGCGACTCGTCGCCGAATGGCTGCTGCTGAAAATTCTGGAAGGGGAATGTGGGCTGTTGGGGGCTACCAAAACCAGCTTGCATACCAAACATCCCGCCAGAATTTTGCTGTGCGGATAAATAGTCTGGCGGAAATGGAAATGAGCCCGGCGGGGGACCAACTGGGAAAGTGCCAGGTTGGGCTCCAGTTGGGAAGGGACTGCCAGGGAATTGACCGCTCTGTTGTCCACCTGGGAATTGGCCTCCCTGTTGTCCACCTGAGAAGGGGCCGCCTTGAGGTCCACCTGGGAATGGGCCACCCTGTTGTCCAGCTTGGAATGGGTTGCCTTGAGGTCCACCTGGGAATGGGCCGCCCTGTTGTCCAGCTTGGAATGGGTTGCCTTGAGGTCCACCTGGGAATGGTCCGCCCTGTGGTCCAGCTGGGAATGCGCCACCTGGAAATTGTCCAGCTTGTGGTCCAAATGGGAAGGGTCCACCCTGTGGTCCAGACGTGAACTGCCCATTTTGCGGCCCAATAGGAAAATTGCCAGCCTGTGGTCCAACAGGAAACTGTGCACCTTGCGGAGCACCTCCAACTGGAAAGGGCCCACCCAATCCAAAGCCCTGAGGCCCACCTTCGCCGCCAAATCCCAAGAAGGGCGGGTAAATGGGAAACGGAAAGTTGGGTGGCGTCATGGGCGCAGGTGGCACGTTGCTTCCTATAGGTATGGCGTAACCCGGAGGTAGCATCAGGCCCGCCATCGGATAGTAAGCACCATCATTGGACTTTATTGTCTTCATCGGAGCTTCCTCGTCCGCCAGTATCTGAGCACTGCTCGGCATATCTTTGTCTGGCGGCAAATAGTGATTGGACAGATGGCTGACATCGGCGTTAATTTGTTGCAGGATCAGGATTAAATGCAGGAGCAGCAGAGGCAAGCCGACCCATTTTCTTTTTACCATCATCCCGTTTGACATTATGTCCGGCAGTCTGTCGTTAAGTGTTCAGGTTCAACCTTGAGCGGGCAAGGTGGAGTGTGGACTGTGCAGCGTTGGCAGTGGAAGTTGCCACTTATAAGACGATGCGACAGTTTGCCAGTTATATTGTCATCTAGTAATACTTACATAAATATGTATCTCATATCCGTATCTTTCACTTTCGATTGCATCATAATGTGGCTCGTCCGGAGATCCGCTGAACTAATAAAATTAATTAGGCAGGCATTCCGGCAAATTTAAAACTGTCGCATATTATTGAATGCCCACTGATTTTGCATATAAGGTCTATTTAAAAGCATTTCTCTCAACTGGTTTGCTTTGCTATTTAGTAGTTCAGTTCCAGTTTTGGCATGGAGAAAAAACAAACTGTGAACAATATCTATGACATAATAATTAAAAAGAGACACTCCAACGAGAAGAATTTTGTACACAATCATATTTCTATACCCTATCTAAAATTGCTAGCATGAAAGCAACTTCGACTCCATAATGTATTTATATATTTTTCAGATAGCTATGTCCATACAGCTCTTTAAATTTTATTTATACATTCTCAGACCCAATTAAATCACATAATCGACTTCTGCCTTAGATCAGCGAATAAAATATCTATTTTTTTGTATCTATATTATATTGTGATATATTAGTAATTACGGATTAAGTTAATAACACCCAGATTATAGCATGTGTACCACTTAAGTTTTTTTTGTATACTATTAATTTCTGTAATAAGGCAGGAGAGCAATTTTACAATTGATAACATTTGAGCTTTTTGAAGGCAAGTTTGGCTATAAAACTAGAGAAATATATTTAACATCTGTGTTCCAAATATCTTGTTGCGAGCTGAATCATGAACTGATTTATGCGTTGACATATAAGAAAAGTACATTTATTTTTTATTTTTAGTGCGAAATAAATAACATATAAAGCGCAATTTTGTTATCATTAAGAGTATTCGTAAGTCGTTTACCAATGACTGAAACCGATATTGTTCTGTTCAAGCGAGCTTTGCTAGGAACAAATTAAAGCTATGCAAAATAAAAAGCGTTTTTTCAGCTTTAAAGCTCCGAGGCTTGAAAGCGATGCAATTTTATATGTTAGCTTTGACTCCATCATAAAAAGCACGCGGAGAGCTTTTGCTCAGTTGAATATGTGAATAGCCCCCAAAGTATCATATGCTCAATACATACATACATACATACATATGTATGTAAATATAGTGCGAAATCTTCGTACTAATTTATAAAGCTGGTTATTGAAAAATATATTATATATAAATGAGTTTTGTTTTTATATTGATTTTTTTTAATTACTATAATAAACAAAGGGGGTTTGAAAAAAAAACAGATCATATAATAAATATTGTAAAAAACATGTCAAATGTAAATCACAATTATAATGATTCGATTTGGTGAACAGTTTGCAGCATCTTACTTCTTCTTGTAGACATAGCCGCCGTTGGAGCCATACTGGGTGCCAGCATCACCACCTGAGTAGCTGCCGCTTGAGGAGCCACTGCTGTAGCTCTGCTGATAAGCTGGTGCGGAGTAGGTCTGCTGGAAGGCTGGAGCAGAGTAGGTCTGCTGAACAGCTGGGGCGGAGTAGGTCTGTTGGAAGGCTGGTGCAGAGTAAGTCTGCTGAACAGCTGGGGCAGAGTAGACCTGCTGGACAGAGTAGGTCTGCTGCACGGGTGGCAAGTACTCGCTGGTGGGGGCAGTGTAGCCGACGGACGGAGCCGAGTATGAGGCACCAGACGAGAATCCACCACCACCGCCGGAGTATGAGCCAACACCGGACGAGATTCCGCTACCACCGCTGGAGTATGAGCCACCACCGCTAGAGTATGAGCCACCTCCGGAGGAGTATGAGCCACCTCCGGACGAGTATGAGCCACCACCGCTGGAGTATGAACCACCACCGCTGGAGTATGAGCCACCACCGGACGTGTAGCCAACGGAGGGTGCGGAGTAGGCGACAGCTGGAGCGGAATAAGTCTGATGCACGATCGGCGCACTGTATGTCTGCTGCACGGGTGGCAGGTACTCGTTGTTGGGTGCAGCATAGCTCTGGCTAGGTGGCAGATAGCTGGTCAGGTGGCTAACATCGGCGGCCACACAGGCGCACAAAGCGAACACAATAAGGAATTTCTGCAATATGAACGAAACACTATTATTACACACAGAAGAGCACGATTCAAATTATAATAGGATTAAAACACTTTGCACAGTTACAAAAAAATATAAAAAAAAATCAATTAATAATATTAATGATGTACAATAATAATTGTGCACAACAAAATACAGTTGAAACAATTGATGGTCCATGGTTGTCGTTGTACTAACCATGTTGGAATTGATGGCTACGACTACGACTGTACTGGACGAGCTAGACGCTGAAACTGATGCTGATCCCTAAAACATGCCGGCAATTTATAGCGAAAAATATCACTCAACTTGCAGCACACTCCGAGAAGAAGAAGAAGAAAAAGCTAGCAGTTCGTAGCCGTTTCGTCTGCAGCTTAAAAAATACAACCAGCAACGAGATAAAGACAATAAAAAGAAGGTAGGTGAATACAGAGATGTCTGAAAAGAGCAGGGACTGTAAAAAACAAAAAAAAAAAAAAAATCACACGTAAACAAGTTATACGCATTTACAACAAAGTTTTCCGCATCCAATTTTTGTTAAACTGTAGGACAACTTTTTGGGCAGTGCGACAGACATTATCCCAAAATCTAACCGGCTAATTCATTTTTGAATACCTGTCTTTCAACTAATTTTCATACTAATCATCAGCTTACATGACGTTCGACACATAAAAGACATGGAAGCGAAAGAGAGCGAGGGAGTGGCAAGTGAGATGGGGCTAAAGGCTGCGCACAAGCAATTTGACTTGAAGGTCATGGGTTTTATGGATCTGTTCGGACTGGGTTGCGGGTATCGAGCTGCGAAGCCAAAAATTTGCAATCAATTTAAGTTATTAATTGAAGTTGGAGAAGAAAATAAATGGGTTATAAACTCGACACAGGTAGACCACGGCCAGTCTATATTCAAAGGCCTTGGCGGCCAGCAGCAAGCGATCAACTTGCCCTCATCCCGCCTGGCCAAGAATGCAGTCTGAATGAGTGTGTGTGTGTGTGTGTGTGTGTGTGGCCCAGTCACGCTGTGTTGCATTACGAGGCACTTTCTAAAAATAAAAGAAGACAATCGGCCTTGAGAACACACTTAAACCACAGAGAGAGAGAGAGAGAGGCTGCAAGAGTTTTACATAATCCCATTGCTGTAGAAGCTCAGTGCAGGAGTCACAGATCAACTTTTACTTTGGCCAACATGTCAAAAGGTTCATGAACTTGAATTTGCTTGCTTAAGCAAGAAACATGCATAACAGCATTATTAAAATTACTTTTATTACATTAATTACATAACGCCATTAGTTAAGGATATTAAGTGATTTGTGGAATCTCAACGAGATGAGGAGAATTGTGGCTCATTGTTGTGGGATGGAATTATTGTGACATAGCTAAGGGACAGCATGATATGATTCAAATAAATTTCAGACTCAATAAAGAGCAATAACTTAACAAAAATTAATTGAATTCGATTTTCTTTTGACTGAAAAGTCAACAGCCTTTATCTCAATAGCATTTTACAATTAACATAAATTAGCATTAAATGAACTTAGCGAGTCTTGCATAATTAGTTCAGTTCAAATTACCAATTTATTGTTTGTTAACAAAATATATGGTTATAATTGTGAGTTTTGATTTGAAAACTACACATTATGCATACGGATTTTAACGGATTTGAACTAGTTTTATTATTAGCATAGTGATATAGTTTACTAACAGTCATTAAAAACACACTTTAACTAAATTTGGGTTATTTTGTTTTTAACAAAAGTACGATTGCGTAATTCTTATATTTGTATTCTTTAAGCAAATATGTTAGATTTATTATTTTTTAGAACAAGCTCAAAAAGGGAAGAATGACACAAAAAAAAATCTAACGAGTTTTATTTAAATAAATATAAACAAGGTTATTTTGGCAAAACTAGCCCAAAATCGGCATAATAGATTATTTATGTTACATATTGCTAATGAATATTGATGCCCGTCGAAATATCTTAAGTTTGGAAATGAATTAAAAAGTTTTTAAAATATCAAATGTCAAACTAACAAATAAACTAAAGTTTGAAACATTTTATAAATACTGCAAATCTCTAAAAAAACAGTTTGAATATTTAAGGTGATATAAATTTTTTATATTTATTTAACAATAAAAGAGTTTAGTAAACATAACCGCCATTTGACCCGTATTGGGTGCCATGGTCCGAGCTGGTGCCGGCGGTGGAGGAGGATGCCGATGCACTGGAGGAGGCGGCGCTTGAGTATTTGGCCTGAAGATGAGCTGGTGCAATTGTATCAACTCCAATCGCAACGGGCACATGAGTTTCAGGGTTAAACTCCTCAATGCCATTCGATGTGGGCTCCTGGTAAAGGTGCGCTGGTGTTATGGTATTGGCTCCAATCACAACTGGCGCCTGCTCCTCGGCTCCTTGACTAACGTCAGGAACGACCTGAACAGCGGCAGCTGGTGTCGGCAAAACAGCCTCACCCTGCGAATGGATGTAGTTGTAGTGGGCAATGCGGTCAGCCTCTGGAATGAACTGTTCCGGTGTCTGCGTGTCAGCTCCAATGTTGAACGATTCCTGCACAGCAGCAGTTTCTACATTATCGGCCTTCAGGTTCTGGGGAATCAAATGCTCGGGCTGATAGCTGCTGGAATCGCTACCGGGAATGATCTGAGCAGAATCGGTCTCCGCCGGAGCTGATCTCAAATGCTGAGGAATCAATTGCTCTGGCTGATAACTGCTGGGAATGCTACCGGGAGTGACATAAGGACTGTTCAAAAACTCTGGAATCAAATTCTGTGGTTGATAACTGCTGGAATCGCTACCGGGAATGATCTGAGCAGAATCGGTCTCCGCCGGAGCTGATCTCAAATGCTCAGGAATCAATTGCTCTGGCTGATAGCTGCTGGGAATGCTACCGGGAGTGACATAAGGACTCTTCAAAAACTCTGGAATCAAATTCTCTGGCTGATAGCTGCTGGAATCGCTACCCGGAATGATCTGGGCAGAGTCAGTCTCCACCTGAGCATTCTTCAAATGCTGAGGAATCAAATGCTCTGGCTGATAGCTGGCGGAATCGGCACCTGGAATAATTTGAGCAGCGTTAGTCTCCACCGGAGCAGAGTCAGTCTCCACCTGAGCAGTCTTTAAATGCTGTGGAATCAAATACTCTGGCTGATAGCTGCTGGAATCGCCACCAGGAAGAGAGGCCGAGGCCGATGCCGAGGAGGATGCGAAAGATATGGATGGGGCGGCATAGTTATAGCCATGTTGCAGGTGACTAACATCGCCTGCAACCAGTCCGAAGAGAGCCAATGTGATGACACAGAATTTCTGCGGTTGTATCCAAAAAAAAAAAACAAATTAAAAAAAAACCAGAATTTACTATAAGAAAAATGACTGGAATTAGATAAGTGGACTTTTCATAGAACTTACCATGTCTGTTCCTTGTGTTGATCTGTTGTTGGTTTCAATAAGGTTTCAGGTATTTATACAAAAAACTATCGAATGAATATTAGGCTGTACCTCTATGCTAATTGGCTTAAATCAATGTTTTGCTTTAAATATATTCAAAAACCTAAGTCCAATAACAATTCCAAAAAAAATTAAGTATACAGATACACGCAAACCGAAGTCTATCCAAAACTTTGAAATTAAACTCCTCTCGAACTGAACGACCTCCACTAATAACGGGAAATGTGCCATCTTTGCATATACTAATTAGTTAAGAGCACAAATTAGCACAAGTAATTTTTTTTATTCATTTTTTTTATTTACATATGTTTATTTTTATTGTAAGTTGTTATTGGAGTGCTATAAGCGTCTTGATGGAAACCTGTTTCCAGATTTTTTATGAAGTAGTTATTTGTTTAAAGAACGGTATCTATATCTGTCTACTCAATAAGCAATAACTGTCTTTAAAACAAAAATTAATGATTTTTTTAATACTATTCAATAAATAAACAACTAAATTGTTTAGTTTTCACAATTGAATACCTATTGAAACTGTAGCGAATAGTAGCAATTTTAAGCACCTTAATTTTATTATTGAACAAATCAGATATGTTTTGTGTGCTGTCGGATTGTTTGTCTGATGTTTTGTTTGTTTATTTCAAAGATTAACTTGAGATATCAACACCCAATTCAATATATACATCTGTGAACATTCAAAACGCGATACATATGTTGAGTTTACTATAAACTGTAATCAAGCATATACAAAACAGAAATTGGAAAATTAAAAGAAATAAATAAAATATTTCGTTTTCCTTAACAAGCTATAATATTATTATATTATATCAGACAAGATGAACTCTAGTTTCTTGATAGTCCTGCAATTGTCGTCAATAAAGTTTAACATTTTCCTTTAATTTAAATTTCTCTAATATTTATTTGAATAGTTTTAATTTGCTTCTTTTCCTATTTGCTTTTAAGTTTGCTATTTGCATAATAATACATGGCATTTTTAAGATTGATATGAATTTGTTCAATGCAAATGAGATTTGTAGCCACATAAATCATTGCGAATCTTTTCGGTTGTTTCGACTGTATTTGAATGGGTTTATTAATTGTTTTGTATTTGTTCACATATGTCTTTGTTAGCACAAAATGATTAAGATTAGTTTACTTTTGACATTGTGTGAATATTAATTATAATATTAATTATAGCTTAATATTAACTTGTTTTCGTTTCTTAGGCCCGTGTTACACAAATATGCAATTCGTATGCTTCAATCTTGTTATAAGTTAAATATTATATCATTATTTTTTATAGATATTTACATATACTTAACAAAGGGTCTCATTCATCCAAAACTGACTGACTCACAATTCTATCTCAAAAGTCCAGTTTTTTTATATAATAGTTAGTGGTTTATTTGGAAACCTGATTTAATGTATCATCGTATCAACCCAAACGGGTTCTTTTAATATATTTATTGTTGTTTCGCGCAATCCTTATGCAATTTATGGATTTTGTTGTATACCTCCATTTGTGTGAAATGTATATATTAACATACAAGCTTGTGGTTTTCGAATATATTATGTAATTTATCTGTTTGTTTATTGGTTTGATTATTTAGAGTTAACTTTTATTCTTTCGTATTGGATTTGCTAAATTAACTTATGTGCATTTTATTCAATATCTTCATATTTATGTCTGAATATATAAATACTTTAATTATAAATAATATTCACCAATGAATTAAAAATAATATTTTAAAAATTTCTTCACTGAGCTAATAGCGAGCATAAAAATAGAAAATCTAAAATTTCGCGACTTCTGTTTGTCAATTAATTTGCATAGTTATGTCGTATGAGTAACTATTGGTTTATAAACTAAATCAGCACTCATATATCATCATTATCATCATCATCATCATCATCATCACATATTTCATTTCGCTGCATTAGGTGAACTTAGCCGCTACAAATATCAGCATTTTATTTAACCTGGTTTGTGGGGGAGTTCTATGTTAATCACAAAAATTATTATTGATAAATTATTGATATTAAATTGTATATCAAAAATAATATCTAAAAAGTGTTTTAGTATTTTTTATACATCTTGCAAAGCTAATTTATTTATATTTAACATAAGTGTGTTAAACATAGTTTTATTTTCAGTTTCATTGATTTAGTCAACAGTTAATCAAGATCATTTAATGATCTTGTCATGTCATAGATAAGTCTTTTTCTTTATCTGTCATCAACGAGTTCCCATTGACTTGTGGGCCAGTCGACGGCAAGTGGGGGAATCTCAGCTATTAACCAACCGGTAGCCGGCTTGAATGCTGTCTCTTTGTCTCTTTGTGTCTTTGTGTCTCTGTGTCTTTGACAAACACTGCCAAGCTGTGAGGAGGTCAAAGCTAGCCGATGCTCAACGAGCACATAAAACAATTGCGGAACAGCAACACATAAGTTGACGCCGGCAACAAAAATGAAAAATTGTATTTTCGAGGTTGATCTCAGAAACATAAACTGCAAAGGGCATTCAGTTAATCCCTGATGTGCACTTGGCTTGGCATGCGACTTGTGGCATTGCTCACATAAGTGCAAACATTTCGATAAATTGCAAATACAAATCAAATGAGTCTGTCAATAATTATTATAAAATGTCAGCGCTTGCACATGATTTGCCCATGCAAACTATGATTGCCCAATTGTGTGCAGTCGCGTTTGTCGCTAAAAAACAGTCTTGTTTTCTATGCAAATCTCAAATACCAAACAAAGAGTGAGTTATGTCTAAAAAAAATCGTAAAAATTTCGCAAAAAAAAAAAGGCGCGTTATTTAACTTGTCTAGTGCGTTATTACAATATTAATACTTGCAGTAGCAAATATTGCAGCTAATTGTACTTCCATCATGAAAACATGCAGAGATCACCTTGCTTCCCTTGGCATGCCTCACCTGCCCGAAACAGCGACCTCTCCATATAAGAGGAATGATGGAGGTGCTCTTGCTGCTGGCCAGTTAGTTGCCGGTTTTCAACGTTTAATTTATTGGGCAAACTCTGAAACCGAAAGTTGGACGTCCGCCTGCAGCCATTTAATAGGCAAAGTTGTATTTTATTTAATTAATTAACGCCGAGCGCATCTGGGGTATCCATGATGATTGTCTCCATGTAATGTTAATTCGTCAAAAACGATTGACGCCTAAAATCAATGAATTGGCTACTAATGATATTTGTCTGCTTCAAGGTTGAACAAATTGAAACCAAACTCTAAACACACTCTTTCCAACATATTTTTACGTAGTATATAAAGTTATTATCTTGAAATAAAAAAGTTCTTTTCGAGAAGAAAATCTTCGAAGTACCTTTCCTGATCTGCCTTTTTTTGTTGAGCGGCTTAAGTTTTGATGCTATTTTCCACACAAGTCCAAATATAAAAAAATGGGTTATTCTTATGATTTTTAACACCATCTAAAAAATTGTTTGTAGTTGTTAATTGTATTAGCGGCCATGGCAATACATATTTTTACTGGGTCACGGCTCCAACAAATTAATTTAAGGATAGATCCAAAACTAAAAAACGTGCCTGGGCAAATCACAGAAATAATCGAATTGGCTTAAGTTCAATTTTTGCAATTGTCCCAAGTTTGTAAATGTGAAAGGCGACGTTGCAAATAACAATTAAATATGAATTGTGACCTACAAGCCATTGTCGACTGTTAATTATTTAATTTTTATGAAATCATTGGTTTGCACCAATTAATTAGAGGTGGGAACAGAGTATTTAGCAATTTATATCTTTTTATTTTGATGTTAGGAAATATTTTGGAATATATTTAGATCTGACTAAATGTTTTTGGACATTTACCAAATCAAGCATAATAAATACTCTAAACAAAAATAAAAAATATAAATTAAATGAATCGTTTTTATGCCATTCAATGATATATTGCGGCAGCCTGATATATTCGTATGAACCGGAATAACTTAAGTTGGTGTCTGTAGATTTTCGAACCAATTATTGTACATACATATTTGAAGTGTTGGTTCTAAGCATTTGATTGTATTGTGAATAGAAATTTGCATAATAAAGCCATCAAAATAAGGTTGGTTTCCATATCGCTGACATCTTCAATAAATTAAGTGCATATCGAGTATAAAGAGGCGCTCGAAACTGGTTTTGAGTTCCATGGCATTTGCTGCCAATGAATGAAAACAACTTTGAGTTTGCCAGAGTACAATTTTTTTAAATATTTTTTTTTTTTTACCGGCTCACAGTGTAATTTGCTAGCAATTACAGAATCAAGTTCCACATCTGGTTTCACATAGTTACCATTACTCTTAGTTTCTGTAAGTGTGTGTGTGTGTGTGTAAAAAACACTTGTTAACTGCGGTGGCATTCAGATAAATTAATTGACAAACTGTGATTGGCATTATTAGCCACATCTCGAGAGGTTTCTGCAAACGAGATGCCATCAATTTGTCAAATGATTTTATCATCATCAAGAGAACTGCACCCTTTCGTTTCAGCGTGAGAAGATCATATTCTTTATTTAGAAATTATATTAATTTATTTGTTTAATATTCTTGTGTGTTATTCACACTTTACGGACACCCCTTAATACTGCAAAATTTCCAAATATATAATTTGCATATGACTAACACGACTAATTCGCATATTCATATCAATGATTGATTAATTTAATGACTACATTTTATAATTACAGTTTTAGAACAGCTATTGAGTATTTTAACAATAATCATATAAATCATATCATAATCAATAAAAAGGATAAATGTTATTTAAGCAGCTGACCCGGAAATTTTCGGGAGTCCAGGGTCAAATATTTTATTTGGACAGGCCTTCTGGCAAACCACGTTCAAATTGTCTTTGTAATTATTGAGAAAATAGTGATTTTCTGATTTCGACTCATTTAAGTTGGCGTGTGGAAATCATAGAAGTGTTTTGATTACTGGGTGACTCTATAATCCATAAATTTAGTTCGATGAAGTATTTTCTAGCTATACTAATGCAGCATATTTTGCAGGGATTTTTCGGAGTTATCATTTTTTTTTTTTTTTTTTTTTTTGTTAATATAGCTAAAGGTTGGCTAACACACATTGGCAATATAGTCGCATGCTCGCCAATTGTGCTACCAGATACTCATAAACAGCAGACGACGTGACGAATTGCGACATCTCAGCGAATAAATGTAAATTAACAGCTTACTCACCAGAAAATACAAATTTTGCAAATTTTAAGCTTAAAATTAAAATATGACATATATTTTGCGCTGCTACTTAATGTTAGTTTGGCCTCAGGTAGGAATTTCACAAGGAATTAATTATCAGAATGCTAGGTTTGGTTGCCCGTCGATTTGGGATAACATAAAGCCTGAAAGTATGCAATTGTTTATAAATGTCTGCTATAGTCTGCTTATCCGTGCTTCCAATAACTGGATCGATATTGAGTATAAGTATGTAAAAAGTATATATTTTAATTACTCAGTTAGATAGTATAGAATTTTGATATTATTTATATATATTTAATTTATATTAATTATTAATATTTCACATGCATACATAACAAATATTTCACTATGCATAGTTGCAATTGAAAAGAAAACCGGCTAATAAGCTAATTGCAATGATCTACTAAGATGTTGTTGCAATTGCTATAATTGTTGTCTTAATGTTTCAGCCTCTTTTGCTTTGTGCTCCGGAATTCCCGACAAGCACTTGCAGCAATAGCTTTTCTGTCTATATTTTAGCCACTTTAATTAACCCAAGTGGCAGGCAGTAAAAGCTGAAAAAGGCGTTGTCTACTTTCAGGCGGCCATTAAAAATTAAATGTATATCAAAGAAATAACTGCTGGGCAGGGACAGCACCGGAAAAAGTGACAGAGACAGCAGGAGAAGGAAATGGCAGGAAGGAACAGGAACAAGTCCGGGATTAAGTAAATGACACTAAAATATTACGTGCACATATGCCAAGACAAATGATGAGCAGCAGGAGAAAAGCACCCGCAGCCACATGGGCAGACGGTGGGCGTGTCGCTTGGGCAAGCGGCAATTGGGGCGAGAGAGGGCTAAGGAGGCGGAGTGTCCTGGCAGCCAAGTCAAGCAATCAAGCAAAATGAGGTGCATTTTTCAGCAGTTGTCGGTCTTGGCATCAAATAATTCCCAAAAATAATCACAAGGCGACAAAATGTTGCACATAATGCGGCTGCTTAGACAGGCAGTGGCAGACAGCGGGCGATGGTTGGATGTGGTACGATGCTGCCTTGAGGCAGATGCAAGACGTGCCATGGCGGACTGATGATGGGTCCTGGCAAGGATGTTTGCCTCGGCTCGTGTTAATTATTTTGCTAAAATATCAACAACATCAACAATAACAACGATAACAACAGCAGCGAAATTTGACAAAATTTGATGTGCGCCCCAAAAAACTGAAATGAAAAATCGCAATTTCCTGCGCTCCGATAACCGCCGGCTATATATATGTATATATATATATATATATATATATATATAAGATAAATTTACTACATAGATGCATATTTGGGTGTAGATATTAAGGATTTATAACAATAGACAAACGGACGACAGACTCAGGCGGCTTAATGAGTGACGGCTGGTCATATTAGATCCGATGCATGAACTCCCACCCCTCCCCGCTCTACACACTCTATACTCCCAACACATCCGTGTGTGTGTTTGTGTGTGTCTTTGAGAGAGTTATGGTGCATTAAGCTCAGCTCCGGCAATGGGGTGGGCATTTATTTTGCTTTTCTTTTTTTTTGTATTCTTTGTTTTTTATTTTTCATTTTTTGGTTTAGGGGATTTTTTTTTTGGTTGTGTCTCCTTTTCTTCTTCTTCCACTTGGCATTTGCATTATTCATGTGCTGCATGGCGCTGTAGTTTTATTTTAAAGCCCAAGCGTTCATAAAAACTCAACTGGCAAGTGCATTGCCAGGGCGATGGGTGTTTGGGCAGGGCATCTAATGCCCTATGCTGCAAGGGAGTGCAATGATTAATCTACGAAGCCAGAATATATATTTATAATTTGATATTTTATTTAAAATAACCAAATCTGTGCGTAAAGTCACAAAGTCTCAGTGAGTTGCTGGAGTAATCAGCTATTGATCTTTGTTATGATCGATATGGCTAGAAAAATTGTGTGAGATGAAGAGAATTTGAGATTCGGTGTTTTAGTTTTAAGTGAATTTTCATTTCTTGTTGCATTTTACGTGCTACCCGCGCTTTTGATGGCTTTTTCGTGCCGTCGTGTGTTGATGCTGATGACAGCGTCGTCTGCCATAATGAAGTTGTCGTTCAGTCCAATGACTGCGATGACGCAGTGGTGATGATGATGATGATTATGATGATGATAACGGTGATAATGATGATGATGAGGCGGGCTAGCGCTCGTTAAGTTGTCTTTAAGTCAAGTTGTTTGACAATCTGCCCAACAAAAACAACAGCAGCAACAGAAACAACAAATGAAAAGAGTGTTATAAATTGCATTTAGTGTCGGTCCAAGCCATTGGTGATTTGTTATGGCTGTAGAATTAGAGAGAGAGAGAGAGAGGGAAATGAAGAAGGGAAGTAGGGAAGTAGGGAAGAAAGCCAAAAGGTCAGGCCTTAGCATCGCCTGGAGCACACTCTCCACTCACATTGATGGAATGACACTGGCAACAATGTCCAAGCAGAATATTGGGGTGCTGAGACGGGGTGCTCATATGTAAATTACATATAAATGCGTTACCAAATGCCAACTGCCAACTGGCAACTGGCAACAGGCTCGAGCGAACCGAATTGTTTACAAATTTCATACAAAATGCGCAATGCTGGCCATGGGCCAAGAGGGACTTGTATAAGGAAGGCCTACATACGAGGACTCAATGTGCATATGCTAAAATAACGCGCCAGTCATAAACTAAAGACTTTGTTTACAAATTAAATGCAACATGCAACAAGCGACAACAACAACAACAATAATAGCAACAGCAACAGCAACGGAGACATCGACATCTTCATCCAGGCCGTCTATATAGACCCCAAACTAAAAAGCTTCCAGCTCCGAGAGATATGCGCACAGATACACGAGACTCAGATCGGAGCCCCCAGTCTGAGCCTGCATATGAATGCGAGTTGGCCAAATGGACAGCGGGCTGGCCTGCTTGGATATGCACCCAAACCTATACACTTGGCAGTGAATGTGAATGTGGCTCGCTCCTGGCGCTTGGGTGTGATGTCTATGCGAATGCAGTTGTTGCCAGTTGCCTGTTGTTGTTGCCCCATGTACTTTATGCCCACGGTATGCAAAGCAGGGCAGGCCC
The DNA here is from genome assembly GCA_035042125.1 of Drosophila longiperda. Classification (NCBI taxonomy): domain Eukaryota; kingdom Metazoa; phylum Arthropoda; class Insecta; order Diptera; family Drosophilidae; genus Drosophila; species Drosophila longiperda. The sequence continues at coordinate 493,200 of JAWNLV010000110.1, read as the reverse complement.
GCTCTACGCTCCGCTCCGCTCCGCACTGCACGCTCCACGCTCTACTCTATATGTTATATGGTATAAGCTATACTCTCTGTATAGCAACAGCTACATGTGTTTTACATGAATTTTAAATGATATGTTAAATAAAATGCGCAGCTAAACAGCCGACGGGCCCGTCGACGACGACGACGACGACGACGACGAATGCGTGGACAACACGCAGCGAACGAGGCCAAAAGCCGGCGCGGTGCACTGCTGGACGGGCTGAGATGAAAGCGCCGGAGCTGGCGAGAGCGGTATGGTCAAACAGTGGTTCCAACATTCGCTGAGATTTAGAATTTATTAGCGATCGGAAAGATCAGTTCAATTTAAGTTTCCTTCTGCAACCCTCGAATAGAGCAAGCAAATCGTTTTGACCTATGACAAAAAGTTAGTTTTCTTGTACAAATAGTTTATTGGTAAAATCATAAATAATTGAAATATTAGTTAAAATTATACACTTTTTTTCTTTTATTTTCCCAACATTATTTATAAATTTCAATAATCTATAACTTTAAAAATTCCTTTCTTTTTCTATAAAAATAATTGAATATTTTCATATGTGTCACACTTCGACAAGATATGCGAGTTCCATTTTTATAGATTTGATTAGGTTTTTGCATGGATTGTGGTCAGTGTGCGGTGAATCTAAAACTATGCAAAGTTTATGCGAGTCTAAAATATTTGTGCTGCACATGCGCAGGCAATGCTAGCTCAATTGTTCAGATATATTTATATCTTAAATGCAGGGAAAACGGGTCGCTGCTGCGGCTGCTGCACCCGCTAGCAGCTAGTTGCAACGGCAGCAGCAGCGGCGGCAGTCGGTGCCCCAGTCACATTTGTAGTTGTGTCTGGTGCTTGGGGGGGTCGTAGTCGTAGGTGGAGGGACAGGGAGAGGGACAGTCGGAAGGAGTCTGCTGCTAAACCGTTTGCCGGCTGCTGCCTGATGCTGCCTGATGCTATCAATTCAAAGTCAAATGGGGGGGACAACAAAACAAATCGGCGCTGCATCTATAATGAGCCCAAGCCAGTGCTATGGCCCAGACCCAGACTCAGGCTCAGTATCAAGCTCCAGCTCAGGCCTAGGCTCAGCTATAGCCGGCCCGAAACTGAATTGTTGGCCATATGGCTTTCGGGCCCGGGCCATGTTTTCTTTTGCTTTTTCCTTTTCATTTTAGGTGGAGCATGTGCTCATTGAGTTGTTGTTGTTGTTGTTCTTGTTGTTATATTTGCACGATGTCTGACTAGGGACACCCACCCGATGAAGCGCACATACACACACACACACGCACACACACACACACACCTACATACATACACACGCAACGTTGTGCGTTGCCCCAAGGGAATCGCTGTTCCAGTCCAAGCTGGAGTCCAAATCACAGTCGCATTATTTCAAGTTGCCTCAACGCAGATCAATTGACTGCTTTCCTCTCACTCTCTCTCTCTCTCTCTTTCTCTCTCTCGCACTATCTAACTCATCCACTTGCCCCCTGTCTGTTTGATTACAAAATTGTGAACTGCCGCACAATTGAATCACCCAGACCCATAAATGTCTTTATTATAGGTCCAAGTGCTTTGGCCAATTTGTTGGCAGATTAGACCAATAGTTGTCTACGTTTCTTCTTCTTCTTTTTCTGAGCTTACCAATCAAGCTTTTGCTAAAATACAGGTACAGAAGAAAATTCGCGCTGAAATTAACAAAATTACACAGAAATCTAAAAAAGTGTTTAAAGTAATTTACAAAATGCGCAAACAACAGTTTTTTAAAATAAGAACATGTTTTTTATTTTTATTTTTTATAGTTTTGAAATAAATTTCAAGCAAAGGCACTTATTTCTATATATGTATATAAAATGTGTGTATATGTAAATTGTTCAGATTCTATATATATAATTAATATAATGAAAATATTACATTACTGATAAATTTTTAGTTTCCGAGTGTAGCGAATTCCGTAAATCGTCTGAGGCTATTTTGAACATTATGTTTGGTTTTCCTTATTAAATGTTAAATAATTAAAATAAATTAAATTGAGGTTGTCTAGTAAAAAGGGAAGATTTTCAGTTGATACCCTTCAACGACAATAATTTTTCATTTTTAAGGATTGAGCATCGTTCAGGCAATGTTCCCCAGTAACTTTAATTAGCTTTCGGTTGACCCAAATTCACTAATGGAAATGGATGGATGAATTCGTTGAATTTTTCAAGATTGCAGCAATAACTGTGCCAAAGTGCAAAATGCGCAACACCCACAAAAAACACCCAATTTCAGACACCTACAACAACAACAACAACAGCAATAGCAACAACAATGCCAAAGTTGGCCATTAAATTGCTGATGCAGCAAGCTGCTGGCAACAATTTCTTTAAACACAGAGCCCGGTCAACAGACTGGCAGCAACAGCAACAACAGCAGCAGTAATAGAAAAGGATTCAACTCCATTGAACACCCGAATTTGTAATTTTCGAGTTAGGCTTCGTTTTGGCCAGCCCAGAAATGGTGGGCGAGCAAATTATAGCCTTGCAATCCGCAGACAGCAACAAACTAACCAAAACTTAAAACAAAATATCAAGTTTTGGGGCCATCGTCGTCGGCGTCTGTTTAGCACTTAACACGTCAACAGACGACGGTCGTCAGTTATTTTGTTTTTTTTTATTATTTTTTTTTTTGGCTAGTTCCCATCGAGCCAAAACGAGAAACGTATTGGAATCATCAATGTTGCGGTATTTTTCTTGTACTGACATGATTACCTCTCTGCAATTGTGTGTGTGTGTGTGTGTGTGTGTGTGTGTAGGCCCATATAGATAGATAGTTAGATACATCGATGGATGGATAGATATATACGTAAGATAAGATTGCACATGATTGTGCCCGTTGCAGGCACTTGCTTGCCGTGCCTGCCTATCGATTATTATCTATTTTGGCAGAAATCGATCGTGATCGATTTAGGGCTGCTGATGCAGTTGCTCTGTTGTTGCCACAACAACTGCACGCTGCACTATTGCACAAAAGGTTAAGTGGCGAAAAAATGCCTCGAAAAATGTTGTTCAACTTGCCCCGCTGCCAGCAGCAGCAGCAGCAGCAGCAGCAGCAGCAGCAGCATGCGTGCTGTGGAAGATGAACCCCTTTTTGACATTCAATCAAATCAGCAGAGTTGCTAATGTGGCAGCAACAAATTACGTAAAGCTTTCTACCATAAAATATGTACTTAAAGTTAACAATTTTGATGTATTGATGATAGATTTTACAATTATCAATAAACAAGTTATTTTTTTGTATTAATTATTTATTACTTTGCTCAGATTTTATAAATGCGACTATTAATAAAATATAAAGTTGGCTTTGTGAAAGTCTCGAATAGATTACGATTCTGACACATTTATTTTGTAATTCTCAAATCGCAAACAAATTCTGTAGGAACGTAAAAAATATATATTTAAAATGCCAGTCGATGAGAAGTCATACATGGAGGAGCAACCCGCGAAGAAATTCGATCGTTGTCTGGCCAATGGGATCATAAAGGGTGGTGGGGGGTTCATCGTTGGAACTGTCATATCTCTGTTGTTTCTTCGCCGACGGGTCTGGCCAGTGCTGATGGGCACTGGATTTGGGATTGGTGTTGCCTATAAAGCATGCGAAAAGGATTTCAAATCGTTGAAGTAGAGGACGAGGAGTATATGTGAAATTTACACAGTTTGCTATACCCATAAATATACATATATACATATTGTCAACTTATATCTGTGTTTGTATATGGTAACACTGGAAGTGTGGACATCATGAAGACCAAGTTGTATGTTGTACTAGCTGCTGCTTGTTTGACTGCCAATTAAAATTCAATAAAAATACATGCAATTCCAATGAAAATGATGCACACGTTATCACAAAATGGGAAATCTTCAAATCGGGGCATGACTAGAAGCAATCAGTACGAGTTCCATGTAAAACAGTATCAGCCAAGATCCACAAAAAAAGAGAGAGGGGAAGAGGGAGAGCAGGGAAGAGAGGAGAGGAGAGCGAGAGAGCCAGCGAGCGGGCGAGTTAAAAATCTTTGGTTCGGGTCAGCAGCAAAGTCAAGTGCAGCAAAGACGCCTTCGACATGGCCATCGCCTTCGAGGAGCTCACGTTTTGCAGTCCGCAGTCCGCGGAAGCCGACTCATGTTGCATGCAACAACCTGGTGCCGAGGCTCGTTTGCCCGTCACATAATCTGCTCCAAATCAAAATTGCTTATTAAACGTGGAGCTGTGGATAGGCTGCAGTTCTTGGCCTACAGCCTCACAGTTCTTTCTCTTTCCCTCTCTCTCTTTCTCTCCTACTCTCCTACTCTCCTACCCCTTTCCTGTCCCATCTTTCTGTCGCTGTGTGTATGCGTTGTGGGCGCCCGCAGCCTGCATTGCAACTGGCCATGCACTTGGGGATCTGGGCATTGGACTGTGGACTTGCGTAGCGCCCAAAACGAATCTGTCGCCGCATCGCCAGTTTACAGTGTGCCTTGGAAAATTGCTGCCGAATTCTGTTTCAGCAGCGAGTTGGATCACGATTGCCTGACTTTAGCGGGACTCAATAAGCTCAAACATCTTGATATGGATGCGGCGCTACAGGCGCATTGATCGATGATGACGACGACGACGACGACGAGGACGACGACGTGCAAAGCTGCCAATGAAGCGATACAAGCCGTAGGCAAACCTCCCTTCCTCACTTCCAATCTTTTTCTCTCTCTCTCTCTCTCTCTCTCTCTGTCCATCCATCTCTGTCTTTGGTAGAGTAGCTGGTCTCCTTTTTTCTACTTTTGCCCTTTGAACCCTGATTGCATTTTGTATACCTTATAATTGCTGGCCCTGGCTAAGCGCTATCTTTGCCCATTCACTGCCTGTCCAGTGCCTTGGTCACTCACTCAGTTGGTCGATGGCTAACTGGAGATTGTCAGGCTCTGCCTGCTTCCATTCGACGCGCTGCCTTTATTTTTTGTTGTTGTTGTTGTTGTTGTTGTTTTCCTTATTGGTTATCATATCATCAACGATGCCTGGTGCTTCAATTCGATTCAAGTGAGGAGGGAAACTCTTTCCAGGAAATCGCAAAACAGCCTGCGAACAGAACTTGTCGCATTAGCACCACGTTGTGTAGCTGAAAATTAATGCGATTCCCGATTGCCTTTATGCTCCAAATAACGTCGATTTATCGCACTGATGGAGGCCCTCTGCCTCCCGGCACCTTTCAGATGTGTGAAAGCACAACAAAGATCATTGATCTCTGATATCTAATATATTTGTACGAATGTGTGCCAAATAATTTGTATTACATACAAACATATCTGATATTTAAACTTTTAAGGAAGCAAATTTACTTGGCTTTTTTTTTTCAATATGTTCAATTATGTAACAGAAGAAGAATTATCGAAAGATGGCTTATTAATTTCAGGGTGGGGTTTGAATGCTTTCATATCCACAAATAAATATAAATTCACAAAATATAAAGTTGAATGTATTTGAAACCTATATCCTATGCCTGTGCACGAAATTGAATTTAATACTAAATATTATATATATACTATATATTTCTGTTGATAAAATGGGTTTCGATATGCCATAAACATATTGCATTTTGAATTATTCATGATTAAAAGTGATGTGGAAGTTTTTCATACAAAATTTATAATATTTTCTTTAATTTATTTTATTTTTTAATAACCTATGATAGACTCTACTTTTAGCACTACTTTTAGTTAGCAGACATAATTCTAATCTATTCCATTTGTTATAGGAAGAGTGATAAATAAAAACAATATGTGAAGTATTTTTACTGCAGAACTTTCTAAATATATGCTGAGTGGACTATCAGTTGCCAATTTTTGTCTTATTTATTTTTGTTAATTTTTGTGTAGCTGTGGCAGTTGTAGCTCCAATTACTAGTTACTAGTTACGACGACAACATGTGTTTGATTTTGATGGGTTTGCTCGTTGCACGCTGAATTGCAGTTGCACCATGCCAACGCAAGCTGCAAACGATCTTGACAAAAAAGCGCAAGCAGCTACAACAACAGCAACAACAACAACAACAACAACTAAAAAATGGAAAGGTTCCCAAGAAAATTTAGATCAATTTTCCTAATTTACTTGAGCGCAGCGATTGCGTGTCGTGGCGTGAAAAACGGCACTTGAAAATTCCTACAGCGCTCTCTGAAGGAATCGGAGTCGCAACTGGCGAGGTGGGGAAACAGCAACAACAACAACAACAACAGCAACAAAAAAGAAAACACAGACAAAAAAAAAAGGAGAAAAATAAGGAAGAAAGAAGGAAAGAAAAAAAATAAATCACGACTCAAGTTTCGAAAGCGCGAAACTGTTACCAAAGCACTTAAACTTAAATTGGCCAGCGACGACGACTAAGGTAACATAGTAAACTGAGCCACAGATCCACAAAACTCCAACAACCAAACCAAAGCAAACCAAACCAAACCAAACCGATCCAAAGCTGTAGCTGTAGCTGTGGATGTGGATGTGGCTTCAGCTGAGGCAAAAGGCTAAATTAGAAATAGTGTAGATAGATACGCCAATAGAATTTATAGCGGCTGCGCGTAGCCTGCGTCGTCATGATCATGCGGCTAAGTCCACCACCACCAGCACCTCCAACCACCACCATCTCCATGCTAACCTGGGCAGGTTAATTTTGGGCACGACGCGGCGGCCCAATGATGACGATGATGATGGCAACGCACGAAGCGACTGCCTTGGTCATGTACAACGTGCACGTTGGTTGGCCTTAACGCTGCTTAAGTTTAATGGAACCAATTGAAGATATTTTGTGGGCAAGTGATAAAGTTGTATGCCCAGTTGGTGGGTGCCGTGCCGGCTCCTGCGACGTTCGATCTCTGCAGCTCAGCAGCTCTGCAGCTCTACAGTTTAACAGTTCTTCAGCTCCACAGTGGGTGCTAGCAGGAAGCGGTCTGCATTTTTCATCAACAGCTTGTGCATCAGCTGAGTCAGCCCGATGCTTTCACGAACCCCATTAAATGATGCGTAAGCCTAAACGTGCCCATGCGTTTGCCATGCTGGCGGAGGGAGCTGATCACACAATCTTGATAGACAAAAGGAGCACAGAGTGAAGGCACACGTGAAAATTATAAAATTTCCAAATCGGTTAACTCTTTGCTCCAAACTGAAAACTCTAACCAGACAACAGAATGTTCGTAATTGTGTTATGCGAAAATTGCGGAAGAATTTTCTGCAGCTGTTTGTTAGCCAACTCAGACAGACAAAAAGTAGCAAAAATATTTTGGACATAAAGATGCATTCCAATCTTTTTTGATTACCTTATCGAAATCATTATGTTTCGATTGTGAAAAGCTTACTTAATTAAATCAATTTATTAATTTGCTAATGAAGAGTTTTTGCAGTAATTTACTTATTTTGTTGGCTTCAATAAGTAATTAAACGAGCCTTAATTTTATTACAATATTTAATTAATATTTTTATGTAATAATTTATACAAAAAAAATACTACTTCTGCTAGTTGTTTTTTATATACATTATTCGTATTTTATTGAAAATCAGTTAACAAAACTGAAAAACACAGCTCAAAGTGAGCAAAGCCGTATATAAAGTGTTTTAATATGCAAATTGGCCAACGTAACTGTAATTTATTGATTATTGCCAAAACGATGTGAAATATACATTTCCACACAGTCCATAAATTATTCTCACTTTTACTCTTTAATTTTTGGTTTATAAACTCAACTTATTTTTGAGAGCTTTTTATTGAAACTGAGGCAAAAAGGTTTTTGTCGTTGGTTGTTGATTTATTTTCATATGTACGTACATACATAAATGTATGTATGTATGTGTGTATGTATGTGGTAGCTTGCAAAATGCCTGACCTTACGCAAAAGCCATTTTGTTGCCTTTTGACGTCACTGTGCGCCGCGTCGCTGTTGCTGTTGCGGTCGACGCTTCCGCTGCTGTCGCCAATCAATCAAACGGACGTTGACGTCTTCGTTGTTGTTGTTGTTATTTTTGCTGTTGTTGCTGTTGTTGTGGCTTTTATTTATTTTGGCTCATTTTTACGCTTTATGCACTGCGCACTGTGCCGCAATTTGCTGCCTCCCCCTTTTATAGTTGCTTTTTGCTTTCACTGTCTATGCTCGTCTCTCGTCTTTCTTCCTCTCCTTCTTGCTCTTCCTCTTCGTCGTTGTTTTTTGGTCTTCGTCTTCGTCTTGCCTTCTGCTTGTTGCTTATATCTTGCGATGTGGCCATTAAATTTGATACCCACTTATTTGGCCAATAAAATTAACCTACCTCAACTTGTTTGAGTCCATTTCAAGTACGAGGGCCAACTTGGGTTTGCTGCAGCTTAATGTTTGCCGTCATTTAACTGGCCCTCATGTGTGAGTGTGTGTCTGTGTGTGTGTGTGTGTGTCTGTAACTTTGGGTTGGTCTGTCGCTGCCGTCTCTGTGGCATGTGTAGGGCTCTCGTTTTGGATGCGGCTAATGAGCAATGAGTCGCCGCTACAAATAACCACAAAGACATTTTTCTCTACTCTGCAAAAATGGTGTGAAACAAATTGCGAAGCTGAGCAAACTGAGCATTCACTAATTAGCTGATCATCGAGCATAAATCATATAATTTAAGCATTAAAAACATTTTGGAATGATTTGCAATCTTTTAGTTGTCCCTTGAAATCTGGCACAATATTCTCGTCTGGGACAATATGCTTTGTTAGACTGCAATTTTATAATTGTAGATAGTCCTGCTCAAAATGCGGAACATTCAATTGTACCTGTTCCTACGTAGCAAATGCCATTGTTACAGCTCCCTCTTCCTCTTCCTCTCCCTCACCATCTCTCTCTCTCTCTTTTTCTCGCTCACTCTCTCTTTCGCATTCAGATATCACCTTGAAGTAGGTGCGGCCTCATTGTCGCGAGGCTCCAGCTTAAGTCGGTTGACTATAAAAGATGCGACAATTTAGACGTCGTCGCTGTCGTGGTTGCGCCTTGTCGACGTCACTCCAGCTGGCGTTGGGGTCCATGGCTGCTCCTGCTGTTGGTCAGAACGCACCAATTAAAGAGTTGGAGTCGCTTTCGGCCTGACTGCGCCTGCCCCAATTTGGGGCACCGATGCGACGGCTGTCCATTCACATTCACAATCACATTCACAATCACACAATCGCGTTCACATTCAGTCGATTGTGCGAGTGTCCATTGTCACTTGTTGCAATAAATTGAAATTGACCAAAAGCGTGCGGTGCCACTTGGCGCGCACCCTTCCCTCTCCCCCCCTCACCACTCCTCTCTTTCCTCATTCCTCATTCCTATCCCATTCGCATTGCCATGGCTATTCCCCTTATCCGTTGCCTTCACTCCATCATTACTCATTGCGGCGTGTGTATCTTGTTGCAAGTGCTTTTTGGACTTTTGTCTTGCGATTGGATTGACAATAAATGTCAACACTTTGCGGCCGCTAATTTATTTGTGTACTTGATGCGTGCCCCAACGCTGGCGGCCAGCATTTCTCTCCTGATTCGGCTTGAACATGGCTCTGGGAATATAGATAGAAATGGGATTAAGTATGCAACGGAGCTTGAATCGAAGCTTGACTTAATCCGATCCAGCATAGATATAAGTCTTTAGAAATGGATTTGAGCATCTTCGTCAAAATTCAGATGATTTCATTAAAGAAGAAGACAAAAGCTGAATCAGGAATCAGTATAGATCAGCTAAAGATGATCCCATTCCGAAGACAGAGAAAAGACAGAAATGTTGCTGAGAGAAACTGAAGAAAGAGAAGCTGGCGGAAATAAATAGAATTAATTGTAAAGATCGGGCTATGATACAGAGATAAATATCCATGTTATCATTTAATCTCCTTTTCTGTCACAAATTGACGTGGAAAGTTTGTTTTTTGTTGGACTCTCTGTTGCCTGCTTTGACATTGCAATTGTTTTATGCTTGCCAGCAACCTCATTTGCGCTCTGCCTCAGTTGCCTCTGTTGCCGCTTGCCACTTGCCACTTGCCCAAAATGAGGTTGTAGGTAAATTTGTTGCCCAGCTCCCAGCTCGGGAGTCAGCGAAGCGCGGCAGCCGCAGCAGCAGCGGCAACTAAAGTGTTGGCCTCTACAAATACACCGCCGTCCTCATCCTCGGGGTCGGATCGGTCGGTCCTCGTTGCTGGGAGACACGCGGCAGCCGCTGATGGCCGAAACCAAATGTAGCCAGCGTCCAGTGGCCAGGCAATTAAAATTTTGCGGCTACTAAAGGTAGCCGCTGCTTAACAGTAGCCCCCGGTCCCCCCCCGGCCAGTAGCCCCTATGCTGAATCACCTTACCTACTGCTCCCTGGTCTGCTCCCTATTTTGCCTAAATAAGTCAAGTGTTACGATGGCAACAGCAACAGCAACGGCAGCGGCAACGGCAACGGCAACGGCGTTGCGGCCAAATGGGCGTATGAAATGCAATTAAATTAAATTTGCAGTTGCAAGTGTTGGTTGGGGCAGGCAACGGAGGATGAACTGTAAACGCTGTTAATGGGATGGGGAATGTCAAGTGAAAAGGGGAGTGGGCATGCCCACCAGGCTATACCAGCCAGCGGGGCCAACAACCAACTCGTCATAATGAGCAGTGTCAATTTTGCATAATTAACATTTAAATGAAATGGCTATCAGCAGACTTAAAGGGTATCCGGAGAGGTGTGTGGAATGGGGGTTCTAGGTGGTTATTCTGATTAGCGGACGATCTGTCCAACGGGGTGCAGAATGAGGCGTCAGTGCGTGAAATTAACAGAATATAAAATGGAGAAAAACAAAAAACCAAATTACATAATAAATGTGTGATAAATTTCGACATGTTATTCTTAGAATCGATAGCTAGGAATATTTGTATAAATATTTCATGCAACACATTCTGCTAAGATGTCACAGAATACCCCTACTGGAATTCCCTATTAAGTATTTTGAAGTAATTCTCTCAAATGGGTATTACCTAAAACCTGCCAAGGAGACAACTGATCAACTTGATCTCTTTGCCCAGTTTCAAGTTCGTTTCCGCTGATGCAATCACTGCCATATCTTTGGGAACGGGGCCAGCTTGGTCCGTGTCTTACCAACTGTTGTAGACGCTTTTTTCGCTTATTAAATTATTAAATTGTGCCAAACTGTCTAAAAGGATGTCAATAACTTTGATGCCATAGTTTCGTATCAAATTGAAGTCTGTACACACAAAATGCATTTATTTATTGTATCATTCGCAGACTCTATTTAAATGTCATTTAGATGTCATTTAGATGTTTCAATGGCAATTATGCCCGACACACACTCGAGTATATGTGTGGGGTGTGTGTGTGTGTGTGTGTGGGGTGTGTGTGTATGGAATGCTTACCTAAATGTGTATCTTATGCAATTTTGATACATTTATAAACACTCTGCCCCAAACTTTCTCTCTCTCTCTGTATATATATGTATCTCTCTTCTTCTTTTGACCGGTGGCACACTGCCTATGTTGCCTGCCACGCAGCCTATCGATAACATTTGATAAGGCCGAGGACTCTGTGCCCAGCAGCCACCCACTGATGTGCTCTGTTGTTGTGTTGTTTAAAAGGTTTTTCATGTAGCAGCGATAAAATGGCTAAAATTGAGTAACTGCAATACACACACACACACACACACACACACACACACGCACAACAAATTCGCAATCGATTGACTGCTGCAGCTGCTGCTGCTGCTGCTGTGTTGTGTTGTGTTTGGTATTGTTGCCGTGCTTCCGCCTAGATTCCATATGGAACGCTGCCTCGAGCAGCGCAGATGATGCCTGGCGGCAGCTTGTGGCTGCTCGTTGATAATGCACATTCGCCCAGCCACACCCACATTTGGGAAAAGCAATGTGCAAATCACAAAATTGTCTTTCAAATTAAATCACACAGACAATCTGCAAAATGTGTTACAATTTCTTCATTCTGGAAATAATCAAATAATTTATTTATACAAATTGCAATTGTAATTCACTTGTCTGCCTGTTTTTCCTAACAAATTCTATTGCAAATGTTGTAATTTTAATAGCATCATTTTTTTGCTGAGTGTACAAGTACTCTGAACCTCCACACACACACACACACACACACCAACCACATACGCAGCGAAGCTTAAAGCGAGCTTAAGTTCCAAAAAGGCCTAATCCGCACTTTAGCGCGTTTCTTGGCAGCTTTCCGCCCATCATCTCCGGCCCTGCTGGCAACTGATAGTTAGCTGGTAGTGCTGGGTAGTTGGTGTTTGGTGGGTCTGCCAGCCACTTTGTTTACAAAAATTATGCAAACTATGCAATTGTTTTAACTTGCAGCGTTTTCTTTGTCGCTGTTGTTGTTTTTGGGGGTATTTTTGTTGTAATAAATTTAACGCCAGGTCGCAGAACAACAGCAGAACTCAGACCCCAGAACCAGACTGAGACTGAGACTGAGACTGAGACTGGCCCAAGGCAATGACTGACTAAGTGACTCAGTGACTCACTGACTGACCGACCGATTGACTGTCCGGCTGTCCGGCTGTCCGGCTGGGTGAGTACAAGAATGAGGGTTTGGATACCCAAAGTATGTCTACAGATTATTCAGATCATTTGTTCAATGTCCGTTAAATTTAATCGCAACATTATCTTCACATTTGATACAAATACGTTTTAAGGAATTCCTGTTGCAAAGTGGCCAATTGATATGATCTTTCCACTTGCTACTTTCATTTCAGACTTGATGCATTGCATTTGGTAATGCCCCCCGGTGGAAATTTGCCACACACAATTTTTTATTATGATCAGCAGCTGCTAAAAAAACATAAATACCTAACTGTTAAATATATGGAAGATTAACTGCAATTTATTTATTTTGCTTCCTGTCTGCGAAACTATTTATTTGCACATGTGAATCCTTCTCGATTTGGTATATAATATCTTAGAAATTTGTCTTACATATTTAAAGTGTAATTAATTAAATGTTAATTTGTATTATGTAATACTTGAGATTAAATTCAAAAGGCGTGTGTAATTCTCAATTACCGTTCTTCTCAATGTCTATGCCTGCGTGTGTCTGTCTCTGTGTCTGAATCTGTGTCTGTGTCTGTCTCTGTATCTGTGTCTGCCTCTGCTGATATCCCAAAAGGGGGCGACAATCAATTTTAAAGTCAATTTGCGAGTTGAAGTCTCGGCCGAAACAATGGTTTAAGTGAAACGCACTCAGATCCATCCTACTGGAATGTGTGATACGTGTTACAGGATGCCGGATGGCAAATGCATTTTGGCTACGAGTCTTGGCTTGATTGACGGCTTAAAGCACAAATGCGCCACTTGACTCGATTGCACAACAACTACAAAAGCTATGCTACAATTCATGCATGAAACATGACGCGCTCCTGATACGGGTACAAAGAACCGCAGGACTCGAACCATATGTTCAGAGGGGGGGCGACAAGGGGCACAGCTAGCTAAAGAGGATTTTTCCCATGCACAGCAATAAAATATGTTGTGCCTATATTATTCGAATTTCAATTCTAAATCGGCAAAACATAAGTTTTTTCATATCTTTTTCATCACTTTACGAAGAGAAAACGCACCTAATTGGAAAAGTTTTGTAATTTTTGAAATTGGCTATAATTTATAATTGATTGTTATAATTTTTAATTGCAATTAAAATTATAATATATAATTCTCAGTGTATTGGTGAGCTCTATGATGTCGTTCATGTTGACTTCTGCATTTTGCACCTCGGAGTCTCTGTGTGCGTCTTGGTCTGCGTCTCCCTTTGTTGCACACAGTACCGTCTCCGTCACCGTCTCCGTCACCATTTGTGTCTCAGCTCAATATTCAGCGCCAACTATTTGGGTTCTCCGTCTGTGGCCTCAAATCAGAGGCACGCAGGTGAAAGCTTTTCTAATGAGCGCGTTTAGGCATTTGGCAAACAGCAATTTAGCCATGCAGCGATGCAGCCATAACGTTGACGTTGACGTTGACGCTGACGCTGACGCTGACGTTGAGGTTGACGTCGACGTCGAGGTGGAGAGCTCTGACTAGGAGCGCAATTATTGCAACTTCAATAAATTTTCAAGTTGATTACGCACTGAGCGAAATTAATCGCTCGCATACGTCATACGCCATGTGTGCGATTGGATGGATTCATTTTGGTCAGGTGTTGTGGGGGAGGGGGGGTGATGCACCTAGCAATCGCAATTAAGTGAAACTTGGACTGTGTAGCAGAGGAAATTCTTGGAAATTATTCACACTCATTAACATATTTACACCTAAAAGCGAACGCTGACAAATGCGAATGAGGCGTGTGCCAAACTAGCTTCAGTTTCCCAGTTTCCCAGTTTCCAATTAAACAAAAACGATGCACAGTGCCGCATCTGGCTGGCATTTAAGCCTTTTTGTCAACTGCCCCCCGGCAGCAGTTCTCGTAATCGCAACCATACCCATACCCAAACTGATAGTCGAAGTTGCCTGCCGATTACGATTAATGAGCAGGCACTTAAAATTGTTCTTGGCACGCGCTACGCAAAAAGCGCAAAATACTTTTTTTTTTTTTTTTGTTTTTTTCGGGCTGTCCAACTGCGCATGGAGTTTATTAAGTTGTTTCCAGTTGTCCAACACCTGCCCAGTGGCAGTGGCAGTGGCAGGCAAGCAGGCAAACTGGCAACTGGCGTCGATCGCCGCACGCAGCTGATTGGCAATTTGCTGCTGTTGCTGTTGCAGTTGCTGTTGCAGTTGCTGCTCTTAGCTTCGTCTCCCATTTGTCTCAGCCAGCAAATCCGAGTCAATGCACCTGACCGACCAGCTGCCGCTGGCTAAGCTGCTGGCCAATTAAGTTACAGGTCGCGGCTAATATGCAGCAAACAAAAAGCTCAAGCCAAAGTAAAAGCCAGAACACACCCAAACAGTAGCAGTGGTTGCAACAACTTACAACTGGAGGCTCGTGACTCCACATTCCCGACTCCCCATTCCCGACTCCCCATTCCCGACTCTGTTGTGACGTATTTGGCCATTGACAGGGCCTTAATGGATTAACATTTGTCAGTGTCGTGTTAGGCAGCCACAATGGCCCCTAGCGGCAAATGTTGCTGCCTTAGCCAGAGCCAGAGCCAGAGTCAGAGCTCAAGCCTCAGATTGAGCCTTATTTGCATTCAGACTGTAGCCAAAAGGGGCTAAATGGCTTGGCTTGTTTGGGCCATCTAGCATTGCCGCTGGCTTATGTCTATCTGCCTGTGTGTGTGTGCGTGTGTGTGTTGTGTGTTGTGTATGTCTAAATATTGTCATCAGTAACGCAACTGAAACTCGATAAAGTTGCCAGCATTTTTAATGAGCTGCCCTGAAATACAATTGAGTCATTTATAATATATTTTTATATCTGTTAATCATCGTAGATAAACTAAAATTATAAAATTGTGTTTGTATTAAATATTAAGTATTTGAATATATATATCACACTTTTTATTTATCTGGTTTTATCTGGCAATCTTTTGTAAGAGCCAGAGGATAGCATATTTGAAAAATTAAAAAATTAATAATTAAATAAATTATTAAATTAAATATAAGAGGAATAACAAAAAACTGCTCGTTTTCATTACAAAACTGTTCATTAATTGTTATTGATGGGGTTATAAATATGTACATAAATATCTGTATAAATGTGTAAGCACAATTTTTTTTTATTAAAAAAAAAAAAAATTAATTAATATTTATAACGCACGAACCCAGAAAATAGAGAACATTTAATGCACGCGTTGCGATAATTAAACATTTTGCAATTATTTTCACTCCCCTATGGCATACACCTAATTGATGTGTAGCTAAGTAGTTAATACTTATACATACACTTAGAGAAAAGCGATACAACTGGAATAGAATATTTGTCGTCTTCTTTACGAAATAGATATTCAAAATTAGAAAAATAAAATATATCAACCAGCAAGTTTGTATTTATAGTAATTGTTTTTTATTTATGAATTGCATAATTTGATTTTCTAACATAACTAAGAAAACTATAATCGATTTCTTAAATTTCTCGCGTTTATGCCACAATTTGTTGTAACAATAATCAATTTATAAAACGAGCTGTTGGCGGCATTTGACAAATGGACAGCTGGACAGCTGGACAGCTGCTTGGATAAGCCGATGGACAGATTGATAAGGCGATATACAAAAATACATAATATTAATCAGTCGACCACAGCACAGCCCTCGGGCTGAGCCAATTGAATATTTCTATGGATACATTTATTCGACGTGGTGCGGAAAAAAGCGTTTATAGTGCGTGTAATTATCTCATAACTTATACATTTTTGCAACAGTCAAGGCACACCATTGCGTGTGTGTTTGCGTGTGTGTGTGTGTGTGTGTGTGTGTGTGTGTGTGTGTGTGTGTGTGTGTGTGTGTGTAGTTCGCAGTTTAGCGCTGTGAAAGATGCAACGCATCGGCGGAAGCTATAAACATCTGTATAATTAAATAAAATAAAATTAAAAATGTTAATGAGCGCCTCGAAGCTCGTCCAAGATGACGACGATGGCTAAAAGACCACCTCTGGTTCGGTTCGGTTTGGTTCGGTTTGCCTTGGTTTTTGTTTTTTTTTTTTTATTTTTTTATTTTTTTTTAGTTGTTTTAGTGGTAGTGCAATTTTCGTTTGGGCTCTTGTTGCCACTTGCCACTTGCCACTTGTCAGTTGCCCGTTGCCACTTGCCACTTGCCGCTTAATAATAGGCGAGTTGGCCGAGTTGGTAAACGCAGTTTTGCGACTCAGCCCCGTAGCTTGTAAACAATTTAGCGTGTCTCTTCATATTATATCATTAAAATTAATATGAGTTTGGCGTGCCGCAAGTTATTGCCCAAGCCGCACACACACACACACACACACACACACACACACACACACACACACACACACACCACTTGCCGCCGCAGTCTCCGCAAAGTGCGTCTACTCTCCCAGACGTTGGCCTAAAGGCCAACTGCTCCCGACATTTGGTCACAAGTGTCGAGCCCGAGCCCGGGTAATGAGACAGAGTGTTACCCAGCCGGAGCGAGGCACTCAGGTGGCGATGGACCGACCTGCTAACAGCTAAATGATTAACTACTGTGTCTGCCTATGCCACCATTAGCAATCTTAAAGGTGGCACCTCTAATCGTGGCTTAGTCGAACGTTGAATGTCCACAACAATTATGGTAAAAAACTTGAGCAAAATTCAAAATTAACAAAAACTTTTATAAATAAACCAAATATTATTATTTGTTTTTAGGCTTTTCTTTCATGTAAAAATGTTATGCCATTTGTGCATTTTACAAAAAGCCAAAGTTTTATACGAAATTGGATAATTATGCTATCAAAAAGTGTATTTATGAAATCTTTAACAATTTTAAAGTGTCATTTGGAATGCGTCCTTTGGTTTCTCAAACAACTAAAGGCTTCAATGGCAAAATGAAAACCAAATGTGGCGCTTTATGGCTATACAATATCCATAGAATAGCCATGTATATATATATATATATACATATGTATGTGTGTGTGTGTGTGTGTGTGTATCTCTGTATATATATAATCGTTTGGAGTGTGCTTTAAATGCACGTTTTATTCGTGGACTTTGCAGAGCTTTCAATCGCTGACACACTTGACTGGCATAGTCCAAAACCAAATAAACGTTACACATACAAGTATATATATATATATATATATATATATATGTATATGTATATGTCTATAGGTAGAGCATTGCGTATACGAGGCGTTGTACGGGCGAGCATTTGTATCCGGCGAATATCTATCAATGTGCTTTCGGCTATTCATCAACGAAAATGTCTAAATTATTCAAATGGAAATGTGAAACGTCGCCGTTACCATACTCAAATTTCCTGCATCTCTATCTCTGACTGGATATTCCTTGATGTTTTTGTTATTGTTGTTGTTGCTTTCTACGTGTTTGGCCCCGAAATGTGGACATGGCTATGGTTGCATTGATGAAGCGCCAGTAGACCGACAAACCGTTAGACATATTACCTACACTTGTGGGCTGTTACGTGGCAAGTGGTTGGCAAGGGGGATTAGGATTGGGAGGGGGATTCACTCAACAATGGTCCTGTGCCTGCTGCTGCTGCTGCTGCTTGCACAAGTCAAATGGGTTTTGCGTCATGTGTTTGCGCTTTGTTTGTATATAATGTTTTGTTGGATTTATGTCTACCAAACGCTTTATATAAATATGTATGCAGACAGCTCGAGTAGCCACTGGAGCTAGACGCAGGAGGCCACAATAAACGAGGCCAGCTCAGTGAGTAACTTATCCAAAATATATCCATAAACTCAATTCAAAATAACAAAACTTCAACTATTAAAAACTGTGTAGTTAAATGGCAGCATTTAGATAAAAACTGATTAAATTTTTAGATAATTTTATAATATTTGTTTGATTTGAGTTTTGCCTTAATTGTGTAAAATTGATTATGCTACTCTCGCAAATATATTTCTCATTTCCCAGCAATTCACATTCGCACTGTGAAAAGGTTTTTGTAATTTTGAATTTTAGCTGCTGCTGCGAGCATGGGAAGGGAAAGGGAACGGGCCAGGAACGGGAACGGGAACGGGAACGGGACGGGATACTGGTTTGGCAGTGGTTGTTAAAGAGTTTTAATCGAAAATTCAATTTACTTGTCTGAGCTTCTGCTGCTAGTCGATTACTCGATGTGAGCCCTGTGTTCTTTTGGTAACGTGTATTGACCCAGCTTGGCGTTAATTTACTGTTATGACGTCAGCACAAAACACTTTTGTGTTGCAGCAGCAGCAGCAGCAACAAGGTGTCAAAAGGTTGTTTTGCTACATGCTTGTTGTTGTTGCTGTAATCGTTGTAATTGTAATTGTTGCACACGGTGCAGCGCCTTCTTTAATGTTTGCCAAAACCAAAGTAGGCGTTTTTAGTTGGCGGCGCCAGCGTTGTCTTCGATGTGCCACTGTCGCGATGTCGCCCCCAAGAAAAAGAAAAATGGTCCACGTTTCATGGCGTATTTGTGCATGTCAATGATGTTGCTGCCACTGCTGCCACTGCTGCCACTGCCACTGCCACTGCTGCTGCTGTTGTTGTTGCTGATGCAACGAGCAGGATAAAATCCGCTGTTTACATTCTCTAATTTCGCTTGTTCATTGTCCAGCGAAGCGTTCGGCGAACATCCCCACACATGCAGGGCGGACAAAGCATTTGGTCAGTTAACCGCGACCCCCAACCTGCAGCAGATTGCCACATGCCCCCGCTGCCCCTTGCCACTCTCATTTAGACGCTATTGATGCGAGTTGGTTCGGAAATTAAGCCGAATAGCAGTTGCTCAGAAGAACTCACCTCATGCTACACACACACAACACACACAACACACACACACACACACACACACACACACACACACACACACAACACACACACGAACAGCCATTGCCTTCTTTTAACAAACATCTTCTCTTTGCTTTTCATTTGGCTGCTCCTGTTTCAGCTCCTATTCCTGGTACTGCTGCTGCTGCTGCTCCTGTGAGGCAAGAGATTTCAAAGTAATGTTACATCAAGTGGAAAGCACTTGCACACACTGTGAGCCTCACTGGCTGCACTGGCCTGCTCATAGACGAGGCATAGTAGCATCCCATGTACGAGCTTGCCCCGAGCCCCCGCCGACCATAACCCTTCTTCTTCTTCTTCTTCTTCTGGCAACACTGCACCCATGCAGCAAGCATGCTGGCAATTCGCTTTGTTCTTCTGCTCAGTCAGCACTTGCAAGGCAGGCGAAAACATTTTTTTTCTCACTGTGTGCATTATGATTTTACACCGAAGCACAAATGCACTTTCCCAATAAAAAAAACCATATCCGACAAAAATTAACAGCTGTCAAAAATATTACATTTTTTATTATTGATTATTATTTTTAAAGAGAAATTGTGAATGAAGAAAGTTAGATTTCTTTATGGCAAACATTTAATTCCTTAAAGAAAATATATTTATGAATATTCAGCTTATATAATATGCAACCTTAACTCATGGTTATATTCATTCGTACATATAAATGTGCATGCAACAAATGGTGTCGCATAGCTGAGCTACATCTTTGCGTTGATTATATTATAAGAAACTATACAAAAAGAGGGGGGGGAAAAAACAAAAAAAAAAAAAAGGAGTAATTGAAGGAAACCAAAAACAAACACTATGCAACAAAAGCCGTTGAAATGTAGTAGAAAATTTCATTTCTGTCGACAAGCGAATTTTTCAATGTGTCGTCGTCGCCGTCGTCGTCGTTGTTAGTTTTAGTAATAAAACAGCAGCAACAGCAACAGCAACAGCAACGGCAACAATAACAACAACAACTAAAGCAACAACAACAAGTTAAAGAAAAACAACATCTTGGCCTGTACAAAGACTCTTGTCTAATTCGCACAAATGGCAAATGTAAACGAATTTCCTATGTTCATTAACCAATGCTGCGATGCTGACGGCGACGCTGACGGCGACGTTGACGCTGACGCCGGCGTCGCTGTTGACGTTGACGTTGACAGCAGAGGCTGCACTTGTCTTTGTGTCAGTTTGCTGTACGTTTTGTTGCCTTGTTGCAAACATTCTCAGCCATTGCTGTTGACGTTGCTTGCAACATGATACTATTTTTATTAGCCTGACACTGCGAATCACTTGTGTGCACACTTTTTTCAGTTGCATAGACAACAAAAACAAAAAAAAAACATGCAACATCCATTCAGTCTGTTCACATCCAGTCTCAAGTATACTCAAAAAAAAAAAAAAAAAAAAAATCCCTGTTCCAAACTTTAGTACAACCAAGATTGAATTTCTAACGTTTTCTGCCCAAAACTCATAAGTTTCTCAAAAAAACACAAACAATTCTCCAACTCAATTCCAGTTTAAGCTTGGCTTACTTTATATTTTATAATATATCTTAAATAGTTACCATAAAATTACACTTAATTTTCTAAAGTTGCACAAACATAATAATTGTTAATAATATCCTGAATAACACTTAAAACAAATTGTTTGTTTTTGTCGTTCACAAAACAAACAAACACACAACAAATGATTTCACATAAATAGTTATGCTTATTTTAACTGTAGTTTTTGTTGTTCCTGTTCCTGTTCCTGGTGGCGGTGGTTGTGGTGGTGGTGCTGTCGTGGTGTTGGTGATGGTTGTTGGTGTTGTGGTTGTCGTCGCTGTTGGTGCTGGGGTTTTTTTTTGTGTTGGTTGTTACTGCTGTGATTGGCACGCTAATTGCCAGCAATAACCTTTTCAGGCGTACAAGTGTCAGCCATAATACACACCAAAAGAACACACACCACACACACACACCCCATACACACACCCCACCCCATACACACACACACACAAAGGCAAAAGACAGCGTAAACTATTGCATCCTGCGCACAGTTTGATTTCGCATTTTGTTGAGTTAAATTTAACATTTAAATTTAAATTAGTTTTTCGTGCTATGTTCGACTAGCAAACAGTTGCCACCTTCGACCAACGACAACTCCAAAAACAACAACAACAACAACAACAACAACAATTCGACTGATGCTTTGGAATTTGTCAGAGCGTGCGACTTTGACTCTCAACTTGTGGTTTGTATTGTTGTTGTTGGTGTTGTTGTTATTGTTGTTGTTAGTGTTATCGTTATTGTTAATGTTGTTGCCGCATTTTGCAGCTGACGTGTGCCAATCAAAATGCAGCCAAATTTGTTAGCCCATTTTAACGTATAAAAAAAAAAAAAAAAACAAGCAAACAAATGAAACTGTCAAAAAAGGTTTTGGGCCAAGTGCATGTGGGCTAATAATAAAAAAAAAAAGGTAAATAAAGGCGATCGACGATCGCATTTGGCTTGTGTGGCAGTTTGGGCCACAGACACAGGTCCACATTGAGCTGCAGGTCGCAGCTGCAGCCTAGACAAAAACAACAGCAACAGCAACAACAACAACAACAAGAACAACAACAATAGTGAGCCCAGGGCAGCACAGGCCGCAGTCGCTGTTGCTGTTGCTGTTGCAGTTGCAGTTGCAGCTGATCATGCGCTTAACTCACGCAAAATAGTCGTGCACGATTCGGTTCGTGATTTTGTGTAACGAAGCGCCCAAAAAATATCTAGTTGGATAGGCTCCAACTCAAGATATTTGTGCCGGCTGCCCGTCTGACGCTGATGACGACGACGACGACGACGACGACGACGACGTCGACGGCGTTGACTCTGAAGACGATCTCATGACCAGAATAACAACGCAATACGCTGGAAATTCATCTTGTCTCGCTGCGCTCCAGTTGGGTCGCTGTTGCCTCATCCACAGACTCAAACTTAGACCCAGGCTCCGACTCAGAGACTCTGGCCTGAACCAAACCACGGCTGCAACTGACGACACTTGCGCATCATTTTGGTGACTGTTTTGCAGCACTTCCATTTTGCTGCTCCTCCAGAGCAACCACAAATTGTCAGCGCCTTTGCGACATGTGCGGTTTTGAGGATTCCTCATGTGTGTGCTGCTGCCGCAAGCTAGAAATGCTTTCTACCAAAAGACGCAATGTAATTAAAAGCATTGCCGAAACGAGAAGGATTTGTTGCCAATAACTTAGAAATTAGCTTTCATTTAAATAATAGAGTAATTCATGGCATGAAATTACTTTACCAAACTCGAATTAGTCAGCAGTTTCAGTTTAAAAAGTGTTTATTTTTTTTTTCTTAATCCAACGTTTCCAAAATACTTTTTAAATGTTAGTTTAGTTCAACAATGTTGCACATATTAATTTCAAAAATTACACAAATTAATTTTTTTTAAATTTTTAAGCAATGATATGAAGTTTAATATAAGATAAGACTGATTTTCATGTTTATAGTTTTATAAGTTATGCAATAAATTTTTTCAGTAATTAAATTTATAAGTATATTTTTGCAAATTACAAATTGTTTATCTGCCAAAAAAAGCAATTTACAAGTGCATTAAAATGTCGTCATGTAAAATCTATTAGAAAAATATTTTTCCTGTTGTTGTTGTTGTGTTTGTTGTTCTTGTTGTCGTTGTTTTTTGTATTTGTTGTTATTATTGTTTTGTTTGTCTTACCTTGAAAATCACTGACTATTCCTGCGGCTGCTACGGTGGTCGGTGGTCGCAAGCTGTTCAACTCCAACTTTACTCCACACTCCACTCATGGTCTGAGTCTGTGACTAAGTCTTAGTCTCTGTCTCCGTCTCCGTCTCCGTCTCCATGTCCATCTCCGTGTTCAACTCCATCTCAGTGTTGGTCTTCATCTCCATCTTCGGCTCATGCCGAATGCCTGCCAGTTATTTGCTCCCATTGTTCGCAGTCGTGCTCAATATTGCGTTGCTTTCCTCAGTCTGTCCCACTGCTTGGCTGAATGTGTTCTCCGACCCCCCCTCGAGCCGCCACCCCTTTTCTTCCACATAAAGAGCATCTGGAGCTTCCTCAGCTGCCCATCTCACAAGACCCCCCCCCCCATCGAACGCACTCCATGCTGCAGCAGCTTTCGTTTTCGTGGTCCAGCAGACATGTCCTGGTCCTGAGCCCTGCGTTCGCCTCGAGTCTTTTGTCTTATTTGATTTATGAGTTTTATTGTGGCTCTCTCTGTTCCTCTCTCCCCGCTGTTGCTCCCCCCCCCCCCCAGTGTGCCCCACCGCTCCCACGTGCTGTTCGCCACAGTGAGTGTGCTCTGTGAGTGTTTGTTGTGCGGCTTTCAATACCTTTTGGGCGTAAGTAGCGTGCATTGATTTCTGTTCCCCTTGTGGCTGCAACTGCAACAGCGCTGGCAACGGCAACGGCAACAGCAACTGCGACTGTGGCACTGCCAAATTTGGTGGCGCATCGCACACCACAGCGCTGCATGATGCTCACTGCCTTTGCACATAGATCATTTTGATCAGTCCCCATCGCCCTAAACTCAGAGCCCGCACAGCCAGACAAGTGCGACTTCGACTTCGACATCGACATCGACTTGGATTTGGACTTTTACCAAGGGTTTGAGCTGGAGTCGGGACTTGCACTGCGTTGCGTGGGCGTGGGAAAAAGGCAGTCAACTAATTAGGTAAAATTCTTGGAATATTAATCAAAACGTTTGGCATTTGATCAGTAGCTAATCATATACAAAAATAAATACCCATATAACCAACATGGTAGCAGCGATACTTATCAAGTTGTTATGCAGGTGCCTCAGGGAAATGCAGTAAAAAATAAATTGCAAATGTGATGATGATGAGAAAAAGTAATATTGTTTTTATAAATATGCGAAATATTTAAACAATATATAAAATGTAAGGAAATGACCAAAAAAACACTGCTTAGTTTTCTGCATATATTATTATTATTAAATTATTCTTTCACTTCTTCTTTTATTGTATTTAATGCAGATTTTCTAAAAGTTCAAAATATATAAAACAAAATAAATTCAATATATAAATAAAGATGAAACTTTGAAAGTCTGTTGGTAAATGAAGCTGGTCAGTTTTGTTGAGCTTGCTTTGGATGTGACCAGCAGGAACAGCTTTCAGAGAACTAACTGCATACGTTGGCTATGGCCATTCCATCAGGTCAGGAGAGGATCTTGTGGTTAGGCCATGGACAGATGATGGGGTGGGGGAAATCAGTGCGACACAGTTGCTGCAGTCAAAATAATAAATAATTGAATGACCAAAGTGCTGTGTGTAGAGTGCGTTTGTTGAGTTGTTGTTGTTGTTGTTGTTGTTGTTGTTGTTGTTGTTGTTGCATTTGGTATGGCTTAGATTGAAATCGGACAAACGGCGCTGCAACAGCGACAGTAACAGCAAACAGCAAACAGCAAACAGCGAGCAGCGACTGTTGCGGCTGTTTTGGCTGTTGCCACATGCCCCAAAGTGCATGCAATGCGATTGCAGCTCATCACCAGCACCGCTCGCAGCCCTGAGACCCGCCATTCGCAGCTCGCGTTGCGAATTAAGCTGTTGACACATAACATCATGTCGCACTTGTCTTGTGGCACAAATCTCACCAGCTGAGTGAAACGCGCGCACAACATGAGCCGCAAGTCCACAGTCCGTTGTTGAAGTCTTGAGCGGACACCAGCCCAGGCCTCGAGCTGAATGGCACCATGTTGAGTGAACAGCCAACAACGGGAACGACAACAACAGCAACAACAACAACAACCACAATGGGAACAACGACAGCGGGCATTCGAGAGCAAGTCCAAGTCATACAACGTAAGACGTAGTCCTGCCGCAGTCCAAGAAGTTGGCGACGCTGGTCAAAGCACAACAAATCTTGCGGCATGTTATCGCAGCCATGACCACGACAACAGCAACAGCAACAGCAACAGCAATAGCAACATAAACACCAACAACAACAACAACAACAGACAACGTTGACTTCAACGACGACGTTGGCAATTTGTGATTGGATTCTGCCAGCAAATGCATTCGCGATGTGCCCCAAAACCCAAACTGTTGTTGCTGTTGCTGCTGTTATTGTTGTTGTTGTTGTTGTGGCATTTGGGTGAAGGGCCTTATAACATAACCAAATCAGCTGTGCCTCTCCAAACTTCACAATACAAAGTATTCAAATAAAAGAATATTTTAAAATTTATATCATAATATAAATTCTTCAAAACAATTGCAATTTATTTATAAACGAAGAAAGATTTCAAAATAAAAAGGAGGAAAGGAAATTTTAATCGACTTAAACAATGCTCAGAAAACTATTAATATTTTAGGCATATATTAAATCTGATTTAAAAAAAAATATTAATATTTTAGGCATATATTAAATTTGATTAAAAAAAAAACTATTAATATTTTAGTCATATATTAAATCTGATTATTATAAATGTACATTTTTATCTTTTGTTTATTGTACAGAAAACTTGTTAACTTCTTTCAAATACATCATTAAAAATTAAATATTAAATTTTTAACAGCTTAATTGCTTTTTCAAAACTAATTAATTTTTTCAAATATGCTTTTTAATTAAATAAATTAGTAGTAATTAAAGTATTTAACAATTGACCTCAGATGCAATGTTCTTTAAAATATAATAAATTATTTAATGGTTGGGGAAATGAATTGAGAATTGTTTGCTCTGCCCGAAATATACGTCGGGAAGCTTACTATGTGCAGTTCCGTTGCTAAGCATTGATGGGCTTCATCAATAGTACGCATTGCGCTGTGCCAGGTGGGGATTGGTTGCGAGAGGGGGAAATACGAACGTTGCATGCGGCACGTTGGCCATTGTACACGTTCGCGTCACTCATACACCATGTGGGCTGGCGCCATTTCAGTCGCCATGTTGTTGGCCGCCATTCGCTCGGCATCATCAATTCCAGCTGACACGTCATCCATCTTGGCAGGATGGGGGTTTCTCCAGTGTGGTCTGAGGGGTTGGTGAATGGGTATGGGTATGGCGGATGGCAGATGGGGTTTGATGTAGGTGACTGGTGACCCGAAACGCACAGAGGCCTGCGGCAAAAGTCCTTTAACCGACCTCTGGACGCTGTTGCCTGGCGCCGAAAATCTGCGGCCAGTATTAACAACAACAAGCACCAGGAGCAACGGGAGGATAAAGGAGGTCGTGCTGCAACGATGGCAGGATGGCAGCATGGCAGGCAAGTCGGCAACTGGGGAGCCGTAGTCCGCACAAGATTAGAAAATTCGACGTTGTGCAGCAGGCGAAATTAAAATGGCAACGATGAGGCAGGCAGGACGAGTAAAGGACGCAACGCCATCACGAATGCATGTTGCAAGGGGATGCCAGGCACGGATGAGAGGCTGCCTTCACTCTCCCTCTTTGGGTGTGTGTGTGTGTGTGTTTGTGTGTGTGTGTGTGTGTATTTGTGCGGCTGCCTCGCTGCTGGGACTCACGACGTGCGACGCTGCAGCCATTAAAATACACAGCTGCCGTTAGCCGTTGTTGCCACTGCTGCTGTTACTGCTGCTGCTGCTACTGCTGCCGGTTGCTGCCTTTGCAACGGCATCGGGGCACGTAAAATGGTCGGCAGTGTGCAGGCGGCGCTGTAACGCACGCAAGGACATTTGAAGGATAAAGTCGCGTGAGAGAGAGCAGCAGTTGCTGCTGCCACTGCAGCAGCTGCAACAGCAACAACAACAACAACAACATCCGAGCTGAGCTGCCGTTACTTGGCATACAAAATCAACTGGCCCCCAACGAGGGAGCCGCGCGACTAAAGTAGTAGAAAAATTGAGTAGTAAATAAATGATAAACGAAAATAAAATGCAAGGTCTGCTCCTACGCTCCTACATTTACTATATATGTACATATATATATATATATGTGTGTGTGTGTGTGTGCATACACTCTGACAGGATTACAAGAATGCTCGAAGGACCAACAATGCCAGGCAACAGCCAACGGCAACAAAATGACTGTCCCCATACCAAAAAAAAAGGAAAAAAAACGGCGAATAGAAGCAAACTCATCCCAAGCCTCCCCTTAACCCCATTCCCTTTTGGAGCCACCTTACATTCTCATAGTCGTTGTTGTTTTCTGTGGCGTTCGTGTGTTGCCTGCAGTTTTTGGAGCCAACTAAATTCACATTTGTTTTGTACGCCTTCCTCGCACTCGCCACACCTTAACTTAGCACAGTGCCCCACCTCGAAGCCATATGGCTTCTCTCCGGCTAGAGCCTTCGCCTTTGGTAAACATTTACCTCCACTTACACCCACTCCCCCCCCACGATCCCTTCCCTTGACTTTCGATTGCAGCTGCATTCACTTAACGGAACTTCTGTTTATTTTATTTAGATATGCGTTTTATTTTGGCATCGATTCAGGTTAATTTAAAATCAATTTTATTAACTGTAAACTCCAAAATTTAAATTTACTTGAACTAATTTTAAGGCTATTATTTTCTAAGCTGCAAGTCAGAAATTAATAATATATATCTATATATATTTTAAATTGAAAAAAAACTTTTCTTTATATGTCTTTGAGTAAAATTTATATTCTCAAACTGCATGCAAACATTTTATTTTCCAATATATTTTACAATGATAGCAAATTAATCAAAGCGTACAAAAATTATTATTAAAATATTTGTACTAACCATAAACATAATGACAACGTTTTATATAATAATTTAAATTTCTTAATCATTATTTCGAATTATATATGATTATTTTATAAACATTATTTCAAATTTTCAAGCATTAAATTTTTGCGAAATTAACAGATTAATTTATATGTAACTATAATATAAATTATTTCAAACTTGGGTGATTAAAGTTGTGGCAGCAGTTGGCTTCAATTGAACTCACACTGAGCCAGGCCGGCTCCGAAATTCTGCGAATTGCCAAAAGACTTGGCAAGTGGCTAATTAAAGCCTGCTCAGCTCAGCTGAAGTAAATGTTGCTGCTGCTGCTGCTGCTGCAGCTGCTTATAATTTACCTGTGTGATTATGATATTGTTGGTTGTTCATGATGATGATGTTGGCTGAGCAGCGTTTGTGTGGCAGCCTCTAAAATAAATTAAATTCAATTTTGAGCTCGCTGCTCGCTTAGCCATTGGGCGCTGATGCCGTTGCAGAGGCCTGCAAAAATTCTTCACAGCCAGCGTTGACCTCTGTCAGTCAGTTGCTGCAACAACAACAACAACAACTGAGAGAACTGCAACGGTAATCAGTGCCACATAACGCACAGGCCGCAAACTAAAACGCGCAACGCAAAAATCGTGCGTGCCCTTAAGACGCTCATAAAATAGGCAATCGGCGCTGGCCACGGCCACAAAAATGTTTTCTGCTCTATCGGGCCCAAAAAAAAAAAAAGAAGAGAAAAACCAAAAAAAAAAAAAAAAGCAGAAACCCGAATGCAGCCACAAAGATTGGCTAAGAATGGGTTGGTTAAACGGGTGGCAGCAACAGAAGTGCGGATGTTTGGCTGGTAGTGTGTGCAGGGAGGGGGGGTAAGGGAGCTGGAGGAGGAGAAGGAGAAGGGGGAGGGAGGGAGGGAGGGAGAGAGGCTTACTGCTGCTGCACGTAAGGCACGACTTTTTATTATGCTTTACGTTCTTCGCGTTGAGGCCAACGGCGCCCACCCGCCTGCGCTTTTTGTCTCGGCCAAAGAATCTACACAAAATCTGTTTTGGCCATTGCCATTGCCATTGCATTGGAATGCATAACAACAGCAACAACAACAACAGCAGCAGCAGCAAAACAACAACAACAACAACAGCTACAACAATTGTTGTAACCACAGAGCGAGACAGAAAATAGTGCAACGAATGTCATTCTTATTGCTTGCTTTTCGGTCAACTCAACTCAACTCAACTCAAGTCAAGTCAACTCAAGTCAAGTCAAGTCAAGTTTATGGCGCCCGCAACGAAATTGAATTGTGCTCCATCTATAAAGTACCTGGTCCGGGGCCAAATGACCAAGATAAACCGCTCAAAGCATTCACTTCGATAAAAGGGGGCAACAAGTGAACCAACAAAAGAGGCTCGAAAATATGCAAATTATTGCATTTTAGAAACGAGAATTTCATAAGCCTAGCTGAGTAGGCAGGTGCTAGATTTCCCTATTGTTAAAAACTACATTTATTATTTAATGTTGTATAAGATGTTATTGATTATCATATTATATATTTATAGATATTTAAATATATAGATAGATAAAGGCAGCGCCAACTGCAGCTTAATTAAGAGCTTTAAAGGTGATTTTAATCATTTAAAAATTAAACAATTATTTCATTAAATATTTGATTTTACATTTATCCAAAACTATATTTGTTCGATGACAGTTTTTTTGGCACTGCAGTCTGGTAATCCCCAGTCAAGCTGAACTCATATTTTTGAATTCTAAGTCCTGCTGGAGTAGATCTCCGCTTCCATGCAAAGAAACGTTAATTAACGAAATTGTTAGTCTGCATGGTTGTCAAAGAAGAGACAAGTTAACTGAGGGACTAAAGAGCAGCGGGGGGGCGAGGGAGTTGGCAGCTAAGCCGCAGGACAGATATTCAATCATTAGTGAATTGTCAAAGAATTGTCGTGGCTGTGCTGCAGAGAATGGAATGTGTCCATGTACAATATACATATATCTTTACGTATATATATATATATATATATATATATATATATATATGGCATATACAGCTATATGTGTGTAAGCACCTATGCGTTACTCAAAATCTAACACATATAGTCTATAGACGCCCATGTGACGCCCCTATTGTACGGGCCTCTGCTGTTTCATTGGTCAACACACGCCAACACACACACATACATATATATACATACATAGCATATAGGAAATAATAAAAAAAAAAACAAACAGTAACTGCAAAATTTTGCATTCTCAAAAAAAAAAATTCAATTTTCAGGCTGTCATTCAAATTTTATAAATACCTTTCTATTTGTAATTTACTTAGCTGAGTAATGTAAATTAAATAATTATAAAAAAAGCATATTTGCAGACATAAATTTCAGAATTTATGAAAATATTAAAATATAAATTCTCATTTCAATCGCGAATTTCCCAATCGAAACTCTTGTCAATTCTCCATTTTCTAATTCCAGGGTATAGTTGTAGTCATTATCGTGAACTGTACAGAATTTGCATTTTCTTGTTTAGCTGTACACACACACACACACACACACACACACACACACACACATCGAAAATTCTTAATTTTTCTTCTTTTTTTTTACAGCTTCCTTTTGCTAATCAAAAAGCACAACGGCAGAAGAAAAAGCAACAACGATAACACAGGAAGTAAAATGTAAAAAGTACACTGTGCAAAAAAAAAACGAAACACACACACACACACACATGCAGAAAAGAAAGTAAGTAAAGAAATGCCAGCCCAAAAAGGATCCGATCCCAATGGCTGCCTGCCTGCCGGCTGCTGCTCCTGGTTGCCGTTCCTGCTGCACATGTCGGTTATGTTTGCAGTCGAATAAACAGCATCAATTCAACACACACGAAAAGCAAAAAAAATTATATATATATATCACAACGGGCCAAAGAGCAGGGCGATAAGAGAGAGAGAGCCAAGCGGAGAATGTGAGAAGAGAGAAAACAACAGCAGCAGCAGCAGCAGCAGCGCATAAAATGGCGCCACAAGGCTTAGGCGCCAGGACAGCCACCAAAATGCAGGACACCTAACTCAAACCCAACACTTCCATTCCCAGCACTGGTAGTCGCTCCCATCCTCGACTGGGTTCACAGAGCCGCGGAGCGCACTAAATCAACATTTCACTCTGATGAATGATGACCAATGTCCAGGCGCGGCTGATGTCCTGCCTGTCCCGCATCGCATCTCCCGCATGTCCTTTGCTAACCCAGCACAGCGCAGCGCAGCATGCAACACGACCAACAGCAAAAGCGGTGGCAAAGCAAACAACAACAAGCAAGCAACAAAAAAAAAAAAAAAAAAAAACAACACAAAATAAAACTGTGGACGCAGCACAAAAGTGCAAGGGGCGTGCCACAGTTGCTGGTGCTGCAAGGAGGGGTTGGTGCTAGTGTTGCTTCTGCTTCTGCTCCTGCCCCAGATCCTGCTTCTGCTGATGCTTCTGCTGGCCATAACGCCTACACAACGAGCCTGAAAATAGACACGGACACTAATCGAATTATTGCCACTGCAGAAGAGATGTGTGGCGCCCCTGTGCCGTTGGTCCTTGTGCTCGTCCTGCGCGCTAGAGCGCACTTCGCTGCCTACACAAAATCGAATTTCGCCTGCAGTTGGCAATAAGCGAAGTCGAAAAAAAAAAAACAAACATCAAAACCAAAAAAGAGAACATCGAATACACCGAAAAAAAAACCGATGAGTAATTAAAAAGAATTTCCCTTTTGGCGTGTTTATTCCTTTTTTTTTCTTTTTCTTGTTATGCTGCAGCAGCTAAAGTCTGTGCATGTGTGTGCATGTGTGTGTGTGTGTGTGTGGGAGTGTGTGTGTGGGTGGTAGCGGGAAACTGAGAGCGAAAGAAAGCATAGCATACATTATTGGGCAGTCGGCGACCCGCATCTGCATGCGTTCATGTATGTATGTATGTGTGTATGTATGTGTGCATGGCTTTTCTTTTATGTGCAACTGTGTGTGTGTGTGTGTGTGTGTGTTGCATCGATGAGCAGCAGCCAACCAAAATCGAACAGCGTCGCCTTCGCGGTTGCTGACCGCTCTCGATTGCCTGCTGTGGAGTGTGGCAGTTGGCAGTTGGGAGTTGGGAGTTGGGCCTGCTCATGTACACCAAAATAGTGGGTAAGCAAGAAGAAAGGGTTTGGCGGGGTGGCGGGGTGTAGTACTGCTTTGTGTGCCACAATAAACTAAAAAAACGCGCGCATAAATTAGATGCCAAAACAGCGTCAGCAGCAGTTGCAACATGAGAAGGCGAAACATCAGCGGCAGCATTGACAAGGCAAGCAAGCAAAAAAAAAAAAAAAAAAATTAACAAAACTTGCCACACTTTGAAGACTAATCAACTACATTGATTATCAGCTACCTCGATTTTTTAAGGCATAACAATAAAATGCATCATATCAAAATAAGTTAATTTTTTTTTATCGTAATATAAATTAATAATTAAAGAATACTTTTCTTAAACAATAAGATTCTTAAGAGATTATAATCAATAATAAAAAAAAAATAGTTTTCATATATATATATATTTTTTTTTATTGTTTTTTTAGCTATAAGTCATTCATAAATATATCCCTTGCAACATTTATATAAGGGTTTTTCTCATTAGAATAAAAACAAGCAAATATTTGTTTAGTTAATTTTAATCGCATGCACATTTGTTTTATGTTAAGAAAAATAAATTAAAAATACTTACAGCTAATTTTTGAATTTCAAATTATTTGTTAAGCAAAGAAAATGGATTAAATTTAGCTTAGAATGGAAATGAAAAACGATTCTTATTGGAATGGGGCTGTCAGTGCTTGGTATGACTAAATTTGTATGTCCATGCAGATTTGCATTGGGCAAGGCTACAGAACTGGTCCATTGAAGAGGGCAGAGGTAGCAACAGGAACAACAACTACAACAGCAAAATGCCACATGTGCAAAGATTGTTGTTGTTGTTGCAATTGTTGCTGCGGCAACAGCAGCGAATTGTCAACAACAGCAGCGCAGGCGCAGCAAAAAAAAACTCAACTCAGTTTTCAGTTATTGTTGTTGTTGTTGTAGCTGTTGTTGTAGTCAATTGCATTGCAACATTTCATGATATGAAAGATTTAAAGTTTGCAACATAAAAATGTCACGTTTTTCATGGTCGCCAAGAGACGACGACGACAACAGCAACATTGTTGCTTATTGTTGCTGTTGTTGTTGCTGTTGTTGCTGTTGTTGCTGCTATTGCTGCTGCTGCTGCTGCTGTTGGCGCTGCGCATGAGCATTTGGTGGCTATGGCTAACTAACTTGCAGTCTATTTATGTTACAATTTGGCTGCTGCCAGGCAAAAATGTTGCCAACTTTGCTTTTGCTTTTGCTGCTTGTTTGACAATGCGCGTCGTGACATCTGCGCCAAGTTAGCAACAGGTCGGCATCGGCATCGGCATGGGGGTCGGGGTGGGTATTGGGATTGAGGTTTCAGTTCATGGTTTCGGCTAACGCGGGTTCATAGCCTAAAAAAGTCCACGGGGGGATAGAGAGGTTGGCAAAAGTCGGGGGATGCTATAATGCCAAGAACAACAAACGGGTTCTCAATCTGCTGGCGGTTCGTATTAATTTGACAACGCAACATTACGCACCAGTCGGAGTCTGAGCCTGATCCTGAGCCTCAGCCTGACCTGAAAGCCTTCTATTTATTGTGCACAGTCAACAGAGAGAGATAGAGAGAGAGAGGGAGAGAGAGAGAGAGAGAGAGAAAGAGGCCGAGCAAGCGAAAGATGTCACTGATATGAGCCACAGTCGCAGACACAAGCGGGGCAACCACCAACTGGCAAAGATTTCAGTTCGTTTCGTTTCGTTTTGTCACAAATTAAACACGTTTTTCCACAGAACCTAATGAATAAACTAGCCAAACGATGTTCCCTGCTGCAAGATTGGCGTGGCGTTAAGGAGTAGTTCCATAAACGACTAGCAAATACCCTGTAAGCAATTTGTGTGTTCTCATTTTAATCATAAAACAAAAATAAGATTTAAAAGATTTACACAAATGTTGAATATAGCTTAAAAGTGATTGACATAAAATAATATATAATTAATAAAAAAAAATATATAACAATAAATATAGATCGGAAATAGAGCTTATATAGGAATTCATATTTATTCTTGAACCCTGATTTGATGTGCTCTTCTTGTCATTGGATTATCAGCTATGTTCCTAATGTGTTCTTCCGGAATGCTTAGCAGCATGCTTACTTTCATTATAACTTTGACAGCAATCCTCCAGATATAAGCTTAAAATCGTTAAACAATTGTCAATCGCAATTCTTGTTTTTAGAAAGGCTATCAAAATTTGCCAGGTTTTATTTTGAGACTGGAACCACCAGTGTCCGAGAATTGAACACTAAATTTCAGTTGTGTGATTAACGACAATTGCAAAAAACAACACAAATAAAACGAAAAAAAAAAAAACAGTAAATGGAGAAAAATGAAGAGAAATGGTTACTTGTCCAGAGCGGCAAATCTCGAAGCCGAGATGCATACAATTAGCAGGCTGTAAATTTGAAATCGAAAATAGCTACAAGACATGCGGCTGGTGGCTGTGTGGCAAAGTTGCGTCCTGATAGGTCCACTTCGGGGGCATACAACATATGTGTTAATTGAACATGGCCTGAGTACGTGTGTGGCTTGGTGCTGGGGAGGGGGGGTGCGGGTGACGGTGTGGCGCAATTTCTCTGCTTCGCTGCAATTACGCACATCTAATGCAATTTTGATAATTGGCCATCAAATTTATGAGACATGTTGCTGGCCGCAACAAAATTACGATGTGCGAACATGTTGCGATCATAAATGGCAAATGTTGCAAGCGGAGCGGATGGTGGGGCGGTGTACATTTAAATGCGTGTGATAAACAGCGTGTTGCGCACATGTTGCCGTGCAACATTTCATGCATCCAACGTTCGGGGCAGCTGTAATTATTTCCATTAAAGAGTGCAACTGCAGTTACTGTCAGCCTGACTGCACACCACGTACCCAGCAACACCAACAGCAACTGCACCACCTGACCAGGCCAGAGCAGATATGGACAGTATTTTTCTTCGTTTTTTTTTTGTTGTATTTATACACATATCTTTTGCTTTTTGTGCCTTTTTTTGTAGTTCTCAATTTGAATTTGCATTCGAGACGCGCACACGAGAAATTCTATTAGGCAAAACATTTCGCAATTGCGTGCTGATTGTCAGGTTAACTGCAACACTCCCATACCCCATACCCCATACCCCTTCAACCCCCACACTCCACAGGGCATACTCCCATTTCAATTGCAACACTCAGAGGAAAAGCCTTGTAAATTCAATTTGTACATTAAATAAAAGTTTTAATTGATTTATTTATTTATGAAATAGTTTTTTGCTGTTGTAGTTTATTGATGATCAAAGTGCTGATTAAAGAACATGAATATATAATCTAAAAAAATTAACACACGCCCGATTAAAGTTGGTGTAGTTTTTTCTGAGTGCACTTGCCTGCATGACAGATAGCCAGAGGCTTGCAACACGCTGCAGGCATCTTCTCAAGTGCCTCAGTTTCTCAGTTGCACGGGTCTTCAAGCTCGTCTTTAGCTGTTTTGCATGCGATTATTAGTTACGGCCGCCTGAACGCATTTTTGCGCATCTCCACACCAACTCTTAAACACACACAGACACACACACACACACACACACACACATAAAAACGACGACCCCCATTTGAGTATCTTTTGTATCGTTGCTTGGGGGCCCCTTGGAACAAAACTGTAATAGTCTTAATTAAGTTTAGAATTGAGTCTGCGCGTAATTATGCGAAACGCGCACAAAAGCCCCGACTTTGAGCTCGAATTCGAGTTGGCCTACGTATGTGGCTATGTTCATGTGTAAGCGTGTAAGCAAAGTAGCCGCCGCCACGCCCTCAAACCCGTTAAGCAGCCGCAGCCGCAGCCGCAGCCAAGCCGAGCCACAATTATGCTGTGCACTTGCGCATGCCACCTCAAACACATACACACACACACACACATACACACACACACACCCAAACACACACAGACGGAACACAGTGCAACCGCCCACTTTCCTTTTCAAGCTGCCGCCTGCAGTGAGCTCAGCGCTCATCATGGGTTTCTGGTTAGGTGAGCATAACTAATCTAATCGCTATAAATCTGCAGCGAGCACCTCTCCCAGTCCCAGTCACAGTCACAGTCCCTCTCCCTGCGACCCTAACTCTTCGATTGGATTTGCTTGTAGCCTCTTCTGGACATAGAAGCATTTATTGATTAAAATATACTGATTATCAGATGATGAAAGCTTCATTTAAGTTTGAAACTGCTTAATTAAAGTTTCTGAGAGACGCAGTTGGAACCGTTGAATATGTGTGGCATATATAATTTATAAGTCGTTCAATTTCAAATTAAATTTAAAATATAAATTAAATATATAATTTATAAGTGCATTTTACACATATTTATTTTATACTCTTTATAAGTCGGTAAATTTAAAATTAAATATAAATTATAAATGCATTTTACACATATTTATTTTATGTTATTTATAAGTCGTTAAATTTCAAATTAAATATAAATTATAAATTAAACAAAATTATAAATGCATTTTTCACATATTTATTTTTATATAATTTATAAATCGTTCAATTTCAAATCATATTAATAACAAATTAATTATAAAATTATGAATGCATTTTACTCATTTTTATTTTATATCATTTTTAAGACGTTCAATTTCAAATCAATTATTTATTTTATATAATTTATAAGTCGTCAATTTCAAATCATATTAATTACAAATTAAATATAAATTATAAATTAAACATAAACTATTAAAGCATTTAACACATATTTATTTTATATCATTTTTAAGTCGTTCAATTTTAAATCAATTATTTATTTTATAAAATAATTTCAAATCATATTAATTATAAATTATAAATGCATTTTACACATATTTATTTTTTTTAGCTGAGGAACCAATTCGCAAGTGGTTTGGGCATTTTGGTTGCCATTGATTGGCATACTTAATTTAATGAGCTGACTGACCTACGATCTCCTATATCAGCTATGCTGGCCATGACAATTTCCGACTATAGCAATAGTTGCTGTTGCTGCTGTTGTTGTTGTTGTTGCTGTTGTTGTTGTGGCTGCCCACAACCCACAGTTTTTTTCCAGCCTCATGCGGATGCCAATGTCAAATGCAGGCGGTTAAACACCAGGCAACCAGGCAACAGGACCAGGATCATCGACGATTCCGAGTATGCCATTAGTTTAGACTTTGCCACCATCTGTCCCGCCTGCCATCTGCCAGCTGCCTCGTCTCCTGTTGCTCTTTAACTCTGCTGAGTGCTGAGCATCGCCCACTTGGCGACGTTCGCCGAGTTACCAACTTATATATACACATCGTTTCAGCCAGTTGGCCGTTTGCCGTTTGCCGTTTGCCAGTCGCCTTTCTCTTTCTCTCGCCGCATGGCCCATTACGCTGTCCATTTGAGTGGTCATTATAGTAAATTTGATTTGGACGCGAGCCTCAAAAGCTGGCCGAGCCACATCATCAATACCAAGTGACACACAGAGGACAGCTAAGGCTGCGAGGGGTTGGAATCGAAGCGGAGTGTCGGGTGGGGAGGAGTGCAGCGGTTGGGTGGGGTAGCAAAGAAATATCGAACACGTAGTTAATCAATCCATTGGTGGTCCAAAAACACGACGCGCCAGCAATTACAGTTAACTGGGCCGCAATGTTGTTGCTTCCAGTTGTTGTTGTCAATTGTCGGTTAAAGTTGTTGTTGTTGTTGTTGTTGCTGCTGCTGCTGTAGTTGCAGTTGCAGTTGTTGCTGTTGTTGTTGTACGCATTTTGGCGCGCTTTAAACGCGTGGGCGGCAACATTCACAGTTGGCCACATTTGTTGTCTTGGCCGCAATTAAAACGATCCCGGACCACATTTTATTGAACGATTGGCAAAGTAATTATGTTGTCATTAGCTGGATACCTTGGTTTAACCACTAGCCGGCGCAGCCAGTTGCTCAGCCAGTTGGTCATTCAGTTCATCAGGCAATCGCTCAATCTAGCTAAATTCCGAACAACACCAAATTGAGGTCCACATCATTTCCAAAATTAGAACAAATGCTCCAA
Organism: Drosophila longiperda; assembly: GCA_035042125.1. Taxonomy (NCBI): domain Eukaryota; kingdom Metazoa; phylum Arthropoda; class Insecta; order Diptera; family Drosophilidae; genus Drosophila; species Drosophila longiperda. Next base: position 454,941 of record JAWNLV010000110.1, on the reverse strand, counting down.
AAGGCACTTTTGGTTCTGAATTAAAAATTAATTAATTATTTATATATGAAAAATTAATTATTTATATATGAAAAATATTTAAAGTTAATCATAGCTAATATATTAATACAGAAATAATAAGCGATAATTAATATATGTTAAAAAGTAATTAAATAATTACATCACTATGACAAGAAAAGTAAACTTTTTATTTGAATAAATTATAATTTTGCAGCTAACATTTAAAAATATTGAAAGGCGGAATTAACTTCTTCGAAAATAATTAAAAAATTAAACAGCTAACAAAATAAAATATATAATATATAAATATATATTTTTATGGATAATTTTAAAACATATTAATTCAAGATTAATATTTGTTGAATATATAGAATTGCCCCAGATGACGCCAACTCGGCGGTAGGTCGACCAGGTCGATTTAAATGTTCGCCGGATTAGGAGAGTCGAGACGTGTCCCGGTTGATTGGCATTGTGGCATTTTTTGGCTGCCGTTCATCGGGAAGTTCGCACCTTCACGATTTGTGGCAAGAACACGCACATGCATGCATATGGCCACGGGGCACATGAGGCAACGTCGGCAGCTACAGGTCTTGGTCCCGCTCCCATGTCCTGTTCCACTTACAAGTGAAGAGGGTGCACAATTGTTGTCTCCGGGCAATTTGGCTGCCGAAGACGACTTAATTGAATGTTGCAGTTGGACAGGCAGCTGCTTATCAGCGCCACGCGCACAATTAATTCCAGCGATTTGTAACTTAACTGTAAAATTGCAAATTTACTTGCCCCTTGCAGCTGTCTCTCTGTCTAAGCCTCTTTCTGTGTCTGTCTCTGTGTCTCTGTCTGTGTATGTTGCCTCCACTTCTTTTGCTGCTCTTGCTGCAGATCGCCTCCAGCACCCCTCTCTGTCCGCCTGTCCGACTGTCCGACTGTCCGCCTGTCAGCTGGCAACAACAAAACGTAAATCAAGAAATTTGCTTATCCCACGCGGCGCGTCGTATCGCTTCCCAAATTTCCATTTCCATTCCCATATCCCCATGCCCATAACCACATCCACATCCACATCCATATCCATATCTATAGCTGACTGCTCTCAACATTGGAACAGGTGGCGCAGATCGCTGCGTGCGTTTTTTGCATATTAAAAATGTTTGCCCGTCTGTTTTGGGGATCAACGTTGAATGTGGCAACGACAGCAGCAGCAGCAGCAGCGGCAGCGGCAGCCTACAGCTGCATCATGACTCTCGCCTCTTGCTTGCCGCCTACAGACTCGAGGGTCTCTTGCCATAAAGCACAATGGGTGGTAAATTGAAGCTTTCAACTATGTGTGCTATGCGTCCAAAGTTGTTGTTGTTGCTGTTGTTGTTGCTGTTGTTGTTGTTGTTGTTGCTGTTGTTGTTGTTGTTCTCTTTGGATCTCATTTCATTGGCCGCTGTTTTGACAATCTGCGCCAATTTAATTGGAGCGCTGTCATTAAAGGCACGCAATTAAAAATGTTGAAATAACCAGGAAATATATAAGCATGATAAACATACATACATTTATGTACTTCCCGTATGCATGTGTTGTATGTCATTAATACAATCTAACTTTGCATTTTTCTTTGAATCGTACAACTCATTCTTAGCAAGCTTCATCTGTTAAAAAGTATAAAACTGATGATTTATATTTTTATATATTTTTATTTATATTTAAGTGCTTACAAAAAGAAGGCTAAACAATAATTGAAGTAATGCAAATAATATGCTTGAAGATTAATTTATCTTAGATGTTAATCAGTAGCTGAGTCTTTAAATATTCTTATAAGATTTTAAGCTCTCTTTCTCCCTCTCTCTCTCTTTCTCTCTCTCTCTCTCTCTGGCTGTTCTTTTCTTTGTCTCACTCTCACTCTCACTCTCTCTAAATGAAATCCACTTCAGCCGAAATGATTCCTGAGAGTTGCACAAAATTGTGCTTTAACCTGGGATCTACAGTTATAGTTGGAACAAGCTTTAATTCCTCTCTGGCTCAGGTGTTAGACTCCCAGTGTTGGTTGTGTGGAGGGTGGGTGGGGTTTACAAGGAATTGCATTGCCAGACAGTTTATTTCATATCAAGGCAAATATATTTAGTGCTGGGCCATGCTTGAAATACCTCAATAATTAATTGGCAGAGTGTCGAGCACTTTTGCTCCTTTGCTGCTCCGTGCTGCAGGATTATAGCAGAGGTGGTTGGGGGGTTGGGGGTTGGGTGTTTGAGTGTTTGAGTCGCATTTGGTTGCCTTGTAAACACGACCGTCGACATCCGTTTGAGATTTGAATCTTGTGGCTGGCTGATTAGCCCCACTTAGTGGAACGGTATTAGGCCATTTGACGAAATTAAAGGGATTGCGGCGAAAAACACGTTGGGCTCGCTCTTTGGCGTGCGGCTCCAGCGACAGCTGCTAAGACGGTGCAAATAAACAAAATGACAACCAAAATATAATCCGAAAGCATGGACAAAATGACAAACAGGCGAAACCCGACCCGGAGAGACGTAGAGGGGGGCACGGCAGGATGGCAAGGAGCAAAAGACGGCGACTAGGACGACGTCCTGTTCGCGAGGCAGACAAACAAATGTTGCGCTTGTCTCTCCTTTTGTCCTTTTGTATTTGTTTCGTTTCGTTTCGTTTCGTCTCATTCCGATTTGGTTTTATTTTATTTTGTACAACCAAAAAGGAAAAGGATTATAAAATACGATAACAACTGTAACTAAGACTGTGGCCCGTACTGTGACCTCTCTCCTACTCCCTCTCTCCCTCTCTTCTTCTCTTCCTCTCTTTCTCTCTCTCTACATCCAACGGCATCGACGGCTTCATTTGGCGTGCAGGAAAACCGTTTGGGAACTCTTGGCCTGGATGCGAACCCTCTTTAAGTATTCCACGCAATCTATGCCTGCCAGCCAAGGATTTTCTGAGCGTATATCCTAATCTAAACTCGAACTTAAAATCATATTTTTGAATCATTTTTGATGCCAAACCAAGACCAAAGTTTCGGCATTTGAGAGCTTAAAATTGTTCAATTGATTTTAATTAAAAGTTAAAAATATATAAAATATTTAAAGACCTTTCTTGTTAGTTTGATAAGATGCTAAAACAAAATTCTGTTGCAGTTGCAAGTTATGCCACAGACTTGCATTTAAGAGTCGTTTATTGAAGGGTATCTAATAGTCATGCCCAGACAACTTCATTTTTGTTTTGTCCTTTGACCGTGGCTCGAACAATCGTGGTTCTACAACAACAACAATAACAACAACTACAACAAAAAAAGCCGATGTTTTGTACTTTAAATGACATTCCGCAGTAAATTTCACATTTATAGCTGACACAGAATAATAAATATCGCGTTGTAATACTTATAAACGGCTTGCAAGGGACGCGAAAACATCGAAATGTAATAGCTACGAGTTGAGCACAACAACAACAGCAACAACAACAACAACAATTGAGTGTACACTGTACACGTAGCTGGTGGCATACAATAAAAAATTGTAGTCAAAAAAAAAAAAAAAAGCTTAAAGCAAAAATATATATAAAAAAAAACACAGGGCAGACAAGCGCAAATTAGTCGGGGGCAGCAGGGATTGAGTCATATCGAGCCAAAGGCCCCAATGGATACACCTGACTCAAAAGCTGGCCTTACACACACACACACACACATATATATATTTCAGGCATGTAAATTATCTGCCATATGCAGATTTATTGTCTTCAAAGAACCCATCAGTTGGCCTCCATTTGGGCATACACATAAATCAACTCCTTGCAAAATCATTGAATCAATATTCAAAACTCGAAATTTTAGTAACATTTTTCACCCAAGGAACAGATATTTTATATATATAATAAGTACTCCTAGTATATATCTGGTTATTATTAGATTATGGTTTTTATTGTGGGTGCAAGTTGAATAAGTTGCTAAAAAAAAAACTTTGTGTGTTGGCTGCATTTGTTGGGTGAACAGTGAGGGAAACAAGATTGCCAATGCCTCGACAACATTGATAAATACGAAAAGAAGAAAAGCAACAACAACAACAACAACAATAACGACAATGATAAATAGGAATAGAATAACAACAACATCAGCGCAACAGCAAAGTTGTCCAGCAGCCCACATATCAGCGGCACTTCATCTTGATTGACATGCGCATTCAGCGCGTTGACATAATGATGGACAGACTTGGTGCGCAGGCGCACCGGCAACTTGTGCAGTGTGCACTGTGCAACATGCAACGTGCAACAACAAAGCGTGACAACATTGCCGCTGGCGATGCGTTTTTTGTGATGCTGCAACAGCAGCAGCAGCAGCAGCAACAACATTGGACTGTGATGTGACCGCTGGGATCCGCAGCGAGATAGCAATAAAAAAAACAAACAAACAAAAAAATTACATATATTGTGGAATAAGGGGGAAGGGGGGGGGGGAAGTAGGAAGGGATGGTTTGCCAAGTGCACCGCTTTTGCGCATGCAAATCGCCGCAGCTTTTCATACATATGCGTAATGAGAGGCAAAATCTCTAATGAAGTCGAGATCGGTAAACGAAATCCAAAACGGAATCAGAATGGGAATCGGAATCGGAATCGGCATAGGCTGTGCAATCGGCATCTGTATTGGCATTGCCATTGCCATCGGATGTAGGTATCGATGCCAGTCGCGATGGAGCGCCGCTGATGCGACCTTTAAGATTTCCCCCGCGCCACAAAATTTTCAATATCAATTTTCATTGTTCGTCTTCGTCTGCGTCTGCGTCCTGATCTTCGCTGCGTTGAGGTTTGTTGGCGGCGGCGTTGTCGTCACTCAGTCGGGGCACGATCTTGGGATACGATGTGCTATCTGGACATAAATAGACGCCAATTAAATGCTTGATGGCCATGTTCTTCACTGATCGGCCCACGGAGCAGTCAAGTGCACAACAAAAAAAAAAACACAAAACAAAAAACAAAATAAAAAAGAAAATTAACAAAAAAAAAAAAAAAACCACAAACTAAAAGCACCGAAAGAAGTTGCAAGAAGTCGAACAACGAAATGCAGGAAATAATTTTACAATAAATTATATGAAATATTTTGCAGAGCAAGACAGACAGTAAAGAGTGCCCCAAAACAAAAATATGACACAGAATGTGGCAGAACCAGTTTGCAGTTACTTTTGCTGCTGCTGTTCGTGATGTTGTTGCTGTTGTTGTTGTTGCAACAAAAGTTTGCGAGACATAACGGCGTCTGGCAGAAATGAGGAGCCTTCAGACGGACCCAGAGGATGAGCCACAAAGATGTCGAATTGGATGTCGATGTCGATGACGATGTCGCTGGTGTTGCTGTTGCTGTTGCTGTTGGTGTTCAAGTTGCAGTTGGAGTTGGAGTTGGCTGCTTGACTTGGGGGCCCAGTTCGATATGCCAGAAGCCACATGGAGGCATAGTTACTGCTGCACTGTTAAAGAACTTTGTCTAACGCCTACGCCTAGGCCCACGCCCACGTACACGCCTATGCCCAAGCCTCCTTAATTTTACCGTTACCATTAGCGCTGCCATAACATTTACAGTTTTGAGTTAGGGCTAGGGAAACACAACTTTTGCAACGGCGACAATTTTTTTTTTTATACTCCTGCATTGGTTATTACACTTAGAAAAAAGTTGTTGTACAATTTTGACAAGTGTAGACTATCAAACGTGCGGGTTGGCTATAGACTGTACATAGATAATTAGCTAAAAAAAAAAATAAATTCTCTCCAAGAATTTTGTATGTAAATCCTCTTTCCACAGCCACCTCAGCCAATTCATTCAATCGTTTCCAGGGTATTTAGTCGACGGCAATTCGAGGAACTAGAAAGTGTAGTTTCTTGGATCGGCCTCTTTTTTTTGGGGTTTTTATTTTTTGTTTATTTGCTGCATTGTTCGCGGTCTCCAATGAAAAACCTGTCGAAACTTTTTCATCGACTTGGCGCACAGTCGCCTCGTCATCATCATGCACCTACGCGTGCCACACACAGCGAGTGTAGAACTGAGGTCAGTTGCAGCCAATCGACATTTTTATTCCGTCTGTGTGGATAGCTGTTGTTGTTGTTGTTGTTGCTATTTGCAGAAATTATCTAATTGCAAATCACACTCGCATATCCCAAAGGTGGGTAAATGAAAGTGTTAATGCTGTATTTATATGCATCTCTCATGTGAAGTTGTCATTACCAATAAACCAAGCATTTGCAAATTAGTTCGCAATTACAACTCAATAAAGCAAGTCGCTTATAGCAACACACTTAAAGTTGGTTTTAACTGAATAAACTAAGGGAATAATTAGAATATTAAAATTTAAAACAATAAATTACTCAAAGTCAGAAAGTTGTGATATTAATGACAATAAAGATGAATATTTTATAAATGAATAAATTAAGTCTGACAAAGCAAAGTTAAACAAAATCAAAGAAAACTCAATAATCTACTTAAACTTTATCTTTAACTAATAATGAGACTTTCTTATAAAAAAAAAATAAAACTTACAATGAAACCGACACAAAGCTGAAATAAAATTGTAACAATCAAACAGGTAATTAAAATATAAAATTGTAAATTCCAATTTGCAATAAAAAAATAAGCTAAAGGAATTCACATTTGATAAGACCAACATAATTGGGCAAGCAAACAATAACAATTAAATATGAATAACAATAAATGTATATAATTTAATTTAAATTATATTATATTTTAATTATATAATTATATATCGCCTAGGCACAGTTTACAGTTAAACTAACAACATTTTCGCATTATTATTGATTCATCTGTTTTTATGGTTAAGTCCGCATCAGTAATTAACGGGTGAAATTGATCATTGAAAGTTCTTCAGCGCATTACAACTTTAATCAGCGAATGACTCTAAAAATAGAACAAAATAAGAATTTGCAAAGGCAGCGTCGTCGTCGATGTTTTACTGTTTATATGAAGTGATTGCCTGGCTAATCGACAGTAGCAGTCGTGGCCGAGTGGTTAAGGCGTCTGACTCGAAATCAGATTCCCTCTGGGAGCGTAGGTTCGAATCCTACCGGCTGCGGATAATTTAATATATTTTTTTTCCTTTCTTATTTATGTTTGTAATTTAATGACAATATAATATAAATAATTAATACATGTAATTAATTGAGCGCTGCTATTAACTTAAAGCATTTAATTTGTTAGCTTTATTTCCAAGATATTTTTTTTTTATTTTGATATATTTTATATTCATGAAGGAAGAAGCCAAGTTGTTTGTGTAACATTTTTGCATAGGAAAAAATAAGCTAATTAAATGGAAATTATATTTGTTGAATGCTGATATTTGATGGCAACTGCAGTAAGCTCTGCGCTGCAGAGTTATTTTACCTGTCACTCATTGTGTTCGATGATTACGATGATGATGTTTATAATGATTCTCCTGATGACGGTTTACGAATGTTCGCCAATCAGAAGAAACAACAACAACAAAAACAACATCAAACATTATTATGGACAGCAACATACGTGCATATATTACAATGGAGCTGATGGTGTTTCCCTTTTTTTCCCCCCCTAACAACCATATCTGGTTTAATTAGAATTTTGCTGCGGTCGCACAGCATTTACCCGAGCACATTGCCAGCTCCCAGACCCGCCTCCATCATGCCCCAAACTCCTTTGATTTGGTTTTCCAATTCAATTATTACCAAGGCGGTTTTGGGTCTAGCTTGGAGATGGCGCGGAGATTTCTTTCCACAGTCCGTTGGCTGTAAAACAAAAATATTAAAAAAAAAAATTAAAAAAAAAGAAAAAAAAAAGAAGAAGAGCAGCATGAAAAAAGTAAATGCTCGCGACACTGGCCACATGTGAGAAGCATATTGGAAAAGCATGAGCATGCCATCTCACTCACACACACGCAAGTATTTCTCACTTGTTTGTGGGGGGGGGGGGGGAAAGCTGTTTTCTTCTCTTTTTGTTTAGCTGTTGCTGCTGCTGCTGCTGCTGATTGAGACTTCAGTTTTGCAATCTATGGCAAATTGATGAACAACATACACACATGCACATGCTGCACACACACACACACACACACACACACACACACACACGCACACACACACAGCAGTAATTAACGTGCACGCGGCACATAAGCAAAAGGCAATACTGATCCAACACACCCTCCCCCCCCCACACACACACACACACACAAGCACACATGCCGCGATATATATATATATATATGATGCATACATATGTATAGACTATATATCAATATATATGCGACGCATGCAAATCGCAGCGCGACGCTTGTTTTTTGCACATGGGCGTCCGCCCAATCGTCCAATCGCCCCGGCCAGCCTGCAACCCCCCCAACCCCGCTGCGATTGTGGCTGGTCAGCTTGTCCTTTCTTTGGTTGCGGCTGCTGTTGTTGCTGTTGCTGTTCCAGTTGCTACTACTGCTGCTGCTGCTGCTGCTGCGTTTTTTTGCACGCTGCATTCGCCCTGCGATTGGTTGCCGGCCATCGATGAGCCGATTCTGTGAATGGGAATGCCAATGAGTGTGTGTGTGTGTGTGTGTGTGTGAATATGGGATTTGCCGAATGCCGTCCATCCAAACGCAAAAAACAAAAAAAAAAAGAAACTCAACGACGACAAAGGGGCACATTCATTCATCAAGCAGAAGCACGTTCGTGGGCATTGTGCCCATGCGTTCAACAGCAGCAAAAGCAGCAACAGCAGCAGCAACAGCAGCAACAGCAACAGCAACAACAACTGCAGCAAAACCAGGGGTTGGCAACTGCAGTTCCTGTAGGCCAGCCACCCCATGCAACGGCACCAGCCCCGGTCAAACGCTGATAGGCTTAAAGGCCCAATCGCGACAAAGCCGAGTAAAATTCGAAAATTTCTATTAAGTTTATGCGATGCGACATTAAATCAAGTTTTTGAAGATTTAAATGCCAAAAGCCAGACAGCAAGGCCCAGACAAGACAAAACAACAAAATGATCCACATGCAAAACCTAACCAAAAAAAAAAAAAAAAGAAAAAAGGATTGTAAAATATTATGGAAACATAGGCACGTTCCTGGCTGGAATTTAATTTTGATAAAGGTACGAAATATTGACGATACATTCATCCATAGCATTCAAGCCGGAGTTGGAGCTGGAAGCTGTCTGTCCTTAAAAAAAACACGATGAATATGCCAAAACCGAATACGCAATGCCCTCCAAAATTTATTCAATTTGTTTATCACAAATTTATTTTAGTTTAGTTTTCTTGTTAACTAATTTTGAATTAGCTAATTATCAATCGATTTAATGGTTTAAATGATAGTTAAGAGTTCGCTAAAAGATTAAGGATATTTCCGATTATTAAGGGTATTAGTTGGCAGTTGGGGGCACATGGTGAGCATATTTTTATGCAACCATCTACGGGAACAAAGGACGTTTTTTTTGTTTCTTTTTTTTTATAACGTTAACCAAATTTGAGCAAGTTTCGAACAGGAGGAGCCACACATAAAGTAAAAGCAAATACGGCAAATACATAGAGAGACGGAGAGCCGAAGAGCCGGAGAGCCGGAGAACGGGTACCGCATCCAAAAGCCGTGGCCGAAGTCGATGCCAGCAATGTCCGCATTCGCGTTTTATTTATTTTGTTTCCATTTTTTTTTTTACATCTATATATATATATATATATATATATGTCTATATATGTCTGTATTTAAGGAGTGCAAAGTGTGGGAAGTGAACAGCAGGAAGAAAAATGCTCTAGATGTGTGTATGTGGTGTATGTGTATGGTGTGTGTGTGTGTGTGTGGTTGTGTGTGTGTGTGTGTTAGGGTTAGCTCACCCTCTTTAAATATCCGTAAATGTCAGACGACATCACGCTTCAGTGGACACACTGACGATGCTGATGCTGATGCTGATGGCGACCGATGGAGGCGCCTCCCGCGCTTGTTGGCTGACCAGCAGCCTCCGCTAGCCTGCACCTGCTAACCATGCGCCGCCTGCTTCGCCCACCTTATATCTAGCCGCAAAATATTGGCGCAAAGCACATTGGTGGGGGGAAGGGAGGGGGGGTTGGTAACTGAAGGCAGGACATGGCCTGCTGCTCTTTGCTACAAGTTGAATTATTTGAAACAATATCCTTAGAAAAAATGCGATACAATTTCAAACGATGACAAAAAATCACGAGTAAATCCTTTGAGTGGGAGTCCTGTGCCTGTGCCTGAGCCTGGTCCTTGCTCTTGGTCCTGGTTCTGGTTCTGGTTCTGGTCCTGTACCCGGTCCAGGCCGTGATACAGCTCCAGTTGCCTCAGGCAGAAACTAGGGCCAGGGCCAGACAGGTGTTTGTCAGCCAGTCAGAAAGCATTGGGGATTGGAGCAAAATACGGAGGAGCAACGTGCTCTGCTCTTATCACCGAAAGTGGCCACGGCCTGTTTCTGTGTGTGTGTGTGTGTGAGTGTGTGCGTGTGTGTGTCAGCTGTAATAACACAAGCAATAACAACAAACCTTCTTCACTACATGTGTGTGTTTGTGTGTGTGTGTGTGTGTGTGTGTGTGTGTGGAAGTGGGGGGGGGGGGTTAAAAATGTCATTGACCGCGACAAGCAGCCAAAGCAGCCATCATCAGGTGGGAGACATCAACCGGCTTAAAGAGTACCCAAATCCTCCTACTCGCCCAAAATACACATAAAAGTAAATATTATTTTGTAGACCGAAATTGCGGAAGTTGCCACAGCAATATCGAAATACATATCTAAAATGTATGTAACCAATCAATATAATTCCGATAGAAAATTTACCTATTTAAGGCTAAAAAGTAAAAATAAAGGTTTATTTCGCTCAATTTGAAGAGTTTCCATTATGAAAGTGATTCAGTTTAAGAGCTAATCCCAAATGCTGAACGATATAATAAATGCCACAAAATGTAATAAATGTTGCCACAATTATAGATTCTATATAATAACATTCAATTTGTACGATAAATGCACCAAGTGTGACTATGACTCGGCAGGAATTTTAATAGATATGAAAATAAATTATATATAAAATAATTCAGTTTCATAAAATATAAATATAAAAAAATATAAAAAATATATATATAAGATTGTAAATAATGTAATATTCATATTAAAAATAAAACATGGAAGTTTGAACAGTGTGGAAAGTCTGGGAGGAGATGTGTCTTGTGTGGCAAGTCTTAGGCGCAGCACTTGGAAGCGTGCTTCATGCTACTTATCAATATGTTAGCTGGCACTTCTTGGAAAGCTGCAGACGTCAAAAGAGTCTCAACTTCAGCGTCAGCGTCAGCTTCAGCTACTGCCACAGTCTTAGCCACAGTTTTAGCCATAGTCTTAGCCTTGTAAAGTTTGTGGGGCCGGGTTTGTGGAAGCCGCCTGAAGTGCACTTCCAAATAGCCATTCATTTTTCTTAGACGGCGTCAGATGGTGCAGCCCCAAAAGCGCAAGTTGCACAATCAATTTGCTGCTTGGCAAACAGGCGACAAAACTGACAGCAGAGTGATAAAGAAGGCAAATGTGTGTGTGTGTGTTGTGTGTGTGTGTGTGTGTGTGTGTGTGAGAGAGAGAGAGACAGATGGAGATAACTGCGGGCGCTGCTTGAGCTCAAGTTTTGGATGCGGCCAACCAATGAAATGGCTCAATCAATTAGGGCCTGTCATAATGCGTCTTACAGCACAAACAGCAACAACAACAACAACAACAAAGCAACAACAACAGTAACAACAACAACAACAACAGCCAAAACCACAACAACAGCTGTGAATATCTGCTTTGTCAGCATTTTCTTGGCACAGAAAAAAAAGGAACTTGAACTGAAACTGCGAACTGCAAACTGGGAACTGGGTACAAGGAACTACTGAGTTAAGGTCTGGATCGGTTGGATGGTTGTGCATGTTGGTGCAACATCAATAAGATGCTGCAAGGCAGCCAAACAGCCAACATGCGTGCCTCACTTGACTGCCTCGTATCTTATGTGATGAAATTTATGCTTAATTAAAAGCGACACAACGTTCCCAGCTTCGTCTCAGCTCTGCCAGACGCACAACGCGTTTGCCGCAGCGATAAGAGCCGCAGAATGTGGTACACTAAAAAAAAAAACAAAACCAAAATTGAATTGAACTTTGATTAATTTTTGATTTTATTTTTATTGGCAGCAAACACTATTTTGGATTGAAGCTATGCCAACCAGAGTTGGAGTAAAATAATTATTTTGTAAAAATACATATGTTTAAAGCAACACAATTTTTCTCTGAGTGCAGGTTTTGGCTTACTTGGCCTGACAATTAATGCGCTTTTGAAACGCACAGATCGACAACTGCTCGTATAAAGTGCTTCCCTCCCATCCCCTCTCCATATGGCCACTCTTTAAATATATATATATAAATATAAATATATATATATATATATGTATGTATATATATATATATATCTGTATGCCTCTCTGCATCTTTTCTCTAATTCAATTAAAGCCTCCGCACGCATGTTGTCTACCTACCGTCCAAGCCAGACTGCCTGACGATGGATGCACGTCTTTGCCCCAAGACGGACTCAGATTCCGATTCAGTCTCAGGCTCAGATTCAGTCTCAGACTTGGGCTTAGGCTGTAGAGCTACAGCTGTAAGGGAGTGTGGCCTGTGCATTGTGGAGAAAGGAGGCTGGCAACGTTGGCAAAACTTTTTGCACTCATTAGTCTCCCACAACGTGAATTAAGATAATCTGCGGACTGAAACGACAACGAGCTCCACTTGGATTTGGATTTGGTTGTTGTTGTTGTTGTTGTTGTTGTTGTTGTTTGTCTTCAACTTCATTTTCGTCTTCGTCTGTGTTTGCTCTTGAATTTCGGACTGGGCGACTTGGCCGCTTGTTGTGCAAATGAATTGTTGCTGATTTCGTTTGAACGATTAGCGCCATGAGCATGCCTACCACCCCCCTCCCCCCGCCCACTCCATATGCCGCACACCAGCGCCTCCAACTCCGTTACTCAGACCAGCGCCTGGCCTGCTGCAAATGCAAATGGCCTGCGGCATGCTTAGCAATTAGACTAATTGCATGGGTCGTTTCCCAGTTGATGCGGAGGAGGCGTGTACGTGTGCCCCACACGACAACCAACCACCCTAGAACTGTGTCCATTATTGGAAATGTGTGTGGGCAACGCCTTGCCACATATGCTACGTCTGAAGCTGTAATGCACATTGCGCATACGCACTGTGTGCGCTGAGCCTATTGCAACAAAATGCTTGCAGATTGGCCAGTCAGAGGCCACAACAGGCAACAGCAACATGGATCCTTTCAGCCCCCTTGTATGCGTTGCCTCGATTCGACAATATACACACAGGTGCCTGCCTCTTTGACGCAGCCACAGGCCTCGACGCAACCGTTGCAACATCAAAATCAACGCCTACACTAAAACAGACACCCACAGCAACAGCAGCGACAGCAGCAACAGCAGCAACAGCAACAGCAGCAACAGCAGCAACAGCAGCAGCAACGACTAATTCCCATTCAGATTCACATTCGCACACTAACTAAAAAAGTGAGCATTTTGAAAGCTTCATAAGATTTGCACTGTTTTTTTTTTTAGTCAGTTATTTAAACCATTGAAAAATCATAATTTAAAATTCATCCTTAGCCAACTTTTGCTGAAAATCAGCTTCAGCTTAAATTGTCACACAACTGAGAGAATGTAAAGTCAGATGGCCAACAAGTCAGAGTTGACCAGTTAGTACAGATGGTAATAAAGCCTATTTAACCGTTGATTACTTAATCAATTGCCAAATTCGAAACAAGTAAAATGAATGAAATTTAAATCAGAATTTAATGAGTAAAAGTTAATAAAAGAAGTTAATAAATGTGATAACTGTTAACTGTATAAATATATGTTAAGTGCAGTGCATTTGGCTGTCAATGTGGCACAATGAGGCACACATATTTTGTGTATATTTTGGACAGTCATCAAGAGAAACCGGAGGAGCAACAGCAGCAACAGCAGTCCAGGCATCAAATGGCAATAAGAACAACAAAAAAGCAGAAATACAAATGCACCGTTGCAAATACATATATATATATGTGTGTGTGTGTGTGTGTGTGTGTGAAGTGCTCCTTTGGCCAACCAGAAGCAGTAGCAGGAGATGCCTGTACGTCAGTTTGCCCCTCTGCCAGATGATTAATCGAATTAGTTTCTATTTTTTTATTTTTTATTTTTTATTTTTGTATTTTCTATTTTTTTCACTTTGCACAGCGAACTCTTTTCATTTACATTTTCTTTTGCACTTTTAGCTACGTCCTTTAGTTTGTTGCATATTTTCGTGCGCACCAGGAACCGGACACACACACACACACACACACACACACACGCAGGCACACAGACATTGACAGACAGACAGACATGTGAAGTGGAGTGAGTGGCAGCTGACCAACTGCGTCCGTGCCGGATTCTTTTTTGGCAATGCCTGACCCACGTTCCGTTTGTAGCCACCCCCCCCCCCCCTCCTGACATCGCTCCCCTCCCCCTCCACTCGACCACCTTGTCTTGGCCCATCGTGCTGGCATTCATCCTGGCCAAAACATCGTTAGCATGCAAAGGGCGCAGCAAAAAAAAAAAAAAAAAAAAACCAAAAAGGAAACCAAAAAAAAAGGAGAAAAAAATAAATAGAAACAGGCAAAAATTCACATTTCGTCTGATGAAATGAATGCCTCGGCCTGATGCCAACAGGGGTGAGGGGTGGGTATGTGGGTTGTGGGAGTGTATGTATGTGTGTGAGTGTGTGTGTGTGTGTGTGTGTGTGTGTATTGGGTGCGCAATAACTGCAAATTGCATGGGCGGCTCTAAGGCAATTTTTTTTGTTGTTGTTGTTGTCTGTGGCATTTCATTTGATTTACGTTTTGTTGTTGTTGTTGTTGTTGTTGTTGTTGTTGCTTGCTGCCATGTGAAACGCAATAAGAGCATCAAAGTGCAACACACACATACCATACAAGAGATAGCTGTGGCATGCAGCCTCCTATGTTTCCATTTTAATTTTCCTTTTCTTTTTGTTTAGTTTATTTTTATTTTTTTTATTTGCTATTTTCTTTTGTCCGTTGTCTTTTGGCCTGCTATTTTAGCGAATGATTGTTGCATAAACGTCGTCTTTGTATTGTGGCTGCAATGCGCGCGTGTATCGGTGTGTATGTGTGTGTGTGTGTGTGTGTGTGTGTGTGTGTGTGTGTGTATGAATGTGCTTGGCCATTTATTTGCCGCCCTGTTGTGCACTTTGTGCAGTCCTTTGAGTGGCAGCAGCCGTTGCCGTTGCCGTTGCCGTTGCCACAGCCGCAGCCGCTGGTCGATTACCATTGGCTGTGACTGAGGCCAACACGTGGCATGAGCAATAAACGAATACAAACAGAATTCAGTTCAGCTTGGCCAGAAGCCCCTCACTAAATTGAACTAATTGCAACAACGATGCTAACTGCTGTGCAACTAAATCGATATATTTGCTAAAGGCGATTAAACTAGGAAAAAAAAAACAAAGACTCTGAAACTGAAACTGAAAATATAAATATATATATAAAAATAAATATATTAAATAAATGTTAAATTTTATTGTCTTAATCACAAATGAAAATAATTGAAAAATAAGATATACATTTTTAATTCGAATTAATATGAATATTGTTAGGAATAGTCGATATATAAAAAAAAAAAAAATAATCTTTTATCTCTTCTTATGATTAGGAAGACTTTAGGATTAGGCAAGCTGTTTTCTAATTTTGGCCATTTGTTCTAATAAGTATCTCAAATTATTTGAGCTTACGCTGTGCCCAGGCAAGCTCAGGTTCAGCTCAGCAATGCTTTACCGGATTTGGGTTTGAGCAGAAAAGTCTCCACAAGCAGCACTAATCACTTGCTGAGGACCTTTGTCCTGGAACTCTACATCAAGGTGCGAGCAAGCAAGACGGCTTGTGGGCAAGGGGGAGGGGGTGGTGACGCTGCTCTATCGGGAAAGTGGCGTGCCGCACGTAGCGATAGAAAGTGGGAGAACGTGCTGTGCGCATTTAAAGCAGCTAAGTAAGGATATTAATATGCGTCCTTGCTCGATTTAGATGCCGTTGCAAGTGGCAGGCAGGCGACCGACAGACGCATAACAACGCACACGCACAGGACTCCCCACAATCCAACACTAGCCAAGAAGACGGGATAAGGATTGCGTGCGTGGTGTGGGTAGGGGAGGGGAGGGTTGAGCAAATGGCCACTTTGCGTCGCGTGTGGCAAGCAAATGAAATTGCAGTGCAAATCTAACGCACAAAAAGTGGGGTAAACAAAACACACACAACACAAGGCGAATGGCAAAAGCAAAGAAAATAGCTATAAAGTAGAAGAAGAATAAGAACTGCACACACACACACACACACACACACACACACACAGAGAGAGAAATGATATCCTTGAAACATAAAACGTGGTTAGGGTCTTGCTTTTGGGGTAGTTTTAAAATGCAATGCCAAGGAATGCACAGCCCAAGCTCAAGACCCCAAAAATAGAAAGGGAAAAAAGGGGGGAGGGGGTGGGGAGTGCGACAGGTCAATTTGTGGAAGGGGGAGGGGGGGGGACTGTGCGAGGCAGCTTCGTCGTCTTATAAACATCACTCATTTTGGCCCCGTGTGCATGGGATTAAGGTTATTTCAAGGATGCCGCTGCTCCTGACTAGCTCCAAAAGAACGACAACAACAACAACAACAACAGCAGCAGCAACTGCATTCAACTGCAACAACAGCAAAACGAGTGAAGAAAGAAAAAAAGTGCTCCTTTTGCGCGTAAACATCATCAAAATTCATCAATCTCTGCCAAAAACTTGTGAAAAACTTCGTTTTTGGGTAAAAAGCGGGTGCGTGGGGCGGCAGTGGGGAGCGGGGCAAAGGGGCAAAAAAAAATGCCGGCATGAAAAAACACAAAGTGCCTGCAAATGCGTGTGTGTGTGTGTGTGTTAGTGTGTGTGTGTGCAGGAAGGAAGCGCATAAGAAAATGCAGAACGGCGACAAGGACCAAAGAAGGACGGCAAACGGCGCACATTTTTGGCATTTGAGCGCGGGGCAGCGACGCGTGCAGCACGCAAGACGACGCAGATCCTGACTGTTCGCCCCAGCCCGGAATTTGCCTGATGAGCCTGACTAAGGACGCAGGCTCCAATAACAAAAACAACAACAGCTGCTTGCTTATTATTTTGCTTTCGCCGTTGTCGACGTCGTCGTCGTACCAGCGATAACCTCAATTTTTGGCACCCTGGCCAACAACACTGCCCTGCACCCGCTGCACACCTAAACAGCCACCAATGCCCCACCACCCCAGCACCTCGACCACCCATTGGCGCCTTGGTCTTGCACAGATTTTATGCCAGCGCCTTGCAGTTTCTTATATGCATCTATATATATATATATATATATATATATATATATTTTTCTTTTTTTTTTTACTTTGCTTTCTTTTTTATGTCCTTGTAGAGGATAATTTGAGTTTGCTGTCAAGTTTGCAACGCTTCAATATTTTTTTTATTGATCAACATCAGAAGCAAAGTCGATTTAGCCATCTGTCAGCCTGTCTGTGGGATCAAGTTTTAAGTTTACAGCTACAGCGGAAACAGTTCTCATTAGAAAAAATATGTCTGCAAATGTGAATATAATATTGAAAATAATATATTATCTCAGGTCTGCAAGGGTATTTAGTTATCGGTTTGGCTGTGCTAATCGTTCTTGGTATTTTTTTTATTTATTTTTTTTTTATTTTATTTTGCAACCTGACAAAACTCTTTTCATTTTGCTCTTGCTTGTGCTGGTCCTGGTCGTCCTTGTGCGCAACGTGGTCGTTTTTCTTGTGGCCCATTCGACGCCTTTCCTTAACGCTTTTAACAGTAATGACGAAAAAGTGTCAGCGTCCTCGACGAAGTATAATAACAAGTATGGACAGGCACAGCAGCAGCAGCAGTAGCAGCAGCAAGGAGCGGGGAGCGGGGGTGGGAGGACCATAGAACTGGAAATGGGAAGTGGTAAGTGGTGAGTGGGAAATGGGAAATGTGTAGCAAAGACATTTTTGCTCATTTTTCTGCCTGCTTTGGTATATATATATATATATATATATATATATTTATATATATATATTTTTTTTTTGTATTTTATTTTGTAGCCATGTCTTGGATTTTTCCACTTTACTTTTCTACTGGCTGCTCGACAACGAGTTGATGTTCTTAATTGATGAAGAAATTTGGGTTGTGATAAAAACGAACGAAACAAAAATAAAAGAGAAAAACATAAAAGAACCGTAACAATTAAATGTCCTTTCCAAAACAACTTTTTTCAAGACTTTTTCTCAGATCTTTCGTCATTTGTTATCTGACCTAATTTCAAATCTGTTAAGCAATTAATCCAAAAATCAATCAGTTTGACTATTTGTCGAAAAAAGAAATCTGCAAAATATCTTAATCTAAATTTGTATGAAATTTTATTCGAATAGGTTCTTACTCCATTTAAAATAATAATAATAAATATTTGTTAAGAACATTTTTAATACAAATTCAAATTTAAATCGTTTGCAGAATACTATTTTCTGTAAACAACTAATATAGCTAATTAACATAAATGTTTTATAGTATTGGAATTTAATTTAGGATTTGCAACGGTGAAAAATTTTTAACACTGCTCAGATTTAATATAAGTAATTGGTTAAAACTGATAGCCATATTAAGTTAACTTGATAAATACATAATTTTACTAACTTAACGAAATCACAGATATGCATAAATTAGGAAATCACAAGTTGATTAAATGATTATTAATTAATGATTAATAAATAAAAATATAAAGAAATAAAATCAGCTAAAAGAGATTTAAATGGCGTGTGATTAGATTATTAAGTAGATATATATATATATATAATTGTAACAATTATAATTTATCTATTTATAAGTATGGCCATAACTGATTCTGGTTATTCCAAGGATTTGTCTATGCCACTGGCTGAGGGCAAACATCTTTTGGTGGCTTATCTGGTGTGTTTAGACAGCGGAGCGTCCAATTGAAAGGCTTTAAATATTGTGCGACGGTGGCTCGAAGCTAAAGTTACCAGCTCAATCGTTGTAAGCCAGGTCCACAAGCACACGCTCATTCGGCATACAACTTGGCCATAACTCAGCAATGCTGGTGCTGGCCAGAGGCAATTGCAACTGCAACTTAAACTGAAGTTGTTGCCGACTGCTGTAGTTGTTGTGTGTATGTTGTGTGTGTGTTGTGTGTGTGTTTTGTGTATTTTGTGCTTGCTGTAATCTTCGCACTTTGCACGCTTTTTTGCAGTTTCAATTTCACACAAATTCTGCCTAATCTATGTAAATGCGATTAAATGCTAGCCTAAAAGAGTATGCTGCATGGTCGGGGGACGCTTAAAGGGAGAGGGGGGGGGGGGCGGGTGCAACACAATCGAGTCGACGAACCATCAAGTCGCCGCATCAAGTTTAATGGTCAAGCGTTAATGAACACGACCAGCATCGGATTGGAAGTCGTAGTTTAAGTCTCAGTCACAGTCACAGTCACAGTCACTGTCAACAAAAACAAAAACAACCACAACAAAAACAACAACAAGAACAACAACAACAACAACAACAGCAACAAAGGACACTCCAGTTCTCGCTTTGAACTGAGGTTCAACAGTTGCGTGGCTATGGCTGTGACTGTGACTGGGAGTTGCGCCACCAATACTAACTTGCAACACGCTGACTGACTGCACTGACGCGTTGAATGCGCATGCGCAACGCATGAGTCTTGTTTGATTTGGCGATTTCAGGGGAAATGCGGACTCACGACGCGTATCCTGCGCCAACAAGCCCGGCAAACTGGCAGCCAACCAAGCCAACAAGTCAGCCACTCAGCACAGTCCAATTTATGTGGCCTGAACTGACCACAGCCCTGTGTTGCACTCAAAAAAAAAAAAACACAAAACTGATGCGCCACCAAATTTAATAATTATTTTGTGGCACTTAAGAAGTATTTTTATATTTTAGCTACAAATTATTATTAAATTGTAGCTAATAATTTTAGCTGTTTTCCTCTGAGACATATGAAAATTAATATTAAATTGAATTTGAGGATGGAAAATATTAAGTAAATTGAGTTATTAAAAAACAATCACATTTTTTTGCGAGTGTGGTTTCTGGTTATTGTTGTTGTTGTTTTTTTGCTGTTGCCACATCCATCGACCACAACTTAATTACACATTCGTCCAATTAAAGTGTGCAAAAAGCAATTCATCATCGCCAGCCGTTTGCCCCGTTATTTCTGGCCAAGTTCTAACAGCAATTAAATGCAAGCCGCTAAGACGACGCGTCGCACAAGCCAACCACTGTCTCAGTCCCAGTCTCAGTCCCAGTCCCAGACCCAGACCCAGTCTCAATTCTCGAAACCATTTCCATTCCCCTTTCGATGTGAGCAGCCAACTCTTTCCACGCAGGTGCAACCGAGTTTCAGTTATCGTTTCACATGCAAGCAGCGCGTTAAATGTTCATATGTAGATGCACATATTGAAATAGCATCATTCCGAGTTATTAAAATTGAACTGGTCTCTGGTCACTCTCTGCGACGCTTACTCCGACACCGTCCCCGTCCCCTTCCCCGTTCACGTCCTCGCCTCCTGCGCTGGAAGGTGAGGATGGTGAGCGTGCCCCATTAAATTTACCGATATACCATAAACAGTAATTTTGACTCTCGCTGTGGCAACTCAATCAATCCAACGAGAACAGCTGCCTGCTCGCCAAGTTCCGGTTGTGCGCAGCCACCGGAAAAAGCGTCCATCGAAAGGTGTAAAAGTTCACGAAATGCTCAGCGATAGACGAAAACAGGTTAAACAGAGACAGCAACATAAATAATATAATTAATAATAATTAATAATTTATACAGATTAGTTGTATATATGATTCAAAATTAATAAGAGGAAGGATCTTCCTTTCGTGAACAGCTAATCTTAGAGTTCATTGATTTTACAGGCTATGGAATCAGGTTATATTAACTATATTCGATGAATATATATGTTTTCTATATGGACAAACTGTCCGTTTCCCAAATGCATTTATTCCGTTAAGCCACTCACTCGCTGGCCGGCAATTAGGCCAAGCATCTAACCACTTGGACTAGGTGCTGTGGGGTGGTGTTTTAGCCCCCCCCGCCCCCTCGAGCTAGGCTCGAGCTAATTGCCAATGCAAACAGCGGGTATCTCAGAGTGTGTCATTAAATAACCGTCGAGCGCATATGATTGAACAATCAAACACGCCCACCTCAAATCCACTCGAACCGCCCACGGCCCAAAGGCCATCCCATCCCAACCCAACCCACCCGATCCCACTCCATTCCATTCCATTCCATTTCAACCCATCAGGCCCACTGGATGGCAGACGCACTCGGCGTGCTAATTACACATATATCTATTTAGATGCATTTAAAAGATACAACGGCGCGCCGTCTGAACTGGTTGTCTTCCAATCATTAACTTAATCACTGGTTGGCAGTGCGTCTCAAAAGCTGACGTTGCAGCAACAGTCTCTTCCGTCTTCTGCAATTGCATTTCGAGTGCCGTTGCTATACCCTCCAAAAATCTGAGCATCATCATTTAATCGTACCGTTGGACTACATACATATGTCTATATATCCCATATGGCATCTGGTTTGGTGTGTTTGAAACGAATCCTCGTTTTTGGTTTGCTTGCTTTCATCTGATTTGGAAAAGTCAAGTTTGCTCAGCAAGTGTATCTTATCTTCGGCGTGCTTAAAGATTTATCTATATAGTTTTTTTAATTACAGCCACGCACTTCAGAGAGAGAAAGAGAGCGACAGAGAGAGAGATGGAGAGTGAGAGAGGGGGAGGGAGGGATGGGGGTATAGCAGGTGAGAATGGGGGAGTGCGAACACACAATGCATTCAGTTAATTATCTAGAAATGGTTAACTGACAGCTTTAGAGACTCACGCTTGGATTGAGCCATATTTTCCCCTCGCTTGGCTAACTGCGATCAGAGCCAAGACAGTGCGTAATTTACCAAGTTGAAATTAATGTAAAAGCCAAAACATTAGGTTGTGTAAAGTATTACCCAAAGCCACGCAACTAATGCAACAATAAACAACCTGTTTTTATAGGTGAAAAGAATTATAATTTAATTATGGCGATTAAAGTTGTTGTTGCCGTTGTTCTCAGATGTTGCTGTTGTCAGTTTGCAATTCCTTTCCTGAATATCACAATTAGGCCTATAATGTCTATGTGCAACTAAAGTGCAACAATCCATTGAGAAAATCAGGGTGAACAAACGACATGAATGAAACACATGTAAAAACATAAAATAAAACTTAAGTATTAATATGGAAATGAATTAATTAAACACTTGAATTTAAAATATTACAATTAATGAATTTAATATGAATTAGATTAAATGTAAAAACATAAAATAAAACTTAAGTGTTGGTTTGGAAATTATTAAAAGGAACAATTGAATTTAGAGTTTAACAATTAATGAATTAAATTAGAGTAATACAATTAAAGGATTAAATATAAATTAGTTTACATTTAAAAACATAAAATAAAACTTAAGTATTAGTATGGAAATGAATTTAATAAACAATAGAATATTACTATTAATGCATTAAATTTGAATTAGTTTAAATGTAAAAACATAAAATAAAACTCAAATTAATTACACTTGATTTTAAAATATTACAATTAATGAATTAAATATTAATTGGTTTAAATGTTAAAATCCAACTTAAGTGTTAGTATGGAAAAATATTAAAAGAAACAACCGAATTTAGAGTTTAACAATTAATGAATTAAATATAAATTAGTGTACATTTAAAAACATAAAATAAAACTTAAGTATTAATATGGAAATGAATTTAATAAACACTTGAATTTAAAATATTACAATTAATGAATTAAATATTAATTAGTTTAAATGTAAAAACATAAAATTAAACTTAAGTATTAATTTGGAAATTAAATTAATAAACACTTGAATTTAGAGTATTACAAATTAATGAATTAAATATGAATTAGTTTGTTTGAAAACACCTCGCCAGGATTCATGTTCAGATTTAGTGTCCGCTGCTGTTCAACGTTGAGCGTTGGCTTGGACTTGCTTGTGCATCATGCAGAGATCCCCAGTTCCCATGTCAGTGCGTCATCTAATTTAACTTTTTCTATTACATTGCACATTGGCCCTCGTGCATTTGTCACGCCGGCAGCAGCAGCAGTGGCAGCAGCAGTGGCAGTGGCAGTGGCAGCGACCTTTCGCATCCTTGAAAGACACTGACAATCTATTTTTTTTTTATTATTTTTTTTTAAGTTTTTTTTTTTTTTTTTTACATGCTGCGGGTGATATTTTAACGCTGCGTCATTGTGGGACATTTTTGTGTGGGCGCTAAAAGAGGGAGGAAAACTAAGGAGAGATAGAGAGAAAGAGATAGGGGGATCTGGATAGGCAAGGAAGGGAGAGGGGTAAGTTTACTTTGCTGCCAACTTAACACTACCCCAAAAGCAACAACTGCAGAACCAGAATAAAACAAAAGTTTTAACGCATTTTGGTGCAAGCTAACAAACAAACAGCCAACGACATAATCAGAGAGAGATAGAGAGAGAGAAAGACAGAGAGAGAGAGAGGGGGGGGCTTCTGAATTAGGTCAAAATGCTGGCATGAGGTCAACACTTTTCACTGGGGAACAATTCTTTCACATGATACCAACTTTTGATGCCCAGAAGTTATATTTATTTGATTTCATTTCAACAACTTACTTGATCTTATCTCAGAGTTGGCCATTAAGCACGTTGGGTGAGGGGGGGTGGTTAGTGTTAACAGTTTATAATAACAAACGATAACTGACGGTTTTGAAATGAATGTTCGATTTCAAATTTAGATATAGCAACTGCAGTAACACATCAATATGTGTCAACAAAAATGGAAACTGAAAACTGGCAACTGAAAACTGGCCAAAAACTGGTATGATTAGACGCCAATCAAAAATGGCAGCTGCTCAAAGTATCCAAAACCGCAAAAGATAAATAAATACTTGAAAACTTTTGCAGATTTCCCGCTGCTTTCAAATCAGTTTTTCGCAGTTGTTGTTTGTTATTGTTGTTGTTGTTGTTATTGTTGTTGTTGTTGTTGCTATTGTTGTCGCTGCTGTGGCTGGTTGTGAGATTGCCAGCCCTGGGGGCGTTAACTTGGTAGCTTCTCTCATGTCATTTGCACACTGACAAGTTATTAATTAAAAGTAAGTTGAAGTCTTCGTCCAACTGAATTCTCCTTTCATTTGCTATTGGCCGCTGGCAACGCAGCCTAACTTGCAGCGGGCCAAGATCGGGCTGCAGTTGATCCCCATACACTTTAAAAAAAAAAAAAAACCAAGTATTCAATGACATTCGGAATTAAATCTCCATACTTTTGCTGTTAAAGGTAATTAATCTTAAAATAAATTTCTAACTGGGAAGGTTATATTTTTTGGGCTCGTGAAATGTGGAAATATATGTCAAATTTGCAAGTTTTTTTTTTTTTATATATATATATAAAGCTACCAATATTGTTACCTTAAATTAATTTTACTTTATATATATATATATATATTTTTTTTTTTTTTCAACTTTTTTGATATATTTTCTATGATTAAAAAATAAATCTGATATATTTTCTATGATTAAAAAATAAATCTGAGAAGAATAGAACAAATTTTATGAAATGTCTTGAGACCAATTTTTTAATTTTAAGGAAGAGTTTTTATAAAAGAAAAAAATGTATATATAAAAAATAATCAAAAATTTGATAAAATTTTATCAAAAATAATTAACATGTCGAAATTAAGTACGAAAACCTGCGTTTTTCTATAACTGGGAATAACTGAACTGATTTCTCGCAGTGTATTTGGGGAGCTACAAGCCGGGCAAGAAACATGTTTAAAACTCATGTCGTATCTATTGACAGCAGCTTAAATGAAAGCTTGGACACCCGCATGCGAAACAAACGCTGTCTGCCCCAACCCCCCCCCCCCCCCCACACACACACACACACCATGCAGCACAGAGCTCGCATGTAGCACACCTGCCACCTGCCACCTACCGCCACCTGCCGCCTCCTACCTGGCGGCAGCAGCTACCTCGGCTGATGCCACTACCAGTGCCACTGCCAGCGACTTCATCTTCATGTGCAACTCCATTTGGATCTATGTCCGGCACAGAGTTCAAAACACAGCAGCAACAACAGTTTCGCGGTCTGAGGGAGCTCGCAAAACAAACGAAACTTAATTAACAAAAGGGACAGAGGCGTACATACGAAAGGGTGGCAAGTGTCCGGGGAAGTGGGGAGTGTTGGTGGCTTGCTAGGATGGTGAACGTTTAGCCAGTTTCGTTTTCGGCTGTTAGGATACTCTGTGTTTGTATGTGTTGCCTCTCTCTCTCTCTCTCTCTCTCTTTCTCTACTACTACTCTCTAGCATGTGTCTCCCTCTCACTCTCTCTTTTGTCAACTGCTATCTCTATCACTCCCAAGGAGGGGGGTCAGTCGTTGTCTGCTGCTGCTGTGGCTGTGGTTGCTGCTCCTGCAGCAGGTTATCTATCTGCTATATCGATGCGTATCCATTGGTTATATACTCTCTCTATCTCTCACCTAGGCATTATTCCATTTAATCCCAACCACGCCTCGCACACTCGTGCGTCCAAAAACTCCAATCGAACTACGGCGATGCCACATGCAAATGTCGAAAGCCCCCTTTAATCATCAGCAGTTTGCAGCCATTTACCAGTTCCTTGGTTTTCACAGTTTCTAGTTTCTAGTTCCTAGTTCCTAGTTCATAGTTACCGCCCCCCCCCCCCCCACTTCACCTCCGTCCTCTGTTTGTCTGGTTGGTGTGTGCTGTGCCCGTTTTGGAGCCCATAATCGATGGTTAAATTTATTGCATTTTGTGTGTGTTTATTTAGACGATTGCCAAAACTGGTCGCGTCACAAATAAAAAGTACAGTTGTGCCCAAAATCAAATTCAAATTCAAATTTCACTTCTGGTAACTAACCAAATGTCGAATGAGAAGCCAGCCAGATGGAGGGGAAAATGGGGGGAGTAGCTGATAAATTGCTGGTCAAGAAATTCTTTACAAAAGTTGCCACATTGAACAAAGCACAAATATTTTTCTATAGCCCAATTGTAGGCAATAAATATTGCCGAAAAAATCACATGAAAAAAATAAGTAATTTCGAATTTTGTATACCCTGTTCTAAAAAATACAGAAATATTTCTAATTTTCTCATATTCTGGACTCTGATAAATTCTACCAATTCAACCACAGAAAAATACACACAAATATATATATATATATGAGATACAATAGTATCTGAGCACATAATAAAATTAATAATTTTTTATTTTATAAACATAATAAAATAACGGTTGCAATAATTTAGTATGCATATTTTATGTCACTTATTTAAAAGAGTAGCTTTAAATATAAAATGAGCACAGTGAAGATATTTAAGCCATTCAAAATGTATCTCAAATATGCAAGTATCTATAAAATACATATCGACATGCAGCAATATTTAGTAGATATATAATTAGGAACGCGCTTTTAAACTCATTTTTAAACAGAAAATAAAGTATTTTCCAAACTCGAAAAACAATTTTATACCAAAAATAAAGGTAAATTTCATTTTTAGAAAATATACACCTGAAAACTGGTGTCATTTTCGTATAATTATTAATTGTTATTAATTAAAAGTGTGCCAGCAAAATATTTAAATTGTTCTAAATTTAAAGTTTAGTTTAGTTATCCAGGTATATGATTATTTTATTGATTATTAATCTTTATTCACATAAACTCACAATTTTATCCCGTTAAACTGTTACTGTAGACAAATGTAGCTTTTGTCTAACGGCTCATTACGCATACGACACGTAAATTGGTTCGCATACATCCCCCCCCTCGCTCACAACCTCTGGCCTTGCTTGGAGGATTAACTTTGTTTGTTGGCTGACTGATTACAGAACAGCGTCGACATCGGCGTCGGTGTCGGCTTCGGAGACAACACCAACTGCGTAGCTAGTTGAGAATATTAAAATGTAAATAAATACCATTTAATATTAAAAAAATTTAATATATGCAATTCAAATAATTACGGCAATCACTGCTCATCACAAAAGCTGCAACAAATTTAAAAAAAATGTATTTTTGCTATTGCAGTTGAAGAAAAAGCAATTCTCAGATTTTTTCGCAGTGTTGGAATGAGGGCGTTTTGGGAGCTACACTGTGTGTGTGCCGGTGTGTGTGTGTGTGTGTGTATGTGTGTGTATGTATGTGTGTGTGTGTATGTTTACTGAGACTGACGAGCAGGCGCATTGCACACCCCTTTATCGCATTTAATCCCCACACGCACACACACCAACACACACACACGCATACACACCAACACACACACACCAACACACACACACCAACACACACACACACACACACACACACAACGGATGGGGTAGGTTGTCTGTCGCATGTGCTTCATCAATATCTTTGCGTTTTACAGTTTTACTACTTTTT
This sequence comes from Drosophila longiperda, assembly GCA_035042125.1. Taxonomy (NCBI): domain Eukaryota; kingdom Metazoa; phylum Arthropoda; class Insecta; order Diptera; family Drosophilidae; genus Drosophila; species Drosophila longiperda. Next base: position 427,388 of record JAWNLV010000110.1, on the reverse strand, counting down.
ACTTGCCTTAGCTTCCATACACACACACACACACACACACACACAAATACACACGCACAGGCTGAGGCAAAACAAAAAACCGACCACTCAACCCAATCCACACCTCCCCTCTTCCCCAACATGCAACCCGCCTGACTGCCATCAATAATCCCCAAAAAATGTTCCAAAAAAAAACAAACACAAAAACCCCCCCAAAAAAAAAAAATAATAATAAAAACAAAAATAACGAAGAAGAAGAAGCAGCAGCAGCAGCACATATTTGCGACGTCGGCGCCAGCAGCGGCTTTTTAAGCGCTGGACACACTGGATAAACTGCCCAAGCGGCGACTGCAAGCAGCGACGCAGGCAGCAACAGTCAGCGTTCGACTAAATAAAAACTGCATGGCTCAAGAGACACCCGCTCCCCCGAACCGTACACTACTAACACACCCCCCCCCCCCCCCAACACCTCGGCACCGACAGCCCCGTTGCTCGCCAGTGGCGCTGCTGTCCAGTCAGTGGCGGCGAACCAATCCTAACTAGCGCCTCGTTGCGTGGGTGTCGCAGCGTAGGCGTGGCCAGGCGGGCTGCGGGCAGTTGGCAGTGGGCAGTGCGTAGGGTTACACCAAAAAGGCGCCGCCGAAAAAAAACCCACTCAGAGTCAAAATCGGAGTCAGAGTCGGAGTCGTAGCCGGAGTCGCCACGTGCGCCGCTCAAGGGCGGCGCTGTCCGCTGCAACAGCGTCAACGCCGGCTGCGTCTGCTGGTCAGTGCAAGAGAGCAGCGAAAGAAAGAGAGGGAGAGAGTGAGAGTCCCGCAGCAGCAGCAGCAGCAGCCGTTGCAGCATTTGCACTCGAAACCGACTCAAAGCTACTGCTAACTGCACCAATACACACACATGTCCAACAACTCCAACTCGCTTCCTCTTCAGCTCACTCTCTCTTTCTCTCTCTCTCTTTCGGTGTTTCCTTGGCGTGCTCTCTCAGCGTCGCTGCTGCGACAACGACTGCGACGCAGTGCTTGAGTGAAAACCGTTAAGCTTGCAATTTTTCGTTTCCTTCATTGGCGGCGCTCTTCGTTCGCTCTTAAACTGCTGCACTCGCTTGCATGTTGCGCTCTCTGCAAAGTTCAGTCGCTCTCTCGCTCTTTCGGTCTCTCTCACCAAAATGTTGCCAAGCACTGGACACACACACACACACACATAGGCAAGCCAACCAGGCTGGGAGCTAAAAACAAATGCTGAAAGGCTTTGCTTGTCTCATTCATAATGCTTATGCATTTTCTTGTTTTTGTCTCTTTTTTGGCATGCTTTATATTGTTTTTGAAATATTTAATTTTACTTTGCATTACAGTTGCTGTTGTAACAGTATTGTAGTTGATACCCATCCCCGTTGGGGCTGCATTGCATGCACGTAAATGCACTTGGAATCAATTTTGTTGCTCATCGATAATGCACAGTTAGCGTCAGCCCCAAAAACCAAAATGGCGCACATCACTCAAGAGCAACGGCAACAGCAACAACAATAACAACAACAACAAATTTAGTTGTGTCTGCCATTTAAAAGAAGCTTAATTCATTTTTAATAGAGCCAACAAATTGTATTTACTTTCCGAGTGGTTTCCCTGTTATGCATTACAACGATCTAAATGCCATCAACCCACATTCCTCCTCCTCCTCACATTCTCAAAAACATCCTGCAAATCCCCTATCGCCAGCAATTTATTGTTTACCGTTTGGCGTTCAGCGTTCGACGTTCGGCGTTCGGAGTTCATGTTGCCTGTCGAATTATATTTGATGGCTGCTTCTAGCGTTCCCTGGCAAAAATGGCAAGCAAATAAATGGACAATTAATTTGACTTAATAGACATGAGACAACAAAAACAACAACAATACCAACAACAACAACAGCAGCAGCAGCAATAACAACAACAAATCGAACAACCCGAAAAGCGCAGTGTTGCCAAAATTGGCGTGTCATTGCACAAAATTGAACCACGCACGACCAACAACGACATGGCTCGTCGGCAGAAGGTGCAAGCAGCAAGCGGCAAGCAGCAAGCGGCAAACAGAAAGCAGCAATCAGCAAGGAGCAAGTAGCAAGGAGTGTAGGAAGGAAGCAGCGAACAGCAGCGAATAACAAATAAGCAAATATAAAATGGGATTATTGCCATTGCAGGCTTGTTGCATAAGTTGCAAAAGTTACACAATATTCAAAAATTAAGTACAGCATTTTCCGCCTGATTTCATTTCACTATTATCAAATTGTATAATTTAATTCATTCAAAACTCGAATTCGTTCATATTCAATATGTTTACTGAGAAAATCTTTTGAGTGTGTGTGCAATGAATTATTAATTCACTTAACTCCAAAAAGTAATTAATTAATTAATTGGATTTCAATTAGCGAGCAATCATCTTGGATTTAAAATATTTTATACTTTATCTAATCAATACTTTTAAGCTCGGAGCAAAACAATCTTTGTTTTTTTACAAAGATACAAAAGTATCTGGCAGTTGCCTTGCAGATTTATTTTATTTGTTTTTGTAATTTTTCTATCTAAAAAAACTTTTGTAAAACAAGTTTTTTTTAAATATTCTCTTCAATTGATTGTTTGACTGTTGTTGATTATTTAGAGTTGATGGAAATTTAAGGAATAAGTAATAATTATTTTCTTGTTAAAACGCGCAAAGCAAAATAATTATAATAAAACAAATCTGCTAAATGCAAATTGATTTTGAATTTAAACATTGTCAATCCTATCGGGACAGATTCGATGCTTGACTTGACCCAATCGTTAATATATATATATATATGATTATATATATGAATACATATAAGGTAAGGCAAATTATTTGCATTCACACTTCTGTCTTCTCGAGGTCAAAGTGGCAGCGTGGCGAGAGATGGCCCCAAGGGTTGGCAGTTTGTGGTCCGCATTTATGCAGTTGGTAAACTTTACGGTTGCTCCGCATCTTGACAGCTTCTGCTTTCGGTTGCAACGGCACAATTGGCACTTTCTATCTATAGCTGAACGTCGCCATTGACATTGCCTCTGGGTTTAGCTTTGGCTTAATCAGTAACGGCGCACAGCACATTTACAATAACTACAACAACAACAACAACAACAACTAATTAAGTATTGACATTTAAAAAACAAAACGGACATGGCCGTAATGCATTTTTCGTGTATGTCTTCTTGGACAACAAACTGCAAAAGCTGCATACACTGAAATGCTCTTCAAGGAAATGGCTACCAAAACACATTCGCACACACACTCACACACACACACACATATTGTGTGTGTTACATTGGGGATATGGAAAAAAGTCACAGCGCACCTGAAAGCTACTAACTGAAAATGTATAAAAAGTATGCATTAAGCAAAAAAAAAAAACGTAAATAGTTGTATTATTTACACTCAGATAAAATATAAAAAATAAATAAAATAAATTCTTAATAATTAAATAATTATTTATAAATATTCTAAAAAAAAAAGTAATCAGTTCGTATTTGAAAATTTTCAGTTAATGCATATACATTTTTTAATTTAGTTTACTTTTGGCTAATATCATCATTTATTGAGCACTTGTAAGAATTTAATATCATACTACAAGTAATTAAGTTCTTATCTCTTATTTTGACAACTTAAATGATTTTTATTTAAATAATTCTTACTTTATTATTCCCAAAACATTCGCCAATAAGTTAAGATTTTTTTTGATCTTGGACTTTTTGACCTTGCTGGAATGCGAACAACATTTTCACTTGATTAAAGTACAAAAATTTCTTAATTTTTTTGTTTTTTGGTCACAGTGTATTTATTTTATATAAAATAGAAATGCCAAGACAAAGAGGTTTGGCCAACAAAAAAAAAAAAAACTAAAAAACTAAAGTCTCTAAAGGCATCAACTTAACGCTTCAATAAATTTTGCAGCCTTGCCAAAGTAGACGCTGCATCAATAAGGTTCTTGTGCACGCAGTCCCCCCCCCCCCCCCCTTACCAAGTTTGCTTGCAATCACCTACCCCAGTACCCCGCACCGACACATTCTGCCCTGCCCCGTTGCCACCACTGCGCACACTAGCCTGTGGCTGCTGCATCTACATTTACATCAACGTCTACGCTGTGTGGCACGGAAATGCGTTAAGTTTGCGCCCAGCACGTGACGCTGCTAAGCCAAAGCTGCCATACAGTGGCACGCAGCACTGTCAGTGCCACCCACTTCCACACCCAATGGCACCCAAACTCAATGGCAGCCCAGCGATAAGAAGGACAAAAATTAATGGAATTTCTGCCTGCTTTTTGCTGCTGCTCTAATGCCACAAAATGTGTGTAGAAATGCGGCATATTCGTCATGTAACTGATTTTAAGTATTTTATATTTATTTTTAGATAAATTTGTAGCATTCGCTTTGAAACTGAAGTGAAGAAAAGGTTAAACAAGATAAGTGTTTACCAATTTAACCAATTCCATTTTGGAGCACTTTCAATTTGTACAATTTTGTTGGCAATATATATTTCGAAAGTGCTTTTGATGAACTTTTAAATCAGGTTATAGAGGTATGGCTTAAAAGTTGTATAGTTCATTTAAGATAAGAAACTGTTACGAATCGAAATTGAAGTGCAAAGAAAAAAAAACTTTGCTGCCAACAAAAGAAAAAGTCAACAAATCAACAAATCATGGAATGGATTCGGCACGAAATAATATGGGTTTTCCCCAGTAAAGGTTGGCATTGCTCTTATTTCACATACACTTTATTTTCTCTTAATTGCAGTGTATTTGGTTAGTCGCCTTGGTTGCCCGGCTGCTGTCTGAGACTGCTGGTTTTGGCTCCTTTGGACTGCTTGGGCTGTTTTTGGGACTGCCTTCAGTTTGTTTTTACGACGACTTGCGAGAAATAGCAGAAGCAGCAACAGCAACAACAACAACAACAACAACAACAACAACAACAACAACAACAGCAAGAGGAAAGCCAGTGATGACGATGTGGCACTGACGATGGCATCCACGTTGCCCGCACGTGTCCTGGCAGCTGCCAGCAATTTTCCGCTTTTCTTCTTTCTGTGCTCCTTTTTTTTTTTTTGATGCTGCTGCGCCTCGGCTTGGGCTGCCATCGTTTACGTCGGCAATTTTGCACTTGATTGCAATTTTTCGGTCTGCACCATTTTTGCTCTCTTTTATTATGGCTCAGCCAGAGGGTTTCCCAATCCCAACCCCAACACCCCAATCTTTAAAATGTTCGTGGCATTGCGTATACGTCCAGTGGGATGCGCCTACGCTGCTGCAGCTGCCTGCTGATCTTAGCTGAAGTGGGTTGGTTGATGGGGTGGGTGGGGGAGGGGAGGGGCTGCTGCTGTTGCTGCATTATTTTCAATTAGGGCGCCGCGACAAACATAGTTTATCATCAAGTTGACGCGACGCTGTCACTGCTTATAAATAATCGACTGGAGCGAAACTGGGCGCGAATGGCCACCATTTTGTTTGCTGCTGCTGCTGCTGCTGCTGTTGTTGTTGTTGTTGTTGTTTTTTGGGTTTTTTGGGTAAGCGCCCCCAAACGTTAGTGACAACATAAATTTTGAATGCAATCTAGAAAACTGAAAGCAACAAGAGCAACCCAAAAAACCCCAAGCAAAACAAAGAGCTAAACCCAAAGACGAGCTGAGGCCAAAGGCACATCAAAATAACAGAGCACAGCCGAAAAAAAAAAAACTACAAAAAATATATATACAAAAAAAATGTCAAATTAATATAAAAAAAAATGGAATGCAGCGTTGCACGCACACACATTTGTGTGTACATGTGACATCAGTGGCAACAGCAGCAGCAGCAGCAGCAGTAGCAGCAAACGGCCACGCCCTCCGCCCCTATATGGCATCAGTAAAACTGACGGGCGCTTGGCCCACACCCCGCCCCTCGCCACAAGCTGTCCAACCGCCCGCCCGCCTTCGCACGCTGCGTGTTGTCAGGCAAACAAAAAGTTTTGCCATGTCACGTCATTCGTCGTTGGCAGCGTCCTGGCCCTGGCCCTGGGCCTGGGCTTGGGCCTTGTCCTGGCTCGGGGTTTGGTCCTGGCTTTTGAGATTGGTGTGTGGGAAGGAGGAGAAGATTGAAGGGCGAGGCAGACGAGGGCCGGCCGGACGAGCAGTGTTTTCTTTTTTTCGGCACATTTACGCCCAAAACACACACACACACAAACACACACATGTAGCTAAGCGCATTGCAGACAGAGATAGAACAAGGTGCAGCAAAAGAGCGAGAGAGAGAGAGAGTGGGAGAGTGAGAGAGGGAGAGTGCGAGGGCAGAGACACATTTGTCACGTGATGGATTGCAATGGGAGTGACATTTTTATTTCACTGATGGACGACAGCGCACGAAATGAAGCCCAGAATAAAGCGCTGCTGCAGCAAAGGGGTAATGTTTTGCTGGCGGGGGGGGGAGGGAAGGGGAAGCAGCGGAGCTGACAGCATAGGCACTTAGCTGCTACCAGCAGAGGGAGGGAAGGAACAGCAACTGTAAGAGGGTGTCGGAGATGCGGCAATAGTTAAACAGCGCTGGCAAGTCGAGTCAAGCTTAAGCGGCACACACACATACACACACACAAAACACACATAGACACACACAAACACACACACACACAATGCGTGTCGAACTGCAATCCTTTTTCAAATATTGATTGCTTAAATCTAATTAATTAAATAATTTATATATGAATTTTCAACATTTTGAATAAGAATTAATTATTTTCAGTTGCTATTTAATTCTTTGTCCTTCTCTCATTTGCCAGGACTAAAATAATCTGTAAATGCATAATTAAATCCAATATAATTTTACACTCAATTAACACACTCAGTTTTAGTTGGATTGTTTGCTGACAAAGTGTTTTGGCCAATTGGAAATGACAACAATTTATTTATGACATTTAAATATGTTCAACAACAATAAATTTATTTAATATTTAATTTTAATTTTTATTTGAAGTTTTTTATATGTTTAGCAGATCGAAGTGATCACATCTAAAATTTTTTGTTAAAATTTGTGACTTTATTTCAATTTAAATGAACTGTTTCTGAATCTTTATAAAAAAAAAATTTGCCATTTAAGATTTGAAGAAGCTGATGGAATTGTAATGTATCCGTTTTAAGTGCGATTTGGAAAGTGTGTTTGTCCAGATTGTTGCTGTTGTCCAGTGCCCTGGCTAAGACTGAAAGGATCGTAAAGGATGTGCCCGTTGTTCGCTCGTAAACTGCAGTCCTGGACACGAATGGCCATGGCAACAACATGCAGAAGGTGGGGCAGAGTGAGTAGTGCGGGGGGTCAGTCAGGGGGGGGGTGCGGCGTAAAGAGTTAAATAAAGCTGTGTCGCTTGCACTGCAATTGTCATTTGTCGCAGCTGTGAATGATGACTTAGTTGGACTTAGTCTCCGGCAATGGTTTGTCAGCCAGCGGCTGTTTAGCAAAATGAGCAGAACCCTCGACGAGCTGCAATATATTTAAGTTGTGCCCCGCATGCAGACGGATAGACAGAGAGACAGACAGACAGACAGACAGACAATCGAAGAACTGGCCCTTTTGTTATCGCGCTCAATTCAAAAGTCTGCATTTGGGCCAAAAGCGATTGCGATTGCAATTGCGATTGCAGTGAAAGCCTGGCCAAAGAGTTGAAGTTGCAAAATGGATGTTGGAATTTGAATTGGAGTTGGAGTTGAAGTTCGACATGTTTTTTTGTCTGGCGACTAATCAGCACTGTATCGAAGCAAAAGTCTACAAAAACTCACAAAAATCACATTTCTATAGAAATGCATTATTGATTGACATTTGTCTGCTTCTTAGCCTAAACCAAGTTTCATTTGGGTAAGCAACTTGAATTTCTTATATTTAAATTTAGTTTTTATACAACTAGAATTGATCAAAAATAAAATATGTTTATTTTAATTTGTGGAATATAAAGATTAATCAAGTAATTTGAAAATATAGTATAAATTTTGTATTTGGTTTCTCAGGACTATCCTTCCGTTCAACATTAACGAGTGTAGAACAAAAAATATAAACTTAAATATTAAATATTATTAGATAAACTTAAAGTTTTTAAATTGAGCAAAAAGCTTACATTTAAATGTTTAAAAAAAACAAAAGTGTTGAAATTGTTCATCCATGGGACATAAGTTGTTGCTGGGTAATTGAAAGTATGCAGTTTGTGTTGCTGAGAGCGAAAGTGTTTTTCAACAACAACAATAACAACAACAATAGAAACAACAACAGCAACAACAACAACAACAGCAACAACATCAGCAACAACAATAGATGCAGCAAAAGGAGCAGCAACAGGAACCGCAGTTGGCGAGACCAGCAGACAGCTGGAATATATTTTATTACGCTTGCACTTACACACACACACACACATACACACACACACACATAGAAGCATACTGTGTGTGTGTTTGTGTGTGTGTGTGATTATATGGCACAAACGACGACTACCTAGATTTTATTTGATTTCATTATGTTAAAAAGTTGTTCAAGAGTAAATCATGGAGTAGAAAGAGAACTCGTTGGATTTTGTATCCCAGCTAAAGCTGGGTGTTTGAGGTCTTGGGATTGGGATTGGGCTTGTGGTTGGTGTTGGTGTTGGTATAGGGGTTTGGGGTTTGGGGTTGGGCGGTATAGTTGCTGATGGGTGCTTATGCATCTGGAGGTGACAAGGTTGCGTTGCAACCAGACAGCGCACAGACAGCCAGAAGCAGCAACAGCAGCAGCAGCAAGCCAAGGACGTCGCACAGTCGAGAGATTCGAGAGTCGAGAGTTGAGAGTTGAGAGAGTCGTGAGAGTCACTCCAAGAATATGTTGGCTAGGCGGTGTGGCATGAGTGGGGGGCATGATGGGGTTAACTGGGGGGGGGGTACAGCTCTAATGTTGCTGCTGCACTTGGAGGATGATTCTGCCACTGCTACTGCTACTGCTGCAGCGCAGTCGAAAGCATTTTATTATCCTTATTTAAGTTTGAAACTTATTGCAAAGTGGGAAACTCCAAATGTCTGGCTGGCTGTCTGGCTGGCTGCTTCTGATGCTGCTGCTGCTGCTGTTGCTGCTGTTGCTGCTGCACTAAAAATATGGAAAACTTTGCAGACAGTCAGCAGCCAGGCAGCAGCCACAACAACAACAACAACAACATGAGCAACAGCAACACCAACAACGAGACGCGGCAACATCGAGTGCAAGGCTTAAGTGTGCGGCTCCGGGCAGGACAGCGCGGACAACCCGGACAGCCAGGAGGACTAGGACAGCCAAGGACGTTGCTCAAGTTGCGGCAAGCGCGAAAACAGCTGCAGCAGCAGCAACGGCGACTGCAAAAGAGCATTCAAATAAAATAAAAATAAAAAATAAAACGGAAGAAACTAAAATAGAAAAATAACAAAAAAAAAATAATATAAAATAAAATAAAAAAAGAGTTATATAAATTCAGTTGGCGCAGTCAGTGCATAGTTTATACTTTATATACACCATACATATACATATATATATATATATAGTTGTGTATATGCACTTAACACACATATCTGTGTGTGTGTGTGTGTGTGTGTGTGTAAGTGTGCATTTAGGGCAAATAGTTGTGCTCCAGTTTGAACTTTAAGACAAAGTTTTGCAACTTTAACGAAGGTCGCGGCCACAAAGCAAAAACTTGCAGTGAATTCAATTATTGTGCCCTCTACAACTTTATGCATACAAGTATATAAATATATATATATATATATATATATATATATACTGACTGAATAGTTGTAGTTGTGTGCAGATTTCAAGGTTGTCTCGTCTACTATTTCGTCTGCTGAGCTCAACAAATCTCTCAACTATTCCATAAAACTCAAAGCAGGCAAAATCTTAGTTTAAGTATCACATCGAAAAAACATTCAAAATGCAGTTTGCATTTAAAATTAATAAATATTCTTAAATTGAGTCACTTATAAAACTCTATCGAATGTCAAATGCTGCATTTCCTAAAATTTAATTTCTCTTTTTCTTGCAACAGTTTTGGCAAAGTTGTTTGTGTAATTTAATTTGTTGCATGTTTAGATGTTTTCCGATTTGTTGAATATAGTTTAATAATTTGCATATATTTAAAAGAGATTTATTTCTATATTTCGTGTTAAAAAAATGTACAAGCTGTAAAAGAAATTCGAGTTTTTTTTCGCCAAATATATATTTCAATCTACAAGCTCCGATTAGAAATTGGAATTTGTTGGCATCAAATTTGTTTAAAGTATTTGAGAAACAAAGATGTGGTCAGTCTGTGTGCAGGCCAAACTCATTCGCATATTGACTTTAGTTTACTGACCCACAGCCAAGTTAAAAGTTAAACACGAACTGGCCAAGAGTGGACAACGCTTAACTGGCCCGTCAGCTGGCAAAGAGGGTAAGCTGGCCAACTGGCTAACTGGCTAACTGGCTGGCAGGCTAGCTGGCAAGCAGGCAATGCAAAATCCTTGGCTCATAACTTTGCGACAATTTAACAAGCCGCAAAAGTCTTCCAGCCACAAAAGCCAAAGTGGGCTCAAAAGGCCTCCGTCAAGTGTCAGTCTCTTAACTGTAGACCGTCTCCAGCAATGAGAGCTGCCTCACAGTGTGTGGACTGAGACTCAGACTCTGACTGTGACTCTGACTGTGACTGGGACTGGGACTCGGACTGGCCAATTGTGACATTTGCGGCAGGTTAGCAACTGTTGCTGCAACATTGGCAACCGCACAGCAATTGCCGCCGTTGCAACAATTGAGTGAAATGCCTTGACATTGCGTGCGGATGCTGCCTCCAATGTTGTTGTTGTTGTTACTGCTGCTGCTGCTGCTGCCTCTGTTCTTGTTGTTGTTGTATCTGTTGTTGCTGGGGTAATTGGCGTGCGGCCTGCAAGACGCAACAAACGCGTTAGCAATGCAATTTATGTGCGTTTAGACGCATATTTTGCCAATTAAATATTGCGATAAAGCATGCAGCCTATAACAGCATGCAACAGCAGCAACAGCAGCAACAGCAGCAACAGCAACAAGAGGAGCAGCAACAACGGCAATGTTATTGCATTCTGATTCCCGCTGCTGCTCCCCTTTGGCTTAACCCCCCCACCCATCAAGCTGATAAATGCCGCTGATAGCGACGCTGACGTTGGCAATTTGGTTGCAATTTATTTGGGGGGCACCTCAGTCGCTGGCACTCACCGAATGCGCTTCCAAATACCCTGCAGTGAAAGCATACACAGCATATATGTGCTGCCTGACAAACCCAATTAAAGTATTTTCCAACTCTGATTTATTTATATATGTTTTGCTAAGCTACATTAAATATATATATAAATATTAGTTATATTTATTTATTAAATAGCATTATTTTATCGCTGCTCCAAAAAGAGCTGTTACAAAAACAAAAGGAATAAAAGCAAATGGGAAAATTGTTAAATAATTAATTGGCAAGACAATAAAGTTATTACACTCCAACTCTTGCATAATAAACTAATCTGTATTAGCCAGATAATTAATGCCAAGAGAATGTTGTTTGTGCTTAGCCAACCAGGTCCAGAAGTGCAATTCTAGTTGGCAACAGTATTTGAGGCATTTTTAATTTAGCAACAAGCCAACTTTTTACCATACATGTAAATATAATATATACTGCATACTCGACTATATTTGGAATACCCATAAAGAGGGTATCTTTTGTAACAGAATCTTGGCAATGTCATTTTATATACTTTTGTTGTGGTCGTCGTTGTTGTTGCACAACGCACTTTGTGCGTTGTTGCCACCGTAAACGCAAATTGACATCTTTCAATTAAACGACAACTGCTGACCAGGCACGCACATCCACTGTCCACTGGATCGCTGACGGAGGGGCCTTTGGAGTGGTGGACATTGTTTATGTCCACCGTTTTTTTTTTTGTTGAGTCTTTTTCGTCTGGTTGGCCTGTCAAATGGCGCAATTGTGAATTGTTTTGCTGGCAAGCAGCTGACTAACACATTTGACAAGCGGCGGAGGCAGTTGCGTTCGACGACTGAGCAGCGCAGGCAACATGTTGCACAGACTGTGCGATCAGCGCCAGGCAACAGCAACAGCAACTGCGTCTTGCAACATGCGCAACTCAAATTCAAATAATAAAAAATATCACTCGCTGCGGCTATGACACAAATGCGCCATATTCAAATCATTGGCAGCTCATTTTGGCCAGCTGACACTGAGACCGCCGCCGCGACGAGGACGCTGACGCTGACGCAGACGCCAAGGAGGATCGGCATAGAGCTGGGGGAGGCGGGTGTCGGACGGTGACGCGGACGTTGAAATGTTGCGCATTTTGAAGTTTGATGTTTGATATGCGAATTTGGGCAAAAGCGTCAAACGCTAAACTCACATAAATGGCAACAACAACAATTCATCGCTGTCATTTGGCCAACAAACATCCACAAAAATACCAAAAAAAAAAAAACAGCAATCACAATTCATATATATATATTGTTGGTATATTTGGTCAGATACTAACTGCATAGATTTTCCAAATAAAAAAGAATCGTGTACAAAACATACATTTTCAAACATCAATTTCAACACAAAAATGTTATTCAGATTGAATACAAACAATAAGAGCAGAAAAACTTTAAAATAAATTATAATAAATAATCGAAATAATGATGATATAAATGTATTTGGATAAACATAAAAATGTAGATGATGATATATATATATATATATACAGAATATGAAGTTCAATGGGAGTTCATTGCCGTTGCGAACGGTCACGTCAAATTATCTTGTTTTTTTTGTATCATTTGGTTAATAAGAATGTTACGTAAGTAATTATAATGTAATCGCAATCCATTGAAGAGTCTTTGTACGCCACCTCCCCCCCCCCCGCCTTCCCCCACCCGTTCCGCACCCCATTGCATTAATTCGCCTTTGGGTGCCCAATTAAATGCATGAAAACGAAAACGCGACGGCCTGAAAATGGGAAATGAAAACTTGGAAAATGAGCCGGCGACTTGCGATTTGCGTATAATCCATGCCGGAATTTATGCAAAAAGTGCAAAGGCGCATCTTAGTAGAAGACCAAAGCAGACTCATCTACTCTTCATTTTTTTTTTTTGTTATTTCCAGTTTTTACATATTATTATAATTGAGGTGCAGCAATTAAGCGAACACAAAGGCAGCGGACTGCGGACTACGGACTACGGACTACGGACTACGGACAGCCAGATGGAGTAAACATAATCCAAATCGAAAGCGGCCATTTAAAAATTCTACTCTTTTTTTTTAATGGTTTTGTTGCTATGTTGGGCATTTTTTAATGCGCGCGCCCAGTGAAATTATTTCAAAAAATTGTAATTAAATTAAAAATTCATTTCGGCAAGCGGCTACAGACAACAAATGAATTGAGCCATCAACAGCGACCAAGACGCGACGTCACGCAGCACTTTTAACATGGCCAAGAGAAATGGCCCAAAAAAAAAAGAAAATGAAAACAAAACAAAAAAATAAAAAAAAAACCAAAACAAGAACGTGTTGAAAGCCATGTGTGGCATGACAAGAACTTGAAGGACGGCGGCAAGCGGTAAACTGAGACTGCAACTGGGACGGGGACTGGAACTGGGACTGTGACGGGGACTCAAAGATGTTCGGCAGGGTCTCCTCGTACACCTAATACTTACTACCTGTACAGTGTACACAACCTGTACACATTGGCGTGTCAGTTTCACGTGCAGTGGCAAAAGGTAATTCATCTTGTTATTTATATATATTTTTTTTTTTCGTTTTTTTTTTTGTTTTTTTTTTGCCCATTTTGTATGCTTATTTATTTGGCTGACGAAGCGACGGAGACGCCAATTTTCCATTGGACTTAAGAGGATCACCCTCATACTTTTACTGCTCTTTCTTTATTCTCTGTGTATTTTATTTTTATATTTATTTTTTTCTTTTTTATTTAATATTGTATTTTTTGTTCATTTTATTTTCTCGGCAGTTTTGTTTGTTCTGTTGTCAGCCGTTAATTAAATGTGAGCCACGGCATTTTAATGCCCTTTTAATATGTTTAATAATGTAATAAATACATTAAAAATTATTATGTTAAAACAAAAAACCAAAAAAAAACAAAAAAAATAACAAGCAGAACAGCTGGCATTTGCCACTTACTTCATTTAAACACCACTTAAATTCATTTAAATACCAAAAAAATGTAGTAGTACACAATCTTTAAAATTTCAATTATATATATATCGTTCACGTGATTATTTTAATGGCATAATTATTGTAATTGATACATTTCACTGGAAATTTATACATTACAATGTATTCATTTAATATGTATATTCAAAGAGATATAAATAAATAAATATTCGAATCTGATTTGTAGTCAGGTGCCTTACACTATGTATATATTACTGCTTAAAAAACCCACAATTAATAAATTTAAATTAAATAATAATAGTTTTACTAATCTCAATCACATTTATTCAAACAGTCGAAGCTATCTATACCAAAAATACTTCAATGATAACCAATCTAAAATTAAGTGAAAATTTATTAAATATTTTTTCTATACATATTTGAATTTTTATGAAACATTATAGTATTATTCGGAAACACTAATTCCAAGCGCAACCCAAATACTGAACTGAATATTTTTTTAATGATTTCTATTAACCAAAAACAATTACTTTAGAACTTATATTTCCAATTTGAATTCATAAGAAATAACGTCTATAAACTCACTTCCCGTTAGTCACTTATATTTCAAAACTTTTGAATAAAGTAATTTAGATACGCCCTTAATCAATATCCAAGACTAACTTCAACTTTGGCTGCAATGCAAATCAGCGATACGAAAAGAGCTGCAAAAAATGATAAGGTAAATAATAATTAATCAAGTTGCTTATTGAAAACTTTCAACAACTGAAGAAGGCTAAAAAAAAAACAGAACTGCAAGTGAAATCCAATCAATTATATTGCCACGCACTTTGCTTTGATCATTTGCCATTCGCCACTTGGCGACAATGCGTTATAACTGCCCTCCTCTCCCCTCACTACCAGCTCCCATCTACCATCTCCCATCTTTATCGCTGTCTCTTTTTCTCTCACTTTGTATCTCGCATTCGTGCTGTTCAATGCAATCGCGATATCAACAGCAAAAGCAACAGCAACAGCGACGGCGACAGCAGCTCCAATCGCGACTCCAAAACTGAAAGCTAACAACAACAACAACAACAACACAAACAACAGCAAAAAGCGAACAACGAACAGTTTTTAATGTGCACCTTTTGTTCTGTGGCAATTGCAAATGTAACTGTTGCCACAAAAAGCACAACACAGAATGAGAGAGAGAGAGAGGGAGAGGGAGAGAGGTTGGGGTAGGCAAGTGGTGTAAAGGGTTTGGGGAATTGGGTGCCTGACTACTGCCTGCCGAAATGTCAAATGCCAGGCCATATTTCTTAAACGCCAAATACTTTTTGACATAATAGTCCAATTACCTTATCGCGCCATCTGAGATGCGGTCGACGCTGCTACGGCGTTGCACGTAGTTGTTAGTTGTTGTTGTTGTTGCTGTTGTTGTTATTGTTGCTGCTGCTGTTGCACGTTGCTCGTTGCTGGTCGTTGTCGCTGCCGCCACCATTGATGCTGCTGCTGCTGCTGTAGCGATTATTTATGGCGATCAATGTGAGCCCAGTAGCAGAAATTCCATTTAAATTGCGTACAACAAAAACAACAACAACAACAACAACAACAATAACAACACGAGCAACAATTGTTTTTATGCAACGGCGTTGGCGGCATTGGCGGCGGCGGCTTCTGAAGCGGCATCAACAACCAACAGCAAGTACCAGAAGCACCACAGCAAACAGCAACACGCGCCAGATATTAACAGTTTAGCCGTTTTACAGCTAAAAAAAAAAGAAGAAAAATCAAAAAATTCATCACTCGACGCCTTTTGCACTTTTGACTTATTTCACTATATAATCTCTAAAAAAAAATATCATGATTCTGGTGACTTTAATCAGACTCATTACTTAACTGCTATTATATATATATATATATATATTATATATAAACATATTATAATCTAACATAACTGAAAAAATTACAAATTGTTTTCTTTTCCTTTATTTTGCAAAATATTTGAAAAAGAATGCGATTAAAAATAAAATAAATTTATAATTTATTCATTTCTATTATATCGCTATATTTAACTATGTTTAACATAATTAAAGACATGGTAGAATATATTCAATTATTATGTTATAGTAACTATTATTGTTATTTTTTTTATATTTATATATATATATTGAATTGTCGCTTTAGCCGTTTAATCACTGCTGCGATCAGCTCTGATAAACTGAAGCAGCAACAAAATTGGCAACTGGCGGAAAAACACCTTCAAAAGCCCATGCTCAACATCTGTTAAAGCAGGACAATCGATTTGGCGTAAAGTGTTGGTTACACACACACACACACACACACACATACATACTATCGCACACACACACACACACACACTCATTGGTTAGTTGTAAATGAGTCTCGAGCGGCTCTCTGGGGCTGCCCGCGCCCGTAATATGTCTTGTTGCTTGTTTGACAGTTGTTGTTGTTGCTGTTGTTGTTGTTGCTGTTGTTGCTGTTGTTGCTTTTGTTCAGAACAATCGTAGTTATATTTTTAAACGCAACTACGCGCTGCTCAGAGCGATATTGATCTTATTTCAATATGCCAGCCACTTACTTCGATACAGAAACCGAATTCAAACTGAAGTCTTTGACTTGGCTTTTAATTTGCTGCTGCGCTTTCTGTTTTCCAGTTGCAGTTGCAGTTGCAGTTGCAGTTTGCAATTTCCTTGTGGCAGTCACTTGAGCTCTTGTGACGTTGTTGTTGTTGTTGCTGTTGTTGTTGCTTTTGTTTTTGTTGCTATAGTCGCACCTTAGCACCGAGCAATTGTCGGCATTTTGCCATTGATCTTTACCTTTTCCTTGCCTTGCTTTATTTTTTAGCGTTGTCAACGTGGGCGAAGAGAACTTGACTCAGCTCTGTTGAGCTCTGGGGGGCGGGGCTGGACTTTGATTTAGTAAGCCGTAATTACAGCTGAGTTGTGACCAAGCCCCAGTTAGCTACTGCAAAAAGAAAACCCCTTTCCCCCAACTACCTCAATTACCACACTTTTGACAAGTGACTAAGAAATTGAACTTCTCCTGATTGCTTTTCCCAAGATCGATTACAATCTTTTTGTGATATCTGCAAATGAATGTAACTGTGAACGATCCCAGGCTGTGGATAGCAGAAACCATCTACATACGTTCCCATAATATAATATATACTAAATTAATATTTAAAGAGATCGTTGGGATTTTTGTTTAGTCTCAATTCTCCAAAATATATTCACATTATTTACGTAAATTAAAATTAAAATTATTTATTTATATTTAGACTAAGAATCGCTGCTGCTTTTATAAAATATTTCTAGATTGTAATTAAATTGAATTCACACATATTTCCACAAAAGAAATAGCGGCTGACCAGAAAGGGGGCGCCACAAGAGATTAACTTTGGGCAACATTTGCAAAATTGCCAGCGAACAAGAGCAATAACCATTAAATTAATAATAACAAATTAGAATTGCATGCTTTTTACCGATTAGTTTGTATAATCACACACACACACATACACACACACACGCACGCACACACACACACATTGATGTGTTGTTGTTGTTGTTGTTTCTTTGTTGCCAGCTTCATTGTTTGTCGCTTATTAAGAAAATGTTGCGCGCTTCGACGACGCTTTACATTGTTGGTGTCTTCCTTGTTGTTGTTGTTGTTGTTGTTGTTGCTGTTGTTGTTGCTGAACAGAAAGTTGCCGACAAAGGCGACCAAAAAGCAGCAACTTTGCCACTCGTCACTTGGCTATGCATAATTTGAAATCAAAATCGCACAGTTTATGCAAATCGCACAGGCCTAGGAAAATTCACCTTGGCATGCGAGTTGCAAGTTGCAAGTAGCAAGCAGTAAGTAGCAAGTAGCAGGCAGCAGGCAGCAGGCAGCAAGCTGCGCGTTGCAAGTTTGGCGGCTCCTCTGTCTTGGGCAACAAGTGACTGTTTGGGCCGAGTTTTAAAGCTCTGACAAAAAAAATAAATAAAAAAATTAAAAAAACAATCAAAGCTCCAAAATCACAGATTCCGACTTTGACTCTGGCAATTTGTCATAGACACCATATGACGTCATTGTGCACAAGAGAAAACGGTAAAATGCATGTGTGCAAGCCCAGCCAACTGGTTCGATGGGAGTCGGTTGTGTGTGGGGGAGGGAGGTGAGCTGAGGGCAGCGGGTGTTTGGCATTCGCGCGAAAAGCCAAACGCTGCACATTTCGGCGGCTGTTCTCAGCAAATCTTTTGTGTAATTGGAAGCTGAATCTTGGCGGGCAAAACGTTTTGAACCCGCTGCTTAGCCTTTGGCGTGGGAATAGCGAACACCAACTCAGCAACGACCTCACTCACAGTGGTCAACAAGTTGATAAACATTTCAATACTCTATATAGTATATATATTATATTATATATGCTATATTTAACTTATCTAATTAATATTTCCCCTTTTATTTCAATAACATATTTCGTTTGAGGCAAGCGTAAAATGATGTTGCAAATTTCATAATTTTAACTGAATTTTAAAATATATATTATTAAGCGTTCCAGACCGCAATTTAATTTTACATTTTACCCGATCGCTTTTAATTTATGTCATTAAATATTAATTTGATTTTGTTACGAATTGAAATTACTATATTTTTTTAAGGTATTTACAGCTATTTATATATTATGAAAAAATTCAAATCGATTACAAAAAATAAGCATTGATTTTGTGGTGATTTAATGCCACTGTGCCACAGTGTGCTAAGAAATGAAATATATTTTTAGTCGAATTGCGACTTTGTTGCATGTGAATTTAACTGTGACTGTGGATGTGGCAGTTGCAGCAGCAGCTGTGCATTTTCATCAGACCCCGCCGATCCCGATGCGATCGGAGAGCGAATGCCCGAAATTCCCGTCCCGAAGGGGGCTCCAGACGGAGGCCCAGCTGCGCTTGCCGTTTGCTGTTTGCCGTTTTGCATGCAACACGAGCTGCAACACTCAATAATTTTCCTGTCCTGCTCTTGTTGTTGTTGTTGTTGTTTATACTCTGGTTGCCGTTGTTGATGTTGCACGTGTTGTTGTTGTTGTTGTTGTTGCCGTTGTGACTTGCGTTCGCATTTCATTTGCGCTTATCTCGTCTCGGCTCGTTTTCATGTCTTTATTTATAATTTTATTGATAAAAATTGACATTAATCGTGCGTTTAAAACGATTTTTATCGCATTGCGTGCAAATTGCTTACAATTTTGCACCATGTCCATGTGGCAGTAACAGTACTCGAATACGCATTCGCACTGAATTTTTGCATATTTTATTGGCTTCGAGTGTTGAGCTCTGCGCACTTTAGCATTTGACAAGCAACAACAAGCAACAACAAGCAACAACAACATCAAAAACAGCATAACCAGCTGGTCAGCCGACCAAACTGGCCAAGTGGAGATAGTGAGGACATTTACTTGTGTATCAACATGAAGCTGCACCGATAAGCAGCGCCAAGCCGCATGCCACTCGTGAGAAGCATTCAGCAGACAGACAGAAAGACAAAAACATTGGGAAACGCCAAGTGCAAAAATCCCTCATCGGAAACGATGACGTCATTTCTATTCCCTGAACCCTTTTATGTGGGTAAAAACTGTATAATTAAATAGAACTTAGAAATCGCATTTTGAGACTTGGATATATCATCGGTTTCCAATTTTATAAAATATATATGTGGTAATTAAGATAAATCAAGTCTGTCAAATATGTCATTTTTATAACTCAGTTGCACATTTAATCAAAGTTGAATTTCAGGTGCAAAACGTTGTAAATCAAATTTAAAGCCAAGATGACAACCGGAAATTCAAGTGGCTTCATCGTTCATTTCGTTTATTTCAATTTCCAAGGAAATCCAAAAGCAATAATGTCAAGAATTCAATAACATTTATATGAGACAAGTTGTATCACATTTAATTAAAATTGAAAACTTTTCCTTTGAGTGCCAAAAGGTTGAAAGTCAAAGTACCTGCAAGCAAAAGACGGGTTTCGGAAATTCAAATGCACAAAATGACGCATATTACTCAAGTTATGGTTGGCACAGCTTCCACATACCCCTCGACTACCCCCACAAACACCTCCTCCAAACCCACCGTCATCATCATCATTCGAAGTATTTCTTCAACTTTCTTAGCCCCTGCTCAAAATGGGCGCCATTTCGGTTGATATATGAGATGCGTTTGTGGCTGCTGCAAAACTGCACTTGGGGGAAAGCGAATTTTCCCACATTAATTTTCCTAATTTCGAAAGCCAACCCACACACACACACACACAACTAGATGGTATTAGGAGGGGATGTTTTAGGTGCCTCATAGGACAGCACAAGACTATTTATCAATGCTGCAGCATTCCAGATACATGCAACATTTCTTTTTTATTATTGTTTTTTTTTTTTTTTGCCTATACCCTTGCAGAGGGTAATCAGTAAAAAAAATTAAATTTGAATTTAAATTTATATTTTAAGTAATATTCAAGTTACAAATTATATAAAATTAAATGGGAGTAATCAATAATTTCAAATAATAAATTAAATATGACCAAAAAAAAGGAAACATGCTAGTGTCAAATTTAATATAAATTGGATTGGGATTGGGAACACCCAAAAAAATATTCACCTTGAATAATATTCGTCTTGAGATGTCGGAGCCAATAATATCATTTATAAATCCTTAATTATAAAAATAATAATAATAATAATTATAATAATAATTAATAAAGATGAGGGTATGCACTCTTCGGAGTGCCAAGCTTTATTTTTTTTGGCTATTTCTATGTTGGTATTATTGGAGCTGAATGCATGAAATTGGGCCAAGGGTTTGGGGCATGATTATATGATGAAGCCACGATTTCCACAGACCCGGCTCTAAGCAACCGCTCGCCTTAGGGAAGGGTTGTGGTGGGGGAGGTGCAACCCCTCTGTCAAATGAAGCGGCAAAAAAGTAGCTAGAAAATGAAATATGCCAACGACGTCGCCATCGTCCTGTGTCCTGTGTCCTCTGTCCTCTGTCGTCCTCGGTGTAAAGACAACTGGCGGCGCATTAAATGACGCCCCAGCGACGCTCTCGACTTCTTACGCAATGGCCAGTGGCTCGAACTTACCATCACATCCCATGCCAACCATCTCTCACTCTGCTCCTCTCTCTCTCTCTCTTTTACTCTTTCCCCCCCTCTGTTGTGCTCTCTTTTGCTTTGTTTGTCAGAGCGCGAAGAAATTGCATTTTGCTGCTGCTCCACTGCAAATATTTCACTTTAGAGGACGAACACAGGTCACAGGCTGACTTTTGCACAGTAGCCGACATATACACACATAGACACACACACACACACACCCGCACGCACCGTCACCCCTTGCCATTAGTATGCAGCTGGCGTTGGCAAAGTTTTTGGCGCGGCCAACAAAACGCATGCGGCATCTTCTTTTTGAGCTTCATCTGCTCCTGCTGCTCCTGCTGCTCCTGCTGCTCCTGCTGCTCCTTCTGCTCCTTCTGCTCCTTCTACTCTTGCTGCTTATGCTGGCGCTGCTGCTGCTGCTTATCCTGGCCGCATCTCGTCCCAAAAGCACGTAAATAAATCTTAAAATTGTAAAACCCGCAGCGCTGCTTCAGCTACAGTTTCAGTTGCATTTACAATGTTCGGGCGGGCGGCGAAGGGGCGGCTGTTGTGCGTGTGTGTGTGTGTGTGTGTGTTGGCCAAATGCTGTCGCCATTTTGCGATGTGTTTTGCCGCCATCGCCGCAGCAAATTACGCAAGGCAGCGTCTTTGGCTACGGCTACGACTAAGGCTTTGGCAAACCAAAACCCCCAACTCAATACCACCCCTCCGCCACCGCCTCCGCCTCCTCCTTCATACCCCCTTCTTAGTCACTACTTTGGCCGCCCTTTTGCTACTGCCAAGAGCTGGCAGTTCAAGCAACGTTTGTCCTTGGCATGTCCTTTGCGCGCTTTGTGCATTTAAACCGACACATCACAAACCCCTCAGCCCAAAACCCTAACCGACAAACCCCCCCCCCCCTCCCCCTCCCACACGCTTCCCCTCCTCGACAATCCTATTCACCCCTCCCTCACTCACTTAGCTGTAGTCGTCGTCTTTTTCTTCGTTGTCGGCAAAATGCAGTCATTACTGAAAATTGGTTTTGGGGCTAACGCACTTGCACATTTCATGGCTATGCAGGGCACACACACACACACACATACATACACCCTCATTTTGGCTCTTCGGGGAGCAGATACAACAACAACAACAACAACAAGCAGCAACAAATGCGTCGCTTCAAAAGTTTACTTTTCGCATATTTTTCTTCAAATTGCATGCGATTTTTACTTGTTTGCCGCTGATGCCGACATCTTTTGGTGCCTTTGCCAACTTGCCAACGGGATATATGCTGCATATATACTAATACGGATAAATATATATATATATATATATATATATATATATGTATATTATATATGTATAAGTAATGTTGCTGCACCTTGGCGCTTGTTGCTGTCTGTGGCGACACACGCGTTGCATATTTTCAACGATTTGTTACATAGCCAAGAAAACTAGCATGACCTCTGCCACCCAGGCAAGCTGCCATTCACCCACCCACCCCACCCCACCCAGCAACCCATCCCGTGGGTCTGCATAATCGCATGTGGTTTGTCAGACGCTCAGCACGGTTCAACAGATCGCTGCCTCCTCGCAGCCCCACCCCCCCTCTTTTGGCATGGAGTATTCGTGTGTTGGCATGAAGGTAATTTGCTAAGACCAAAAGAGAGACTAATGTGCGGATTACAAGGATTTACTAATGCAATCGCATAGTGCAATGCTATCCCCAAGCTTCTGCTGCTTTTGCTGCTGCTGCTGCTGCCAGCCGTAAATACTAATTATTTTCTACATTTGCCAAAAGGCTCACAGAAAAGTCTTTCAATGTATTATGGAGACATTTAATGCCGCATGCCGCATGTCCCATGCCGCATCAAACCCAGCAGCTGATAATAGCTGCAAGCTATATCGATCATATATATCGAAATTTGGAGCAACGTTTACGAATGCGAACTCAAAGCAAAATGAAAAAGTGGAACAACTAAAGACTTAAATAAATAAATAAATAAATGCATTTTATATGCTATAAAAATAAAAAGTTTTAAAACAAAATAATATTATAAAATATTAAATGAATTAATAATTTTTCATTATGCAAGACACATTTTTAAGAAACCTTTTTCAGACGAAAGAAATATTCTAATTTTGGGCGCTTATAAAATAATCGAATCTTATTCGATATGAATGCTCGAGGCATATATCTAGCCCTAAATTAAATAATTATCGTTTCTTTTAATATACTCGCTTAAGATATTATCAGAAATTTATCAAGAAATTTCTTATTATACAAAATATATAAAATAAATATGATACGATTAAAAATGTAACTTTTTCCCTTCAGTTGCTCAGATTGTAAATCACCATAAACCTTAATGGAAACCGGAAATCAATCTCAATTTCAACCCAAATTCTGCTTTCACTTCAACATCATCGTTCGGAGTATTTCGATTTATATAAATTTAATAAATGAGGTAAGACAAATCTGTCAAACAGTCAATTTGTTTGATGTGAAAAGAAGTGAAACATTTAATCAAAATGTGACATTTCGCATTATTGGCAAATCGAAGTAGTTATAAGCCAAGATGGGAACCGGAAATTCAAGTCACAGAGTAACGCATATTAATCAATTGAACCGGAAATTCATGTGCCAAAATTACGCATAATACTTAAGTGAATATTTCAATGTATTTATTATTTAACTAGGTGTTTTTTCCAACATCAATTATTTGAAATCGGCTTGTTTGGCTCAAACAATTTAAAATTTGTTTAAGTGAACTTTATTTGAATAAACAAATTAATAAATGAGAGAAGGGTATTTAACTAAGCTAAATCGCTTCTTTTTTTTTCTATAACAATAAGAAACAAGTACAAACCATACGCTGATACCAAAAAAATAATCTGCTAACAGTTGCCACAGATCAAGATAAGTGTAGCTGAGAAAACTGTATCATTAATGGAGGATTCTGGTATTTTCCCTTCCAAATTTGACATTGCAATTGTAAATTATTAGTGGATCGTAATTTTTATGATTGATTAAAGTATTTATTTATAAGCAACGTGCAACAAAATGTTGAATTGACATCTTTTTTGATTGAGCTATATAAAACCTCTAAAATCACAATTAGTTCAGCATCGAAATTCTTGATTTACATAGTCAAAAATTTGTGCTTGTTAAGGAACCTTTACATATCCGATGCCAGCAACAACAACAACAATTCACGGATCTGGACCTGGATCAAGTCCTGGGTCTGTGCCTGGGCTTGAACCTTGAACCCCCTTAATGAGCAGACAAAGTTGACATTTAATTTTTTTCCGTATTTGCCACAACATTCTCAATGTCATCACCAAAACCTCAACTCCGCATCCGGTCATGATATTAAATAGGTGCATTATAAATTCTGTGGTTTCGGCAACTGTTCAAAAACTGATTAGTCTCATAACGCATATGTTTTTCAACAAGAACCAAAATATACTCCTGGTACCCTTGGTAACAGTGTAAAAAAAAAAGAAGGCATCAACTTAATTAAATCTGCACAAGTTGTCGGCAGCGTAAGAAACTTTTGACTACATGTCTGCACATAGTCAAATGGTTGAGGAGGAGGGTTGCGGGTTGCGGGTTGCCAATTGCGAATTGTGTTGGTTTGTCTGGCTGAATTGAAGCCAAGTCCGGCAGCGTTACCAAGTTACCGTCAAGTTTAACATTGCGTTATTAACAACAATTATTGACAGCCAAAAGTCGAGTTTGAAAATACACTTTGGAAAATCGACAATCCCAAAATAAATAGATATTTTCGGTGAGTCTAAAGAAAAATAAATCAGAATTCGAAGAATTGTTATATCATATTTAATTTGTCTATTTTTCAATATTTGGTAATTTTTTTTGAGTTAAAATATATATTTTTAAATCTTCTATTAATTTTTACTTGTCGTTTCAAGAAGTAATTTCGGCACTATATTTAAATATACAATTTTGTGTACTTAATTTTGCAAACTTGACTTGGAATTAAAAATGATATAGTTAGCATAAAAACTGGAGAATTTTTTGTACATTTCTATAAAATGTTTTTTTCGGTGAGTGTAGTATTGAAGACCTAAAAAAACTTGAGGATGGAGACTCTAGAGAGTTACGAGTAGCTTGGGCAAATTTCACACTTAAGAGGGCAAAGGGTAACTGCTAAAATTACTGCCTGCTGCCGATGCTATTCTCCATGCTATTAAAATGCGATTTCAAGCTGACAGTCAACAGCAGCAGCAGCAGCAGCATCAGCAGCCGATGCTGCTGCATGCACCAAAGTGCAAGACTCCACAGAGTCCATCGGCAGGCGCTGCTGGCCAAGCTAATTTTCAAGTTACCAGATTGATTTCGCGCGTAAATTTATGCGCACTTTATTGCATATTTGCGAGTACGTTCACCAGGCCCTGGCCAGGCCAGGACAGGATTTGCAGGTCGGACTGTAGTCGACCAACGCCGCTTGACTCATTTTCCCAGCGCATTTTCCGGCACGTCGCAGATAAGCGCAAAGAGTTGGCGGCTGCCTCAACTGCTGCCTTTGCCACGGCTCTTTCTTTCTGGCTTTCTATCGGTTTTTTTTTTTTCATTTTTTATTTTTGTTTTGTTTTTTAGCTACAGAATTGAGCCTTGGCTTGGCTACGTATTTTATTTGGAGCACAGTTGGCTGATGAAATGCCAGCCAGCCTCTTTCCTCTCACTCTCTCTCTCTCTCTCTCTCACTCACACTCAGTTGGTGCAAACACGACTCGATGCGAAAGGTCAATTGATGGTGCTGTGTGATAAGCAGTTGTTACCTTAAAACGTGTGCTCTGCCAACAGCAACAAGAGCAACAATAGCAACAATTGCAACAATGGCAACAACAACAACCATTGCAAACTGCTGCTCGTTTCAACAGTTGAAGTATCGAAATTTTCGCATTGGCCTTTTTTCTCAGTGCTGTGCAACGTTGCAAGTACGCTAATGACGCGCGCCTTCAATTAAGATCATCTACAAATTGGACCTAGTTCCTTGTAATTAACTTTTATTTTGAACTCTTGTCTGAGGTGCTGCCTGCCAACAAGACGAAGACGAAGAACTCTGCAGAAATGCCCATATATTCAAAATAAAAAATTACAATCGAAAAAAAAAAACAACACTTGGTCTGAAACCAAGCAATTAAATCAATTTTTTGAAATTTAATATTTTCTAAAACAAATCTAAATAATCTTTAAATAACGATAGAAATCACATCATAATGTACTTAAATAAATATAAATTTCGTATTACAATTAAAATGCGATATTTGCACAATATGTGTTATATAAATATATATATGTATGATATATATAATATGATAATCATTTTTAATTTATAATTGTATAAAAGTAATAATTTAATGATTAAAATATATGTTTTAATATTATGTATTTATATTTTTCATATTAATATATGTTGTATTTATTAAATGTTGTATCTAATTAAAACAATTATTTAAGATAAAATATAGTCTAAAATATATTTTAAAAAAAATGCTAAAATGAAAAAAGAAATTACATCATAATGTATTTATATAAATTTCATATCACAATTAAAATTATATATTTGCTTGGGCTAGACAATATGTGTTGGAAATAGATGTATAATAAATATAATATTATATATATAAAAAAATTAATATATCATTATCATTTTTATATATATAATTGTTTATGGACAATACTTAAATGATTTAAATATATTTTTTGTATTATATTTTTGTATTTTTCATATGTTTATTATTTTAATTTTTAATTTTTATTTGAGCAACACATAAATGATTTGAAATATTATTTTTTTCTAAATGTATTGTTATTGTGCTGCAAATGTAGCTTGCTTTATCTGAATGCCAGTTAACTAGCATACAACAATAATAGAAATGCAACAGCAAACTAGCCACCCCACAATGCAACCTCCCCTCTCCCTCCTTTCAGCACCAATAAGTGCGTTTCTCACTAAAGTTCAAGGAATAAGTTTCTTTGGTGCGACTTTCAATTGACTTTACATTGGTAGCTGCTGCCTTTTGTTGCATGTTGCAGATGCTAGTATCTGCGAACACACACACACACACACATATAGTTAGTTGGTGTGTGTGTGGCGTTGTGATTTGATTTGATAGCTAGCATATCGCTTATACAAATCAGAAATAAAAAAATATTATATATAGATGATATATATAACAATTGCTGATAACAAGGCAAGAGGGAGATAGAAAGAGAAAAAGGGAGAGAGGAGAGAGGGGGAGAGGAAGTGGGAGTTGAGTAGTTGTTACTGAATATTGATGATGCAGCTGAATTCGATTATATTAACATGTCCGTTGCATTCATTAAAGGAACAGCTCATGTGTACATTTTCCAATTAAAAATTGAAATATCTCAAGCATAACGGTCAGCATTGGAGTAGAGAAGTGAGAAGAGTGGGATTGGGTAGGGGTAGAATGGAGATTCGTCCTGCCAGCTGGCCAGCCTGTCAGCCAGTCGAGCTGTGGAGCTGTTGGTGTAGGTTCGGTACGTTTCAGCAAGGGGCAAGGGGGCGCACTCGAAACTGTAAAAAGACAGACTTGCATAGACTTCACTGTACACGAGCGAGGTACACGAAACAAAGCATCGATAAAAAAAAAAAAAATTGTGAAGCAATCAGTGGAAATCAAGGATGGGAAATTATTGGGGCATTCTGAGGCGGCAAAGGGGCTGTGCTATAGTTTTGTGAAAGGCAATCATAGGAATACTGCACGTCAGTAAATGAAGCGAATGTCGTCTAGTGCTCTCTCACTCTCTCACTCAATTGCTCTCCCTCTCACTCTCTCTCTCTCTCTCTATCTCTCTTTCTCTCTCTCTCTGTCTCTCTCTCTGTCTGTCTCTCTGTGAACAGCCTCACGCAACGTTTTTCATATAACATTTTTAATTTGCTGCTCTCCTTTTGCGCGTTATGCCGATCCCTCTCTCCCTCTCCCTCTCTCTCTCTCTCTTTCTTTTTCTACACACCTACACACACACACACTTTTGCTGTCTCACTCGCTCCGTAGCTGTCCCTCTCGCTCACTCCCTTGTTCTCTTACGCCTGTAGTTGCTTTTTTTTTCAATAATTTTCACGATTTGTTCGCTTTTCGTGTTGCAATTTGGGCGCCCCTGCACACACACACACACATTGGATTGGCATCCTTTTGCATATACACACACACACACACACACACATATATATTTATATATATACATATGTGCAGTCAGCCAGGCAACCACAATCCAGCTCCATATCCCCCAGCTGGGCCCCTTTGGACTGCAAGTGAAACTCGATGTATGTGTTTATTGAAGCGTATCCATTGATTGGCAGGACATCTGCACATGGCATTCATTTTGAAAAGTCGGCGCTTGATTTTCAAAACACCACATCGCCAGCCCTCTGACCGTTTACCCCGTCTGTTGTGCCTCCCCACCCCTGCAGCACACTCAATCCGCTTGCAGCCATCCATTAGCGTTTGCCATTGATTGGCGGCCAGCTTTTTGGCATGTAGTTGCCCAAGCCTTTCGTTCGCCTCATGGGGCAGGCAACTGTTCCGTAATGCATGCACCTCCCCACCCACCCACTCCCATCCCCACCGTGCACGCCACCATTTCGGTTATGTTAGTTTGCGTGCAAAAGTGTAAACAATTTACCTGCAAAAATCATTACATTTGTTTATATTAATTAATATTTTTCATCACCCTCCCCCCTCGCTACCGTCCCACTCTTTTTTCGATGTTTATTTTTATATTTATATTTTTCATACACCCCCCCCATCCCTCCCCAACCACTCTTTTTTCGATGTTTATATTTATATTTATTCCTTTTACCTTCTTGATTGACAGCCAACCCCTTCTTCCACATCCACCCCTCTCGGCTTCAATGAGTTGGAGCCGAATGATATACCAATTTTAGATTTATTATTTAATAGCGGTAATTTATTTATAACTTAATTAAGTGTGAACAAAAAAAAAAACAATAATATTTTTAATTATTTAAATTAAATGCGAGAATTAACAATAAAAATGTAAAAATAAAGAAGGAAATAAATCTGTTTGTATTAAAGCTGATCAATTTTTATTGGATAGATTAATAACATTATAAATAATAATAATAATAATTTATGGTCTCATAAAATATACTAAATATATATAAAATAAAATTAATCAAAATAAATCAATGTAAAAAAATATTAATATTATTTTAGTTAAAACACATATATATATATATATTCTAATACATATCGGATATAATTCCTGTAAAAGTTAATTTCTGCTAGGGTTTTAAGAGAAGTAATAAAATCGGTTCAATATGGGTTACTAGAACACACCCACAATATAAGATATATATTCTTTAATTTCTATATTTATTTATATATATAAATTATTTTTGCTAGATATATTTTTTTCTATCTGTCTATAATAATGCTTATCATTCCTTTGCTTGCCTCAATTTACTCACGCCGTGTGAATTTGAGCAAGTTGCGTCTACGTGGCATGCAACTTAGTATTGCCGCATATGACGCATACGCACAATAAGCACAATCGCAATGCCACAACTTATCTTTCGGCTAACCAAAAAATTGCGTCACACAAAAAACCAAAACCAAATACAAAAATAATAATAAAATTCAAAGGAAAATATTTTGACAAACTGAAGCTACTGATGATCCCCCCCCCCCCCAAGGGAAGGGGAGCGTGGCAGGGTTGGTGCGTGTGATGGGCTCCTGCTGACTTGCCTCGTGCCTCGTCTTGAGTCTTGCGTCTTGCGTTTCGTGGATGCGTGCTAAGCAGGACACCAAAAAAATGGCAGCGCGAAAATGAAATGCCAGCAAATAACGGTAATGTATTAATTTGTTTTGTGCGGCACAATACATAAAAGGGGCAGCAACCCTTAGTCAGCAAGGAATGCGTTGCGGTAGGTTAGGTCCCTGTCTTTTTGTGTGCGACTTGCGTGCCACTACCACTTCCCCTCCCCATCCCCCCTCATTCCATCAACTGTACTGTCTCTGTGTATAATTTTAGCACTCCCCCGAACACACTGTGTGTGTTTCTCTTCTGCCATTGGGGTAGGTCGTCAGTCAGCCAAAACAACAATAACAACAACAACAACAATAACAACAACAACAAAGTTGCTGCCTAATGGCAACGCAATTTCCGCCAAGAAGTGTTTAAAACTCTGCGCCTACTGCAACAAAAACAAAACACACGCACACCCGGTACACACACACACACACACACACGACAGACGTGTCACAGCTGACGCCATTTTGTTTTCGAATAGGCTATACTCTGCCGCCTAGCACCTCACAAGTAACCCCCCCCCCTTTTCCCCTCCCCTTCACATGCACAACTGACTGAAAGTCCCTAGTTGCAATTGCTGCATTGTCTGACTGCGCAAATGACATGCATGCAACGTGCTGCGAGCGAGGCAAACACAAAATGGTCGACCGACAAATGGCAAAACTGCACCCTTAACCCCCCCCCCCCCCCCAACACCCCCCAAAGCACCCTCATCTACTTTTGCTTACTGGTTTTGGAGTTGCATTCTCCAAATAAATGTATGTATTTATATGTATGTAGATATGTATTTGTTGCACACATATAACGTATTTCATTCACCATCTTCTTCTTCTTCTTCTTCACCGTCTCCGTCTCCCTCGCCGTAGCCATCGCGTTAGACAATTCACAGTGGCATCCACAGCTGCGGCGCCGGCAGTCGACGCCTACATGTCGGAAATGTTGGCATGTCCTTGTTGTATTTCTGCTCTAATATCCTTTATAGCAAAAGTGCTTGACGTAAATTGACTTGTTTTTACTTTTGACTTTTAAAGCGATGCCTCTGTGCTAACCCACGGCACCCCCTGTATCCCTCCTCACACCTACCCACTCCAGCCAACCAAACAATAGAATTCGCTGTCTGACTGCACAGCTCTGGCAGTCAGTTTTTTTGGGGAAGGGCATGAGGGGTACTGCTTCGGGGGCATATGTTTTTTAGGGGGTAGTGGCTTGTGTTTGCTGTTGTTGTGGTTTCAATTTGGATACAGGATACAGAATACCCACACACCAACACACACACCAACACACAGTAGAACGGAAGGCCGTTTAATATTTATTTTATGCATTGTTTCAGAACACGAGCACTTTGTTAAGCTGGGAACAGTGGAGATGGGGTTTAGGCCAAGTAGCCGTTAGATATGTTTTACAGGTGCGAAACTGTCAGTAATGTTATGATCCGGTATATTAATGGAAAATGCCAGGAAATGCCAACCGATAAGGTTCTGAGTTAGTTGACTGCCAAATGTTGACAGCGCAATAAAATGCAATATTTTCCCTTCCCAACCCATTTCATTTTTACATCATAAAACATTTTAAATATTTATTTATCTTATTGCTAGTAGTAAAGTCTCAAAGCAAAGCTTCAACTATGAATTGATGGCCTTCATCCTAATTATATAAACTGAATGAAGAACTGCAAAAACACACAGAGCAAAATAATAGCAAAATAATGAATGGCTAATTAGTTATTGCTGCCACCCACACACACCCACACACACACACACACACACCCACACACACCCACACACACACCCACCCACACATACATTTTGTATTGACAGCAATTATCGCAACATAATCTGAATGCGGCTAGTTCAAGGTTGCAACTTGAATGAAAACTATTTATTTCACATTCATCTCATTAAAATTAAAATAATACTGTTTATTTCCCTTTGAACAACATCAAAGGCTTGGACTGAAAGAGAAACATAATTCTACCCAACCATCTAAGCTAAAAAAAAGAATATATATTATATATATTAAATAAAAGAGAACGTATAAAAAAAATGTAGCAAGTAAATGATTCAGTTGCAAACGCCCACAATCAGCGCTGCAACATCTCTGTGCTACATAATTATTTGCAATTTTATTTCATTTAAAGTGAGACTTATAACTACTTAGTTTAATGAGCTGTATGAGCTGAGCTGTATTTTTACATTTACAACATTTACAACATTTACAACACTTACAACATTTACAACATTGTTGCAAGCTGCAAAGATCGCTGCTTTGCCTAAAAGAGAGTATAATGGATTTTGCTTCGGGAATCACAATAATAATATTATTATTTTTTTTTTTCATTTCGCAATTTTTCCTTAATTTTCCGCAAAAAAAAGATATATTAAAAAAATTTACTCAGTTCTTGTAAATTTGATGCTTCTTCAAGATTCCAGCACATAAACAAAAAAATACTTCAATTTTATGTACATATCGATAACAATCGATGAACTTTTTTAAGATTTCGCTATAAATCAATTAATCATTAATTAATTATGTTATAATAATTTATTTAATAATTGCAACATTTAGTTTTGGAATTCCCAGTTTAGTTTGAGCTGGTTGAGTTGGAATATTTTCGAGCCACTTGCAACTAATGCCATCTTTGGCTTTATCGGTCACATTTGCTTATCAGCTGGCAGCAACTGTGCATCCACAAAACTACCCCATCCCGCTGCATCGTCCACACCTGAATGCCAGAAACTGAGCACACGTGTCGTATGCGCAATATCGCAATATGTAATTTGGTTGCATTTTATGCGCACACACTTAAGCCCCCAATAATAAGTGGAGGCCCCAGGCAAAGTGGGCGCTGAGCATGCTCGGAGTGGGAGTGGAAGTGGGAGTGGGGGTGGGGTAAAGGGGTCTGGACATGGCCCAAAAATAAAAACATAGAACAAAGTTGACAAAAAGGGTAGGCGGATAGCGGCAGGCAGCAATCAGTTTGGGCGGTGCAACAAAAGCCAGGCAGCGAAAGGAGCAGCGACAACAAAGGACACAACACACACACACACACAGGCACACACACACACTCCAAACACACACACACACTCTGGCACATGGATATTTCCATCGATGGAGGCGCCCACGAGTTGGCGTGAAAAATAAAATGTCAAAAGTGTTTACGTTGTCTCCTCCACTCACCGAACCACTCCCCTCTCCATACGCCCCCCTGCCCACTGCCCACTGCCCCATGTCCCCCCCCCTCCCCCCCCCCTGCCGACATCGCACTCCACCTGCTGTTTCTTAAAATTTTTCTCTTATTTTTGTTTTGCTTTTTGTTTTGTTTTGCTTTGTTTTGTTTTGTGTGTCTGCTATCTATGGTATAAAAAATTGTTGCAGTGGACAGACGAGCAGCGGAGGGGTGCGGTGCGGGGATAGTTGGTCGGATAGTTGTGGTAGTAGGAGGTGGGTGGGTGCAACGTGGGCATTCATTATATGCAACAACATCAAATGTTGTCGACGTTGCAAAAGACGCGACGCAGGACGCAAAGCGCGACAGCAATAACACTAAAAACTAGCAACAACAACAACAACAACAACAACAAACGTGGCAACAACAAACGTGGCACCAACAACGTGACAGGAGCTGCAAGGACTCTTTGCCCAGGCATTGGCAACGACGGCGCACAAAAATCGACAAAAATTTTTGGCAAGCAAACAAAAATATTTTGCACCGAGCAGCCGTAAAGAGACACTGGCTAAGAGAAGAAGAAGAAATAGTGGCAGTAGATGAGCAGGAAGAAGACACACACAAAAAAGGAGCTCGCAAAAAGGAAAGAGTAAAAAAAGCAGAGCCTCAAAGAAAAAACATAGAAAATAGTTGAGAGAAAGGAAAAAAAAAAAAATAGTAAAGAAAACCGAACATAAAACTAAATAAGTAACAAAGAGAGCAAAAAGCAACGTCAAACGCAAGAGATAACCGAAAACCAGATGAAGCGACAGAAAGCGAACACCGAAACCAGAGATACCCTTATTCAATGCTTTTCAATTATTTACGATGTTTGTACAGTGTATAATTTGTATATTGTGCTTATAATTTGAATAATAATTCCAACTTCTGAGCAAAAGAAGCGAGCATCATTAATATACACCGAATAATATGCGCTAATTTAAATCAATCGAATTACTTGGTCCACCCTAATAATTAAGCGCTAAATGCGAATGTGAAAAGACAGCTTTCAGTCTGATTAGAATTATGCGCGCACTGCAATAGCAACAGTAATTCCAACAGCACGATTTCACGACTGTGTGCGTATGCTCGCGCTCATGTGTGTGTGTGTATGTGTGTTTGTCCTGGACGACTTCAATGACTAACCCAACTATGCCCTTTGTTTAACTAAGGGCAAAACAACAATAACAGCGAACGAAAGAACGAACGGCAGCAGCGGCAGCAGCAGCAGCAACAGAGTCGGTGGCGGCAGCAGCGGCAGAAAAATGGCAGTTATCGGCGCCAATGCATGCGACTGTGCCACGTGACCGGGAATGAGGGGTACGGCTGAAACTAATGGTTGATGCGCGCTCGAGGTATGGTGAAGGGCGGGCGGAGCGGTGTTGTTGGAGTTGAGGCGACAAACGAAAGCAACGAAAAACGAACGAACGAGCGTAAAAGAAGGCAAAACGAATAACGAATAACGAAAAAAAAAAACAAAAACAAACGTCAACGCCGACGCCGACGTTGATGGCTATGCCGTAGCCGATGCCGATGCCAATGCCGATGCCGATGCCGGCATCGCTGCCCAGGGCCACCCTCAGTGCAGTCAGTCGTCGCCCGAGTTTCGCCGTCGTTGCAGTAAAAGCAACAACAAAAACAAAAACGACTGCATGGCCTGCTGCCTGCCTGCTTGTTATTATTGTTGTTGTTGTTGTTGTTGTTGCTGCGTTTGCTGATGGGGGCGATTTTTGCTGCTGCCTCTGCTGTTGCTGTTGATGTTGCTGCAGCGTCGCCGTTGCTCGTTGTTTGTTTCGTTTTCTGCGTTTCAGTTTTTTGCTTCCTCCGTTGCCTGCACTTGTTTTATACATGTGTCGCTCTCCCTGTGTGTGTGTGTGTGTGTGTGTGCCTGTGTGTGTGTGTATTTTTTGCTGCTGTCTTGTTGTATTTTGCAGCTGACTGCCAATTGTTTGGGCCAATCACAACGATGTGCAGCGTCGCATGTGGGTGTGGCCTAAAATGCAACCCCCGCCCGTTGCCCGCCCCAACGTCCATTACCATCGCATACACACACACACACGTTCACGTACACCAGCTGTGGCTGAAGGTGGACTGCGCTGCTCTCGTTTGCTGTCGCTGCGTGTCCAAAAATTTTTGCCGCCGCTGCCTGACCCTAAACCAAATGCATAGCCGTCGACGTTGGCGTCGCTGTCGCTGTTGGCGTCAAAGCGTAATCGATGCCAGCTCGCAGAACTAAGCTATGCACTCCCACTATACCCCACCCTAAACCCCGTTCCACACTCCACAAGTCACCATCAGACAAACCCAACTGTGTTGTTTGTCGTAATGCGTATAGTTGAAACTTTCTATCTCTCTCTCGCTCGTTCTCTGTCTTTCGCTCCCTCAGTTCGGTTGGTTTATATGTTGTATATTAGTTTTCATCTTTCGTTGCTGTTGCTATTGTTGTTGTTGTTGTTGTTACTGTTGTTGTCCGTAAAATATTTTTGTACGGCTTTTTCATTGTTATTTATTGTGCATTAGGAACTGCACTTTGTGCATCTTGGAATGTAAACAAATTGTTGTTGATGATGTTCTCGTGTGCAGCTTCTTTTTCTTTTTCTATTTCTGCTACTTCTAATTCTTCTTCTTCTTCTTCTACTTCTTCATCTTTATGCAACACCTTAGATGTTTAGTTAAGAATTATTTCCTTTTCGGCCACAATACTTGTTGTTGTTTAATTATCAACAATAAACAGAAGCTGTCTGGCAACGATTTCACTCACTCATCAAATGCCATCTCTTTCGCACCCAGTAACACAATTCCTTAGACATTGTCTCGACTTGATGCAACTTCTGCTTAAAGTTCTCCTTTGCTGCTTCAAGTTTTTGGGTTAAAATTTGTTCGCGACTTTGCTGCAAAAGTTTTCACTTTCTTTGGACCAACAACAACAACAACAACAACAACAGCTCACAATAAATACTTGACGCCATTTTGTGTGAGTGTGCGAGTATGCCAGTGTATGCGTGTGTGTGTGTGTGTGTGTGTGTGTGTCTTTGCTTGGCTTGCAAGTTGTTGAAAGTCAAAGAAAAGTGCAAGCAACAACAACAACAAGAAAATGTATGCTAACAAAAGAAGAAAAGCGTCTGCAGCAAAACATTTAAACTTCAACTTTATTCTTTTTGTTGATGTTGTTGCACCTTGAAACTATTTTAAATGGAAACTGAGACACATTAATGAATTGGATCTGGCCATCCCACAAATTGTTTCCACACATCAAACACAAAGTTAATAAGTTCGCAATGTAAGATTTACATTTTCATCAAGAGAGCATTCTTGAGAATAATTGTTATCGACAACAGAACTTACGTATTTATAGGTTGACACATTTCTCTCTCTCTCTCTCTCTCTCTCTATATATATATATATATATATATATATATATATATATATATATATATAAATTCTTAAGATGAGCACAATCCAGGAGTTAAATGCAAGTTGAATATTGCACAACATGCGCAAAATTACACTGACTGAAGATGTTAAAATTTTGTAGTGGAAAAATCTCTACTAGCAGATTTATTATAATATTATAATGCATTATACAACACATGTTAAAAACATCCTTTACTATAATATTAATTAATATAAATATAAAATTTTCTACTTAGTTTCTCAATCGATCTGACAGATAATCAAAATGATGTCAAGTTATTTATACACTTTCTCATATGAACAATTTATCAGAAAATGGTGGATTTCATGGCTATAAGATTTTTATTAAAATTCGCTAAACGTGAAAAATTTAACACACAAATAAATAAATTTTGAAACTTTTATTACACATTGTTTCTAGTTCTCCTCGATTACTCAACCTGAACAAAAATATTATTCGCTCCTAAACCATTTTTAATAAGTTCGGTGCATACAAATATAAATATTAAAAAATATATTTAAATATATATATAAGTGTATTTATTCGGTATTAACACTTTTTACTGCCTCATGGCAAGCAAAATTATCCATAAAAAATATATAAATTTAATACTTTTGTTGATTTATTTTAATCAACTCAACATGTAGATTATAATTAAGTATGTCAATATTCACAAATATACTGAGACACTTAGCGCATAGAAAAAAAAAACATCGTAAATAAAAAATAAAAATGAGAATAAAATAAAAATAAGGCTAAAAGAAATTCTAACGACCTTCTTCAAGTTATGCGAAATTTGTATGCTCATTTTTGAAAAAAAAAAAACTCGAGCACAAATACACAGACAGTGGCCACAGATGCAGCAGACAATGCACACACACACACACACACACACACATAGAAAGAAATAGAGATGGATAGATAGAGAGAGAGAGAGAGGGGGAAAGAGTGCGACATACATTTGTTGCATACATTTGTGAGCAACAAGAAGTACAATTTTATTTGCTGCTATTTTGCGCACAATTTAATGCTATTTTTATGCATTTAATGTCTGGCGTATATACGTATATATATACATATATATATATATAAATACATGTGTGTGTGTGTGTGTGTGTGTGTGTGTGTAAGACAGCGCAAGTTTCTGTGGGTTGACAGTGAAAGTGGTCCACACAATAGCTGCAGATGCAGATATATACATAAGTTATTGTATCAAAAAGCTATATACATAGATATTTATGTAAGCGTGTGTGTGTGTCGGTGTATGTGTGTGTGTGTGCGTGTGTGTGTGTGCGATATAGTTATAAGTAGCAACGCAGATACTAGTCGCATCCCAATGTGGTGCGGCATGCCGCATTTATCGTGCAAACTTTTCAATTTCACTTTCAACATAAATATGCTGACTTGCCACATGCCGCATCCAGCTGGGGCATTATGACCCACTTAAGTGGCTTTATTACGAGGTTACAAACTTTGGGCCACTACTCCAATGTTTACATATGCATATCTGTGCAACATGCAGTGTCTAAGTATCTTCTACTTTCCCCACTCTCTCTGCCTCTCTCTCTCTCTCTCTCAGTTTGTGTGTGTGTGTGTGTGGCACTTGCAACAGTTTATATGTATGGATAAATTAAACTTTTTAACTTGATTTAATGAGTTTTAATTGGTACCGTTTTGGTGGGGTGTTTAATGTTGTTTTGCACTTAACATCTTGCCACTTACTGCTGGCGCCAATTGCTGTCAAACTGTGCCAAATTTTTTCAGCATATAAACATAGATATTCATAATAAAACTGTCAATCAAATACACAAAATGCAAACATAAACTATGCCAAATAAAGGCACATAAAAAAAAACTGTTGGCAACTGCCAGCTGTTAGCTGTCAAGAAAAGGGGGCGTGGTCGCAGCAACACTGTCAAACTGTTTGCCCGAAAAAGTTGCTGCCAAAAGTAACAGCCAAGAAGTTCACACAAGTTTTTGTATTTCACAGCTGCTGCTGCTTTTTATTGTTGTTGTTGTTGTTGTTGTTGTTGTCGTTGTTGTTGTTGTTGTTGTTGTTGTTTTTGTTGTTGTTGTTGTTGTTGTTGGTGTTGTTTTTCTCTTCGCTCTTTGTAAGAAAGTATCTATAAAAATATTGTTTGTTGCGACTCACCGAAAGGTAAACAAAAATTCTTTGCTATTTGAGTCTGTATTTAAGTGGCATCAAAGTGTCAAACCGGAAGCGGAACCGGAACAACAACTTTACCGATACCGAGAAATATAACACATTTTTAAGATCCCATTAAAGAAATCAATATAATCAGTTTATATAGTATACAGCAACGGAATAGAAAATTTCAAATATAATTAGGAAAACAATTAATAATTTGCAGTGGAAATTTTACATATTACCGTTCAAAACTTAATTATTACCTTCAACTTAACATCTAATAAGATATTTTAGTAAAAAATAATAGAAAAGAAATAAAATTTTAAAACACATTTGCTTATTATGGAAAAAACTTTAAAAGTTGTATTAAATTCAAAAACTTGTGAAAACTGAGTCGAAATTTAATAAGAATCCCAAATAAAATAGTTGATTTAATTAATATCGAATATTGAACTATTTTATTTTGTTTTTAAGGAATATAAAAATAATTAATTAAAATATTCGTCAGATTAAAAAATGTAAGAAATGTTGCAAGCTGTGCGATGAGTGGCAAAATGGTAATGTTGCTGTTTCCCTAATGGATAAATAGAGCATTGAGGAGTCGGTTAGCGTAAGTGCAACAACGTATCATATTATTGCAACGTTTACTTTTTTGCTGTTGTTGTTGTTTTTTTGGCAATTGATTTTAGTTGAGGACACATGACAGTTAGTTAGTTTCATAGCCTCAATATTTGTTTAACGTCAAGTGAAAGTTTTTTTTTTCTTTTATTTTGTTTGTATCTTCGTGCAGATATATATAAATATATATATATATATATATATATATATATGCATATATATATATGTATATACATTTGTTGTTGACTCTTCTATCGTTTGTTTGGTGAATGGTGCATGGTGCATGGTTCATGTGTCTTCGATTTGCGCG
Organism: Drosophila longiperda; assembly: GCA_035042125.1. Lineage (NCBI taxonomy): Eukaryota > Metazoa > Arthropoda > Insecta > Diptera > Drosophilidae > Drosophila > Drosophila longiperda. The sequence goes on along the minus strand of JAWNLV010000110.1, from coordinate 387,630 downwards.
CACGTCAGCGCATCTGTCAGCAACATGTTGCTGGCAGCAATGTTGACGCTAATTAGCAACAGCAACTTGTGTGTCTGCAGCGGCAATTTTTATTAATGGGGCGGCAATGAGCAGCATCTCAGTGGCAGAAGGCGGCAAAGCCGCACAAAGGCCGCTTGGCAACATGTTGCCACTGGCATTGGCTTGTTGCGGCAGCTTGTTGCAAGCGCGCTTCTTCTGTTTTTGGCTTTGTCGTCTTCATTGGCCGTCGGCAGCGGCATGTGAACAATGTGTCATGTTGTTGTTATTGTAGCTTTGTTGTTATTGTTGTTGTTGTAGTTGTTGCTGCTGTTCGCGCAATCAATTTGTTGTTGGTGTTCAATTAATTGTACTCAAAGTTGCAAAGCTGTTGCCGCTGTTGCAGCTACTGTTTGCTGCCTGCCTGCCTGCCTGCCTGTCTGGCTGACTGCTTATGTTGTTGCTACTGCCACTGCCACTGCTACTGCTGCTGTTGCTGTTGCTGCTGCTGTGGCTGGCGCCAATCGCTCGTCCATCGATGGCGGCGGCACTGCGGTCCTCTTACAAAGCCATTTTTCCAACATTCAACAGCCACCAGCCAACTAGTCCAAGCTTTAAAGATAATAATCAACAGAAATACAATATATAAAAATACATTTTTCCTATTTGCCTGCTGGCTGATGTTTGTTGTTGTTGTTGTTGTTGTTGTTGTTGCTGTTGTCGCACTCAACGGGTGGTCCACAAATCCTTGTTGCTGTTGCCGTTGCACTTGTCATTGTGGCCGCAATTGATGAAGTCTTAGCTGATCTGCAGCTAATGAAGCCAAACAATTAAGTAATTTTTTTATCTTTTGTTTTGTTTTTATAATTTTTATATTGTCTTTGATTATTATATATTTATATTTAGCTTTTTATAACTAGGTATTTTAGTTTGTTGAATTGTAGTTTCAATGGTGAAAGTTCTCACTAAATAAATAAGAGTAATAAAAAAAACTTGCAACTTTAATAAAAATAAAAGTTAACATGAAGCTGTAAATAGATCGATTTGACATGCATTAAATACAAAATGGCTAAAACTTCAATCGGCTATTAAGGAGATGCCAAATCGTTGGAGCTGTCTGTGGCTAATGACCCAGACAGGACTCATTATTGTCATATTTATAACAGAGCGCGTTTAAGGGATAGCAGCGCAAACAAGATGCTTTTTAATTAGCAGCAACAAGCGGCAAGCAACATTTGAAAAGACGTTGACAAAAGCAAAGCGAGGGATGCCTTCGCCAAAGGATATATCAAGGATGAAATTGCAATAGCAACAACAACAACAACAACAACAATGAACTATGACTGGGCAGAAGATGAAGATAAAAACGAAGACGAAGACACAGATGATGATGGGGACAAGAAGGAGGAGTATAAAGAAGAGTAAATAGTCCTAGCCTGGCGCCCAAAATGCTGCCACGAAACAAACCGAGAAGAAGGACAACAGCGAAACGAAGGTTATTTGATATCCTTTTTCTTTCTCCTTTGATTTTCAGTTTTTTATTTGTTGCTTTGTCTTTTTTGCATTTGCAATTTACCCTAAAGGCAACTTCAATTTGATGTCCTCACCCGGCGGGCAATTTAGGTATCCTTTGTCAATTTCGAAATAAAATGCAATTTTAAATAAACAATGCTTAATTTAATAAAAATAATTATAGATAATATTTGCTTATTAATATAAATATATATATATATATGTATTTGCATATATATAATTAAATAAAAACATTTCACATACATTTTTATATAATTACAGCGTATTTAATAGTCGCGCACAATTTTCCATGTCTAATTTGCTCTCGTTTTCATAATTGCTTCGGTTTGGCATTCTCTGTGGGTGGGTTTTACGACAGTGGGTGATGCAAAGTGACAGCACAGTGGTCACTCAATTTAAGGCCCACTTGATATGTACATATATCATTTCAAATATTGTTTATAGTATCGTTAGTTATCGCAATAATTAAAGACAATATTTAAAAAGAGTTTTTCTACAGATCAACTTTATTATTATAGTTAGAAATAAACAATAACTTTAATAGGCATTAACTTTTTTTAAATAGAATGTAATATTTATTAATTCTATGCTTTAAATAATATTTCGCTTAACTAAACAAATCAAATCTTATTAATATTTATACAAATAAATAGAGATTATTTTAAACATATAAATTTTATTGCAAATTGCGAATCGTCAATTAAGATGGAAACCGTGCAATGATTTGCGAGGGGAAAAAACAAAGTGTGTTTTGTGGTGGGGGGCAGCACTGCTTGGGGCGCCGGTCTGTTGCAAGCAAAAGTGTTAATGGCGGCTAATAAGGCGGCAATGGCAGTGGCAACCGCAGTGGCAGCGACAGCGGCAGTGGCAGAGGCAGCGGCAGAGGCGGCGCGTGGGACAAGAAGGTTGACAGAAGGGAATGACTTAAACAAGCGTGATAAAAAAGAGAAAAGGGCGTGCAAAACAAAACGACAGAAAGAAGAAAAAGAAAAAAAGGAAAAAATAAAAAGAAAAGAAATTAACGGAATGGTGGGGGGGGGGGGGAGAAAATAACAAAACAAAGGTGCCAACACGATGAAAACAGAGCAAAACGCACAGTCGCAAAAAAAAAAACAGTTGCCAGTCGCAAAGTTCACGAAGAAAGCGAGCGAAAGTTAGCTTAAAGCATAATCATTTTAAACGATGTCTGCGTTTCTTACGTTAACGTTAACGTTTACGTTTGCGTCTTGACTTTACGTGAAGTGCCGTGACGTGACGTGACGTGACGTCAGTCATATTCTATCCTCTTCTGTCCCGTCTGCCTGCATTATCAATTATTGAACGTTGTCAGGGTTTGGCTAAGCGATACAAAATGAGTAAGCGAAAGGCCAACACGGTCTTGGACAGCCCAACCAGATAGCATATAAATGGCTGTGAAATTACCATATATATATATATATATATATACATATATATATCTATTTATATGTATGTATTTGCTGGAGTCTACAGCTCAGTAATGGAACTTGTCGTTGAATATTCTCTCCAACTTCTGATGTTTCATTCGTTGCAAATTGAATTTACAAATTGACCAATTATGCAAGGAAATAATAAATTAATTATGACATGTCATGTACATATATTCATCTGTCTGCTTTCCATACTAGTGTGTCTTTAATGTTAGGGCTTTGCTCAATTTATAACATTAATTGACATATGTTGTTGAAAAATATATATTTACAGTTTAGAAGCCGCAAAAATGCAGACAAAATTAAGCATTTGCTCTTGGCTAAATTGAAGCTGATCAAATGATGTGTTTGTAATAGTTACAGGAAAATAATTTGTGATCTGCATAGAATTTTCTATAAATAAAAAAAAATATTAATGGGAAAATTCTACAAAATTTCTACAACATTTTATTAAATCCTTCTTAAGGCCAAAGGCCAAAAAGTTAAACGGAGAACAGTTTAGTTTTGGTTGCTCAAGACAACAAATTTGACAGTCGCCCGGCGCCTCCAGTGAAGTTTGCCAACGGATTTGAGTGCTTGACGTGCTGCGATTAAGAAGATAAATTGTTATTTTGAGCAATGCCAGAATGATAAAACACGGCAAAAGGACAATGAGAATGTCGCGTCTTAAATTACTAATTAGACGGGAAATGCGAGGCGTTCGTTTTTTTTTTTTGGCTGTCTACTTCGTTTTCGGTAAGCAATTATTGATTTTCCCTTAAATTTATTTGGGCGCAGTGGCAGCCGATGGGCAGCCGACGGGGTTCATTTTTCGGGTGCTATGAACCGGCCACATCACAGTTCAGACAATGACCCGAGCCTGCTGCCTGAAACAGAAACAGAAGCAGAAACTAAAACAGAAACATAAACCGGCTGCGTTATTTCATTGTCAAGGCTGCGGGAGAGCCTACAAAAAAAGGTGACGCCCCCTCACGCACACAGTGCGTATGAGTGTGTGTGCGTATGTGTGTGTGTGTGTGTCTGACAAAACATTCAGTATTATGCGTGGAGCATTGAACTTGCGCAAGTTGATTCAACTTTTTGGTCAATAATGCAATGCGTGTACACAACAAACAAACACACACACGCACACACACACACACACACACACACACACACACGCACACACAGCATATCGTGCAGATACATTGAACCTTTTGCCTAGTCGCCGATTTAACTTAACGGTTCTTTCATTTATGTGTTTTAATTAATTTTTATGCTTCATGCAAATTCGCAAATTCGCAAATTCGCCAGCTTGTTAAAATACAAAACAAGTATGATAGATAGAAAGATAGATAGATAGATAGATAGATGGATAGCTATGTGTGTGGATATATAAATAGATAGACAGCTAGATACACTCACTGCGACTTGGCAGATTGATGGCCCACTCACAAAAACAGAGCAACCACAACAAGAACAATAACAATAACAAGAACAGTGACTGCAACAACAACAACAATGCCAACAATATTATTAATAATATTAATGCCAACAACAAGAGTTACTTGGCCAGTCCAATGAACCAAAAAAGGTCAAATATTCTCTGGCATTTTTTTTGCCTGTTTTTTTTTCATATTACTAATATTATTATCACCAGTTTTATTATTATTATAATTCGCTTGTGTTGCTTTCTTTTTTTCCGACATTCTGCTTAGATTTTGGTATGGAATACTTCGCTTTTCTTATCTTTTCCTTATTCTCCCTTCCCCCTTCTCACTCTTCCTTGCTTATCATACAATTATTTGGCTTAAATATTTCGCGCATATTTAGCAACAAAATGCAAGATTTTATGATAGATTTCGTTTGTGAATTGTGAAAGTTTTCAGGTAAATGAGGTACAAATTTTATTAAATTCCATTCAATTTATCTTGCAATAAAAATACCAATATTATCCATCACTGCATTTTCATACGTCGTTGAGCTTTTGCTTTAAATATGTTCTTTGCGCATGTGTCGTCACGCAGCAGTCGTGGCCGAGCGGTTAAGGCGTCTGACTAGAAATCAGATTCCCTCTGGGAGCGTAGGTTCGAATCCTGCCGACTGCGCAATTGTCTAAAATTGCTATTCTATTTTTTTTGTTTTTTTTTTTAAATTTTTTCTGTTTTATTTTTCTATTTTTAACCCATTGAAAATGATGAAAAAACGATATAATATAGCTGTGTGATAATATATAACAGGCAGAACGAAGCACATCTGTCCCCATAAATTATGTAAATATATTCTTAGTCAGCAAAAAAAAGCTGAATTGAACATTCGTCTGTATATTTCTATGCTAAATATACCCTTAATATTAAATTTATTATTGTATGAAAACGATATTTTAATTTAATAACCTAACTTAACAGTTATGCTACATTTTATCAACATCAAACTATCAAAATTGGACGACTTTATCATATAACTTATGGTATATAATTACCCTAAGATAACTGTTCTTTGTTTTTATATAAGCTTAAAAGTTAATAACATTATTTAAAAATTTAATTGTGTTACAATTATTAATGTTAATTTGAGTGGTTTTTTTATATACCGAATTTTGAATGTCTTTCATCTAACCGAATTGCCTATGCGAATTCTCGCTTCAACATTTGCGAAAAATTTTTGTAATTAACCCTAAATTGATTGAATTTTAAACGCGCTTAAGATGGGCCTTTGCCGGTTTGGCGGTTCACCACGCCACGGGTGGCCATCCACAGCCACATCCAATGGACTTTCTTTCATTTTGGCTGGCCATTAGATTAATCATTGGGGCTAGCTCGGGTGCGCCGCCGCGGCCCAGATGGGGGCACTTCGACCGAAATTTATATAATAATCTGTATCGCTGGGCTACATTTGGCCACAGATGCCACAATTGGCGCATTGACCCCCACACAAGCAAACCAACACCGCTGAGATGCAAAGTGACTGATAGTCAGCAAAGTCAAGACAACGACAAATATGTGCAAAAAATCAAATCTGAAATCAGAGCAACGCATAAAATGTAAAATTTGCAACAAAAAAAGCGCGAAATGGGCATTGTTAGAGCGACGAGTATCTAAAATCGAGTATCTCTTGGATTGTTGGTCTCGTGGCTAAGCAGTGTATGAGAAAGGGAGAGAGGGAGGATGAGAGAGAGAGCGGGAGAGGCAGAGAGAGATAGAGCAGAATAGGCAATCGGAAATTTGGCAAGCCAAAAAGGGGCCTCGGCTAACGACCGCGCTGAGAGATCAGTGCAAAAAAAAAAATACTTTGACCCAAATTCGATCTTTAAACGCGCTTCAACTCCTCCTTCAACTACAACCGCCCCCCCCCCCTCTCCACTAACCCCCTGCCAGCGTAAGCTTGCTGATTAATTGAGTTGCGCATCTCGTAGATACACACGGCAACAAAATCGCAGTTGGAACGCTTGGATTGGCCAACAGCCAACAGCTGTGCGTGGCTCCTGTCGCTAATTGAGGAAATCGAATGTTAAATTATGTGGCCAGCTGTGACGCATGCAGCCAAAAGCAACCCAAAACTCTAAACGCAAAACGACATACAAAAAAAAAACTAATATATATAAATTTATGCGAACGGCGTGTATCTGTATCTAATAGATACCGTCTCAGATACACACTCCGATAGAGTCACACACAAAAATTCACACGAAGCGTCGCGTTTTCGAATCTTTTTTTTTTTTCTTTTTTTTATTTTATTTTATTTTTATTTTGTTTTTTCTTTTTATTTAGTTGACCTGTTTGCCGTTTGGTGTCATCTCCTCGATTGGTTGTTGTTTTCGTCTTTTTCTTTTTATGTTTTATTTAAGTTGCATTTAATGTTTTTTTTTTCTTTTCTTTTTTTTTTTGGGTTTTTGTTGAAATTGTTTTGCAATTTTCAGTTTGGCACCGCAATAAATTTTCGCCCAGCGTTCACTCGTAAAAAGATCGAGTAGAAAAAAAAAAGTGTTGAAATTTTGAACGCCGCTCAGGTTTACAACAGTTCCACACGATTGTGTTTTATTTGGGCAATGAACTGAGCAGATACCTGGAAATTGTCTACAATTTGAGTCGCCACACATTGCCAAATCGCTGTTTGACAATTGTGCACAACAAGTTGCTTAAAAGTGGCACAAAATGAAGAAAATCAAAGCCAGGCAGCGATTCATAAATGCAACACGCCCCCAAAAAAAAAACTCAGTTGTTGTCCGACGAATTCCAATTAATAAATTAACTCAGCATCTTAAAAAACACTAAGCTTTAAGTTAAAAAAAACTCCTCATTCTAGAATTGAGGTGGTAAAATTAGCATTGTTCTTTATTTTATCTTATTTAAAAATTTAAAAATATTGTAGCAAAATCTACTGAATTCTGTTCTTGTGAATACATATTTCCTGCAGATTGGTTAATATTCAGTTGTTGGCAATTAAAGCTGCAATTCAATAAATTTTTTTCAGTGGCTCCTAAGCCAAAACCGCAAGTTCTTCAGTTCTTTGACACTGCATTTTGAATTTTAAAGGATGAGTTTTGCATCCGGCTATGCTGACAAAAAAAGTGCTCTTCAAATTACTTTCGAATTAAGTGTAATTTTGATATAGAAAAATCATTGGACAACAAAATAATTTCCAATATTTAATTGTCTTTTTTGTCCGGTTTTCCTCAATGTATCGCACAAACTTCACAATGAGAATATCAAGTCTAAGACAGAAATTAGAGTTCATTTCGAGTTATTTAAATATGAGTATTATGTGCAACAGAGTCTTAACTTATATAAACAAAAAAAACATTTGACTAAGTTGCAACAACTAAGACAGAAAAAATTGTTTAAACATTGAGTTGAAAAAAAATTAGAAAAAATAACTCAAACAATTAAATTAAATTATGCACACAAAAAACGCGTAAAACATTGCATACAAAATTAATTTATATTTGTATAAACATATTTGTGTGTATGTGTGATTATGTTTGTACATATTTATGTATGTATGAATGTGTGAATGTATGTAAAAATGTCTTGATGTACTTGTATTGAAGGCCAGCTAAATTTATAGAAGAAGTTAACCGCCATTTCTAAGCACAAAAATAGATATTTGCATTGCATATAAACATATAGAATAAATGGCCGTTTGTGTGTGTGTGTGTGAGTGGTGTGGGTGTGTGTGTGTGTGTGTGGGTGGGTGTGTGTGTGTAGGTGTGTGTATAAATAGTTTGCATGACCACTTCATAAAGCTGAGTGAAAAGTTAAACGCCCGTAAAACGGTCACGCCCACACAGGGCATGCCGTGGGCGTAGGTAAGGGTTGGGGTTATGAAGCAAGGGGCAAGGGGCAAGGGGTTAAGGTTTAGGGGTAGGTTAAGCATTACGGGTTATAAGCTGAAGGTTTGCTGAGTCAACGCTAAATGTTGCAAAGAAAACTTGGCGAACAAAAAAAATCATTTGCATAAAATAATTTTGCGTGTCTTTAGTAAATAAATTATACAAGTATAGGGCATAGTGCGCAAAACTAACACACACCCACACACACACACACACACACACCAATACACGCACATACAGATACATTGACAAAGAAATGTGCATTTGGCAAACAAACGCACAGCTTAAAGCATAGCTAAAAACCACTTGCAATATGTACAACTAGTATCTATTCACACACAAGCACACACACACACAGCACACCCGCACACACACCCGCACACACACACACACACACATAGTCTGAGCTAAGTCTCTTGAGCTTGACTGCGCTCCTTGCTAACATGTCGCCGGCCAATTAATAACGGATTATGAGCGACTCCCAAAGCGTTGACAATGCCAATGTGACGGCATCTTTGCGAGTCAACAAAAGTACACACACAACACACAACACACAACAGACAACACACAACTGGATAAGAAGCCAGCAACAAATATACAAAAAAAAAATAATAATGGCAACAAAGCAATGCTTAAGCCAAAAGTATCCGCTACAAATTCAAGAATACACAGCAAGAAAAACTCCAACAGTTTCTATAAAATGTCCGATTCGAATTCGAAATTGATCAGCTGATTAACAAGTGTTTTCCAATTAAAAAAAAAAAGTTAAGATTATAGCTGAAAAACAACTGAAAGTTGTAGTTAATTTAGTAATTAATTTCAAGTGCTTAAACATAAACAAAATATTTAAATAAATATAATAAAGTTGTGCAATGGCAAGAAGGAAACATAACACGACACCATAAAAAATATATATATATTCTTGATCAGCATCAATAACAAAAGTTTATTTATCAGTCTGTCTGTTCGTCTGTAAAAAAAAAAATACATTCAGAAACTTTATCTAATTTTATTTGAAACTACATTCGTTAAAAACACAATTTTAAACAAATCTATTTTTACTCTAGACATAATACTAACTGTCTGTAAAACTCTGCAACATCTTCTAAATATTCGAATTTACCATAATTAAATATTACCACAAAGTAGACAAATTTGTATTTGTTTTATTTATAATTTGTGGTTATTAATCACAAACCAAATTATTGACAATTATTATGGGAAATTATGTAAAATCATTTGCAATTCAAGGAGAGATGCATAAAGATGCAAGTTTTGTTCAGTGTAGGTACGTATGTGCAGCATAGTCGTATTTGCGTGCCCCCTCCATCTGCGATGTATAAGTACAGTTAGCATCAAGTATCTGTGTGCTACAAATATATCTTTTATCGTCGGCAAGCCGCTTTATTATTTCACTATTCCAGTGTTGCTTTGTCATCCTTCTGCAATGCTTTTAAGCTGCTGAAGAGGAAAATTCAAGCGCACAGCATCGAAGTTTACCAATCCCAGGTCCGCCTCCGCCCCCACCTATGCCTCCTTGGCCAGTTGCCTGATGGGGCTTACTGGCTGCCTGACTGACGCTGTGACTGTTGGCTGTTACTTTCTTTTAAAAAATCGAAAAAAAAAAAAGGAAAAAAATTGCAGCAGATTAGCTCAGTGGCGACATCCTTCGGACTGAGTTCATGCTAAATGCATATACGTATATATATATATATATATATATATATATAATATACAATAGTTGTGCCTGGCATTTAAGGGGCGGGGGGGGGCAGCGGGGGGCGTGTTCTTAAGCTCGAAGTTATTCACTGCAAATCGCCTTTGTTTGGATTTGAACATTCTTAAATCTACTGAAAAAATTTGCGTATTCCATTTGATTTGTCATTTAATGCCTACAACAACAATTGTTTGTTTTGTTTACCAACTGCAAAAAAAAAAAAAAAATACAATAAATAATCTTTAAATTTTAAATTTTAAGCAAACTAGAATATTTTATTTAAAAGTAGTAGGAATAATTTCATACTAGTAAAATACAAGTTGAAGGCATGTGAATATTACCATACACACGCAGATGTGTGTGCATGTGTTGGTGTGTGTGTGTGGGGGGGGGGTGTTTGTGTTCCATTCTGTTGTTTTCTAAATTTGGTTGAAAATCTGTGAGAGATGTAGAGTTAAGCAAGTTGCCGTTATAGTAAAAAATTTGGTTTTTTTTTAAATCTTATTTTGCGACTTTTTAGTGATGAAAAAGAGGTTTCCTCAATTCTCAATTTTTCACCAATTCTTTGATTTTTAAATTATGATAAATTTGTGTTTTTATCGATAATATCTCGATTAACTATACTAAGCATTTCGATGTAATCGATAAGCAATCGATAAGTTTCAAATGTTTGGGTTTAAATAGAGCTTATTTGGGGAAGACGGCACATTAAACCAATATACTCTACTAACTACGTTTACAGAGTAAATAAGGAAATTTCCAACTACTTTGCCATCACTTGTAAATTCTATTACAATTGTTGTCTCACATTTTATGTGCGTCTTGTGATTTTCCCTAAGCTCTCAAGTGCAACATACCCCGACTGTTTCTCTCTCTCTCTCTCGCTGCCTTTCTCTGATTACGTTCTGTCCTTTTCTCACTTGCATTAACTTATGCATTCTACTATTGCTTTGGCTACATGCATTTTTTATCTAAATACCCTAAAGGCATTTTTAGGTGCCATTCAAATATCCAAACAACAATTCCAAGCCTTACCCAAAAGGCCATCAAAAATATAAAAACAAAAACCCAGCAAAAAATTCTTGGCAAACCGAATTTGCAATATGCTCAATTTCATATTCGCAGATGTCATATGACATCTTATAAAAAATGTGTATTAAGAATCATATTATTTTTGTATATATTAAAAATGACTTGTGTGTTTATATGCATTTTTTTATCAAATATTTTTTTTGCATATTTTTTGTCATCATTTTTTTCTCAGAGTTTTAAAGAAACTATTTGAATGGGCTTGGTACAATTTCAGAAGTTATTGCAAGATTATCAGATACATAATAATTATAAGATTGCTATAGATATGTTTTTTAAAAGATTATATATATATATATATATGATATGATTCCAGACAGGCATCAATTGCAGAACGAATTTAATTTCGGCATCGTGAAAGAGATCATCAAATTTGTTATATGAAGCTGATGTAAATGGATGTTATGCAGCTAATGCCTCATCTATATGGTGTAACCAACTTGCAGCCATATGCGGCATACCCGCTGCGAGGACAAAAAAAACCCAATAGACAGGCTCTGATGTGCGATGCCTGGCAGCAACAACAACTGCAACTTCAACTGTACATAGAGAAAAAAAAGCAACAACAAATAAAAATGGGTAAAAATAAAGAAAATAAAAAAAATAAAAAAATGTGAGAAAAAAAAAGTGTGGCAAAGTTTTGTGACAAGTTGCAAGTTTTTGGTGAGGCAGCGAAAAGTCATGCGCCAGAGAGCTCCTGAAGGACACATCAAGGAGACGACGGCACAGAACAACTCTGACAATGATGGCAGTTGTTTGTTACGCTTGTTGTTGTTACATTTGTTGTTGTTGCTGTTGTCGCATTTGGGCCGCTGTCGCTTCATCATCATTAGGGCCGCCCCCACCGCGACGAGAAATGTGCATAGGGTTAAGTGTTCCCGTTAGAGGGTTAACAGCAGCTGCCGAACAGTTTTTTTTAGCCGCTTCTCATTCGATATCTCGCTGGCTCTCACTCTCACTCTCGCTCTTGCTATTGATCTCGCTCTTGCCTTCTCTCTCTTACCCTTTGTGGCAATGTTAATGACAATGACACGCGCCTTAATCCGCTAAGGCGGCCCACAATGCAACATAACGGTGCAGCAGAATATGCCCATTGTTTGACCCAAGCTAAAAAAAAAAAAAAGCAGAAGGAGCGCAGTTCAATGCACCTACACCTAACCCGAAAATTGCACACTTGCTATGCGTGTGTGTGTGTGTGTGTGTGAGTGTCTGTTATTTATTGCTACACAAAGGACGAAGGCAAGGAGCAGGCCTGCTGCACAGACGTTCAATGTCCTGCAGCAAACAGGCTAATAAAATGTGACGACTGCGACGGCGACGAGCAGCAGCGTAACGCAACGCGAATTGAAATTTTGCTGCCTGCAGCAGGACAACAACAACAACAACAAGAGGAACAACAGCAACAGCAACAGCCGCACGCAGGACATTGACACCCGAAACACACAAACGATGCCGACAGCCGAAAAAGCAAACAACAACAACAACAGCAACAACAAGAAATGCACGAAGCCCTACGAAGCCCAAAAAGCCAATGGCCCGCTGCTTAGCCCGAGAGCTGGAGTCAGGCACGTGTGCGTGTCCTGCCACTGGATTATCCCTACAGGACGCGCCGGCAGGCAACTGACAGGCTGCCTGGCTGCCTGACTGCCTGACTGCCTTGCTGCCTTTCAGAGTGCCTTTCTGCCAGCCTGACTGCAATGCATCGAGCGAGTCCATTGAACTCAAGGAGCGCGGGCTCATTTGGGCGTAAATCAAATGGTCTCCTCTGTGAAACAGCTGATGCGTGGCGATTGCGTATACGCAGCGTGTACACACACACACACACACACAAACACACACATACACACAGGCAACGAACTGCTGACGCTGTTGTGCAAGTTCATTGAACGTCTTCGAAAATTTGTCACTTGCAACATGTTGCTGGCAACAAGTATCTGAATGCACGCCAACTCTTGAGTCTAGACAGAAATAATTCTTTATTATTCACTCAATTGATATTTATTTATTCTCTATATATAATTATTTAAGTTACTTAATGTTAATTATCCAATTCGTATTTTTGTCAATTTCAAGCTGAAATCAAGTGGAAAGTTCTTCAAGTAAATATAAAAAAATTCGTATTTTACTAATCAGTAAAATAATTAACACAATTTGCTAGATATGTTGTTTAAATAGGAAATAATACATAATAAAAAATAAAAAATACACAACACATAATACATTATAAATATTAAATAATAAATAAAACACATTATATAATAAATAAAATATGATAAATAATAAATAATGAATAATAAGAAATGAATGATAAATAATGAATAATAAATAACGAATAATAAATAATACATAATAAATAATATATAATAAATAACACATAACACATAATAAAGAATGAAAAATAAATAACACATAATACATATTAAATATTAAATAATAAATAAAACATATAACATATTAAGTAATAAATGATAAATAATAAGAAATTAATGATTAATAATGAATTATAAGAAATGAATAATAAATAATGAAAAATAAATAACATATAATACATAATAAATATTAAATAAAACATATTACATAATAAATGATAAATAAATAATAAAATTATATTTATCACTTTTCTGAGCTGTCAACTATTTTTATTAAATATTAGAATTATTGCTTAAATTATTATGTTTATTATTATTATATATTATTATTATTATTATTGTTATTATTATTATTATTATTATTATTATTATTATTATTATTATTATTATTATTACCCAGTGAGTGTTTGGTAATTTAGTTTCTGTTCTAGAACTCGTCCATAAATCAAGAACTACAGCCTAGCATATCTCTAGTTAGCATTCAACACAATGTTGCAGATGCTGCACATGTTGCACATAGTCACACACACACACACATATGTGTAAAGGGGGGCTCTTGCCCCCGCGGACTAATTGTATCAACATGAACTTCAATTGCCGCTGACATGTTGAGCAGCAATCTGGTTGCAACATCAGTTTTGCAAACGTTGCCAACGTGGCACAAATGAAATCTATCGCATAACTTGTTGCAGCTATTAAAACAAATCTATCTGCCAAGGCTGCAAATGAACTGCACTGCATTCAGCTGCTGTATGTGTGTTTGTCTGTCTGTCTGTCTGTCTGACTGTCTGCTAGCAACATGTTGCTGCTGCAACTTTTGCTGGCTAACTTTAGCAGTTTGTTGTTGCTGTTGTTGTTGGAGGCTAGCCCCATGAATTTATGTGAACCAAGGTGTCCTACAGTCCTAGGGTCCAACACAAGCACTGGAGAACGGCACTGGCACTGGCACTGGCACTGGCATCGGCATCGGCATCGTCATCAGCATTGGCATCGGTACCGACACCGGGCACTGGGCACTGGACACTGGGCACTGGGCACAAGTGCAGCCACAGTTACTGCCACTGCAACAGTTACAGCGACGTTTACAGCCACGTTTACATCTACACCGTCTACACACAGGCGGCTTAGCATAATAAACGTCAGAATTAATTGGATTTTAATTGTCTGTTAAATTAAGTGAAATTAAGTGCAGCCAACTAGATTGTTGTTGTTGTTGCAGTTGTTGTTGTTGCTGTTGTTATTGTTTAGTTGGCAGCAGCAGTACAAGAGCACAAAATGCATTACCAACTGACTAACTGACTGCTTTATTCATGCGCCGCGCCGCCTTTTGGACTACAGCTTTTTTTTCTTTGGCTTCGGTTTCGGTTTCCCATTCATGGCCAGCGTCGTTGATCTTAACAATGATCAGCCAAGCGACACATATATACACACACACACATACACACTAACAGCACTCGCAGCAGTCACAGTTACATTTGCATGTCGTTGGTGGTCGACGTCTTCGAGTTTTGCTTTGTTTTGTATTATTTAATTTTTTTCTTAGCTCTGCTCTTCAGTCTGTGGTCTGCTGGGATCTCTTTGGTCTCTGGTCTCCTTCAGTCTCCGATCTCCGGTCTCTGGTCGCCGGACTCGTTGTCGCTGTCGCAAGTCGAAAAGTGCGCTTGATGCCGCCGCTGCGATTGCCAAGTTTGATTATTGGACACGCGGCTACCATAAATATTTTTTGCGTACTATTTTCAATTACACAGCACTTGACAACTTTAACTAGAGAGAGAGAAGGGCAACTCGAGCTACTCACTAAATTAACTGTAAAATAATTTATATTTCTATTATTGTTTATGTTTAAGCAACTTTCCAACTAACTTGTTCATCCTTTCAGTTCTCGCAGCTTACGATTAAAATTGTTACGAGACCAATTTGCATTTATGTACATAAATTTTAAAAGTAATTTGTTATTAAAATGCTTATGAAGTTTTATCCATGTAATATTCTAGCAAAAGAATTCAAATATCCAACATGATTTTCACATGAGTAATTTCCCACACTTGAATCAAGAAAAGTATTTAATTTGTTTTTTAAACTACATACTTTTTCTATTTCTATAATTTAATTATTGTTATTGTTATTGTTATGTTATGAAACTTTCTAACGAACACCAGACATGATATCCATCCTTCATCCTCTTAAGCACACTTCTGTTTCCTCTGCTTAGGATCAAGCAACTAATTGGCATTTATGTTCATTATCCCTAAAAGAGTCTTTAGCTATAATATGCAATTGAATTGCTTATGCAGTTTATGCATTTTATCTTCTACTAAAACAATTCAAAAATTCAAGTGATTTTCACTTGAGTAAACTGAGTAAACACTTGAATACAAAAAAAAAACAAAACACTTGAATAACTGTGTAAGAGACTTAAACTCAAGCTGTATTTGCCTTGATTCTAGGTTAGAATTGGCTGATTTTACAAGTGCCTTTGTCAACAGTAAATCGATTTATTATTTTCAATCACAAATCACTTTAGCTTTACAACAATATATTTATTAATAATATTTTCTTTTAATTTGTATGTTAATAAATAATTAACAAAAAATAAGAAATTTATTTACGCAGCCGGTAGGATTCGAACCTACGCTCCCAGAGGGAATCTGATTTCGAGTCAGACGCCTTAACCACTCGGCCACGACTGCCTGCGATTATTAAGGCTGCCAAAAGAGGCTTATCACATGCATGAATGTGTCTGTGTGTGTGCGTGCGTGTGCGTGTAATTGAAAGCAAATCTCGACTGTGCTATTTATAGAACACAGGCCTAATTTATCTCGAACTGCAGACACACATTTTAAGGTGCTGCAGTGGGGGTGGGGGGACTCTGCTGGCAGTGGGTGGACAGTTATTTTTACAGCTTATTGTGTTAGGTCATGATTATTTTATAAATTTCATCAGCCTGAAACGTTGCGTTGAATTCAACTGTCAAGGCAACAACAACAACAACAACAACATATCAAATATAATGTTTTTCGCCCACGCAGACGACGACGACGACGTCACAAAACTAACAAACCCCTCCCTCTCTCAACAAACTCTTGGCGCCCAGTTCCCAATTCCCAGTGGCAAACCCAGCGAAAAGTTGCGTCCTCTACTTTTATATTTGGGTATTTCTTTTCTATACTTAACTTTTTCGGTCTCTTTTTTTTGTTAGGTATTTTTTTTTTTTTTGGTTGTTTGGGTGCCATCGGCTCAAGTGTTTTACTTTGGGCTGCTTAAATAATACACACACACACACATACACACACACACACATATTTAAGTATGCATGTGTGTGTGTGTGTGTGTGCGTGTTTTTTCGGCTGGATCGATAATTTTTGTCTGCGCCAAACGCATTTGAGGCTAGGCAGAGTGTGTTAGGGTGGCGATGGGCTTGGGACATGGGGACAGGGTGACAGGGGGGCAGGGTGCTGCGGGTGAACCTGCCTTATTTGTTACTATTGCTGTCTGACTTGTTGTTGTGGTCGTCATTGCTGCTTTTGTTGTTGTTGTTGTTGTTGTTGCTTCCTGTATAAAACGTCTGGCACCAGCACAGGTCAGACTTCCCAGCTATGGTTATGTCAAGTATTACCTGTGGGAACTTTTGCGTCCTTATGTTCAATTTTATTTATAGCCACCTTAAATATTCTTTCGTTTTTCACTTAATATCTCTCAAAGTGCGCTTGATAATAGCAGAGGACCATAATAATGTATCCATAAGGTCGTTAATAATAGCTAATAATTTATAGTGTTATGGTTTTAAATAATTCTGCAAATCCATTTTCTTTTCATAAAAGGCTACAAGTAGCCAAGACCCAGACTAATCAGTCTATTAAATTTCCATAAATCTGCTCATAAAAGTTTACAAAAGCTGCACTTCTTCTGCCATTATTTGTCGTTTTGTTAAAAAATGATTTCAAATTTTAAAGTCTTTGAGAGGAGTTCTTAATAATTAACTAATTTGGCGTTTTTGCTAAAGGTAAAGTATATATATATATATATATATATATGTATTTATATTTATTTATATTATATATATAAATATATATGTATTTATATTTATATATTTAATAATTAAAATAATTGGCTTTCTTTTGATAATAATAATTTTAACATAAATAAAAAATAAATATTAATCTTATTAATATTTTATATGTACTTAATTATATTTTCTGTATTTACTTACATTAAATTATTATTTACATTTTTACTGCGTGCCCAAAGAGTGAAGTCGAGTTCGTTGAACCTGCCACAACCTTTCCTTAGTATCCACTAATAATAAACATAAATATTTAGCATTTATTAACAAATGTGTTGTTCTCGAAAAATATTGCAAGCAACTTTGTCTAAGTCATGTTGAAAAGTTGACGCGTCTCAATGACACACACACATATATATATATATATAAGATATATATATATAACAACTTTATGCACGCATATATATATATATATATGTGTTATTTACCTTTTTGCTGCATGCCCAAAAAGTGGAGTCGAGTTCGTTGAACCTGCCACAACCTTTTATTTTATTTGTTTTCATTTTTTGCTGTTGTTGTTTGTGTTTTCGCATTTTTTTGTTATTGTTGGTCGATTCATTGCCGGCATGGATGTCTTTCCTTCCCCCAAACCTGGTTGCCAGTTTGCCAGCTTGCCACATTCCCAAACTGAGGCTGTGTGCGTGATGCGTACACATTGCTGAAACCCCCCCCCAAAGGCTCAACGCACAAGTGCCTGTTGGTCCTGCCAGCCAACCAGCCAGCCAGCCTGTCTATGAGTATGCGTGTGTGTGTGTGTGTGTGTGCGTGTCTCTCTCTCTCTCTCTCTCTCTATTTCTCTTATGCTGCTACTTTCTTTCTCTGCATGAGTCCTGTGCCCTCGCATTCTGCTTATCATTGCGGTTTATTTGTCTGCCTGATGCCCGACGGCTCCAACTGCTCCGACTGTCAAACACATCGTGTAGGTGGCTGCAGCTCAGACTGGAGCCGAGGTGGCCACGAGGTAACCGCCATATGCCCCTATGCAATTTATAAACTTCTCCGCTAGTTAGCTGAGTTTGACAGCCAACTCAGCAAGTCAACGCCCTTCATCAACCGATGCTTAAAAATAAACGCTAAAAAACGTTAACTGATTAAAATAGATTTTACAAAAACCCTAGCGATAAATCTTTGAATCTCCAGACCCACAAGTTAATCAACGAATTTGTCTCCTTGGGATAGACTTGCATTTAATATCGGTGGCAGACACAATTTACTTATGTTCCTCAATTGAACTGAGCTCAATTCTTGGCATTATTCACTTTTGCTTTTAAATATTGAAAAACTAACTTAATCAAAGTCAATTCTTAAGTAAAATAAACAAAAACTAAAACTAAATCATTTTTTTAATTTAATTTTTAATATTTTGCAACTGTGTTCTTTAAATTAATTTTTAATATTATTGTGAATTATCCTGCAAAACTCGTAATTTAATATAGAAAACTAGAACAAAATATATTCCCTTGCAACCCCCGAAATTTCTGCTACTTTTGTGAAGGGTTTTCCTTAAACCATAACTTTACCGATTCAAATCCTGAATCGCAAATTAAAATATTTTTTTTTTTAACTGAGTACTAAAATTATCGATATACAATTAGTCGATATAATACCATAAAATAATCGAATATTAAAACAAAATTTAAATCAATTCATAAATTTAAACGGAACCGAAACACAATTTGCTTTGGTTCAAATATGCAATTTAAATTTACTGTCAGTTTTAACCCACAAGATGTACAAATATAATGTGATATATATATATATATATAAGGGTCAGGGTACATCTGCTAGTCGGTCATTGCCACATGGACCCAAAATGCCCTTTTTTCAATTTATTCAGCTTGTTATTCGCATTTCGCATTTCAATTGTGAAACGGTCGATGCAGCAATTTCTCGTGAAATTTGTAACGAAAATGCAAATGTGTCAAAATGAAAATGGATTTTTAAGCGAACAGTTAAACAACAAATGCAACAAAAACCAGCAACAACAACAACAGAAACAACAACAACAACAACAACAATTTGAAGTTCTCTTTTTAGCTTCTGCACTTGGCCAACATTAAGCGGCAATTAAAATGGAAGCTACCAAGAAGGCGGGGCTGGGGTTCAAATAATATGTGAGCACAAACAACCACACACACACAGCGCCCCCCCCCCCCTTCTTACCCCCCTCACAAACCCTAATCATAGCTAACCCCTTTCCGCATACATCTTTTGTTTGTGTTTCTTCGTTGTTTTCCTTCATCTTCATTTGCAACATGCTCGTTTCTGCAGGTCAGGTTTCTGCGGTAGGGAAGGGGGGGGGGGGGCGTAGGCGGTACTACAGCGGGGTACGTGGAAATGCAAATTGTGTTGCATGTTTGCCGCTTTCGAGTGTTTTGTAAGGCGCCGACGGCGTCACCAATGCAAAATTTGTCGGAATACATTTTATATACATATCTATAAGATATATATATATATATATATATCTATATGTATGTATGTATGTTCCTATGTGTGTCTGAGGGCCACCTGTAGCTGGCAAAACTGCTCGAAACGAAT
This sequence comes from Drosophila longiperda, assembly GCA_035042125.1. Classification (NCBI taxonomy): domain Eukaryota; kingdom Metazoa; phylum Arthropoda; class Insecta; order Diptera; family Drosophilidae; genus Drosophila; species Drosophila longiperda. Next base: position 367,565 of record JAWNLV010000110.1, on the reverse strand, counting down.
TTAAAACTTTTCCATAACTGACCAGAGCGAAAACTAAGTTCACTTTCATTGGAAGTTTTCATCTTACTTTCGAGAGAGTTCCCAGATACATATGTACATATATATATAGGTATGTGCATCCCCCCCCCCCCAGGCATAATTATTATAGTCTAGACTTATTCGAGCATCGAGCCATGATAGTAATGAGAAAATATTACAACTGCCAATCGAAGTATGAATCTCATTCACAGATAAGAATTCTGCCGGGCTTAATTTAAATTGATGTATCTTCGATCTAAGTCATTATCTTTTCGATATTTTTTGATTTGATATTCTGGATTAGAAACAATTATTTATAAAAATACTGTCATCATATATCGATTTGTATCAATATTTACCTGGGAACTTATCGATTAAATCAAGTAAACTTAATCTATGCAAAAAAAACATTTCTAGTTTGGCCCGAATGAGGAAGCTGATCACCAAAAAATATACAACTTAATGGGTCTTCGATACTTTCTTCTGCACCTTCAATATTTATCCATTTTATCAATTTTGTGGGTATTAAAATCGTCTTTAATTTATATGTGCCAGCCATTTTTTAATATCGGAATTAAGTTGGAAATTATCACAAGCATTTTATATGCTAAGACCTAAAGTACAAAATTACAACTCAAATGTCAAATTTCAAACGTCCACTAAGATATCGATAACAACGATAAGATCAAATCGATAGCAGCACGCATCTGCCACAATGTGAAAATTAGGTTTAGCCAAGTTGGATGGCGGATTTTCGGTGAGCTCTTCCAAGAGTGATAATTACACATATGTATATATCTTAATATAAATATTTATATATATATATATTCATGATTAATCATGAATACTAATGCATCCATTTGTACTTTTAGTTAGAGTACTTAAGCAATTTATTTCATAGCATTCACATGATGTTTTGGACATGCTCTGAGTAAAGTTGAAGATTGAAAACAATGCAAATGAGATTTGTTGTTCTGTGTGTGTGTGTGTGTGTGTGTGTGTGTGTGTGGGAAAGTGCGAAAGTTGTGTTGCATGGGCAGAGAGTGCAGTCACAATTAAAATGAATTGCATGCATCTAATTACCAAGCATTATGCTAATCAGCGTTGCATCTGCTGCACTTTCTTATGTGCAACACGCCATGCCACGCACTCCGCAAATGTGAATGTTGTGAATGTTTTGCAATGTTGCACTAACGAATTCTTGCTACCATGACGCATTACTCTTCATTGTCCATCAAAATCAATCCAAATCCCAAAAAGAAAAAAAAAAATTCATTGGTTGCATTTGCAGTTGCAAGTTGTTGTTGCAGTTGACCAAGTCGCCACACGCGGTGGCAGGAAATGAGGTTGATGTTTCAAATGGCTGCAATGGTTGGCCAATTATTGGTTGCTTGGCCCATTAGAGTGCCATAAATCAGTGGCAGGTGAGCGATGCCACAACATGCCGCACCGCCTATGCGATTGGCGCCCCAAAAACAATGTGCCTCGCTTCTCGGCGGCAAACAGCTCGGCTTGGAAACCGCTTGCAACAAAGAGTCATAAATAAATGCTTGCAACTAATTCTGGCAGTTGCCTGCCACATTGCGTTATTATTGATGGTGGCTGCAACAATGGCGACTAACTCCAAGTTGCACTGGTCCTCCCCCAAAACCCCCATACTCCCCCTCTTCACTGCCCACCCACTTTAATAGGTGTGACTTGTTGTCATTGCACAGTGTTGCGCTGTGGCATGAGGCATGCGGCATGCGGCATGCGGCATGGTGGAGGCCCTTCCAGAACCTTGATTAATGATGTTCCCGATCTTGCAACATGCATAAGCAATTTTGGGTATAGTTCAGAAAAATGGAAAACTTGAGAAACTCATTGGAAATAAATATTATTTATATGTATATATATATATATATATATATATCAGATAAATACAGAAGATTTCTTTGGAACTTTGCTCAACTTGAACTAATGCAAAACTATTGAAATAGACTTGGTTCACATTGGGCTTAGCTTGTTTTGTGGATGTTTTTTTGGGTTGATTTTGGGAAAGTATTGGATTAGTTTGGGGGGAAAGCGGGGCTTACGCTGCAGCAGGGGTTTTTTTTTTTTGGGGGGTCTAGGCTTATGGGCATCTCGCTTGCTCGCACTGCAGCGCCATTTTGTTCGAAAGCTAATCGAAAAGCGTACTGCCTAACACACACACACACACACATACACACACACACACACACAGACACGCAAGTTGTGGCAATGCACTGACCGGAAGTACAGTCGACACACAAAGAAAGCAACACAACACAGAGAAACACACACACACACACACACTAACACACACACACACAAGGAGGTTAGCATGGCTAGCTAACCATTTGGCGAGGCTGCGTCTGCGGTTGTGTGTTTGTGTGTGTGTGTGCGTGTGTGTGTGTGTGTGGCTGCCACTCGCATTTTGCAAAACATCATCAAAATTGTAAAAATAAACAAAAGCCAACATGCATAAAACCAATTTCCATTAAGGCACACACACAAACACACACACACACACACAAACACACACACACACACACACACACACACTGCATACACACACACTGCATACACACATGAGCTGCGTCGCACACGCACATGCAACTCTGTGCTGGATACTAACTCTCCCTCTCTCTCTCTCTCCCTCTCTCTCTCTCTCTCTCTCTCTCTCTTTCTAGCTCGCACACACACACACCCACAAAACTCCCTTTATTCTCTTTCTCTCTTTTTCTCGCTTTCTTGCTCTGTCTTTCACTGCTTTTTGTGCAATGAAGCTCTCACTCTCTCCCTCTCTCTCTCTCTCTCTGACTCAGACTCTTCCACTCTCTCTCTCTCCTCACTCTCTTTCTCGCTTTCTCGCTCGGCTGTTGTCCAAAAAAAGCTGCATGGAACAAGGCATCGAACAGCGTTGGGGACCTATAGATGAGCTGCACATGATGTTGCAAGACTTGGGCGCCGCTTGCCCCATATGACGTGCATATGGAGCCATGTGGCGTCTGTCTGTATACGTCTATGTATGTGTGTATTTGTGTGTGTGTGTGTGTGTGTGAGGCGTGGCTGGACTCTAGACTAAGTGTATTACACTCAAAAAATTAAGCTTTCAATTAAATTACTTAACTAATTAATTTAATTAAATTATTGCTTATGAATTTCGCCTTTGAAGAAAAACACATTAATTAATTCAACACTTAAATCAACATTTTAATTTAGTTAATTTAATATTTCTACTATACTTCGCATATTTATTATAATTCTGTGTGATTTTCTTTTAATGAAACTAAAAAAAAATCGAAGAAATTCGAATGTCAAATTGAATTTTTATTTCACTTACGTTTCCGGTTGGGATAAAGATGCTTAACTCATATTTGTATATGTCATAATAACTCAAAATATTGCTACTTTTGTTGGTACTTAAAAAAAAAAAAAAAAAAAAAAAAAAACTTAAATATAATATCTATCCGATAAGGTTCCGGTTCCGTTTTCGTTTCTGGCTAACTCCACTGAGTAACTTGAAATCTTTTTCTGCACTGCCAAAAAGCTTAAAATTCAAATTCAATTTTATCAATAAACCAAATTTTATATTAAAATATTGGCTTCATTTGGCCACTGCATAAATATGTCGAAATTGCTGTAGTTTTATCATTATTTTCGGTGCAGTGTGCACTACAAATACTAAACTACACTAACTACACACACACACACACACACACACACACACACACACACTCGCACACACTCGCACACACATATAGCGTGGGTCTGCCTATTGCTCCGAAAAATAAGCGCACAGAGCAAGCATATCCTTAATTGATATCACAAAAACAGAGGCGAGGAATTCGCACAAAATGGCAACCCACATGAATTGCCACGCCGGGTGGTGTGCGACTGCCACTCTCTCTCTCTCTCTATGTGTGTGTGTGTGTGTGTGTGTGTTAGTATGGTTTTTGTCTGCCACACACGCATGCAGCCCAAAAACGGCAGCAACAAAAACGCAACGAAGATTACTGCATGCGATAGGTCGGAAATTTTGCTCGCAATCAACTTGTAAAGCCCTCAAACCCATGTGAACATACATGGCAGCACACCCGCATCCATGCCACACACACACAAACACACACGCACACACAGTGCGCACACCTGCAGCCTAGTGCATGAAAAAGGGTGCAAGGCTGCACAGGGCGCAGTAAAATGGCGGCCCACATCGGCTTCACTGCTGTCCACTGCGTGTGTGTGTGTGTGTGTGTGTGTGGGAGGACATCCACTCTATCCTGGTCTGGCCAACGTCTGGGTCTCTATAAAGTGTGTGTGTGTGTGTGTGTGTTGTCGTTTTTTGGGCTGCATTGGATTCGAGTGCGGCCTCGCTTTGGTTTTGGGCATTTTGGTTTTGGGGCTTGGTTCGGTTCAGTTCGGTTCGGTTCCGTTCCGTTTGGTTGGACATTTTGGGCATTGCACCTTGCTCCTTGCTCCTTGCTCCTTGCTCTTGTCTGTTGATTTTTATTATTACGTTTCGTTGTTTTGCTCGCAGCCCAGTGGCAACTTAGGTTTGGATGTGCCCCATGACGCAATGCCAGCCCAACTACAACCAACTCATAACTCATGTTAAACCTCCCCCGCCCCCCTCTTATTATGTTGGGCAAATGTATCAAATATATATATATAATACAGCACATCTCCCACTATTTATTAAAAAAGACAATGTTTCAGATCAGCTTTAACAATTTATCTGCTGTGGCGACATGTGCACATCATATTATAATATTCTCATTGGACGTTTCAATGTCATCTCATAAGGTATATATATTTATATATATATATATATATATACTCTGTGCATTACAGCCTTGCCTAATCAAAGCAAATAACTGACAAAAGATGCGTTTTTTTTTCTGAATTTGCTCCCCAAACTTGGACTACAAATCATATATATAAATATTGACAGCACTGTACCAGATTATATAAGATTATATATATTTTCAAAATATATGTGTAAAATGCAGTTAAAAAAATGTTGACTTTGAATTTCAAGAAATCACTTTTTTCATACCACAAATTGGACATATTTTAAAAACAAAACATGCCTCAAAATATGTTATAGATCAATGATAAATTTGAATTTTGGAAAAGAGAATTAAATATTTCACTATAAATATAATTTTCATTGTTGTTGGTTATGCTGCTTTACTGTATTTGAAATACAAGTTTTCGCTGCTGACCAGTATCGCTTTTAATTGGGCTAGTTGTGCGTTAACGTGGCTAAAAAGTGAAACCATCGACAGGGTGAAACTGAGTGCCGCAAGTTGCACTCAGAAAATAAATTATAATATATTATGGATTTAAAAACTGAAGTGATTAAATTAGTGCAACTAATTTAATACAAATCTGGCTTTTCAAGGCATATTTTTTGGTAGTTTTTTTAACGAGATAAATTTAAAATGTTTTATAAAATTATAGTTTTCATTTATAAATTTGATACTTAAGAAATTTATTTAATATTAATTTAATTTGTTTAAATAAAACAAATAAAACTATTTTCGTTTTTGAGATTATTATTTGCCTTGTAATGAAAACAACATGCACCGTGGAGGGGGGGGGCGGTTTTTTGGGGGGATTGGACGTAGGTTGAGCTCCAGCGAGCGTCGAGAAATTCCGATGGTATTTTGGGCGCAATTTTGCTATACGTTTTTCAAGCAGAAAATCGATAAGTGCGCACGTACAGGAATATATATATATATATATATATATATATTAGCACACACGCCCAGAGAGAAGAGGGATATGTGTGTGTGTGTGTGTGTGGGAGTGTGGGTGCTTACATGGCATGTACTTAACATCGCAAGTGGGCAACGTCATGCGTCTCCAGGCGGCAACGGCTACAACTACGCAGCAGCAGCTGGAGCAGAAGCAGGAGCAGGAGCAGCAGGTCAGGGAGACCGTTGCACGGCCTGAGACTGAAACCGGGTCCCGGCGCTGCTATATGCCACAGCAATGGCAATGATAGCAACTGTGGATGTCAGTCGTTGGTGCGGGGCAGAGAAACGGCTCGAAAATCCCTACGTGCGCTTTGCTGTTTCATCAATTATTTGTTTCGGTTTTGTGCGAATGGACGAGCACAAGGATGCAGCCAACCAGCCAGCCAGCCAGCCAGCCAGCCAGCCAGGACGAAACTCATCTTTAGCCCCTTGCCACACACTGCTGCCACACTGCTGAGCTGAGTTGCTCGTGATAGCGTTTTGGGGCATTCTCTTTTCTTTTTTCTTTTTTTTGGGGCAGGCAACAAAAACAGTTGCTGCAAATTGCTAACAAAAACTGTCTGCTCTCTCTACACAAAAATACATATACAGAAATATGTATATATATATATATATGTTTTATGTGTACACATATTGCAACTGTGTGGCATGTATTGTTTATTTGGTTTGCCATTGAATCATTTGAAGCGAACAAACAACTCGTTGAAATTGTTGTGCTTACAGATAATTTAAACAGTTTACATCGCAGATAAATGTGCCCAAGAACACATCAGACATATATATATATATGTATATATATATATATATATATGTGTGTGTGTGTGTGTGTATGTGCTTTATATGCAACTATTCTATTTATGATATTTCTTTTGCTTACCTCAGTTTTTGTTACACATTTCGTGTTACCACAATTTGGTTTTTATGGTTAAGATAGGAACTAGCCAAGAAAGTCGTCGAAGCATTTTCGCCTCATTTATTATACATTCTCAAAACTAACTCATTTTATTGATTCTCACCCAGAATATTTTGTCGTTCTCACAGATAAAAATGTTTCAAAATTTGACATATAATTAAACCTAGGCCACAAAACCAAGTTTATTTCATTTCAACTAAATAAATATCATTTAAAATTTATAAATTTGTATTTTTTCTTTTTCTTTTCTTACTTTTAATTTACTTAGTAATAGTTTTAAGTCATTTACAAAATATTGCCAGGGGACTGTTTTTTTTTTGCAGAAAAGTCCACTTTAATTACATTAAGCTGAAGCGTAAGTTTTATTAGATGCGATAAGAGGCAAACATTGTGCAGATCTTGCCGATAAGACTTGCCACTTGCCACAAACTATGAGCGCAACGCATAAATTGTCACATAAATCAGGTGCAGCAACAGCAGCAGATCGAAGAGCAGGCCTAATGTTGCAGGCTGTGCGAGGTGAGCTTGAGGTAGCAACAATGCTTTATCTTATGGCCAAGTGCTGCACAGGTAACAAGAGCATAAAGACCAACAGCGAACGCTGCCAAATCCATAGAAATGAAAGCAAGTATATATATAGATATATATATATATATATATATATATCTATGTAGGCATCATTTTGGGTGGGTTGCCTGGCCACTAGCCTGCAGCAGGTGCCACACACACACACACACACACATGCAACAACGATTAATAGCGTGGGCCAGCTGGCCAAGCCCGAGCGTGGCGCCTCCGACTCTCGGCCTCGCCTTTTTATGTCTATGCAAACACAGCACAATGAAGCTGCTGCCGATAAAAATCCTAAC